>JBBPML010000001.1:0-600000 GCA_038090275.1 Austroboletus novae-zelandiae | reverse complement strand
CAACGTGTGGTGGAAATATCCCAGACCCAAGCCACCATATGTTTGAGAGACCGTGATGCCAAGCAAGCCCATGTCCCCGAGTTTTTCCCATGCGTCCTGCAAACTAGATGAGAAACGGCAAAGAGCCCCGAGGTCGAGAACATGGAACGAACCACTGGGAAGGTGTTGGTCCTGTCGATCTCTGATGCTTTCGGAGCAATTTCTCGCTGTGCGAACTCGGAGATCGCATTCCTGAACTAAAATCTCATAGAAATCATTGAGCCTGGATGTCTGTCATTACCCGAGGAACGACACACCTCTGCCTGCTCCTCACTCAGGCCGGCGACTTCAGCGTTGTAAGTCGAGGTGTACCTGCGACCATACGAAGGGCGTATGAGCCGCATATAGCGGGCTGGCGACCTCACGAAAGATACGAAAGCCATTGATCACGACTGGGAAACTTGAAGAAGCCATTTATACATCTATTTATATATCTTATTCGCACTGACGCCGGACCATACCCGTTTGCGCGGATGTCACGTGATGGTTATTCGACGCAGTGCTTCTGTTGTACGACGCCTTTGTAGTATTCGACGATCTGTCTATCGAGACGTGCCCACTTTTCAATCCGATCTGCTCCCTTCAAGTCAAGGTCGATTATGGAGACCGCGTGCGGAGAATTCACAGGCGATGTCCCCAGTGCATCCGATCGAGGGATCCTGAATATCATGGAACAATCCTTGAATGTTGCAGAAAGCATGCATGCGATCAAGTAAGTAACCATGTCTTCAGGGCGTGGTTGAGCATGGTCCAAAGCACAATAAAGAGAGTTGTAAGAAGCGACAAAGTCTCGCCACTCATCAAGAGAAGGATTCCGCCCAATTCTCGACCCACTCGCCGAGTTGGGGTGCGTCATGGCACAGAGTTTCGCAAGTCCTTCGATGTCGAGTGCATCGAGTGAGCGTTGCAGAGTTGATATAATCGTCAATGCGGGGGTCCGGAGAAACGGTAGCAAAGCAGTCGCGAGCGCTTCGTGGACATGTGTACCTGTCGATAGAAATTCGCCCAGAGATGAATATGATTGCTACAAATGAAAAAAAGGTCAATTGAACAGGCGTATCCGTGAGCAAACGCCACACCTGTGATGGTCTTATCATTTTTCCAGAAACAAAGATCCTCATGTTGTTCAGAGCGCCGTCGCTCTGCATCCAGCCATTCCAAAGGTCACATATAGCCATTTTGATACGCGCTTCGTCATGCGAATAAAGGTCCAATGGACAATATTGTGTAGGCAGATCACCGTCTTTGTACTTGAAACGAGCGTGCATACAGAACCTGCAAGTAGACGTCTTGACGTTTGCGGTCTCTTTCGACAAGTGAGCGGGGTTGGGCAAAAAGCCCCACTTGGGCTGACGCAAGGATGCCGTCACTACTGACGGTTCTCGTGCGGAGCAACGTTGACTGACCTTTATCTCGATCGCCAGAATGTCCCCACCGACGAGATCCGTGGCCAGTACGCCCTTTCGTCGAGCCTTATCGATCCGGCCCCTTGCTCGTCGTTCGGTGGGCCGGTCACCGTCGCGTAGCAATTCGAGCGCTGCTAACCATGTAGCATCGACGAGCACGACATCCAGCTCGGGAAGATATTCTCGAGGCACGAGCGCTGCAATGACGGTGTTGTGGAAGGCGATGGCTGGTTCATCCTCCTCCGTTGCCTCGCCATGTGCCTCGAGCGACGTTTTGCGTAGGCGCAGCACTTTTCCAGTAAAACAAGGATGGGATGGACCCGTGTAGGAGAACACGATTGTCGAGCCTCCTTCAGAGAGATAGGCCCAATGGCGCGGAAGACTTTGGGCGACGTCCACTCGAGCCATAGTGGAAGGGGATCCACATTAGCGTAAAAGGTCAAAGCGCAAGAACAATGCAAGTTATATCAGAAGCCGGGCCTGCTCCCCATCCGCTGCAACCAGTATGCGCTCGAGCTTACAGTCGACCATCAAGCGTACAACCACCACCACGAAAGAGAAGCACACTGCTTCGGACGACCAATGGCCCAACGGACATTCCAAGGTGCCCTTCGCGCTTCGTTGCGTCGACTATGAAGATCAGGGGGTGCCAGAACCCCGGGAAGTGCGTCCTCCGCCCGTTCGACTAAGGGACCTCGAGTGTATCCGAAAACTAGGTAAGCTGATGCATACATGTTGCATACCCACTAATCCATCCCTGAAGGTACTGGTGCTTATGCAAACGTCGTGCTTGCCCGTGTGCGGCCTAGAGAGCAAGGCCACCGATTCGACCGACCGGGTTCTTCATTTGCCCTCAAGGTTTTCCCTAAGGTTGACATGCGGAACTTTGACAAGGTATGTACGGTCTACAGATCATGCACAACGCCCGACGTCGAATCGATACAGAAACGTCCAGATTATGTCGACGCGGAAAGGGAGAGCTTGTGCCAGCTTCCGTGGAGTCCCTGGGTCAGCGGCGTCATCGATGCATTCCAGGACCCGCTCAACGTCTATCTCATGCTGGAATGCATCCCGGCTGGCGTGCTACACGACGTTATCCACCGTCGTGGGCCACTCGACGCATGCACGGCGCGCTTTTACTATGCCAATATCGTGTGCGCCTTGGGCTTTCTGCACAGCAACAAAATAGTGCATCGGGATCTGAAACCAGCCAACATCCTCGTGAAGCCTGATGGATACATCGAAATGGTTACCCAACGAGTGGCAAGTACTGAATTTTGGACACACGACCGATCTGAATTGAGTTATTTTTCTAGCCGTTCTATGGAAGGGACGAGGCAGATATTTACAGACGGATGGCGACGAATTACGAATGGCCGAGAGATGTCGATGTTGGGGAATCACTGAAGTCGATGGTTGCGGGACTGCTGACTCGGGATCCGACGAGTCGACTAGGTGTTGCAAAGAGAGTGAGCGAAGATCCATGGCTGAGAGGGATCGACTGGAAACAGATGGACGGGCAGAGCTACATTGTTGGTCTGTTTCTCGCGTGGTCAAGAAATGATGCTGAATTTGTTTTGCAGGCACCCTGTGTTCCTGGCGAGGTACATCTTTCTGAAACGTGGCAGAACCAGTGCCTCGGATTGCAGCTTGAAGGGAGCGTTCCTGGACTAAGGGTGGTTCAACCACCTGCCCATTTGAGACACGACGACCGGTTCTCGCGAATGAAAACTTAATTACGAATGATAATTGAATTAAGAAATAGCAAATAGTACTACACAGTCTGGGAGCCGATGGGTTTCACGCGTAGCCTGCGTCCACGGTCATAGTCGTCGTCTATCTCCATCTCCTCGTCGGTGGACGAGGAAGAAGAAGAGAAAACATCCACTTCGTCGTCTTCATACTCTGAGCCATAGTCCGATTCGTCATCGTCATCGTCATCGTCGTAGTCCGATGGAGAGAAGGGTGGTGGGAGGCAGCTGCGATACCAGCTCCCCAAGAAGGCCTTTATGTCGATGGAGAGGCCAAGGTACTCGACGTTGCGAGCGAGGCCTTGCCACTCGACATCACCCTGGTCGAGCGCCTTTTGAATGCGGTCCGTGTCAGCAAAGTACATCCATTCGATCAGAAGCTGGATGGACGACGGATCGGGCACGGGGAGGAATATGGTGGGGTGGGAGGAGGGGGAAGGGAGGAGGCGCGGAAGACGGCTTCGGGGGACGTGGAGCGGGACAGATGGGTGGAGACGGGATGGGGAGACGGACTGGATGACATCCTTCGGGGGGATGCCGTCGAAGAGGCCTCTGAGAAAGAGGGACTTTGCAGCGAGACACTCTCTGTGGAGCTAGGGAGCGGTGAGCAGACGGATACGCCGGAAGCGATGGTGACATACCCTCAGGGAGATGCACGTGGCAGAGGCGAGCGGGATGACTGGGAGGCGGTGAGCGCACGGCCGGAAGGGGAGAAGAGGGACATACCGAGCGTGCAGTTCATGATGACGGGGGATGCGGGAACACGACTCTGCGATCGCTTTTATGCGGTTTATTGCGGCAAGTCTGAAACCACCGAGGACGTCACGGCGGTCGTCGGTCATGCGGCTCGGTGGCAATGCGGCATTGATCTGATTGGCTGCAGCTGCCGGCGGCGGTCGGATTGGCAAGCGGCTCGGTAAGATTTGAATTTGAACAAGGATCGTCTTGTTTTACCAACGCCCGGCGGTCGTTAGCTTTTTCAAATTTTACTAACCGCCCATGGACTTTAATCCGTACGAATCGCATCCAGCCTTGTCCCAGATCGAGGCCGATCTCCTCTTCGAATACGCCAAACTCGCTCAGCATCTCAAACAGGTCTGTCCTTTTCTCCTTCCTTATCCGATCTACGCAACTCACCTCCTCAGCTCACCGCGACCGCTAAATTGCTCTCCCAGCAGCCCGATCAAGACATCCTTGTCCGTTTGCGTGTCCTTGAGCGCAAAATGTCCCTCGTATTGACTCTGGTACACCGCCTCTCCCCTTGCCACTTTCCCTCGCTCACCCCCAGCAGTTCAAGGCCTCCGTCTGGGCCGTTATCAACGAGCAGTCCTCGGCTCAATACGTCGACACGAGTACCATCTAGTCATCTTGTATTCGTTCTTTGCTACAATCCTTACACTCGCATACCTGCCACCCGACCTGTGAGGCCGCCCACGCTCACCGCACCCGCATTCCAGATCACGAGCTTTCCATCTACCCCACTCGTGCTCACCCTACTTACAGTCCCCTCTGCGCCCCACTCAAATGGTCGTACGCTCGTAATCGTGTTTTGATGCACTGTGGCGGGCTCCGTGTCTGCCGTCGCGTCCCCGCTCCCAGCGTGCCCGCGCGTGTCTGCATTCCTAAACGTGTTGAATGCGCTGCTGTTCAGCCGCCCGACCCCTCCAGCTTTTCCACTCGTCCGTCCGACCCCAGACGTCGTATCGTCCAGCGTCCCAACCAATGCCCACCCCGCGTCTGTCCCAGAAAACACGACCGGCTGGCAATCATGTCCAGCTGCCACGATACTGTCTTCGCTAGTCCACGTAAGTGTCACCAAAGGCAGTGTGCTTATCCGCACGCTTTGGATCACCGGCCCACCGGGGTACACAACGCTGATCGTGCTGTCGTGACCTGTGCGCCTCGTTCAATCAATCCGACTCTCGACAAATCCAAGATCGAGCTCACTCGCAAACGCCAACACATCCCCCAAAGGCGAAAAGCTCACCGCGTGAACCCATCCACCAGCCGGGCTCGCATACTCCCCGCACACAGTGTTGAACGGCAGTTTCTCTCCCCAGACGGTGCCCGCGGGCCTGATGTAATCGTTTGAGTCATGTCTAGATCACTGCACAATGCACGACTAACTTCTTGTCCACGTCCTTGATGTAGGCCGACAGAACACACGCTTTCATGTCGGCACTTCCAGCAGCGAGCAGCACATTGTTTGGATGCCAGTCCACACACAGCACGGTAGACCGGATCGGTTTCTTCAATTGCTTCGAGACCCACCAATTGTTCTCGCGGTCGAACGAGCACACTGCGATCGCTCTGTGTCGTCAGATCAACAAACGTCTGCCTCAACACTGACGAGATCGAACCTGGCGCCGCTCCCCACGGCAAACTTGTCTTCGTTAGGGCTCCATCGGACAAACGTAGCCGCCCTGTTGACACGTAGGAGTACGAGCGTTGGCTTCCACACCATCCTGCCTGTGACTGGGTCCGGCGATTGAGACCAAACGTAGGCATTGCGATCTTGCGATGCGGTCACGATGCGGTTCGAATTCGGGGCCCAGTCAATGGACGTGATGACTTTATCATGCTTGCAACGACAATTCGTCAGACTGCTCGGCATCCAATGTGGGAATGACGAACCTCTGCAAGCGTCTCCGTAGCCACCCATTCCTTTCCTTCCTTGACGTATATCTGTGCTTTGGTGTCGTTCAAGCTGAGCGCGACCTCTGGAACGAGTTCGATCAGTTGCGGGATGTCAGAGAAGGGGAGGCGTACGGCGGCGATCTGCGTTGAACGCGTGGCAAGTGATGGGCGTCTGTGCGATGGAATAAACCTCTGGCGCAGTCATGGCTTGGGCGTGCTCTTTCAGCGACGGATGGGGTGAGAGGACGAACGCTGTCCGCGGAGTCGCGCTACGGGTGCTGCCACGTGCCTCGCTGCGCATGTCTTGTTACCATTCACCGTCTAACGGCGGTGCTCCCTGGTGCTCCGACTCGAGTCCCTACTTACAATGGCACAATAATCCTGGACCCTACTTACAAAGTCATTTATTGAAAGCTAAGACATGCCAATTCTCGCTTTAGTGGCACTACCAAAAATAAAAATGGTCACGACTTTCAATTTTGAAAAAACACACAAGACCGATCTTCGGACCGGGTCTCAATTCGATCAGCCGCTACTAGGGCTACGACGTTTGGCTGACCTGTCACTGTCCGATATGTCATCTGGCCAGGCTGGCCTACTCAGGCGAATCATATCTGCCAACTCGTGTGTACCCCCATCTTCAAGCTGCCAAGCCCGAAGCTTTCGCATTTTGAAATCCGTTTCGAGAAAACCCCAGTACCCAAAGAAACTTGCCATCTCTGGGCGGATATTGGTCAATTAGTTGCCTCGTGATATACAACATAGATAGCAAGTGGCAATCAAGAAAAGAAAACTTTGGGCCTGGTTCAACAGGGCACGATGAACGGGTATCCCAGGCCAAATGTCCGATATGATGTAATGGAGGTCTAAGCATTGTCTGCCGTGCTACTCGTGCTCGCCACAGCGTTTTCGTCAACCTTGCTGCGTACTTCCTTGGCCCAACGTAAGCCACATGCATTGCACAATGTCTTGGGTCCTTGCGGGCCCTTCAAAGTGTTAAATAAGCAAGGAGAGATAAAAATACGGATTGAATAGTCACCTTTCGCCATTCAGGAGAGTCAGTTCTCCCGCAGGTAACGCAGACGTATTGTTCAGTAGCGTTGGATTTACGCTGCTGGAAATCCCATCTGAGCTCGACATTATGTGAGCAAAAGGCGGAAGAACCTTTTTCCGCCTAGAACCGTCATCGCCCAAGTCATCATCTGTGGGCAGCGCACTCGAAGGGACAGTGTACTGCCCGTTGAATGTATTCAGGCCGAGAGATTCATGCATAGAACCCTGCGAGGAGCCACCTGATGAAACGAGATCGTCATACGAATGCCCTAGATGTTGAGCGTAGAGCCCGCTAGAGATATCAGAAGAGCGAAAAGACATGGTAGCTTGAGTGGGGGGTCGCAAGGCGGAAGGAGATCGAAGGGGATACATATTAGAGGTCGATGGACCTGAGATCGGCGGCGAGGGTGCACGAACGCGTAGTTCAGCAAGCCGCCTTTGCATACGTTCGTTCTCTACTTTAAGTTCTAAAAACGTATTCAGCCTCGAGAAGAAAGGGATTAGTTGAAGAGGGTTGGTTAATGGTGGGCGAGGCTCACATGGCAACGTTGCGACTGGGATAGGGTTTTGCAACAGCAAAGAAGCATCGAGCAGTCAGCTCGTTTTCGATGAAATGGGGATATCCCTTTACTTCAAAGAGAACCTCGGATTGAGGGATGTTTGGGGTGGGAATGGGGGACTTGGCTCTGAGACGAACATAAGCATTCATCTCTGTGCGTGTGCGCAAAGAGTCTTCAAAGGCGGCATGGAAGGCGCGCCGGTCTTCTGCTGCGGAGGCGTGAAGGGAGCGGTTGGTGTCGAGGGAGACGGCTTACGGTTGACGAGGTCGATGAGCTGATGGTCAATGAACTCAGCGTCGGACCAGCCAAGGAGCTCGGAGACAGCACGACTGCAAAACCAAATTTTGCCCTCGCTGGAGAGGACGAAGACGATTGCATCGGAGAGTTCGTGTATAAGCAGATCTGCCCAGCGTTTTCGCTTCGTGAACTCAAAGGTGGTAGGGGACGGGGACGACTTGGACGCAGAACCAGACATGATGAGGAAGTGGGGGAGAGGGTATGAAGGATTCCCAACTCGTTCTAATACATGCAAAAACAGCGGATTGCATATGACGTCGACGACACCCCAACCCGATCTCGGATCTCGCCGCAACCCCAAATTACGACCTTAAATAACACAGTACCCTCCGTCGACCCGAAGCTCGGTTCCGGTCACAAACCGCGACGCATCGCTGGCGAGGAACACGATCGCGCCCTATCAATCCGTTAGGCGTTGCGCGAGACTCACGACCAGGTACTCACGGAGAGATCTTCTGGTTCACCCATCTATTCCCATTTGGATTAGCTTCCGACACATGGCAACCGATTTTTTTTGCTTACCTTGCCCATTGGGGTCAGACTCTCCCACGTTTTCTGCGGGCAATTCAGCTGCCAACCCTGCACGGACCAACCGCGCCACGCACCTTGAGTTCAGCGTCGTGCGCCAAGATCGTCTTCGTCAGCTTGGTCAGCATGTACCCGGGGCTGTCTTTCGTCAGCACTTGTCCAGTCGTCCCGGGGCGCCGCCCTTACCTGAGCGTGTTTACCCGCACCCCCTTCTTTGCCCACTCCACCGCTAAACTTGACGCCATGTGTCGCACGGCTGCCCCAAACGTCACTCCGTGTATTATCCCCACACTAGAAGCCCCACTTACCCGCTTTTGACGCATTGTATGGCGTTTGTGGCTGTGCACCTGTCAATTCCGACCCAGACAAATCCGCGCAATCCGTCTACCCACCTGAGGAATATTGATGATCTGTCGTCCACGTTAGCAACCGCACGCCAAAATCATTTCAGGACCGCACCGAAGCGCTCATGCTAGCCACCAATACAATCGACCCGCCACCCTGCGGTATCATGTTCCGAGCCGCCTCACGTGCCGTAAAGAACGCTCCGTGGACATTGATGTCGTATAACCGTTTAATTCGGTCAAAGGGATAGCTGCAAGTTGAATACATTAGCTACACCAACGTCGTCGCCTTGGCACTTACTCAAACGCAGAGTAGTTCTCCACGATACCTGCGAAGCGAAATTACTGCGTCATGGCATGGGGGTCACTCGAGTTTTCCTACGTACCGGCAGATGCAACCACAGAGTCGACACGCCCAAACTTATCCATCACAGTTTCAAATGCCTTTTGCACCGACAGCTCCGAGGAGACGTCACAGCCAATGCCAATCACATTGTAGTCCTCTGGCCTCAAGTCGCTGTTAACTTGGGATTGTCTTCAGTAGCCGATCTTGCACAACACTCGCCGCGGACCACTGACCGCATGCGTTTTGCACTAGTTCCTTGGCAGCTACTTGCGCCTCGGTTTCTTTCAAGTCGATTATTGCCAGTCGCGTGCAGCCACTATGGTTCATTGTAGCATCTAACGAAAAGTCCGAGACTGAATACGCACGACTGTACAAACGCGTTGCAAAATTCGTTCCCCAGACCGCGTGCTGCCCCGGTCACGACACACACCTAAAAGTATTCAGTAGGCTTTCCGTCGGTCAGAGTGGAGTCGGCTCACCTTGTCTTCGAGAGAAAATGAAGGAAGAACGCGGGCCGTCGTACGTGGAACTGCAGTGCTCTGCAGCCTCGCATGAGACACGACGGCACGAGGCGTCGCCAAAGGACGTGATGAGCGAGAGGCGAGACGTGCAAAAACAGCAAAAGTCATGGTGAGCGAGAATCTAGTTGGTGGGGAGAAAACAAGTTGGAGGAGTCTGGGTCGACATAAATTGATCGGACCTCCATTTTAACTCTCCCCGTTTAGGCGATACTCTCGGCCCGCCTAGCCCTAACTCGCCGGCTGCCGCATCACGCCCGCTCGGATCTAACAATGCCTCTCTCGTATTATGTAGCACATGAACATGCAGCGACCTCAGACATAACTATCGGTACCTCGTATAAGCTAAACGAGCGTAAGCTGCGCTAATGAAGGGTATCTGCAAATCAAAAAAAAAAATCGAGCCAATTAGCTCCCAAGACAAAGTACAGTAACACAAGCAGTGAACGTTGAACGTTTGAACGAGAACATGAACAAGAAGGAAAGGAAAATGAAAATATACAGGGCATAAAAGAGTGAAACGATCGCAAGGCACAAACATTCAGATGCATGCAAACTTCGATTTTCGTCTCTGCAGCTCGTCCATCCGGGAATCCAATTGTGCCCGGGCGCGTTCCTTCGCTCTCCGCTCTTCGTCCAACCGGGTCTCTAGCGATTGCTTTTCTTCCACAATAGACTTCCGAACAGTAGCGACCTCCCGACGAGCTTCCTGAAGCTCGTTCCGAAGCGTCTCTAATTGTGCATTGAGTAAATCTCGTTCCCTCGCAAGCTCCGTCGCTTGCATTCGAGCTTTTCGCACTGGTTCCGACCGCGCCACATATTAGTAGCAATCACACAGGTATAAGGTGGGAGCGTACAGTTTTTCTCCGAGTCACTTAGAGATGTTTCAAGCGTGCTGACAAGATCCATATGAGTGGCCAGGTCACTTTCACAATGCGACAACTGCTTGTTCAGCGTTTTGATCATAACCTCTTGTTCGTTAATGTGCTTCGCTTGGTCCTCAAATTTCGCAGCCGCGGCCTTGGCATCCAACGGCCCGCCGGTGATACTCATCGAGGCGACAGAGGTTGCGGGCGAGTCAGATTGTGAATCCTTGGATATCGAGGGAGACATAGCCGATGACTGGGTCGATACACTGGAATGGGATTCCTGTGTCTTTGGCGCGGGTGGCGGTGGGACTGATGGAGGTGGTGTCGGCGGAGGAAGTTTGCCGTTTAGACCATTAACTCTGGAGAATTGGATATTGCGATCCGACGCGCGCTGCGGAAGATCCTGGGTGCCCGAATTACGTGCTAGCTGCGCCTGTAAATCGCGCACAGTACCCTCCTGCTTGCTCTTCTCCGCCTGCAAAACATCCTTTTCGTCCTTGACACGTTGAAGGCTGTCCTGCATTCCAGCAATTAAAGAACGATGTTTTTCCAGCTCTTCAGCGAGGGATTCACGGTGAGACACCTCTTGGATCAGTCTTGTTTGTTCGGTGGTCATCTTCTCGAGTTGGGCCTTGGCTCTCTCCAACTCTCCACGAAGACTGTCACCTTCCGATCGAACAGTCACGAGCTCCCCCTCCATTTTCGCGATGGCCTGCGTTTTCTCATCGGCAGATCGACTCTGGGCAGCCTGCGTGGCAGCAAACTCGCTGGATGTGATACGGTGTGACTTGACTTCTTGTTTGAGTACCTCGAGGTCCTTCAATATAGCCACTCGCTCGTTTGTGTTTGTTTTTTCCAACTCTGCTAGAGCCGAGGCAGAATGTTGTCGTTGCCTCTCCAATGTTTGAGAGTGCCGCGCCTGGGAAGTCCCGAAGTCAACCCGAACGGTCTCGAGTTCTCCTCGGAGAATTTGGTTTTCATCTACGAGTTTCTCATGCACGTCCGAATGCTGCTGCTCTAGCTTGGCCAAAGCTGCCAAAGAGCGGTCACGTTCCTCTAGCAACGCGCTTTCCGATGCTGCTCGCGCTTCTGCAAGGGCGGCAGCGTGTTGGTCTCTAGCGTTCTGGAGGGTAGACGTCAAGCCAGCCAAAGCAACCACGTGCTCAGCTTCGAGTTTTTGGATGGCGTCTTCATGTATCGTCGCAAGTGCTGAGCGTTCCTCGTCATGTCGCAAGTCGGAAATCCGGATGGCCTCTAGATGTGCTTTTTTGAGCCCACCTACCTCCTCTTCGTGCCCACATGTGACCTCTTTAAGGACATCAGCCTGTCGTTCCTGGAGAGCTCGAATTGCTGATTCGTGTTCCTCCTTTGCCTTGACAGCGGCACTGGCAGCGTCTTGTTCCAGTTGTGTGATCGTCTTGGTAAGACTATCAATCTGCGCCTCCGACTGCTCTCTGATGACAGCCACCGCGGTAGCATGTTCCCGCTTCATGCTGTCCCGTCGCGTTCTATATTCATCCTCCTTGTTTGCGACAACTAGAGCATGTTCAGACTTGAGTTTCTCCATGTCCTCCGCATACACGGTAACTTTCCTTGCAATGGCGGCGACGTGCTCTTCTTGCAGTTCGCGAAGAGCTTGATCCCGAGCAGATTCCGATTCAGATAGAGAGCAATCGCGAGCCTTCTCGGCCATGCGTAGTTCACTCGCATGGTCCTGGCGAACACGATCTAGCATAGAAGCAGCATCATCTGCTTGCTTGCGTAGTGCCTCGGCATGATCGTTCCGAAGCTTCGTCAGAGCGTTGTAATACTCTTCTTCGGTACGATGTAGGTCAACTGCGGAGCTCTGTTCCATGCGTTTTACTGTTTCTGCATGTTCGGAGGAAACCTTGCCAAGTGCCTCTTGGTGAGCTTCGGTTAGTCGCTCAAGAGCGGCTTTCCCCTCTTGCGACGTACGCTGGAGGTCTTCTTCGTGGTCCGCTCGTAGTTTACCAAATACCTCTTCATGATCTTTCAAGGCTTTGTCAAGAGCGGCCGTTGCTACCGACAATTGACTCTGAAGATCGCCAACCGCAGCATCATGTTCACCCTTGAGACTCGCAACAAGTTCGTCGACCTCTGTAGACTTTGCTCGAAGAGCTTCCTCGTGTGCAGTGCGCAAGGCATCGATGGCGACAACGTGATCTTCTTCCGCTTTCTTCATGGTTTCGATCAACTCTTGCTCACGCTGACAAACCGATTCCAGCTCGGTCAGGATATGATCATGCTTGGCACGTAAACCTTCGAGCTCAGTCGACATGTTCAGCGTCTAAAAATACACACGTTAGACAAAAGAGGTCCATTCATCAAAGAATAAACACACCTGATCTCTCGAGAGCGTGACAAGTTCATCATGCGCACGATGGATTTGAGCTAATTGATCGTTCAAAGAACTGACCAATTCATTGTGTTGCGACTCTTTCTGAGCCATAGCCCTACACGGATTCATTAAACATCGGTAAACAAGAGCATCCAGAAAAGCTACTCACAGCATAAGCTCATTGAGACGATCCAACGATTCATCCACGTCTGCATCCGCGTCGAGGTCGTTGACAGTAGATGACACCCCGTGCAGTTGCATGCTCTTCCGAACTGCATTGAACTTTTGAATAGTCGTGGGAGATAGATGCATGCTATGATCCTCTAGTTCTTTGGCCATCTCGACAGGGAGTAAATTTGTGTCTGCCCGCTCTCTCTCTTTCAAAGTGGCTTCCAGGGCACTGATTTCAGCTTCACGCTCTTTCAGAACTTCCTGTAGACGCATTATTTCTTTCTCCATGCTAGACGCAGATCGTTGCTCGGTCGGAGTGATGTTGCTACTGAGGTTGGAGGCGGCGAAAGCAAAATTGGCGGGAGGGGAGTGTGAAATCGAGCTAGACGTCCCGTGACTGGAGTTGGACATTTTTCGAGAACGCGCTGATGAAAGCTCCTGCGACAATGACAGTGACGGCGAAAGCGAGTGAGAGGCCGATCTAGTCGGTGAGGCGCGTAAGAATGGGTACACAACTGCGTAGTAGAACAAGACGGTACCTTCCATGGAGTGACTCCAAAGAGATCGCTTGCCGGAAAAAATGCTTTCTTGCAGATTGGTCAAGCGGCGAGTCAGGAATTATATCCTTGTTCCTCGAGGTTATCATTCTCCGCCGGATGGGCGTCGCCTCCAAACTTTCCGGAGCAGAACATTCCGGAATGGTGGGGTTGGCAAGTTTCGCTTCTTGAATCTGAGCAGCGAGGTCGGCGATTTCTTGTAGCGCGTTGCGGTATTTAACGGTCACGCTGGACAGGTCAGCGAGCGTGGCAGCATGCGTCTGTTGCAATGCAATCAGCTGGCCCTCAACTGAGGTGTCCACCACAGCTGGAGTGCTGATACCAGAAGATTGGGTCCCGTCAATCTTGCTCGGCTGCTGAAGACTTTGCTTTGCTTGCTCGACCTCTCCGACCATACTGCTTAGGCGCATACGATCTTTGACGGCTTCCTTCTTCTTCCGCTCCCATTCCTCCATTTTGAGCTCGAGGTCCTTGACTTTTCTCTCTCGCTCTTCTAGATCCGTGCGCCAGCTTGCACCGTCCTGTTCCAGGCTCTCTAACCGTGCTTGAAGTGCGGCGACCTCTTGACAACGTTTTTCACTCTCGTACTCGAGTTGCGCAATGGTTTGCTGTAGTGAGAGGACGGATTCGTCGGATTTGGTGAGGCGAGCTTCAAGCTCAGAAATATATGAGGCGGTATGGGTTTCTGTTTCCTTGTAACGAGCGAGCTCTCGTTTAAGGTCGACCAGAGACTCGCTCGAAGTCGTCGAGCTTTCATCATACGACTTCACCTTCTCCTCAAGATCGCGGACATAAGCCTATATACAATATATCAGTTGGCAGAGAGAACTTGGCAGATCTCGACGCACTTCGGTAGAGATTTCTCGCTCTGTCAATTTTCCCAGTCGCGCCCTGAGCTCCTCTACGTAGAGCTCCGTAGCAGAGTGCCTCTCCGTCACTTGTGCCAGTTCTTCTTCCTTTTCCTCCACTAGTTCGTTTGTCAAGCGCAGAGCCGCTCGGTTCAAGCCCAACTCTGCTTCCATAGCGCTGATTGTCTTCTCATATTCTTCAATGACAGGCCCCACGATCTCTTCGTACTTTGCGGTTCCGCCAACGCTTCCACCAGTAGACAACCGATGACGTTCGCCGAGTTCGCGACGGAGCCTCGCAAGTTCTTCGGTGCGATCAACATACTTCTCTCTCAAATCCTCGTAATTATTCTGGAGTTCAGTCATCTGAGCGAGAATCTTCTTGTTCGAGCCTTCCGAAGGGTCGACGACATGCGACGGCTCAGATGCAACAGCTCCACCGCCTTCCTTGAGTTGTTTAAGCTCTTTACGTAGGCGAACGATAGTGCCTTGCAACCATTCCATGTCGTCCCATCCATCTTCTTTCTCGTTGACGACCGCTCGATTTTTGATATTCCTGGCACGATTCGCATACTTGAGAGTGTTGACGGTCTCGCCTACGTTCCACTCAGTCGGGCTGACACAGGCGATCATGAGTGTGTGTGCGTTGCCACCAAGGGAGTCTTGAAGGAGACGAGTGAGTTTCGAGTCGCGATAGGGTACGTGCGAGCTGGTGTGAGACCTCGCGCGAGAAGGGTCACCGAGAGCTGAAATAACATTGCCTAGGGCCAAAAGACCGCTATTAATGGAGATACCCTCCTTGATACGCTCACCGGCGGCGGCGGTTCGCTTGAGCTGAGCTTGAAGTTAGCTGACAAGGAAATTGGGGGAGAGGAATTGATTACCCGTTCTGAACCAGCCAAGTCCACGAAATGAAACTTGGACACAATTGTCGTCCATTCCCCGCCATCATCATCATTATCAGCCACTCGGCCATCTGGCGGTCGCAGACCCAGTGAACTAGCCGGTCGCAGGCCCCCTCCCCTCCCCATTGCGGTATGGAAACTCGGAGTAGCCGGTCGGCTCATAGTCGGAGAAGAGACCCCTGCGGATGTGGGTGAACTGGTATAGAGAGATCCTGGACGAGCAAGACGCGAAGGCGAACGGCCATTAGGAGGCAAGGGAGACGATGACCGAGGGGGAGGACCAGAACCGGTGAACTTCTTCTGAGTGAGAGTCAAGGAAAATATGGCATGTGAACGAGAGGATTGGGCGTTCATGTCGGTCTCGTTGGTGCGTCTGATAGAGGTTCCCTGACGAATCAGGCTGGAAACTAATCAGTCGGGGCCAAAGGGGCTTGAACGTGCCAACAATTAATCACGTACTTCATGACTTCGTTGCTGTTTCGGACGTTGACCTCTCGAAGGCCACCCCAGATTATGGAACCGTCTTTCCCTTCCCTTATCTGTACTTCGCGACGGGCGCCAGTGGCCTCATCCGAACTCAAAAGGTCAATCAAATCCTCATTGTACACTTCTATGAATGAACCCTTGATACTGTAATTCCAAGAGCCGCCACGTTCGTCCTTGAGTTTCTTTGCGTGCGAAAAAATCGTCGACACTGCACGGGGTATGATACCCATGCGGTTGTTTGGATCGGAAGGATTGGCGTCCAAGTCGATGCCCGTCATGGTAAATGTCTTGCCGCTACTGGTCTGGCCATAGGCAAGAATAGTGCAATTGAAACCTTCGAGAAAGCGCGAAATGAGAGGATGAGCGGTGCTCGTAAAGAGAGCATGCTGGGTTGTATCCGGCGAATGGACCTGGTCAAAAGTGAATACTTGTTTTTTCCCTGGAGTGCCGGGAGAGGAAAGAGCGGTTGCAGAGCCGGACGCGGCGGACAGCACGGAGACTGCATCGACGGAGACGGTGGTGGGCGATGCAGCGTGAATGACAGCCCTCTGGAAGCGGGCGGGGATCGACGCGAGGTCAGCTGCGGTCGTGGGCCGAATGCGCAACGCTGCAACGGGAAGCAAGATGAGTGAACGGGCGGGGGGGCGGGACAAAAAGGGACTCGCCGACTTGTACGGACGTTGCTGCCGACGACGACGAGGGGGGCGCCATCGGTATGGGAGGTGGTTGGAAGGGGAATGGCGGGCGTTGCCGACCGAGTTAACGTTTGAGGCTCACACGGGCCAAGTCAATATGAATGACATTGACAGCTCATCGCCTCCGCTCCAGCCAGCGTTAACACTATATGTATAGAATTATGTAGTACGGGTATGTTGAAAGCTATGAAACAAGGCGGTGAATACGAAGAAAAAAAGGATCGTGAGTGTACGCGTGCAGCGTGTCGTAACCAGCGTTCTCGCCCACCTGAAACCCCAATCACGCCCGATGATCATGGCAGCCAGATTTTCACCATTTGGTCAACACCCGCCGATGCCACAACGTTGACCAGCTTCTCGGCCTCGCCCGACGTTGACTCGGCCCCTTCCGCCCCATTCATCTTCCCGGTGCTCACGGACACCTTTTGCCGACCCCAGGCAAGAGAAGCCACGAAATGCGTGTGCGCCTCTACGGTCTTCATGCATCTCCCCGTCGACAGCTCCCACACGCGTATCGTCTTGTCGTCAGACGCCGAAAGTAAAAGCTTCCCCGACGGATGGAACACGAGCGCGCGAATCCAATTGTCATGCCCAGCCTGACAGAAAAAAACATCAATCGCCTCTCCACCCAACGATCAAAAGCACGCTACAAGGTTTTTGAGCATCTGGCCGCTCTGTGCGTCCCAGAGCTTGATCGTCTTGTCTCTCGAACCCGTGGCAACATATGCACCGGGTTTCTTCACCCGGTCCGTGCTCTGAATGCAAAGTGAGATATGGATACATCCATTGAGCACCACGTGAACGAACCGGGACGCCAGCAAGCTCGCGAATGGCACTATATGACGCAATCGGCGCGAAAACTACAATCTCAACCTGGTGATCGTGTCCTCGAAGCTCCAACTTTTGCTCGCCAGTAAGCGGGTCCCAGAGTCGAGCAGTCTGTCGCGTGTACTCAAGGCACGGAACGCAAACGCACTCGGGAAATAATTCACCTGATCCTTGCTAGCACTGGCCAGCAGTCGCCCGTCGTCGGACGGGACGACATAACGGACCCAGTCAGTATGTCCAAAGATCGTTCGCACGAGATGCCTTGTCGAAATCCATAAGCGTTGCCGCTGCATGCGGTCTCGCACTTACGCTGAAGCAACATCGAATATCCTAATGGTATGGTCCCAACTTGCGCTGACAATCAGTTGGTCTCCCGGAAGGAATCGTGCAGACGAAACCGCGTGATCGTGGCCGGTCAAAGTCTTGATGTTCTTCCATTCATTCTGAGAATCCCAAATCTTGATAAACAAGTCCGACGAACATGTCACTGATCATCCCCATCATGAGAGCGGGCACCACCGATGTATTGGCCAGTGCTCACCCAACATATGTCCCTTGTGGTCGAATTCGACATCATTTACCCCTTTCTGATGACCCTTTAATGTTCTCTCAAATTCGCCTGTTTCCCAGTCCCAGATTTTGACGGTAGCATCCTCGCTAGCAGAGGCGAGCAGCGAATACTGAGGGTGGAAAGCCACGCGCGTGATGCTCTGCCTGTGTCCAGTTAGGACGTGCGCAGCTGGGGCACGCGGTACCCAATCGGCCTGCATTGCGGCACGCTTTGAGGGTGCAAGCGAGAGTTCTTCCTGCAGAGAAGCATTCCGCGTTTCGAGGTCCATGATCTACACCGAACCAGGCTCAATCGCAAGACAGCGGGTGAGCAGCGGGCGCACGACACCTTCTTCTGCAAGCGAATGACGCTCGTCCATTTCTTCTCCAAAAGCCCAGCGTATTTTGCCTTTGGATCTGGAGTATATTCTACGCGCGAGTCGTCCTTGAGTGCATTGTACGCGCCAATAAAGTTGTTGGCATGGAGGTACTCGAGCATGGACTTGTGCCTGGATCGATTGTTCGCAGACGGTGAGTATCAGTCGACAGATCCTGTCTCGTACGCACAGTTCTTCTCTCTGGCGGTCAGAAAGGAGGGCCATGATAATTCCAGCGCGTTTGGTGTGACCGTTTGAACGCGCGGCGGAACAAAAGCCAGATTAAACGATCTTGTCGCTGTCGTTCTCGACGAGGCGGGGCGATCTTGTTTTGTGTTGTTGTTCCTACGCTAACTACACTCGTGTCAAGGTCGAGTGCCAGGCCATTTGCTAGTCTACTGTACAAGTGCACGACCTTGGTCGGTAGAAGCATACTGTACTCCAAGGCAATCAAATACGGTTATAGAGGAATGTGCCGATGGGAACAATTACAACGCAACAAACACATGGTTATCCAAGTCCGATCGTCCTTGTCCACGGCTACTGTGTAAATCTGAACGGAAGACAGTGGGTAACGTGTTACACGGAGACGAGAGCCAATAGAACGGAACATCGGAGTTAGGAGATGAGACAGATTGGAGCAAAAGGGGAAACGCGTCGTAGCTTAGATAGAAGATAGAACGAAATCTAATCTGTAGTCGTCAGTACTTTTCGCACTTGATACCGCTGGTCGCGGCAACGGTTTTGCTTAAAACGGTACACCACCCATATTCATGTAGTTTTGTCCTCCAGCGGGTCCCGGACTCGGGTGTCGCATGACGCTCATGGCCTGCGTCTGAGGGATGCCAAACGCACCCATCATACCCATTTGCATCTGCATTTGGAGCATGGCAGGTGTCATTGTACCTGCCATCCCCGGGGACATGGCGTTATACATCGCAGAGGGATTTGCCATGTTGGCCATCGTGTAGATAGCTTGTTGCTGTTGCGGGGTGGGCGATTGGGACTGAGGCGTGGAAGTATCCGATCCGCTGCCAGACCCGGCCGGTTGTTGACCTTGCATCTTTTGCATGGCCTGCAGCTTATCGCAAAGTTAGGACGTGCGAGCGCGAAACGTGCAGCGGACACACTTCATAAAAAGCAAAATCTTGCAAAAGCGACGTCCTCGCAGGGTGAGTATGGAAAATGCGGAGCATTTCTTGCCCTGCATCTGGCATAAGTTCTTGAGTGTCACGAGAGTTCGTGACGGGTTTGCGTTCGGCAGTGTTACTGCATATAACGATGAGTCATGCTTCCAGTGGATATCACGAGGACCGACTTTAATCGTATGTGACGAAGGTTCGCGTTAGGGATGTCGCGGACGAAGATCCATCGAACCTTGAAGACACCTTTCCACTTGTCCGATGCCCAGACAGTACTACTTCGCGTGTAGTCAACCTGAACGAAACGATGTGACTGTATCCTGAAATTCGATCATATCCCAACATACCGGAGTCAGCATTTCTGCCATCCCACAGAAATGACCGCTATAGTTGGACATCAGAACGGTAGCAGGATATCAGCAAGTTACTGTGCTCGCCTTGCGTTGACGCTAAAGAAGAGATAAATCGGGCCTCTTCCAGCACATTCCTTGAATGCCTTGTCAAGACGCTTGTTGCCCGGGTCTGTTGAGCTCCAAATCTCATACTTCAAAGACTTGTGCACGTCATCTTCGGTGTATGATTTGATGACAAAGTATCGAGCCTAGAACGAATCTGTAGCTCATGCATATTAAATATCCAGAAAAACGTTACCAACAAATTGTGGTCGAATGTCGAAATGTTGGGGATTGTAACCCTTGGCAGCGATCAGGGTCGGAAGATCCACCGGTGAGTTGAGGAAACCAGAGAGAGGCTGCACATTGTTGTTGTCGTTCTGGGATTGTTGCACTTGGCCTTGTGAAAAGCCCAAGCGAGGCGCCTGCATTGCCCCCATCTGGTTGAGATATTGCGGAGGTATGGGCGGGACACTCGGGATGTTGCCTTTTTGACCTTGGTTGTAGCCATAGTTCAAGTTGGAGTTGGAGGTTCGCTCGGCAAGACGTTTCTCTCTTTGATCCCACGTAGTTGCACCGGTTGCCGCACCGTCGTTTGTAAGTCCGCGCTAAGATCGCCAAGGAGAGTAGTATCAGTGGAGATAACAACAAACTGAAACACGTACCGATTGTCCGGTTGGGGTCTTGCGACCCTCGGGGTCGGCGCTCAACTGGAGCTTCAGTGAGGTCCCGTTGTTGCCTTGCATGGCGCTCTGACGCATAGTGCCTGGTGAGAGTGGGGCGGACTGCGTTGCGTTAAAGCGGGGCGGATGTGCCGACTGCCCGGACTGATAGGAAGCCACGTTACTATTCGAATTCGAGTACAGTGAGCTGGCGTTGTTGTTGAGTTCCATGGCAGACAAGGCGCGGGCGACATCGTCAACGCTTGCTGTCGATCCTGAAAACGAGCCTCCTGGGGTACGCCAACCGTTACCTGCGGACGTACTCCACGGGGAAGCACGACCGATGGGACTCGTAGGGTATTGGGCGCCATATTGCTGCTGGTTCGGAGGAGGGGAACGAGGTGAAAAGTAGGACTCGTCATCATATGGATTGACGAGGTCCTTATCTTCCTCCTCTTCCTTGTGATCAGGAGGGCTTGGAGTCTGGCCAACGTTGGGAGTGTGTCTCGAGCCCGTCTGTTGTAATGTGCCGGCACGTTTAAGGCCGGAGGGTTGCATTTGTCTTTGTGCGCCATAGGTGAGACTCTGGTGACGACGGACGCCGGAGGAGGGTGGGGGTGGGGAAGGGACATGAGCGGCGGCGAAATGGGGAGAGAGGGGAGAAGGATTGGCGGCGGATGACTGGTCTACGATTGGCTGATGGGCCTGGTCAGAGGCGGAGATGTTGTGCTGATAGGACTGGATGAGCGGTCGCAAGGACGCGGGGTGAAGTGAACGGACAAGGCTCACCTCGTCTTCGTTGTTAAAGCCACGCATTTCTCGCTCCCAGTCCTCCTCGTCGCCATCGTGGCCTGCGATGGCGGATAAGCTATTCAGGGTTCGGGGGGTGTGATTGCCAGATTGCCTGGATGTCTGGGCGCGAAAGGCTGATAGATGGGGTGAGAGGGGAAGGGGACGATGGGGACGGACGGACCTCTTTTCGAGTTGGTTGGAAGGGAGCTCTGCCTGTGTAGGGACGTTTTCTCGCCGACTGCGCCGACACCGCCGACCCAGTCCTCGTCGACGGGCTCGTCATCGTTCCAGAACTGCTGGTCCTGGGACTCTTCCGATATGGTGGCACGGGCGGCGGCCCTGGCTGTGCGTGAGGCGGCGGTGATTGTATGGTGGCGACGTACGCCTGTGGAGGGTGGCGAGACGGGTACTGGGGGAGGGGAAATGTTGTGGGAAGACATTATGGTTTTTCAGGTAGTAGGGGGAGTACTTGAAGCGTTGTGTGGGACATTCGCACCCTTGCCCTCCGCCACATGACAACTGATCGTGAGCTCGATTCCAAGACACATATGTATTATATTATATTACTTGTCGACTGACCTGCGGGCAAGAGCATACACGCTAGCGGACGTAGTACACACTGTGCTAACGTCAGGCACGCCCCTCTGCCGATCCGCCGCACCTCTTGCCGACGCCCAAGTTCAGTCGGCGACCCGGCATGGCCTCTCCCATCTCCACCGCCGAGTTCGCCAGCGCCCTCCGCCGTTGTCTCCCGCTCCACCCCGCCCCCGTCCTCGCCGTCGCCAACTCGGCCGGCCCCGACTCTACCTGTCTTCTTTTCCTCCTCCGCCAGCTTTTCCCGCCCCGCGCCCTTGTCTCCCTCCATGTCCTCCACCGTCTCCAGCCCGCCGGTCCCGACATGGCCCTCGCCGCCGCTGAAAACGCCCGCCTCGTCGGCGTGCCCCACCAAGCGCTAGATGTTCCCTGGGGCGTTCCCCCCTTCCCCCCCCCCCCCCCCCCCGGGCCCGTCGAACGCCTCGCCCGCGACGCCCGCTACAACCTTCTCTTCCACGCCGTCTCCCGTGCTCGCGCGCCCCTTCTCGCCCTTGCCCACCACGCCGACGACCAGCTCGAAACAGCCTTTATGCGTCTCTTGCGCGGCTCCTCTCTCCTCGGTGCCGCCGGGATGCGCCCCTCGCGTAGATGGGGCATGGGTACCCACTCCGATCTTGCCGCCTTCGGCTATCACGGCCTTGGCACCTTCATTCTCCGGCCTCTCCTGCCCTTTCCAAAGGTCCCTTGATATTTTATTTCCTTGCATCCCTTTGATCCGGAACTTGTTGTAGGACAGAATCTTGGCAACCTGTCACGTCAATCGTTTAAATTACATCCTTGATCCATCCAACACTCAGCCGCACCACACACCCCGGAATGCCATTCGCTCCTACCTCAGCCAGGGTCCCCCTTTCTCTCAACCACTGTCCTCTCCCTCCTCCCATTTCCTCCACAAACTCAGGGACACGTCCTTGTTTTTGCAGTCGTTTGCTACCGACGTCATAGGTGAAAAACAACGCTTACATTCGGCTGTCAAGAATCTCGCAGCCAGATCAGAACACATTGACCATCAAGGCACGCTTCTCACACTACCCCCTTGACCTGCTAATGTCTCCCCACAGTATCATCTTTCCTTGACGAATGTCTTCTACCCTCTCCGATGGGTACCATCCTCCTCCCGTCCGTAAAATTACTCGACATCCTGGACCCTGACGTGCGCTCTGCACTCGTCTTGCGCGTCATGCGTTACGTCTCTTTTCACCCCTGGGGCTCTCTCCGTGCGGATGCCGACAGACGCCGCACCAGCATACATCGCATCGTTCAAGCTTTATGGACGTCTGATCCGCAAGCATCTCGGATCAAGAAATTTACTGCGGGCGGTGGCGTATTGTGGACTCCAGCTATATTTCATCCGAGCAAGCCACTCAGAGTCGGAGATCAATGTTTGCACTTGACACTTGGGCCCGATGATCGCTTCTGCTGGCTTGCCTCCCGCATACCTCCCTTTTCCAAAAATCCACAACAAGGCGCAGGCTCTCCTGACAAGCTGTTGGTTGACCTCACTGAACGCCTTAAAGCCACTGTGTCCTCTAGCGCACCTGCTGATCCTTTTCAAATCCTTTACGATTGTCGTTTCCTGCTTCGCATTGACCCCTCGCAGATGCCAATTTGCGTCAAGTCTGCCTTGGAGGAACGTGACCAGTCATCCATTCGAGTTTTGCCATTCACCCAGTACTATTGGCCCAAAGTCGTCCTGCAGCGTGAATCCCATCCTGACGAAATTTTGGCGGTGCCACAAGAGAATGGCTCTGCAACGGAGCAGTCTTGGATCTCAATCAAGTGGGTCCGCTTATTAGATGCAGCATGACCATCGTACATGGACTCTAATACATTATAATCAAACCGTCTGAGAAGCCGTTGACCCTCTTCTGACGTGATACAATGCCACCTTCACGATCCTCGAGGAAGTTCACCTTGCTTATTGCAAAGTGTTCAAACATGGAACACATTAAAAGAGGTCAACCTCTCCCCTTATTAACTAATTTGTGCATCGAATGCTAGAACATATTGGGTTACCCTCTGGAGGGCTCAGCATTCCGTCACGTATTCATGCAACAACCCGACAAAACGTAGCTTTAAAAGTCAAACTTGATACTATGATTCGCCATCTGTAAGGAGCGATAAGAATACTTGCGCGTAAACGAGTAATTAAAGGCTCTGCTTACAGTAATCTCACCACCTCGGTACGAGCCCCGCTTTTTCTTGTTTTTCTCTTTGCGAAACCCAGCGCCACGGGTCACGATGAGGTCGCGATGTGCGCGCTCCCCGTAATCGTTCGAAGCTCCGCCCTGCAACGTTATTGAAGCATCGGTCGCAGATGGCGAATTCATCACTTACTCTCGCATTGAAGCCGTTGTCCAGGAGTGATTCGGGTACCAGATTCTGGGCTTTAATCCGCTGGAAGCGTGTTTTGACCGCTTGGGGCGGGTTTTCATTCTTCTGCGGAGCCTTCGCGATCCCGGTAGCTACAGCGACATGTTCGGAAACTTTACGCTTTTTCGTGACATGTGTATCGTCTCGTGATTCTGATTCTGACTCTGAATCCGAGCTGGACTCCGAAGTGTCAGTGTCTTTGGTAGCCTTGTTTCTACTTTGGGAGGATTTATCGCTCGCGCTCGAATCCGAGGTGGAACTGCTAGAGGACGACTCAGCATCGGAAGTATCAGGAGCAGAGTCTTCTGAACTGCCTGAATCCGAGTTGTCCGAACTAGAACTCTCCGACTCGGAAATCTTTCTTTTACCCTGGTTCGTTTTTTTGGCTTCCTTGGTTGGAGTCTTTTTTGATATCTGAGCGACTTGTTTAGCTGCCTTCTGAGAGCTCTCTCTCGCTAAAATGTCAGTAAAGACTGAGACAATAGGGGACGTAGAACAAACCTGACGACAGTGTGACACTCGTATCACGTTCAACAGTTTTTTTGGCTTTTTGGGATGTCGTTCCTTCGTCCGAGTCATCGCTGCCGCTATCACTAGTGTCATCATGTTCGGCAGCTTTTTTGACTCCTTTTTCGCATGTCGTTCCTTCGTCCGAGTCGTCGCTGCTGTCGTCGCTATCACTGGTGTCATCACTCTTGCTCTCAGAGTCTGAAACGAAATGAGACGAATCATAGTATTGCTTGATGAAAAACTTGCCCGATGTATCCTCTGATTTGACGGAAATTCGTACATGGCATGTGGACGTTGAGGCCTTTGGATCAACTTCCGAGCTGTCGCCTGAAGACTCCGAATCGGAAGAAGTACTGTCTAGTTATATGCTTCAAGCGGTTGATGACACGAGCGCATGCCAATGAATCTTACCATCGGAAGAACCACTATCCTCGGACGAAGCTAGCGCGAGAAATGAGTGGCGAGAACAAGAATTGTTACGCATACATACATTCCGCGCTTGCACTGAGACTCGCATAATTAGCGCGTCTCCGGAGGTGGACCATACTGACCACTCACGATTTGGTACTTTGCTTTTCCTTCCATTTTTTGATGATATCCTCGAGTGGCGGCCCTTCTTGTTCGACGTCGTCGCGGAGGATGACAAAGGCTTTGGCTGCCTTCTTGACAGCCTCTGCCGCTTTAGTTTGGGACTGCTGCTTCAGAAAGCGGTAAACGAGTGCGTAAGTCACTGTTGGACTGGTGCTCAGCGGCGAGCACGTTGGCGGGTCGCAGACATACCGGCGATGTTTCCTTCCATTGTGGTCGCCGACCAAGTTATAAAACTTGAAGTTAAGGAGAATCTAGGCTGTTCCCAGGCTCGCTGCCTACGCCGATGACTTCTATCAAGGGCCCCTCTGTCAATCAGTACGATGGCTCGTCCCTCCGCATCGCCATCGTGCACGCCAGATGGAACAAGGTTGTCATCGACGCCCTCGTCGCCGGCACAATCTCAAAACTCAAAGAATCCGGCGTCACGGAGTCCAACATCGTCGTACAGTCCGTTCCGGGCAGTTATGAACTACCCCTTGCGTGTGCCAAGTGCGTTTCCTTTTCATCCCAACACCATGCACACGCTCAATCGCACGCAGAGTCGTTGCAGGCTCCCGCATAGAGGCCGGATCGTCTGCTACAGACTTGCTTGGCCTTGGCGTCCCAGGCTCTTCCAACCCCCACAATCAGTCATCTACGACTCTGGAGTTGCCCAAAGCCCCATTCGACGCGGTCATCGCGATCGGTGTTCTCATCAAGGGCTCGACCATGCACTTTGAGTATATCTGCGATACCGTTTCGCATGCGCTCATGAGGGTCCAGCTGGACACGGGTGTTCCAGTGATCTTTGGCGTTTTGACCGCCCTCAGCGATGACCAGGCGTTGGAGCGCGCTGGGATTGGTAAAGGGGAGAACAAGGGCCACAATCACGGAGAGGATTGGGGACTGGCCGCGGTGGAAATGGCGACACACTGCAGAGGATGGTCGTCGGGGAAGTTCGTGTAGACGATGAAAACGAGCAGATGTGTTGTGTACCCTAGTACTTTGTGTAGGACGCCAAAGGATTTGTAAACTAATGCCACCGTCACTTGCCCTTCCCTTCAACACTGGTTCAATACGATGAAGAAAAAAGTATGTTCAGTTGTCTCATCCGTAAACTAGCCCAACTGTGTTTTAATCAAGGTTCTTTTGATGGGGGCTTCGGGCAGCGGGAAAACGTCCATGCGTTCCATGATCTTGTGGGTCAAAAGTCCATACGCCATCCACTGTGTGGTTGACAACGGCTGTATTAGTTCCAACAACCCGGCATCTCTGACGTCCCGGTTAGGTGCCACCATCGACGTGGAGCAGAACCATGTCCGGTTTCTTGGAGACCTTATCCTCAACCTATGGGACTGCGGAGGTCAAGATGCGTTCATGGACTCGTATCTTTCCACACAACGCTCCACCATATTCTCACATGCGGGTGTCATGATCTACGTGTTTGACGTGGAGAGTCGTGAAATGACAAAGGACCTGGAGTACTATCGTGACTGTCTCGACGGCTTGTCGCAGTTTAGCAAAGACGCAAGCGTGTTCCTCCTTGTCCACAAAATGGATTTGGTTCGCGACGGGGAACGATCCGCCATCTTTCAGCGAAAAACTGCAGAGTTGGAGAAGGCGAGTGGTGATTTCCCTGTAAAGGTTCTTGGGACAAGCATATATGACGAGACGTTGTACAAGGTATTCCGTGTTCTTGTTCCTTTTTGGACGAGTCGTGTCTGATTGTCTATGCAACAGGCTTGGTCTAGCATCGTCAACACATTGATACCCAATGCTCGCAATCTCACCAAACATTTACGAATATTTGCAGAAGCCTGTAGCGCAACCGAGGTCATCCTCTTTGAGCGTGCAACTTTCTTGGTTATCGCTACCTCATCCTCCTCCGATGCATCCGATCCTCTTGTGACCCGTTCATTAGATCCAAAACGTTATGAACGTACTTCAGAGTTGATCAAAGCTTTCAAACAATCATGTTCGCGGCTACGTGAGGAGTTCCACTGTCTAGAAATGGAGCTGGCAGAATTCACAGCGGTTCTGGACGAAATGACAAAGAACACCTATGTTTTAGTTGTGGTTCATAATCCAGTTGTCGGTAAGGAAAAGACCGAGAAAATAGCTTTGTCTACTAATAAGAAAACGCCCAGAAACTGCAGCGATCAAAATGAACATCCGAATGGCAAGAAAAAAGTTTGAAGAACTTCAAGGGGACACTTTGATATCGTAGGAATATCGTCTTTGGGCAACATTCCCACTCCAGCACTTCAGGCAAGTGTATCATATTGTGTGGAAACAGGCCGTTGCCCTGCTAACAGCTCTCAAATGCATCACAGATTCAGGTAACCCCCAATGGACAAGTGGTGATCAACGCACCACGAAGATCAATGAAGATATTTTCCAGAGAGTGATACTTCCATTAGTACAATTACAGAAAGTATGATACATCAAATTTTCCTTCCGCGATCTTCCAATACGTCCGCATTTACCTCTTGAACATGCAAGTTTTTGATCATAAGATGCTCAACGTCAGAGAACTGGACCAAAGTCCCCACCAAAAAGTCCCGCTTCTCGACAGGTACAATCGCATGTTCGATAATGGACACGCCAGTGTTTAGGCAATGACCGATTCGAATACCGCTGCGACAGCTCACTATTCCATTGTCCAGCAGTGCAGACAAGAGGACCGCGATCCAAGCCCCATGAGAGACTATGAGGATGTTATGGGGCTGTTCCGCGGTGGGACTTGTCTGGAGAGCTGAACCAATGTGCTCCACGATCGAGTTCATATACCAGGTCAAACACCTCGAGGTAAAATTGGGTATTGTCTCCATCGACGGCGCTGATTTTCTTGATCGTGCAACTTCCCCCTGGAGTTCTCCCATGTACTACTACGCCAATGCGGAAAACCGGGACGACGATGAGCTCAGGTGAGGCAAGGACCATTGCCACTGCTTACCCGCTCCCGGATCTTTCTGTCTTGCTCCAAAACAGCACTCGGATGGAATTGGAGGATACACTCGGCGGTCTGGGTGTAATTGAGTCATACATGGAAGTTGAGAATTCGGAAATGCTACCTTGGATGCCCTCTGGAGATCGCTGCTAAACGCTCTTGCAAAGGGGACCTCCTTAAGGGCCTCAGCGACCAGCATGGCTTGGTTTAGCCCGACCTCATTCAGGGGGACGTCCAACTGGCCCTGTACCCTGCGCGCTTTGTTCCATTCTGTTTCACCATGCCGCACAATGTATATGCGGAACTGGGGTGGCATCGGAAGGAAGTACTAGGTAGGACGCAGTCGGAGCGCGACCGAATCCTTAGCCAGCGGCGTCCGGGGTTCGCCGACTCGGGCCTCACAATACGGCACGGGATTTAGCAACAGTCTATTTCGGTATCAGACAATCACTGAGCCAACGTGTCGATTTCTTCGACAATGCCGCCAATCCTCCCGTCATCGAAGCTAGTTCGTGTCGCACGCATAACCTCCTTCAGCGCCAATGATTGTGCAGATTTCAGATTCAGTAAAGTGCCTCGAACTCGGGCTTCGTAGACCTTATCCGAGCGTTGTTGGAGCCTACAAACATCTGAGAATGAAGCATGCTTACAATGTTTCCGAGCGCGACGCAGCCACGATAAGCTACTTCAGGGTCCTCCTTCTCTGATTTCAGCACCTGCGACACGTTAGTAGGTTAATGCCACGATAACTAAATCCCGACCTTGAAGATAACAGAGAGACATTGATCACGTTGCGCTACGTTTGCGGGTGCACTCAAGTGAATGCACGAGAAACTAGTTAGTATCCTTGAGCATCGTAACCAAAACTTTATCGTGAGAAACACGGACTTGAACAACACTGATACTAGGGCAACCCGCTGGGGCTTTGAGAGGAGATGGAATGACACTTGAGCCAGCGCCTCAAAAATCTGGTGGAACGTCAAACGAAGTTGAAAGAAGCAGGACTCTCTTCACCTGTTGAACCCATCGTCCATCGTTCAGCGAAGCGCCCTCTTGGAAGTAATTTGCGATAGTGCGCAATAGCAGCAACACATTCGTTTCCTGGGGCTTCAGCATCGGGCTCCCGCTTGATACAACAGATGTCCACTCTGATGCGTCGAATAGACGACCAATAAATTTCTCGCGATTTCCAGAGACATCTACGGGACCCGCGCAGTATGCTACAACTAAACGGCTGAGGTCCATTACTACCGACATGTCAGCGTGCAAATGCTCCGAACTGCGAAAAACAAATACGCACTAGGAAATCGCTGATCAACTGGCCAGCGATCCAGAATCGACACCATTGCTTTGATGTGTGCTTCACTTAGAGTGACAGATTTTGCGGATGCTTGATTCGAAGTACTTTGGGAAAGGAACGTGAAAACTTCTTCAATCAATGCTCGTTCCTCGGGGTTCATTGCACAGGACGTGGTTGCCTTCCGAGCAAATACAAGAATCAATCACAACTGCATTTTCAAATATTGTAGCTGTAGCTTACGTTTTCATTACGAAGAGCGTCATCAAACTGATATAATTTGGCGCGCATAGCTGGAATATTGGATTGCTTGAAAGCTACGAGTGTTTTCTGAAAAAGTGGACGTCAGAGCACGGGGAAATTTGAAAGTACAAGACGGACAAAGGGGAGAATTTTTGTCTGTGGGGGCTGAGAAGCTGGAGGGGCCTGCACACTACCAGAGTAGCGAGATGCGCCGGTATAAGGATCTACAAGTGTAGATGCAGTCGTCGGTGAATGTCCTGCGGAAGGCTGATATCTCGCTGCTCCTGTTAGAAACGAGTACGGCTGTTTCAAGTCTGTGCACGCAGCGATTTTTCAAGGCTGACCTGTATATGGATCCACGTAGTCGCTACCAGCGCCCAAGTTCACCCCTGCAGTGTTCTTCTCGATGAACCTCACAACTTCATCAATATAGCTCATCGAGATATCATTCTGCTGGAGGAAACGTTGGGCGGCCGTGTAAGGATTCTCTGTGGCATGTAAACATTTGCTCGATCCATCACAAAGATAACTCACCAGAGGCATTATATGGGAGCTTCAAAGGAGGTGCACCTTCTTGCACGTCTACGTCGAACACGTAGTCATATTCCTTTCCATTGTAGAGCTGTTTACGACCGGAGCCAACAGCATCAACAACCTCTCCGACTTTTTGCCAGCTAGAAGAAACTGGATCCCACTTCAATAGTTAAGTTTGGCCATCGACGTTGACAAATTAAATGACACACCTGGTGGGCTTCCACAGTGTCCCCAACCCGTACCATCTTCACATCTCCAGCCTTTTTCCCTTGTTTCGCTCTTCAGTATTTAAAACGAGGAATAGGCAGACGAAGTACCTGGGACAATCAGGGATTCCGGGCCAGGCAAGTCAGCCTTCTTCACATCACCAACTTGTTGCGATGGAAGCGTCTGGTTGGAAACTTCATCCTCGAATACTTTCAGGTCGGCTTCACTTGCCCAGCGATCTTCCACACTACTGAATACTCGAACAGCGCCATCGCTGCTTCCGCTAACAATGTCACCATTTGACATAGTAGCCACAGTCCACACGGATATGGCAGGATGTATTATAACTTGTGTACATTCTCCGTCTGGAATCTCCATGAATGTCAATGGATAAACCAGAGAGAAACTGAATCATACCACGCCATACCCGTACTGAACGATCCTCTCCAGCAGACACTAAGTCGCCGTTAGGCAACACCGATAGACTGTATACAAAGGAAGTATGTCCGGACAATGCGTAAATAAGGTCACCGCCCATCGTCCATACTCGAACTTCGCTGAAACGTCGTATGTCAGCAATAAAACCCAGATCAAAAATGCATTCATTCAACCTATCGTTGGAGCAAGAAGCGAAACCAAGATCAGGAACTAATGCTAAGCCACGGACTGCGTCGCGGTGGCCCTCGTAGTTTCGAATTACTTTATTCTGCATCCAAAGCTTGATGGTCTTATCCGCAGATGCTATCGCAGTGTTAGAAAGCTGGCGATGGGATAGGAACGTGGTAACCTGTCAAGAAGTGCGAGTCCTCCAAAGCAAGTACGGCCCAAACTGATTGTTCATGTGCCTTGAGATCGTATTGAAGTGCGAAGTCTTTCCACACTTTGGCAGTCCTTTCTCTTAACTTTTACTTGGCTCTAGCTTTGAAGGCGGAGGGCCACTCACTTGTCCCAGGAGCCTGAAATTATAGCACCGTCTGGGCCAACATGGATGGCACACACGTTATCTGAGTGTCCAATTAAAGAGTATTCCGGATCTTCTTTGTTGGAGGAGTCGAGCAAGAAAATGTTGATAACCATGTCTTGGCCCCCAACGACAGCATATCCTTAACACGGATGCAAAGTATGTTTCTGTCACATATCCCTCGGAAGGGAACGTAGAAACTGACCTTGCGGTGCATCCGCTGTTGGGAGAAGATACGCCACTGCATTGACGAACCTGGAGCCTGATCGAAGGGTAGAAACGGGAGAGAAGGACGAGGCTGAACTTCGGAGCCATGTTATCGCGGTTGAATCGCGCGAAGCAGACAGAATTAAGCTATCCGTTGGTGATACTACACCGCGGACCTGGGTTTCGGTCAGATCTTGTCCGAGTTCTTAGATAGTGTAGGACAGTGAAAACACACATCAGCTGAGTGGTTCAATAACGTCGTTGAAAGTTTGTAAGGCATATGTAAAAGATGGCAGTGCCAGTGGGCGGAGAAGATGGCAAGCTATACTAATTACATAATCACTGGTGTCCCAGTACTCGAAGTCGGCATGAAGCAAAGTACACACTTCAGATTTTCTGAGGATGTGATGAAGTACAGTGTGATTTTGAAACGAAACGGAAAACAAAAGAACACAAAAATGTACACCACATTAACGATCCCACAGCCATAATGAGAGCAGCAGGAAGATACAGTGGTGTATACTATGCCGTGCACCATTACTTCATCTCCTGCGAGGACCTCACGACACAGATGGTCGAGCGTAGGGTTCGATCACGACCAGTTGCCAAAACGTGAGGGGTTGAGAGGACGATTCGAAAGTGTGCCGTTTTACGTATGGCGCCGTTTAGGGCCGACATTTCCAACATTTCTCCTTCCGGTGCGGATACGGTAACGTGTACAAAATTTCGAGCATGAAATTTCAGTCGCAAAGGTCCACAGCCGCTCCAATGGAAACTTTAAGTCTTTTCGTCATTTTATTGGAATCGCCCTCTGCTCTGCGTTTTAAGCCAGCTTCCGACTGACGATCTGTAAACGTAAGGATGTTCTGAGTTGGTTCTTGGGTTTGAGAGTCGAATTCTAATGTCTCGGTCGACGTTTTGTCTCTCTGTTCCGGATCGATGGTGAATTTCGTCGGAGAATTCCTGCTTGGAACGTTCAATCCGACAGGTTCGGTGGGCAAAAGAGACGCTTACGTGCTCCCGTCCATAGTACGGGGTTCAACGATCTTACAAACGCAGGAGGATTCGCACCCATGAACAATGCAAATAAAGGTACTGACCCCATTTGTTAGACCGAGAAGATGATTCTCTACCCGGGGTTCTGGGCAAAAGTAGTCCAGGTATTCCTTGCTTCTCTTCGATGAGGGCAGAAACACGTATTTCGTTTTGTGTAGTTCCCTCTGTGTTTTCTTCCCCTTATTTTTCGGCAGTTTCTTGCCTTTCTTTGTACGACCTCTTACGGAACCCAAGCCCTCAGATATTGCATCTTCCGTCGTGATGAATCCTGTACAGTTCAAGTTCAAGATTAGGTATCTTGGATAAGATAGATACGTATACTGAACCTTCATCCTCGAGTCTCGTAAGTAATTGGCTCACCAGGGTGGCAACGCAACCTAATAATAGTGGTGAGCGTTCCTAGTCAATGTTGACGAAAGCGCGCACGAACCAATATGTTCTCTGAACTGGAGAACAGTAGCAGGTTTATGAACTTCGAATATCTTGATTGCACGTCTAAGACAGCTAACAATGAGTAATACATCGACCAAAGCGTGGACTAAGGGCACCTGAACAACGCGAGATCTTTAAACCTGCTGACCATGTCGGTATGTGTCTTTTCGGCCATAATATCCCAGTCAGGGGACCGCCGGAGGCGGCAGTCAAAGCATACAAATTGTGATGGAAGACGTCCATCTTGTAAGCCATGATAACTTCGGACCATTCAACCTCAATACTGATTTATTTTATCACCAAAACTCACCCCATGCACCTGCGGAGATCAAGGGGAAGACATGAGTCAGGATAGCACACTCATGCGAGCAACAAGAGGACATCTGACCAAATATGACGCCACTTATTGCAACCACCCTCGCAGAGAATCAGAAGACCGTCAATCTAATGGGGAAAATCAGCAAACAGCATGTCACTTCAGGATCTTGGGAGAACCGTCGTGCCACAATCACAATCAACGCGGCCATCGTATTGCATCTGGTTTGGTGTTCCTATCGTCTCCACCGCCCTCTCATGTATGTTGGGATTACTTTTCTCTACAGAAACTCGACTATCGGAGTCTAGGGTCGTATTAGGATCTTCAACAGGGTAAAATGCATGCCCGTCATACCTGAGTTTGGTCTGATCCGGTCTTTCTCTCCAGGAATGAACGTATTGGCTTTCTCGGTTGATACAAAAGATTCGAGAGAATCGCGGACGTTTGACGGGGGTAGCGTGCTTGAACTTGGCAAGGGCGATGGCAATTGCATTTCAACCTCCTGAGTTTCGGGAATCACCTGTGTTTCTTCCATATCTCGAGGAACCATCTATTTTAACGTGAGAACCCAATGTTACACAAAGAAGTAGTTGACGAAGCTCACAAGATGTCCAACATGCGTTGGCGTGGGGTCTGGATGACCTCCATATTCGACCAAGTCATTGCGCTTACCCTGAACTTCGTGTACTGGGACCGTGACTATCATCCCATCGTCTCCTCGGATACCAATGGGAACCATAGCACCGCTGGCATTGCATCTCATTAAAATAATGCCTTCGTCAGCGACATCTTCTCCCAGAGCATCCTCGTCTGCATCTGGCTCTGCGTCCCATACAACATTCCTGTTCAGTGCATCTTTTCTTTGGAGTTCTGCATCTTCTACTCGAAGCCGAGCTTCTTCGACAGGAGTCAACTTTGGAGCACAGTGGGTAGTAAGGCCAGTGAATGTCGCATTGTTATCCTCACTGGAGGACGGAAGAAATGATGAAACGGAGACGACCTTCATACTTACACTGGTAGCCCCGTCAACGCATGTCAGGATCTGCGTAAAATTAAAAGACGTACCCGTGCCAACCAGTTTCCAGATTGCCGATCCTTGTGCTTTCTGGTGTCTCAGCTGTTCTATGGGTTGTAAAGAACCATTTATTCGACTTGGCATCGCCAGCTTGGAAATACGGGGGCTGGTAGTCATCGGGGGTATTTTCATTGAAGAAAAGTTTAAAGTTTCCATATCGGCATTCTACAACAGTCGCATGGGAGACAAGCAATTCACATGAAGGGAAAGGCTCACTTGGTAGTGTTTCCATCTGTGAAATAGTGGTAACCAACGTCTTGATCATTAACTGTATTGTAGGATGAATTCGACGGTGGACGAGGACAGAACAGAACAACCTTGAGGCTACGCTTCACGTCGCCAAGGGTAGGTAATTTTCCTTGTTTTACAGCGTCGACGACGGCATCTCCATCGGCTCGTTGCAACGATAATCTTGATAGTCGTTCTCCCAAAGACATAATGGGTACAACAGTATCTGTACCCGCAACTTTATAGTACTGTAGGTCCGTTAACTTTGAATGGACCAAGTCGAATCTGTCTAATTACCTGGAAATTGAAGGTATAAGCTTCCACGATACTGCCAGAAACCGGTGAACGGGGTAATGACAACGTCGACACAATATTACTTATTGGGGTCTCTACTATCCTGTTGGGCGTCTTCAAGCAATAAAGCGTCGAAGAACGCGAGTAACTTACCAAATATATCGCGAAGATGAAGCGGCGAAGGTACTGCTTCTCGATGGCGTCGAATATACCCTTTTCCTGGATAAGACAGCAGTCATATGCTCAGAGTACGAGACTCAAAGCAGCATATATGCGTACCAAATAGTCCAAAATCCTGTCACCTTCGTTGGTGAAACCACGCTTTAGACCCATGATAGTCACACCGCTGACAGTTGACCCTGTCTGACTATCAAACGACCCCGTGGCCGAGGGAAATTGAGCAGATAAATGATCTACAGAGTGTGTTAAGTAAATTGTTTCCGGTGTATCATGACGCTTACACTTGGAAAAGTTCTCATAAGGTAGCAAGCCTCTGAATAACATCTAGTTAGTTATCAGAGCAGCAGTTATCGTATACCTCAGGTATGCAATGCAACCCAGTCCAGCTTTCAAAAGGGTCTCAACACATTGCAAGCTCGTACTACTACTAAGTGTCTGATAAAATGTTTGCTATTTCCAGGAAAGACTTTATCGAAGAACTCACTTGGGCTTCGCTGTGAGTTGTGGTGACTTGCGCCTGCATCGCGGGAGCGGATGTTAAATGCGATATCGAGAACAGACAAATGGAAAGGAATTACGTGACTAATAACCTGGACGCGTTTTTAAGGCGTCGATCACGTGAGGCGGCGACACTCTGTGAATGGACTTGTAATTCTAATAAAATCTCGAGCTTATAACTGTTTAAGCCACGGGTGATAGCACAAATGATTCTATGATTGCCCTGTCCCTACCAACGCGGTTATCCGGGTATCGAAGCCGTCGCTGCGGATGGGCATTTCTGGAGTGTAAAACGGGTTCTTCATAACTGCATCCGCATAAACTTCGTAAACCTTCTGCAGAACACTCTCGGCGGTGGTTTCCGATAGGGAGGTCAGCAGTACAAACTTGGTTCCTTGATAGGGTGCTCGATCTCGTTCTACCATTCGCGGATCGACAGAGCAGACGCACCAGTTGATGTCAAGAAGATTGTTAATTTCAAGGATTCCCCCTCAATAATTTGCGCCCCAGAACTAGACCCGACTGGGGAAAGCCTGCTAGTGATGGCATGAATACCATGCAGAGTACCAGCGAGGATGAGGTATTCATTGGACGTTAGGTTTGCAAGGCCATCTGTGAGATTTCTTCGACAGTCAATCAACTATGTTGACGAGGCGGCAATCATATATGACCTGCAAAGTTGCGTTGATACACGAGACCACCAGCTTTGTTGATCACCTGCAAAGTCGACTCAGAGTGGGTGCCATTCCTTCACTTTCAATAGCCTTACCCAGAGCCCAAAGATGGCCATGATAGTGGAAGGAAATATCCGACTCGTGACAGGCCATTCCTTGTGACATTATTTGAGTCACACATCGACGACAGTTTGCTCACTACTAGGTATGAGAGTCGCTGCTAGATCCTCGGCCCAGTTTGTCGTGTTTGGCCTTTTTTCTCTCTTGTCGTGGATCACACACTCGCACCAGCTCGCAAGACTAGGTCCCAGGGACTTTACGCAACTGTCTACCGAGCAAATACTTGCCTTGGCAAGTTCTATAGACCCAGTCAAGAACATTGATACACGAAACCCCGACTCCCATTTGTCAAAGATCTTGATCCCACGTCCTGGTATGTATTATTTTTATCTTTCTTGTTGCATTTTTGATCCAGGACGGTAGTTGGAAGTGACAACATCACTCTTGTTCGCCAACACATCATCGCCACGTTGAGAACTTTGAACTGGCACGTAGAAGAAGACAGCTTTACAAACGATACACCATATGGCCAACGTCCATTTACCAACATTGTTGCTACAAAGGACCCAACAGCCTTACGAAGGGTCGTCGTTTCTGCTCATTATGATAGCAAATTCTTCCCTGCATACCCGGACAATCAAGTACATTTTTGCAAAGTTGGGCTGCTCTTTGTCTTGACGACTTTTAGTTTGTAGGTGCCACGGACTCCGCAGCCCCGTGTGCGATAATTCTTGACCTTGCCGAGGCTTTAACTCCGCTACTGGAGGACCGCGAGAAACGGCTACTGGATGAGCTGGATGACGATGACAACCTTCCCGATACTACGCTGCAACTCGTATTCTTTGACGGCGAAGAAGCGTTCAAAGTGTGGACAGAAGCAGATTCAGTTTATGGTGCCAGGTAAATCAAATTTAACACTACTAATGGCGTCTTGCATCGCTGATCCGCTGGTAAATACAGACATTTGTCCGAGAAGTGGGCAACAACTTATATAGCTCCGCACACAAAAAGGCGGCTAATGGGTCAATCCATGACGGAACTGAGTGGAATTGAACATCTTATTCTTCTGGACCTCCTAGGGGCACCTAATCCATCCATTCGTTCATATTTTACCGATACTGCGTGGTTATTCGATTCACTGATCTCTGCGGAGCGACGACTATACGACTCCGGTGTGCTTTCGGACTCGGAAGACGCCGCAGCTTTCCGAAGCTTTTTCATACCTCGTCGTGGTAACGAGTTCAGTCATGGGTATATAGCAGACGATCATATACCATTCCTTCGCAAGGGCGTGAATATCCTCCATCTGATTCCATATCAGTTTCCTAACGTTTGGCATACCTTGCGGGTAAGTCATACATCGCACGAAAATTAATAGTGCTGCAGGTTATTTTACAGGACGATGCAACCGCTCTAGACATATCAACCATGAGACGTTGGAACTTGGTCCTGAGGGTGTTCATGTCAGAATATCTAGGGTTACAGCCCGAACCGAGCCCGATACGGATGAGACAGGAACATGTAAAGCACCTTAAAAACGAACTGGTGAGTATTTCATTACGATGACACATCTATAATATTTTTGAGTTAAGCTTGCTTAGTAGTCTCACTATAGTTGCTCCGCACTCGGTTCGCTTTCCAAAAGTGACGTATGTTTCTAGTATACTAGTACAAATTATTCGTGATCCAGTGATTGAATGTCTAACACCAGCAAGGTTTCCGTGCACCATCATACAGCCATTATTAAAGCCTTGTAGTATTTCATTAACTCGGAGGCATCCATCACGAGCTGTCACGATCAGTATCGCAGTATCGTGGTTTTTGGCATTGCAAGGGAATGGCACACCTGCTGTTTCTCTCGGCCTTCGTCTAGATGACGTTTCGCTGCATTCATTATGTCCTTGCGTGACTTCCGCATCCGGACTGATTGAATCTCGGCTGTTGAACAGGGTGAACGTGTATGCGTTCGACATGCATATACACATAAATAGAGAACTCACTCGCATCCTGTCCAACTTGAATCACCTGCATACGGCAAGGAGAAAACTCATCCAAAAGAGAAGAATAGGTCGAGAATAGACCATCAAACATATCCTGTACTGTCTCTTGTCAATAATGGTAACTAGAGTGGCGACCAAAATGTGGACGACCTTGTTCGTATTTGAATGACCCTTTATATTCTGGAATGCCGTCTGTTTGCAAAGATGTATCTCTTCGAGCTCGCCCACTAAACCAAGGATTTTATCCCTTAAAATTTTCAAACCTTCCCTTCAACGAGACAAACAAAAGGGCTTACATGTATGTGCTCGTTTCTCTTGCTGTTCTTTCCAAGTCCTCCTGCATCAGAGTGAACGCGGAAGAGATCTTCGCTTCGAATGTTTGCTCTGACGTCGACTTGTCTTCTGTAGAGCCTGAGCTGTAATTCCAATCCATCTCTTATGCTAAGCTTTCACCTTTTCCTGCTCTGGGCGCGTACATCACAATTGAGAAATGAGAACGTGTTGAAGAATGAAAGTTTATTGCTAACCTGAGAGAGGTCTGGTCATGTTTTCCTGTCAAGTTCTCTGGTAGTGATTAAGGGTCAGAGTCGGAGGATGATGTCACTATAGCGCATGGACTTACTTCTGCGCTCCACTGTTACCGATATAACGAGAGAATTCAGCTCACGATGTTCGTGACTATAATTAAACAGGGAAGAATGTTTACCGTTGGCCATGATGATGCGCTGTCACTGCTTGATATGCGAGTCCAAGAGTGCGAATTTCACATAGGGTAACAGTGAATCGGATACCCGGTATCAAGACCTTTTGAACCAGTCAAACAGGTGGCAGACACCCGAGCCTCTCTAAACACTCCAGTACCAACCCAAGCCCAAGCAAACCGAAGCTCTCCAGTCCAAATTCAACCTCCCCAGATGCCAAGGGCGCCTTTTCAAGACTAAACAACCACACATCCCACGCAATAGCTAACTTATCCTTCAGCTCGCTTTCCGAAGGCTCCTCCAACCTTCCAACGAGTTGTCCCTTGATTTCGGTCACAAGGTACCCCACATTTTCCCTCATCAACTGCAGCCTGTTACTTCGGTATCGCTTCTGGGAACTTGTAGCCAAGATAGTCCCGATCACAAGCTCTTCCTCGCGCAACCGAGATCCAGGGGCTCGAGATATAGAGTAAGTGCTCGACATATATGTCAGCTCTTCTTGATATGTCGTATACAAAGAATTTATCCGTTCTGCCCGTGTTCGATCCGGTGGCCCTGGCAAGTGACGACGGACATGTGTCCGAAGGGTCATTGAAATCGGGTGAACATCTACTTTGCTTTGATGATGGGGAATCGTGCTCGATGTGTCCTCCAGAGTAATATTGCGGCAAAGGTGACCAAGAGCGCGATCAGACTTGTAGTAATCCGAAGACCAAGGGTCGCTTTCTTCCTTTTTGCTCCAGTCGGGTTTGAATCTAATCAATTGCCTCGGCAAGTCACTGATATCCACTTTGTTCCCATTTTTGGGGTAATCCACGGCCCAGCTGTGCATTTCTGCCAGTTTTAGACAACTTGGATCAAGCGTTCCGAGCTTCAGGGAGAGTCAAAGTCAAGCAGGAGGAGATGAAAGCATAGCAGTACATACTTTGGATTGATCTGATAATCAAGGCATCAAACACGCACTCTTCAAATCGAAGGTGATTAGCTCACCTGCAATCGTAATATGCTTCGTGGAAATCAGTCCCTATGATTTGTCTTTATAAGCGCCAAAGCGGTTCGGAGAGAATACGGGATATCATACCACGACGTCCGAGTTGATATATTCGACGATGAAATCACAGACATCGTCAATGGTACTTGGTCTTTCAAGCTTGAATGGTTCTACTGGCGCGTAAGAAGCGGGGTCATGGTGTTCGGGCACCAGAAGATCTCCATATTGAATGACTTCATACATGTCACTAAAAGTTCGGGTCAAGTTACTTGTCTTCGACGAAGAGGATGATTTCGTACCCATCGAGATCTCCTCCCCCTAAGCCATTCGGCAGTGACCAACTTCCTTTGACTAGTTTATACGAGGAAAGGAACATGGAATAAAATTGCATTCACCGGTAGTGGGGAACACGACGACATTCTTCAGATGGCCAAACAAACACACAAGGTCTTTCGAGTCCGGGGGAGGCCCGATTGCATACACTCGCTGTACTATTTACTCATCAGCCATCAGGTTGTATAAACTGGAACTGATATCTCACCATCTCCGGGGTGGATGACAGGACTTCGAGATATAAGACACATCCCTCGGAGATAACGAGGCTTATCGTCTTCTGGATTTTGAACGCACGCTTCAAACCATTAAGGATAAGTTTGTAGTGGCTGTATTGAGCACATACCAAAGATCTTCCCTTGGGGTAAGCAGAACACGTTACTCGAACCTTTCTTCACATACGCCGGGCCCTCGTCTGCAACTCCAACAAGCATGTAGCTATTGGGAATGGGAATCCGTGCTTCATGCTTCACCTCGCGGAGTACGTGATTGATTGCGCATGCGCGGAGTCGTGCGAGGAACGGTGTATCTAACGGTCGTTGCATATGATTTGGCTTCAACTCTAGTCCCAATACATTCAGTCTTCTGAGGATTTCTGCGAGCCGGTAATTATAACATAGTCGATGATTTTCAAGCAGTTTCGCATATAGGTCCGCGTTATCATGGGCCATTCGTGTTTTCGAAACAGTATCTTCTTGAAGTTTCATGAAAACCTCCTTCGGAGCACCACGGTCTTCAAGAACCATCACCAATGGTCTATTAGAAGAGAAGCGCTAAGAAAATACATATCGCACTGTATGCAGAGACCGCACAAACCTATTTAGGTGAGGAGCATTGGGCTTGCCGATAGCACGGGAAATCTCTATGGTTCCATATTCTTCGCCTGGTACATCAAATTTCTTCATGGATGGTCGGATACACATGTGAATACCCTCTAATTGAGAGTCCACAGAGACAACGCCTTTACATCCCAAGAAACGAATCTGATACTGTGCAGAAATTGTGTGAGGGCAATTTTGCGCATGAGTGTAGGACTCACCGCAGAGGGGATGACAGAATTAGTTAAAAGGGAAGGATTGTCCTCGCATAAGGCGTCGTAGATTAGTTTTGAAAGGCTGGATGATATCGTTCCAACACCATCAGTGAAGTTGATGCCATTCTCTTCGATGTCTGGTATCACAGACCACTGGTCCCTCCCGATACGGACAGACGGATCTGTCCCAGAGAAAGCTTGCTAAGGGATCGTCAGCTACCGTCCGACAGATAGGAGGAATTGACTCACAGCCATCCGCGCCCCGTACTTGGATGGACTCGTAATAACTCCACTGAAATCTCCAAGGGAGTCACGGATCCTTTCGGCAGTCACCAGTCCCTTTTGGGGGTGCTTAAAGGTGCTTACGTACCAAACGGCGTGCTCCCTAAGAGAAGATGATGAATATCCCAAGAAGTCGAAGTGCCTCCCAGCAAGATCAAATCCATCTTTTAAGCGGGTCCCTACACGCTCCTGCAGGTAAGATGTACCATCGACGTCTCGGTCCCACCTATATGTAAGGCGATCTTCGTCACGGAAGTCGACACGAAGGAAATGATCTTCATAGCCTTCATAATCGCGTATAACTCTATTGGATTGGGTGATAGTCGGTCCTTCCAGGAGTAGCCGAGTTGGTGTGAACGTGACATGATGACAGAAAAAGCGGCCTCTTTGAGGAGACGTCCGTGAACGTCGTGGTCTTTTCTTCAGGATACTCTCGAAACTCTCTAATATACGTTGCCCCAAGGGTCGATGAACAGCAGACTCCACAAAGCGCCGCATAAAGTCGCCTGCTGTATCCCTATCGGAACGAATTAACTCTTCGATGCGTGGTCGAAGCTCCATCAGTTCCGCTGTGTTTGCAACGCTATTGTGTAAAAGGGCTTCAACCTGAAACGCAACGCGCCAATTCGAGGCCAGAAGCGGGGACCGTAGCCACTTTGCAATTTCTCCGACTCTCCCGGCGGAGAAAAAATTTTGACATCCGTTCGCTTCTATGGCTACTCCTTGTTTCGGCGGGTGTAGAGATGAGATACGACAGTAATGCTCAAACCTCTTCAGGGCATCTCCAGGGTCGTAATCAGTATCGTAAAGCACAATGCGCAGCTGATGCGCGTAGGGAGCGACGACTGCATGTCCAGGATTAAGAGACCCTACGCGATGACGATATCTGCCTTCGTTTTTCTCGGAACCCGAAAGAGAGCGAAATATTTCTTCTTTCTGAATCACCGGAGGTGTGAGCAAATCAAAGCATACATCTGTGTAGTATGTATCTGTAAGGGACAAGTTGATCACAGTACAATTACTTACAAGCGTTCCCGAAGTCTCTCCCCATTGCCATCTTATTGATGCTCGCGAACCGGATAATTACATTATAGAATGTTTCCTCGTTTATCTGGTCGCCAATCTAATATGATGAAGAGACTGATCATTCAACTTGGCTGTAACGAACTTTACCTGGACTCGGAGGCATTTATGTGCATACTCAAAGAAAAGCCACCCCATACTCCGATTGCGGAGATCTTGATCCCATTCGATCGAGAATGAACGGGGATCTCGTCGGCGTGCACCTGTAGGATGATAGAATACGCCTAAAAGTGGTCAAAAGCAAGTCCATCTGCCATTATAGCTGTTGGAAATACAAACCAATTTGAACATGTGCGACGAGAAACGGGTCGCGAAGGGCCTCGATCCTCCGCTCACGATCTCTTGCGATATCCGGATTGATGAAGGGGGCCTTTTCGAGTTCGAGAGCCAGATACTTATTGACCGTTGTGTTCGAGTTAGCGAAGAACTTGAGCTTTTTCCCCTTCACCACTACCTCGATTTCGCCCGTTTCGTTCAAACGTTTAAACTTCCTCCCCAGGGTTTTCGTTAGCGTGAATGTCCCGGTTCCATTATTCTGCACTCCTCCAGCTTGGCTTTTGTTCAGTTCAACTTTGAAATTGGGTAGCCGTTCCTCTGGATTGGTGACAAATCGTCCAGGACACACGTGGAGGACTTGACTCGCGATCGCTGTCGTGACCTCCCATTCATCAGCTTTGAACTCGACGTTTTTGATATTAAATTCCATGTTTGAGAACAATGTTGGAGTGTTTTTTTGGATGAGGTGATTCGACGATATCCGAAAGTTGTTTAGTAGATGAATACCATCGATAAGTCCGACTCGATTTGGCACGACCACCTTTTCCCAAAGTCACGCACGTGTTTTAAAATAGGAACAAGTATGGTACTAGGATCTAGCGCGTACTATGACATAATGAAAACGTTCAATGCCAACCTCATTTATAGGGTATACCTGCAAAAGGAAGTAAGAACCAGTGCTTTGCGAGAGTGCTATGAGCAAACAAACCGTTCTGAAGCTGTATATCATCGGTCAGCGCTGTATACTGTAAACTTCGAAAGAACTTACTCGTTGAAATTCATCATACGCGGTACTTCTGATATTTTCATGTGCATTCCGTATAACACCCATCATCCAGTCCGCAGCTTGACGTTCGTTCAACCCAAGAACGAATCGATCTTTCAGTCGTTTGATGGTCCCTTCCCCCTTGAAAGAAGGTAGACCGGTGCCTAGCATAAGCTGTGCAGTGCTAACTAGCCGATCTGCATGGGGCCGTAGAGCAAGAAAAGCTTTTACGGTCAGTTGCTGAAAGAGTTCGTATCCTTGAGAGTGCCGGCCACCCATAAGAATGACCATCTCGTGGTTAAGTTTGAAGGAGTTAGGCTCAAATTTTACACCCTGTATGATTTGAATGAGCGAAGAACGCATCCTTGTATTTGAGAGTACTTACTCCGGGACGTATACAAACCAATCTATGTCAGAACATGTAAAAAATAGGAAAGGACAAACTTATCAATGTCAAACAGGAAGCCAAAATCTAGGCGCGAAGAGGTTAAGTGGCATATACCTTCGACCAGATAACACCAACCTATATGCACGATGTGTCCTTCACCGTCTATCATGATATTCCCATTGTGTCGATCCTTGATCTGCAAAATATAACACGCCACAGAGTAGGCCGCCATGGACTGGATAAAGTTGAGGCGAGCTCTCTGAAAAGAGACTGTTTCTTCTCCTCCGTACTTGGAAACGAAGAAATCGAGGAGATCGTTGACTTTGGCGCGTCCCATTTCATCCCGCGAGGTGGCATTCGGTACCACGTCGATTACACCGCACTGGTGTGACCCGATCAGCACAATAAGTCAACCCAAGGAAGGAAAACCCTACCCCAGGTGCGGTGGCTGTGACTCTATATGGGTAGAGGTACAAGGTTAAACCGACGCTGGTGAAGATGTTCTTGAATATTGCGATAATCTGAAGTGCAAGGACATCTTGGCGACAGTCATCGCCAACTTTGAAAATAGCTTGCTGCCAGACGTCGAATTCTTCACGTTTCTCGATTCCGGGAGCGTTCAGTAAGGCCTCAGGATCCGTTTGGACTACAGTACGTTCCTTCCTCACTTTGAATGTAGCCATAAAGGGAGCCTTGGAGGTCATCAGTCTTGTCAAATTGTCACTTCAAGCATGGAATTAACCTTAGCATGACTTTGTAACGGACGGCCAGAGAGCTTATCGATGTCGACAACCTTCCCGTCTGGATTACTGGGAAGGTAAACGCCAACATCGACACGAATTTTGGCCATCTCTTCGTCGATTTTTGCCTATAAAGAGTCGGATTGTGTCGGAAGAGGAAAATAAAAATAAAAACCTTTTTCTCAGACTTGGGTCGCTTTATGTACGGCCTCAGCTTTCCTGATATCGATGTAACCTCGTTGAAAAATCTGAACTCTCTGTCATAAAATGATCTCGCCTCCCCTGACAATGATTCAACTACTAGGTTGGTCACTTTGTCGAGGACTGGTTTCATAGGATCTTCCTGAAAAGTTGACCCTCAAGTTTTTTTTCTCCATGACGGTGCTTATTACACGTACTATTTCTGCAGCATCGTCCTTGAAGCAGTTTGCCCGCATGTTCCAGATAATTTGATGACAGAATAACTGCGATATCATCGCGGTTTCCAGAATGAAGCTGGCGATGTAGCCTATGACACATTTCATATCTGGAACTTGGCAGAGTGTAAAATAAACGCACCAAGTTCATCAAATCTTAGTGCCTGGACGACTTGGGGTACAAAGAAGAATGTTAAGTCGACTGGGTGTTCTTTGAGAACACGGTTGGCGTATTGCAGCAAGTAAGGATCATTATTGTGTTTCTTCTCGAAAAATGTGACCGCGATTACCGGCGGGACAGGAGCCCAGAGAAGAATGTGCTACCAAACATCATCAGTCGAACAGCAGAACTTTACGCTTAGAAAACCCGACCTTAAGCTCTCTCCTCTGATTTACACGCGCAGTTTCGTTGATTAGATAGCGTAGGCCTTCTGGAGTGTGCATAACGGCAGCGGGGTTTCCCCGAACAAGTCTCTGAACTTCGGCATGCGCCGTAGGGCTTTTGAAACGTTCCATCAAATGGACAGCTATGGCTGGGTCTATCTCCCACACACTCCGTACAAAAACAGGCCAGTTGCTCTATTCAAGATAGTTAAGACGATATGGGTCCATGAAACCAATCTCACCTCTGGCGTTGTACGTTCAAGAATCCCAGGATGATCTTGACCCCTGCTCGTATCATTTGCAGGATTTGCCCACACTGTAAGTCGATATATTTCATTTTCCACTAATAATTGGAGCGGGTGGTTGATGTTCTTTAGTCGAGTTGCATATACTACTTAGATTTAGTCAGGTCCATGTAAGATATCCGACTTTACGCACGCGAGTTCTTCAAGGTGGACTGAGCAGATGGCAGACTGGACAACCAAAGAACACTACGCATAGAATCGGTCTGAAGATGCGCGAAAAATTCGGAAAGAATTTTGATATCAGCATCCACTTGCACACGATTCGCACCATATGACCATCTTAAAAAGTGTAGTAAGTAACCATGTAGCTAACAAATAAAACTGCTCACTGGGGCCGAACCGCGAACCATGCATATGCCGTACGATAGAGGTTCTCGCGCATTGTACACTCGGAAAAGACGTCTAAATTGGAGCTTTTCAACGTTTCAAAACCAAACAGAAGGAAGGAGTAGCGTAGTTCACGGGAAAGCGGGTGCGTGCTGTCCCAAATTCAGGGGAAATCCAGATACTTCCTACATGTGGGGCTCACCTCATCAGCTTGTGTGCATACGTAGACCGTAAAACAAGCTGTTGCATAAGAAATATAACAGTCGAGCGGCGATAGCGAGCAGCTTGCAACCGACTGAATAACATTTGCAGTATAAGAGTATGCGGCAAAAGAAGACGTTGGGCATTGGAGGTTGCATGATCGATCTCCTCCTTGTCTGTGGGGCTGTATCCTATCGGGTAGTCGTAGCTATGAGGCATGCGATTCAGGAATTGACAAAACCTGGTTGAAAACCCTTACTTCAGGCATCGTGAAAAGACTCCCTTCCTGTCCCTCACAGTGGCAAACCAAGCTGCCAGAATCTCACCGATTAGCACAACCTCGGCAGCCGGCTTCTCGGCAATCACCCATGTCCAAACCTCAATACCCGCAGCTATGGCAGATGGTGTGAATACCTCGAATGGTAAAATGACGAGGTAATGCAAGAGAGTATATTCGCACTACTAGTCGTCAGCCACAGGAACTGGAATATAAACAGTTATATTGATATTACCTTATCCAATGCTATAAGAGTCGCCGCACAACGAAATAATAGGCGTTTGAGGTCCTGGACAGTTAACGTGCTATTCTTCCCTAAGATGGCATTCATGATATCGTTCATCTTTGTTTTCAGTGCCAAGATGTCAGTGAGAGTTGCGTTCTGAGGAGGGACCTTATCCAGAACGTCTTGTGCTGTATTTCAATGACGACTCAATCACCACATTAATTTGTAGGAAACTACTGTACCTTTTCCGGCAGCCAACCGTAGACCAGCAGCTTCACCAGCAAAGTAGCTTTTACAAGCAACCTGACTGGCAAGTACCTTTGCACGGTCGTATTCCCAGTTCGACAAGGAACGGAGTGAGGCTGCAAAACGTCGAAATCATGTCTTCTGATCGCAACACTACTCACTTAATTGTCTGTGTGGTGGCCCGAACGACTTCGCGAAGTTTTCTGCAATGGATGCTCCAAGCTCAGACGAGTCCGCACCAGCCAGCGATTGTGATGCAGCTAAATATTTCTGTTGAATAGGTATTAGCTTGTTTCCATAATTTTTTGGGAGGGAACAGACCTGGAGGGTTGACTGAAGTTCTATTGGAGCGCGGCTCAAAGCAAGTTGAAACCAGTTACTAGCATGTTGCTGGAGCTGCCGGAGAATATCATTCCTGACATTGTAATCATCTGTCAACTGGAGACGTATGCCAGTGCGTTCAGAGTGAAATTCATATATGGGGTTATACTGCAAACGCTACATGAGAGTACAGCACCTTCAATCAGATTAACACAAACCTCGTCAAGGTACTCATTCTCACATGCACGCCTCAGAAGGGTGAGACACTCAAGAATAGCGTAGACAAGTGTTCCGTCACACATTAATGACGGAAAAGAAGTGATCAAACGATTGAGGTACTTCGATGCGACCTCGCGGGCACGTGCAATACGGTGAGTACTCGCAATAAGCAAATTGCATAGTTCTGAGGAAAGGTGATGTGGAAGTGCTTGTTCCGCAGCCTGGGTGTTCAGGTCGGCAATGCATCCTCGGATGACCTGTTTGCTTCATCAACTTTGGCCGGCCATAATTGAAGGAAAAATATACAGTGTCAACGACGGCATCCATACAAGCATTCAAGCCGTTCTGTTTGTTCAAACTTGGATTGGTGAAGTAGGAAACTAAGGAGGAAGGTAGCCCAGATGCAGAACGCATTGTCTCAATGTGGTGCATAGTCAACACGAAAATGACTTGGCCAGTTGTTAACGGCCGCAAGTCATTTACGCTCGAGAAAATATGCCGTGTTAGATAAGCACGGTGCTTCGTTAGGACCTGGCATTTGATCAACACTTCAACATCACGGAACTAGGAAAAACATACCGAATGGGCGTACTCGTGTCTTATGACCGTCCGATACTCCAAATCGCTTACTGCATCCGATACGCTCTCAAGTACCAAGCATGGCGTCTTTATGGAAATCCTTGAAAGAGCGGGCAGTAACCACGTCATGGCACTCTTCTCTCTCTCCTCCTCCCCGAAAGTAGTAAAATGAAAAAGAACACACAAAAACCACAAATTTCGAAACAAATTGGTCACCTCGACTGTAGCTTGAAGGTGTGGTGTGAAGTCAGCGTGACCCAGTAGAGCTTCAATGGGAAGAAGAAGCGAGGCCAACTGTTCCAACATTTCTTCTGTCTAGTGTATTTTCTTGTCGTTAATGGTAATGTCAGCAGATGTAAAAATGGCCAACCTTCCCGCTGTGTCCAGCAGCAGATGCGTTTTGGATCGCCACACCTTTGTCGGAGAACAAAGTCAGGAGCTCCTCCAGGTACACGTCATAAAGATCGGGTCTTCTGTCGAGTTCTCGAGCAAGTCTGGTTTGTGCTGCCAAAACCTAATTATACCGTTGCTGGTGATTACTGTGTTTCTGCGAATAATTGAACCTACCATATTATTGGAAAACCTAGGGTCTTCCGGATTCGCTGTGCGATTGATGGCTGAAAACGCACGGATAATATCCATGAAAGCATCTTCTGGAGCAACAAGAGCCAAGTCAACTAAGTTGTATGCAATAGCCGCCTCCACCGTAGGTTCCGCCGTCTGTAGTCTTTGTAATAGCATAGAAATTGTAAGTTTCGTCGCCTCTTCCTTGTCGAATTCCAACGCAAGGCGCGTCACAATGGATATTGTAGTAATGCCAATAAGACGTTTTTCCTCGTCTGACCGACCACGAAGACCTACATCTTCACTCTGGATAGTGAGTTGATCGGCAGAAGACGACAAAGGAGAAGTGTAAAGCGCGTTGTGCAAAAATTGTTGTGAAGAAGACTCAGAAATTTCTTGGCTTGTCGCAGCGATGTAGTTCAGCAGAGAATACATGTTAGACATGACGGAATCCTCTCCTGGTGCCAACTTTTCCATGAAATGAGTCAGTAATTTCCTAAAATCTCAAACAGAAATCTGACCTTGATGCACAAACCAAAGCATTTCGCTGCAGCTGTAAGTGGTGGAGGGGAGCGTTTCTCGGTACTAAAAGCAAACTCGAATATAGGGAGAGGTGAGGTTACGAAACGACGTAGATGATGTACAAGTTCCTTTGCGATTTCTGGGAAACTCTGAACAAGCAAAGACATTGCTTTGAGAGCCGCCTCCTGAACCAAATTGTCCATTATTGGGGTTTTGTCGCTGAGAAGGAGGCCAAGACAAGCATAAAGACCAGAGTCAAGCTCTCCCAAAGCAACCGAACACACCGACGCGAGTTTCTGTCGAATATAGTAAGTCTCCACCTTTATGGACTATTAGTAGTAATGATACTCGCCAAGCTTTCAGACATTGTCTCCCATGCATATGTATCGATGGGAGGTTCGTTATCCATATCTTGTATTTGCGCCAGAAGATCCTTGAAGCATTGTAGAGATCCCCGAATGGTGGAATTCAGCGTATCTTTCGTCGCCCCATCCTCCATACGTGACTTCTTCGGTGCTCGCTTCATGAGACTCAACCAGGCCTTGTTAGCTGCGGCGGCCTCCTTCAACTGCCCTCGCCGGACACCGTCTGCTGAGATCACAACAAGAGCTTGAGCGAGCACAGTCCATTGCAACTCCATGGCACAGCACACGATAAAATATCCGCTAAGGGGCCTCCCGAAGGTCATGTAGCGCGTGATGAACGCGTGGAAAAAGAAATATGTTTCAGAGGACTGTGCATTTGTCTCTGCTTCTTGATGAACGTCGAGAAGTAGTCGGTTAATACACTCAAGAATGGGATCCTGGACCAAACCGGTTAGAGCATGAGAGAGGAGTTGCCATTGGGTTACTGTCCAAGGAAATGGCATTGAGGTGATGGCACGATAGAGACCGTGTACAGATGGCGTCAATTGAGTCAGAACCTCGAGTGCTAGAGGACCCCAGGTGAACTTAAGATCTAGAACAGTTTGAAAGGCGCACCGTTCGCTGTCGGTAGCTTCTGCACTACTTGGATGACAAAGCGTAGAATAGCACCAACCGCCTGGTCCACTCGGTCGGGTTGAATAGAACAGACCCGTAGAATAGCAGACACAGTCGAATACACAAGTTGGTCTGGGAGTGCCCATTCTGCAGAGAATTTGAGGATTACAACATTACAATGAAACACGCTCACCATCCCAGGATAGAGACTGATCATAATCAACATGAGGTGCGTCATCCAGGACATCGGTGAGGACCACGATAATCGTATCAAATTGGTCACGAATATGCTCTTTAGGGAGATTTGTAACCATTTCTCCAAATGCAATATTACAATGTGCCCGGGTTTCCGACTGCACTCGGGCAATCAGACAATTGGATGTAGAAACACAACAGTCCGTGGGCCATACCATGTATATCTTTTTGCCCATGCGTGAGTTGCATGCCTCGCTGCCCGACTTGTTGTCTTGCGTAGGAAACTCAGCTTTGGATTGAAGCAGATGACGAATACTCAAAAAGTCGTCTTCGGTGTCTGGTTCATGAGCGGATAGGTCCGATAGAATGAGCTGATGCGTATTGAATTCCAGGCTAGCAACGGGAAATTATTAACAACAAAAAAGGGAAGGACGAAGGCAAACCGGTCCATGACTTCACCCTCAACAACGTGGAGAGTGCTCGAGCAGCAAAGGAGTAGTTGGATGGCACCAAAGGAGATCTAGTACGTAACTCGGGGATTGCCGCCTGGCAGCTGATATTCCTGGACCCTTTACTATGCACTGACCGACCACTGCCGGATTTCGTGCTCCGCGCGAAGAAGGGCACTACACTTTCCCACGATTTTTAGGTCGGCATAAACTCTGCTTTACGCAGGATGGCTGATAGGGCGCTATAGCCAAGTGGTTACGGCGACAGATTCGAATGGACGCGATATCTGTTACTCTTCGAGTGCGCAGGTTCGAATCCTGCTGGCGTCGGGTTTTTTGTACTCGCATGATCAAACGTTGGTTCGTATCAAGCTAGGTCCAGGAATATAAGCTTGTATGGCTTTTGTTTTCTTTCGTCAGTGTCTGAACTCATCATCGCACAACACCCGCATCCAACATGATCAGTATCGCAGAGATATTAAAGAAAAAGTTCTTTCATTCTCGTCCTGATAATCTCCTTTGTCGTCTTTACTTTTCCAGGGACAGTCTCGAACGCCATGCACCAGCCATATCATGCACTCTTCTCCTCGTCGCATTCATGTATATATGCTTCTTAGCGTTCGCGCGACCACGAAAGCAAGATCACAGTCACGTTAGGGCTGCTCTTCGAGCTCTTCTCACAGTCGTAGCACCAAGATGTTCACTCTGGGCGAACCGTTACATCAAATTTGCTAGTGTTCTCCGTCCACGCGTCGACATACCCCTTGAGGTGATCATTGAAGACACGATCAACGGCGTTATAGAATTCCGCAACCCAGCCGGCGACTTAGCAGATCTCATGGACTCGGGCGCGGTTGTGAATGGGTATACTATATGCATCAAGATTGGGTGGAGATGGTGGGTTAGTTGTTTCGAGTGGTGGATGCTTGCCAAGGTTCGTATGGTTGGTACTATTCGATATCCACGGGGTATCTGAGCTACACAGGAGACAGCGATTGGACAGTTCGAGGCAGGTATGTACACGCGGTAAGTACTATAGTTCGACTGAGCGCGAATATACTGCATTCTAGATCACCCGCTCTTCCGCTCACCAAGTATGTCGGAACTGTCCGATTGGTTATACACCAACATGCCAGTCGATAGTCCTTGTCTTTCGGGACTATCGTTGAGTCCACTCGCCCCGACGTCGTCCTCGCGCACAGTGTTCTTTCTCGACTATCTGCCTCAGGGTGTAGTTCCCTCCTTGAACATGGGCTGCAAGGCGACACTGGAATTTACGGCGTTCTCCCCGTCTCTCCGAATACTGAGCACGGCGCAAGTTATTTCCGCCATTCCATTCATCAACTCCGAACATCCACGTCGCTGGCCGCGGGCTGTCGTCTCCGTCCTTAAACAGCTTGATACTTCTTATGGCCCTAATATCACCATCGACTCGCTCTCAAATGTTTCTGTCGACCATGAACATGCTTTGCGTCATGCGTATCGATCGTTCTCTGGAAAACAAAAGAACCGCGGGATGTCGATGAACATCCTCAGTATCAAAGCATGGCGCCGGGACCTATTTCTAGTTGCCCTCGAAGCTGCGCTAGTGCGTCGTGGGTGGATTGAAAGATGGGCCGTCCAAGTTACAGTCAAGTGAGAAATACTGTTTTCTTTCCATCTCCATGTTTTTTGCATGCGTTGTCATCGTCAAATACTGTTCTTAAATCATTGTCATGTAACGTAGTAAAACATTGCTGAAGATTATCACTGTCTCTGAGTTGGCAACAATTCGGTTCCTGATCTCGGGCATGAGAACCAAGGCAATGAAGACCTACGTACCAGGTCACAATATAAGTAGTATAAGTTAACTCTTACATCCTCTATCTCGTGACCTAAACAACATCCTGTAGGTCCGATATCGAGAGTGCCTGTCTCCCATGTGTTCGTCGACGGGGGTTCCCGGGAGTTGCAAGTGGCCTGACCCACATCCTCACATGGCCGTTTTTTGTTGCTGTCAGGAGGGCTCGATGGATAAATGTCAAGCAGCTCAGCATGTCGGCCTCGATATGCTTTATCTGAGTAAATGTAAGGTACGTATTGGGTAAGCAAACGAAGATGAACGGATGGCAGTCAACTCACCAAAACTGGTTGGACCGCGGACACCTCGTTTCTAGAAGGCGCGGGATGATATCTAGGTGCTGAAAGTTGAATGGCTGAGCCAGTTCCACGACGATATGCTGCAAGTGAGACGCTGGATGCCATTGAAACACGCGGGTGATGTCCGTGTTGAAGTTTCGGTCTGTGTAATGCGCCGCTAGAAAAGTCCCACTAACAATAGAAATAGGATCAGCATCTTTCTTTGATCATGAACGCAGACAGACCAATATCAGTTTATTATCCTCTCCAACACTACCAAACCGATACGTCCGTCCGTCGCACTTCGATGCATCAAATGCAACAGCTGATACAAAAGATGAATGTCCTTGGCACCTGGCAACTACGCGCTGTTCCCAGGGGGAAAATATTGTCAAAAGGTCATCTTGCCCCCCTGTCTGTGAGAATTTATAGATAGGATGAATCCTCATGACGCGAAGAAAAAACACTATACCACGATGAGCCGACCATCGGGTGACCATGCGACAGAGGTCAATGCGCCGAAGTATGACGCGTAACAATCAACAAGTCTGGGATGAAGTTGTCAAACAATAAAGATGCTGAAGGTATGCTGCTCACTGCTCAGCAAACGCATCGATTACTCTTAGGCATCCATCCTCTGATATCGCGGCGACGTGTTTGACGTCGGGGGAGAACGCAAAATCTATGAAGGTTCAATAGGCTCATAAGCTCATAAACCAGGTACGCACCCACAATAGCACGTTTACTCAGTCTCCAGTGGCTAACAGGATTTTTGGCGGCCCCCTTGTCTCCCCTCGCACCACCATTTACGTTGGCTTCGGGATGCCATGGCGGCACAGTAACGTACATGGTCGTTAACGGATCCCATTCCCCTGCTAGTTGTGACTGACTCTGAGAATTTGGATTAGAAGGCAGGAGATGTGAGGCTGAAGTTTGAGGGCTAGGGACAGTGACGCTGAATACCCCATCGTCTCGTTCCTTGTCATAAACAATTATTGTGCCGTCTGCATGAGACACAAGGAAGAGAGTGGACGATGCGGGTACCCAGCGCACTGCAGTACAAGGAGAAGATGAAATGGAGCCCTCAAAAGAATGTGAGCGACAACCAATTGTAGTCTTTATGGTGGTCACACCTGTTTGTTTAGGCGACCATATCGACCAGCTATGGGATCTAGGAAGTTACCTCAGCGGGCGCCTCGAGAAAATGCTAAGCCATGACATACCAAACCAGACAAGGTCGCCAGTGCTGAACCCGATAACTACATCAAGTCTTTCTGGGGAAGCGGTGAATGCGTTCACATCATGACAAGTAGGAAAGGCAGAGAAACTGATTCTTGTAAGTGGTTCCTGTCGTTCGACTTTTAACGACGATACAAACCAAGTATAGTGGGTATGTGCACACCTTCGCTTTGGCGCCAACTTCATACCAGAGGAAGGTTTTGCTAGAGTTGTAGAACATGAAGGTCACCTCGCCCTGTTTGCTAGCTAGGAGCTTGTTCAGACCCTCGACGGTCTGCATGCGGGTAATGAACGTGGACGAGGTGGTACGCATGTTATGCTTCGGTTTGGAAGAGGCGGATTTCTTCTTCCCCGAGGCGGATGGATGGGCGAAGAGCTTATGGTGGGGCTCCTGGGAGGCGATCAGATCTTGCATTTGTGGGGTGGTTGTTTGGGGCGATGGTACGTCTGGTGTTGTAGGGTTGTCATCTGGGGTGTCGCTGGAGGAGAGGCTGCGATCGTCCAGGGGATGTCGTGCATCCTTCTCTCTTTCGCGCTCCTTGTCTCTGCGCGACTCCTTGTTGAGGTTTGCGCCGAGCAGCTGCGCGAGTCCGGGCGGGGTCGCATGTTTGGACTGGTTGAAGTGGACGGTGACGATGGAGAGGCGGGTGGGGCACAACTGGGCGGTATTCGACGACACGGGTATGATTGGGGGCTTGTGCTCTTCGGTGACGGAGTATACGCCTTCCGGGGCGACGAACGCGCTGTCGGTCTCCATCGATGTCGTTGCCCGTCGTCGTGGCGTACTATGACCGCGAGAACGTCCGAGTCGCTGTAAATGTACTGCAACCGCGGCGTCGAATTGGACGTCTCGTCCAGAGCTAATAATTAGTGTAGAGGCGGTGTCATGGGCAAGTATATGGCTCGGTACCCAGGCCCGGATCTTGTCCGTTCACCTTGAACTATGTTCGCCACTCGCCGTGTCGCCCGCCGAGCCCTCGCCGACGCCCAGCGTTGGCTCTCTACCGGCGCCGCCGAGCCCCCGCCAGCAGGCGGCCATATCTCCTCCGTTGCAACATCCCGCTTTCTTCGCCAGTCTCGGGATATCGCCCTCCGCACGCCGGGCTTGACGTGGTCCGATGAAGATGGTTCTGGCGCTCCGCGATCCATCGTGGGGGGCCGTGAAACGAGCAAGATGAACATGTACCAAGCTGTAAGGGATGCGCTCAGGTGCGAAACTTGTCATCGGCGTCTCTCCCCGTGCTGACAAGCCTGAGCTTGTAGCATCGCACTTGCAAAAGACGACACTGCAGTGGTCTTTGGAGAGGACGTCGCGTTCGGCGGCGTGTTTCGCTGCACCATGGTATGGCCCGTGTCTTTGCCACATATCCATTCCTTCTTACATGTCCTCCGCAGGGCCTCGCAGAAGAGTTTGGTATGGTTGTCATCATCCTCGTCATTCGTGTAAATCACGGTACACGCATGTACGAATAGGTCGTGAACGTGTCTTCAACACCCCCTTGACTGAGCAAGGTATTGCTGGTTTCGGCATCGGAATCGCATCTATGGGCCACACGGCCATCGCAGAGATACAGTTCGCGGACTACATTTTCCCCGCTTTTGACCAGGTACGCTTCGCCACCATCTCTCCATTACAATCCTCAGCATCGGTACAGATTGTGAACGAGGCTGCCAAGTATAGGTATCGCGCGGGTGGGCAATTTTCGATTGGCGGTTTGACAATCCGTACCCCAACAATGGCGGTCGGTCACGGCGGTTTGTACCATTCGCAGAGCCCAGAAGGGTTCTTCGTCGGTGCCTCGGGGCTCAAGGTTCATTCCCATTCATGCCCCTTTATGGTGTCGTGCTGATCCAGGAGTACATGAATGCAGATTGTCATTCCAAGGTCGCCAATTCAATGCAAGGGGTTGCTTTTGGCGTCTATCCGTGATCCCAACCCTGTTATCTTCATGGAACCCAAGGTTCTATATCGCTCTGCAGGTGATCCTTCACGCCTGTTTTAGGTTCTTCCGTGCTCACATCGCAGCTGCCAGTCGAGCAAGTCCCAATCGATGATTTTACCCTTCCTCTCGGCCGCGCAGAGATTCTGGCCCCAGGGTCCGACATCACACTTCTCTCCTGGGGCACACCAATTTACCACTGTGAATCTGCCATCAACCTTCTACAATCCCCACCACAAAGCCTAGAGCATCTTGTTCCACCTTCATTACGGAGTGCCAAGGTGGAACTCATAGACCTGCGCAGCATACTGCCTTGGGATGTAAACACCGTCGTGGAAAGCGTCATAAAAACGCGGAGGTTGGTCATCGTTCACGAAGCTGGGTACACGGGTGGTGTTGGCGGAGAAATTGCCGCTGAAGTACAGAAAAGAGCTTTTCTGCGATTGGAAGCACCTGTGAAGCGAGTTACTGGGTGGGAGTGAGTACGTTTTATCCTTTCATTAAGGCCGTTCTCAAGTTCTTGGTAACAGCGTACCTGCTGCATTGCAGTTTGAAAAATTCAACATGCCGGATGCAATCAGGGTTCTGGATGGTCTTATTGAGACTCTCACTTACTGAACTGGATGGGGTCGGTAGTGCCAGACACCAGCGCAATCGCTATGACTGTATATACCTTAGTGACAGAAGGAACCATGGCAAACTTGGATGTATTTTAAACGCATTATCACTTGAAGTCTTACGTTTCCGAAGGCTCTTCCTCGAATTCTTCAGTCATACCTTCTTCTGCCTCATCCTCCTCGTCCATATCTTCGATGCCGGCGTCCAAGTCTGGCCCCGAATCCTCGTTTTCTTCCCGCAGTGGCGAGGTGCCTTCGTCTGTGCGGCCACTAGAAGAGCCCTCTGAATCGTCGTCTGCCTGCGACCGACAGACCGAATCGAACGCTATTTGAGAGATGAGGGATAAGGGATATACACATACATCGTTCTTTTCTTCAAGTTGCGTAGCGTGTCTACCTATTGGAATATACCAAACGAAACCGCGGTTCCGGACATGGAGATTCTGATTTGGTGAACAAACGACTTGGCAGACAGTGTGGGACAATACACACACAGTCCTCGAGGTCATTCTCTTCATCAGACAAGTCGTCTGCCTCGCGTTGTAGATCTCTCACGTGGTTTATGCGCCCTTGATATCGATCGGCTTTAGGTAGAGGTGTTGGGCCTATGTGTGGTGGTTGGGGAAGAACGAGGGGGACGACCGGGGGTCGAGGTATGAGTGTCGGCGATGCTATTGACATGGAGGCGCAAACTTAAAATGTATATCGATCGTGGCCGTTCCAATGACTTCCTGCAATTTCAAGAGCGCTGGCACAGTTGCGCATACGGAACCATTCACAAGTACCACCACGATAATTATAACGAGACAAAAGTCGCTATATTACACAGAGATAATAGACGTTGAAGGTCATGACTAAATCACACCATCGAGTAGGAACAACCAAAGGGCGTCCGAACACTTAAAATCGTGGTGTACTATACTCACTAACCAACGTTTCTCCCGCACTTTATCGAGTAATGCTCTTTGGGACGAGCCAGGTGGATAAGAAGACGCCCACTGTCCCCATATTGAGAAGGCTTCGTCCTGCAGCGCCAGTATTTGTTCATGAGGAAAGTTACGCTCTCGTAACAACAAGCTCGCACCTTCCACGTGAGAAATGATTCCCGCTCAATGATCGTTGTTTGTGCTATTTCCTGACCAGGAAATACTCCCCATGTCACTGCATTCCTTCCATCTTCAGGAATATTTGTTTTACATTCGCCCTAAGGTGGACCATGAGTAGTCTGATAATTCCACGAAAGCTACTGCCTACTCGAGAGTTTGCCGCAAAAAGATGAATCCAGCCGTCACCTTCCTCCTCAATTTTTTGCATAATCCGGTCCACGGTGCTTTCTTCTGCAAAAAACTCCACAAATCCTTTCTGGAAGACATAGCCACCTTTTGGGCCCCAGCCAAAGACTTCGTCAGTAGAACTGGCGTTATCTATCGCAGGCTGTGAGCAGACAGTCCATAATCCTCGGCTGGTGAGCTTCTTCAAGTATTCAAGTATATTTTGAGATTCGGAAGACAGCGAGGAAGCGGAAAATGGTGTGGACCTGATATTGGAATCAAGATAGTCCAGGAAAAGCTTTGTGAGATCTTCCACGCTAATCGGATTACCCCACTCAGATGGAACAGCATGAATCTGGCAGAAAATTTTCAATGTGGATAGATCAATGACTTTTGGAAGGTCACACATTAATTCCCAAACTACCCCACTGATCTTGCGAACCAAAAGCGGGACTCTTGTAGTCACCAAATCGACCGTTTGGGAACTCGTCCCAGGTAGCTGCATTGTTAAGTTCTCCACGTCCAGGAGGTACTAGGTCCAGTGTTTGTTTACTTGTTAACGCGTTCGCAGCGGTTGTTGTCGCGAGGCTCGGAGTAACTACCAAGCCTGAACTAGGAAGCGATGGGCAAGTCGACGGAAGAGGAGAATCCTTATCTCGGGGCTCATAATTAAGAAATAACAACGAGAGGATCAATTGATCTTACGGCAATGAGTTTATTTTTGGCAATTGGACTACCGCCAGCCCATCCAAGATTTTCAAGTACAAGCTGAACACTCTTCTCCAGGTTGAGAGTGCAAAAATGAATACCCGAAACAAGGCCGGATCCGGTGATCTTCCGGATGATGTCAACGGCAAGACGAACACCGTAGTCCTTGACAAGTTGATCGTCATGCTATTGTGGTTCTCAGATTAGTTTCTCGTGTAGGCAATCAAACTACCGACCCGAATGGTGTCCAAATCTGCCATAATGCTTGCCGGAACCCGCGCTCCACACAACTTGATGACGCGGAGGAAGGAAGCATATGTTTGTATGGGCATGATGCCGGGTACGATAGGCACCGTTATGCCTATAAATTGTCAGAAAGGAACCTTGATAGTGTAGACGGACCACCAACCTCTACTTCGAACTTTATGAGCCCATTCGATGAATCGGTCCGAGTCATAAAACAATTGCGTCACAATAAATTCCGCCCCGGCGTCCACCTTTTGCTTAAGAAGATTGATAGAGTCCTCTTCGTTAAAATCATTTTCCGGTCGTCCTTCTGGGTAAGCTACAAAATCATGGTTATCATGGTTTCTCTTGTTTCAATACCATGTTTACCTGGGACACCAATGCAAAAGTGGGAGGAGTACTCCTCCGAAGAACGTATGTAATTGACCAAATCAAGTCCAGATGTAAATTGGGAATCGATCGGCGTCCAATGCTCCTGTCCGCGCGGAGGATCTGCGAAAAAAAAGGATGAGGACACAGGATGTCTAGGTCAACGCAATGTGGCTGACCACCGCGGAGCGCCAGAATGTTCTGGACGCCACGCGCTTTCGCTTCCTGTGGAATGAATTAGGCACGGGAGGGAGGCGGGAGGAGCACGCACGCGCAAGGCGTCATCAACCATGCCAGGAAGCATGTTCGTGCACGTCAGGTGCAGAATGGTGTCAATGGCATACTGCGACTGGGTAAATCCGGCCAGATCAAGGCTTCTGTCCTTTGTGGAGCCACCGGCACCCCATGTGACGCTGATTGCAATTGGATGAAGCGCAGAGAGACGGGAGATGCGAGAGATAAGATTGTCAAAGCCCTGCTTGTGTCTCAACGAAAGGTAGTCGGACGAGTACGGACCCTACCTGGTCGGTCCGGGGAGGAAAGAACTCGAACGTATAAAAGGGTTGAGCAGGAAGATGTGAAGTGATCTTGTCTGACAGTTTCATTGTATAAGTTCAAGTGTTGATTACCAAACTAGCCTAAAAGTTAGTCTGGGATACACACAAACAAGGGTACATAAACCTCTTCCCACTAGACACGTCGGAGGCATATCGACTTGGACCGACCCAAGCGCAGCCCGCCAAATCCCCGGCACGACGCACCAAGACACTATCATGGACACATTGTCACCTGCAACCGCAGACTTCTCCTCGACGCCGCCAAAGCGCACCAAGATCGTGTTACTTGGTGACCAGAGTGTCGGCAAGACCAGTCTAATCACAAGGTCAGCCCTCGTCGGGGGGGGGACCACTTACAGCCTCTCGTGCTCATCCGGTATACCCGCAGATTCATGTACGATACATTCGACAACACATATCAAGCTACAATTGGCATCGACTTCTTGAGCAAAACCATGTACCTCGAGGACCGAACTGTTCGGCTACAACTGTGGGACACTGCTGGCCAGGTGAGGCGAGCCCATTACTCTTTGAATATACTTACGCAGCCGCAGGAACGTTTCCGTTCGCTAATACCATCGTATATCCGAGATTCATCTGTAGCAATAGTTGTATACGACATCACCAGTAAGTGTCCTATACTTCGACACCGTTCCCATAGCTTAGCCCGTACAGACAGACAATCTTATCTGTCAACGTCAAAGTGGATTGACGACGTGCGATCGGAGCGCGGAAACGATGTCATCATCGTCCTGGTCGGTAACAAGGCTGACCTTTCAGAGAAACGGTTTGTTCTTGCTTCCTCCTGTTTCTCGAGTTGTTTGTTAACCTTCATACCATTAGTCAAGTTACGATTGAGGAAGCAAACCAGAAAGCTACGCAAATGAACATCATGTTTATGGAGACCTCAGCAAAAGCTGGCCATAACGTCAAGTCATTGTTCAAAAAAATAGCCATGTCGCTGCCTGGCATGGATAACAGTGTGCAAGCGGACACACAGAACACAAGTACGAGGTCCACCTGCGGTCGTGCTAATCAGTCCTGATCGGAAGCATTCCAGAAATCGACGTGACAACTGCTCAAACACCTACTGTTCCGGAAGCTTCACAGTGCAATTGTTGATGTTCCCTCGTGTGACAATATATACCACATTTTCTTTGTTCCATTACTACAATCCACCGGCGGGGTCTCTCGAATGCTACGAATGGCTTGATTGGTCTGCTAACCACGATTCATAGTGTTACCTGCACCTCTTGGATGGCTATCAGTGTACATGGCCCACTGTTCATCTTTATGGCGTTTCTCTTCTGCTTTCTGTTCTCCCAGCACCGTCCCGTCCAGTTCCGAATCAATGGTGAGCTGTTCTGACGATGTTGGTTTAGCTTCGGACTGGGTCCTATACAGACTGGTCAATCAGGCTAAAGATTCCCCGACGTGTAGCCTACCCTCCTGTGGGTAGTATGCCCCCGCGCTGTCGCTCAATTTCCAAGTACTCGTCAATAGTCATAGTTGGCAGATGGTGGTCAGGTCCAAAGACCTGCGCTTGTAGGCGAGCACGGTCGGACGCACTCGCAGGCAAAATGGTAAAAGGCCGCAGTGGCTGAACTGCAGTCAGGAGAAATTCTTTTCTTTTTCACATATTGTTGCCCACCTTGCCACGAGCATCCAATAAGGGCCCGCTATTGGGAAGTTCGGGGGGTGCATCGATTTTCCATATGTCCTTCCGGTCTTTTGTTTTGATGCGTCCTTCGTCCGCTAGTGGCTGTTGCGATGGAGGTAGCGGAGGAGCACTGCTTAGCAATTGGATTTCTTGGTCTAAACTTTCAAGTTGCGCACGCGCCTGGGCGTAGAAGAGTCTGAGGAGTAGCAGCGTAGCTTCTCTAAGGATATCCTCCGTTTCGATGTCTTCAGCGTCATCTGCCGAAGGGAGAAGCAATGATGCGACAAAGTCGAAATCGCTGAAAGGGCGGTTCTCGGAAACCAGCTGTCGCCGGCGTCTCCGGATCACTTCCAAACGGGTCCGAAGATCCTTCTCAGCTTTGTACTGCCTGATTTTTATGTCTCTGCGTTTCGCAGCGTCTTTGACCGAGGACGGTTGTTGACCATACAGAACACGTACAGTCTCTGGTATGATTTCGTATGTTTCAAGGCTGGATGTGAACATGTTCAGATAACGCTAATAGTAGCATTGGCAACGTATTTGTGATCCGCCAGTTCTCGGACCCACCAAAACTTGGGTCAAACTGCGCATGCGATCATTGCCATCGGTAATTCTGACCCGGTTTTGCACTTCTGCGTGGACATATGGGAGAGAAAGATATACGAGATCTGTAGTGGAAATGTCGTCGAGAATTTCATTCGAGCTGAAGAGCGACAGATTAGCGACTCTGGAGGACAGCTCGACGAGATCAGACAGAGCGCCTTGGACGAGTTCCTGGAAGGGTCGCGTCAACCAAAGGCGTCGAGGTTGATAAACAAGACGCATGCCTGAGTTTCATCGTTGATGGTAGGCAAGTTGGAAGCCCTGGAGGCCTTGTCCAGAGCTGTCGCGTAGAGTGCAGGGAGGCTCAGTGTCATGATGTGTGCCACCGGGGTTTCAGTTGTGTAAGTAGATACACTAAAGCGGAGAGTATTCGGGGGCCAAAATCAAGTTTCAACCAGGATGGACTTGCAAGGCGGTGACAACTCAAACAGGCCGTCAAATGGGCATCACCGTGATCCTTTCTCGCGCAGGCGAAACCTCCAGGAGCTTCTGCACCTCAATGATGACGATTCAGGATACATCGAAGGCAAAGTCTTCATGATATGGCCGCCTAGAAACAAGCTCCACCGCATTAATCTCGAGGTTGCAGAAGACTCTGCATTGTACCGTTTCGAACTGGAGGCTCCTCACAAAGATGGTATCGCATTTCGACCTCATGAACGCATTTGTTTTGCCCTTGAAGGGGCGAAAGTTGATCCGCGCGGGGAATCGAGCGCACCGCATTACTTTCCGATTGTCCTCCGGTATCCCAAGGGTGTAGTCCTGAAATACCTGACCGGCGTCAACGCAGGTAAAGTCGTTGATACGTGGGCCGGTATGTGTATCCGAAGAGGGACTCCCAACTCTGACCTTCGGAGCGTACAGAGAACACGGACGAGTGGTACAACCCTGGGATGGTTTCAGACGCGATCACAACGGGCGCGTCTGAGACGCGTCACGGCCCTGTTTCGACAGCAAATAATTTGGTTCCTCCGCAAGGAGATGTCCACCGTCTCGAAGGCATGAAGACCCCGCAGTCAATCACAACCACAGATGACACGGATGCTGCTCAGCCCATTCAGTCTGTTCAGCAACCTAGCACAGAAAGATCCGGCCGCTCCTCTAAGACGAGAGCACGAAGAAAACGAAGATCGATGAAAAAGCCCCAGGAGTCAGTATTTTCAAACCGACCAGCAGATGACACGGGCACACCACGACACGATGTTACTATACTTTCCCATGAAAAAGGTTCTCTGGCCAGCGTTTCTGATAGCCATCCGAAGTGTAGTAGGTATGCTGAGGGAGAAGTTTCAGTCCTGAAAGACAACGATATTTCACGCGAAAATGCGTGCAGCAACATACCTGAACAAGTCCTCGTCCCTACTCACCCACTGAAGGCAGGTTTTCGTACAGAAAGAGTTTGTCCCTCGATTCCGTTTCATCTGCATTGTTTTTTATGTTCAATGATAGGGCGATATTTTCACTCCCCTCAGTGACCTCCAGAAGGATTTTACGATTAATGTTATTGGAGTTGTGACCTCTGTTAATATGGAAAAGAAGACGAGGACAAATGGTTAGTCAACCAGGCGTTCTAGCTCGTTGGCGGGGATTTTTACCATCTCTTCTAGAATGGTGTCGCACGTTCACCCTCACCGATCCATCCACTTTCGATTCTCTACAACAGAACATCAAAGTCAATTGCTTTCAAAAAAAATACGTGGAGTGGCTACCGCAAGTCCAGAAGGAGGACGTTGTTATTCTACGTAGGCTCAAGGTCTGACAAGGACATTGTTATCTAAGTGGCTTACTTCAACTTACAATGCGTTAGGTTGTCGAGTTCATTGGAGCCCTATCCACCACAGGCCATAATGATAAACTGAGATGGGCTGTTTACGATCCAAGCAAGCATTCTATACGACCTCCTAACAGAGGTAATGCCCCGGGGAAAGAATTACTTGACGATGGGTTAGGTTACGAATTCTCTCCGTTCTGGGAACCATTCCAAGATAGTACTGAACTCGAATATTGTCGGCAAATCGGAGAGTGGTGGCAGGCCATGCACAAATTTAAAGGGGAAAAAGTTTCTACCGTGGTGTGCTCACCACCTGCACGCCGGCAACATCTGCTGATTTCCGAAGCCTCACCCAATCGTCCACCTAGGGGTTTTTTCAATTGTACAGTTGAGGTGAGTACATAATAACTTGATTGAGACGAGCTGACACGTCGCTTCAAGGTACTACACAAATTTAACAACCAAGGCTCTGCGATGACCACTATTTATGTCACGGACTACACCACTAGCTCTTTGGTCTACGCCGAGCAAGGTGCCTGGTGTTCCCCTGAGTTATTCGGCCGCGTGTTGCAGTGCAACATGTGGGATGATGCAAGGGAAACCGCAAAGATGATGAATTCTGGCGAATACTGGTACTTAAATAACATTCGAGCAAGGCAGAACCCCAATGGTTACATGGAAGGCACTATGCAACTGGCAGAAAAGGTCGTTCGACTTGACGAAGCATATCTCGAAGCACAACCACAGTTACATGCTCTTTTGGAGTCAGTATTCCGCGACATGATGTCAAAGCAAACTGACACCACTTCAGGAGGAAGAAGGAGTTTGAACGGAACAAATCTGCATGCCCTACATCGGGATTAGCATCGCCGCATGTTTTCCCGCATATGCTCATTCAAGATGTGGAAATGAGCACTAGTTTTCTCACCTGCGTGATCGAGGTATTTCATTCCCTTTGCAGTTGTTGCGTACCCACCATATCCCCGGTAGCTGCTCCACGTCGATTTTGATTCACCAGACGGGCATTTTATATTTGTCACCGACTACACGTTCAATCCTGACTTGCCAACCGCCGTTTCATCGGCCGAATGGGCGGACAAACTTGAACATCGAGTAGTGAAGATAAAGCTAGATGATACCCAAGCAAAGATTGCATCGAACCTCAAGCCTGGCTGCAGGTGCACTATACGGAACTTGCGCATCAAGCATTCGAGTGTATTTGGCGGTGTGCACGGATACTTGGGAGGGGAGGAAAAACTCATCGTCTATTTGGATGACTCATCAAGCCATGGTGCTCAAATGTTGCAGAGGTCGGTACTTCTGTTATGATGCGATCTTGCTAAATTGTTCGTACAGAAACAAGGAAAAATGGAACAGAGAACTTATGTTGAATATTCCAACGACATCGCATCGAGAGTCTGATGAACCTTTCAGTCAATCGTTGACTACTTTGTCCACTTTGCGAGAAGTATTGTCAGGGCCAGCTCCAAACGTGTACAAAGTGCTGGCTCGTACTGTTGATTTCTTTCCTTTCTCTCTTGAGGATGCATGTGTTTTGCAATGTACCAAATGCGAATCAAGGTGAGCCTTGTGGATTCTGGCGGACTCGAAGATACAATCCTATTCTTAGCCCATCGCGTATCCTCAAAGGGTGCCCACGTTGCGACGACATGATGGAAACACACTGCAGATGGTTTTACCGCGTGTATATTTTGCTTCAAGATGAGAAAGACACTGAACTCGTTGTATCCCTGTCGGAGAAAGAGGTATGTTCCTTGGTGAAAGTGCGACATTTGTCTGAAGCGGGCTTGTTTAGTGCACTTTGCTACAAGATATCGAACCAACCGACTTTGGTTGTGACCGCGTGGCCTTCGGCAAGTTTCAAGAGAAACTCGATCCAATCTTTGGCAACTTGAAAGAAGTACATGCAGCTTGGTCAAAAAACGAGGATAAAATTATCGAGTCACCGCTGATGACGTTCGCCATTGAAAGCTGCAATGTTGGCGACGAGAAAGTATATGGTTTGCTTTACTGCACCCCCACGTGACGGAGACGTCGCGATTAATTCCCTGTATACCATTTTTGACGTCCAACCACTGATTCCACGGTGGAAATTCGCCTTATGTTGTGTACCATAGCAATAGCGATAAATAATACTGGGTATCCCACACGTGACATGGTGTTGGTGTGACCATTCTTGTGACAGACGCGTTATGAGACGCGACTCGGACACCAACACCCATTATTGCTACCATGTCCCTGCCAGTCGTTAAAGTAGACGTGGACTACGACCAAGAGTTGGGTACGTGGATTATCATTGGCGAGTACCGCACACTCATTTGTCTCAGATAAAATACGGAACTTTCTTTCAACATATATCAGTCATGACAAGGACTTGGATCGAGATTTCGCAAATATCGCGCTGGATGACGATGACGACGATGAGGGCTCCAAATCGAGAGGACTCAAATACATGCAACAGCTAGTATGATTTTTTCTTTATTCAGGACGGCATCACATGCTGATGTCTGGTGTTCAAGCAACAAATAGCAAACCGTGAGCAGCAGAGGCTAACCATTGACCTAGAAGATGTCCATCAGGCGAGAAACCAACATATCATTCATGATCCATCGGTCTTATTTCTTCTCCTTAAGCACGAGAAAACTGTTTCCGGACTTGTGACTCATATTCAAAATAATACCCGGCGTTATATCCAGCTATTCTGCGAAGCCATCGACAAACTCATCCCCGCTCCAACCAAGGATATAAGTGAACACGATGAAGTTATCGATGTCATTCTCCACCAGCGACGTGAGCGGAATGAGCAAACAGAAGGGGTCCAGGAAGGTTTCCCTGACCATCTCTTGCGGCGGTAGTGCGTGCCATCGTCACAATAGAGTGTATATTGCACTAATGGTCACCTTAGCAATCTTTATTTCCAGCCCCTGCGGTCTGACGTAGCGTTGGCAGTTCGTGATGTCAAGAGTGCTCACCTAGGACGGCTGATTACTGTTCGCGGAATTGTCACTCGCGTTTCCGAAGTCAAGCCTCTCCTGCTCGTGAATGCCTATACGTGTGATGTGTGTGGATCTGAAACATTTCAGCAAATCTCGAGCAAAACATTTTCCCCGATCACTGATTGTCAAAATGAAAATGAGTGCAAGAAGAACGGCATCCGCGGTTCGCTACACATGCAGACTCGTGCTTGTCGCTTTAGTCCTTTCCAGGAGGTTAAAGTGCAAGAAATGGTCTGCCCTGTTTTACTATTTTTCGCGACTTCTTCTCAACATTTTTCAGGCGGACCAAGTCCCAGTTGGGCACATTCCCAGATCAATGACGGTTCATCTGAATGGCAACCTTGTTCGTCTGATGAATCCTGGAGACGTCGTTCATCTCGGAGGGATCTTCCTTCCTATACCATACACCGGATTCCAAGCTATTCGAGCAGGGCTTCTCACAGATACGTATCTGGAAGTACACTACATCCACCAGTTGAAGAAGCAGTACAGCGACATGGAAATGACGCCACAGATACAAGCACAGATCGCCGATATGCAACGCGACCCTGCGTTATATAATAAACTTGCTCAAAGCATCGCTCCGGAGATTTATGGGCACCAAGACGTGAAGAAGGCACTCCTCCTATTACTGGTAGGGGGAGTCACGAAAACCATGGGCGATGGAATGAAAATTCGTGGCGACATCAACATCTGTCTCATGGGTGACCCCGGTGTTGCCAAGTCGCAACTACTCAAGTATATTTCAAAGGTTGCCCCACGCGGTGTGTATACCACCGGCAAAGGCTCTTCTGGCGTCGGTCTCACAGCTGCCGTTATGCGAGATCCTGTCACAGATGAAATGGTTCTTGGCAAGTGACTTCCCCTCAGTAATAATTTGTGTATTGAAAATAATGGATCTAGAGGGCGGGGCTCTTGTCTTGGCTGACAATGGAATTTGTTGCATTGATGAATTCGATAAAATGGAAGAATCCGATCGAACAGCCATCCACGAAGTAATGGAACAGCAGACGATCTCTATCTCCAAAGCTGGCATCTCAACCACTCTTAACGCTCGAACATCTATTCTCGCCGCCGCGAATCCGCTTTACGGGCGTTACAATCCAAAAGTATCTCCTGTGGAGAACATCAACCTCCCTGCGGCACTCTTGTCACGTTTTGACCTCCTCTTTCTGATCCTCGACAAACCGACACGCGAGGACGATGAGCGGTTGGCTCAGCATGTTACACATGTACACATGCACAACACTCACCCCAAACTTGATTACGATGTCATTGATCCTTCCTTGATGCGGTCGGCATTCTTTATCTGATTCCAACTACGAATTGGTATTGATGATGCACAAAACAGACACTACATCGCGCAAGCACGACTCAAGCGTCCTGTCGTCCCACATACGGTCTCGAGTTACATCGTAGATTCTTATGTCCGTTTGCGCAAGCTCTCGAAAGACGAGGCAGCCCAGAAGAAATCACATACGTACACATCAGCACGCACGTTACTTGGCGTGCTTCGTCTTGCTCAAGCACTTGCACGTCTCCGATTCGCCGACATTGTAGAACATGGCGACGTCGACGAAGCCCTGCGTCTGATGGAGTGCAGCAAGGAGAGTCTCGAGGACGACGAAGACAAGGAATATGAACCTGACCGATCGGTCGTCAGCCAGATCTTTCGACTTATTAAGAATATGGCTGGGGAAGGTGGCGGCAAACGTAGAAAGAGACAGCGTAAGTTCGGCAGAGGGCCTGGGGGCGAACGCGATATGGATGTCGACTCGAGTGAAGACGAGAATAGTGGAGAGTTGGCTCTCATTGACGTGCGATCTAGGGTGTTAGGTGCTGGGTATACTGAAGCGCAGTTGAACGATACCATCGCCGAGGTAAGTTGACATTTCTTGTCACATGGTCTCCTATTCACTGTTGTATGTAGTATGAATCCATAGATGTCTGGGCACGCGTGGCAAATGGCTCAAAACTGCGTTTCATCAACGTCTAGATTCATTGTCCTAAATGCTGAGATCATACTGTCAGTCTGTAACTGCTCCACCCATTGATATATGTCTGTAAATATCACTACCACATGTTCATCTATCCCGAGCGTCCTTGAGAGGCGTGTTCCCAACTAGACCCACTACCACTCCCAGGACTCGCTGGAACTTCTTCACCCTTTTGAGGATTATCCCGATACCTCGTCGCTGACTCGGCTTCCGCGTCGTCATTAAAAATTTCAGGGTGGAAACTCAGTCCCGCCTCCTGGAAGTCCTCCAAGGATCGGCCGGGATGGAGCATAGTTTGTTCATCCGCATCTTCTTCGTCGTCAGAGACTTCTCCAAACGCGTCATACAGCTCTTTTGCCCTCGGTCTTGGGCGTGTACCACCTCCAGAAACGGAATTCATCGGAAGGTCGTCGTTCGCCAGAGACGAGTAAGCGGCGAGGCGTTTCGCACGTCTCCTCCAGAAAAAGATACCAGTCCCCATGGCGAAAAGAATCACGGCGCTAATGGCAATAAAGAGCCATTTGGAGCTGGAGACAAGGCTAGACATGCCAGAGAACCAGCCTTCGTCGGGAGTAGGGACCATGCTGGGTGTCGGGGATGACCCCGGGAACGCGGGACGATCGGCCTCGCCTTCCGCCGTATCATGATCGCTTGGGAGGCCGGACGTAGGCTTGGGATATGCTTTGGTAGAAGAAGGGGTCGGAATTTCGATTGACTCTGATTCTTCAGGAGAGGGCAGGACCGCATCGTTGGTGGGGAGAACATAAGTCTTCGCTTGGGCGGGATCAATGGTAGAACCCCAGAACATAGGTCGCCAACCATGGAACGTCCCGTTGTGCTTCGGGTCAGATTGATCAGACACCCTGATGGTCCAGTCGCCGACAGGATTCTCGCCCCTTTTGTTAAAATAAACCACTGAATCTCAAAGAGAGGGTAGACATACCAGTGCTTGACAGTCATGAACCGCCAACCTGGGAATCCAATAGCAGCATGATCTTGCTTGCGTACTGCGGCCAGGACACTCTTTATGCCATCTGGGCTCACAAGTTCCACCTCCACATCACCTCGCTTGGAATGGGAAATCCAGACAGTAACGGTCAAATGCTCCAGTCCTTCAAGATTATGCTCTAGCAGCATATCATTTGTGACAGTGAACACGCTACTAACACCGCCCGGTTTGATGGGCACACCTCCTGTCATGGTGTCCGAGTCTTCAGGGTCCGTTAACGAACCGTTATTGATTTGGATCGCGGATGGATGGAACCAAGCTTGTGGCTTCACAGGCTCCCAGTTTCGTGCAGCGGTGACGAAAGCATACGCATTGAGCTGACCGTAGCCGTATTTATAACTAAACGGCCTGCCTGAGGCAGTTTTTTCCCAGTCTGGATCTTCAGGGTTGATCATTTGAGCTGTTTCGACGCAAAGGTGCTGAATGTCGCGCCAAGTTAGGTCCGGACTTACGGAGTGTGTTAGACAGGTAGGGGGTATAAAAATAGACTAACCTGACTTGAAGAGCAAGGGCAATCACACCTGCCGCATTCGGGGCGGCAGCAGACGTGCCGCCATGGCTGGATGAACAGGCGTTTTCACCCACGTCGGTAGTAACCTGGAAAGGGATGAGAAAGGGAACGGGGAGGAAGGATAGACGAACAATATTTTTTCCACTACCTGAGCTGTAAGCAACCACCAAGTTCGCCGCACAGGGTTCCGAGTAGTAAGGGTGAAGGCCCTTGTAGTCTACAGCAGATACTGTGACAGAGTAGATGCTGTTGGTGTAGCCATCAAAATTACATTGGTCGCCAGACAAGGCACCATTGCCACTGGCGAATACGAATATGGAGCCTTTTCCGTGTCTGCCGTTCTGTATGCCATTAAGGAAGGCCTTGTGGATGATGTAACTTGGACCCTCCATGGACTTGCCGTCGTCCGGGGGACCCCAGCTGCAGGAGTAAATATCGACATCATGAAAGCCGTAGTTGAGTGCTGCGGCTTCGTCCACGTCCGTGATCGCACCAGAGAGTATGCGTACGCCTGCGACATTTGCCTCGTACGCGAGGCCGACACCGCAAACGTCGTTTTTTGCAGCTGCAATCTGGCCAGCGCAACGGGTCCCGTGGCGATCGTCTGCAAGGACTGGTTTGGGGAGGGGAGTGTGGTCGTTAAAGTCGTAGGAATGCTCTGCGTCCTAGGAGACATCGTCAGTGTTTTGAGTGCCAAGGGCAGAATGCGCACAAAATTGTCGGCAAGGTCCTTGCTTTCGTAGTCGAGACCATCATCCACGAGGGACACGATGACGCCCTGGCCGGTTATGCCCATTTCCCAGAGACCGGTAACGTTCATCATGTGTTTGGGGAACTCTTCGTTGACGATGTGCCATTGCTGAGGAAAGAGAGGATCTGAGACACCGAGACGGGCAGCAACGGCGGCGGCGGAGTCGTCAGAGTGAATGGGGGGTGGTGCACGTTTGGTCCGCTGCCGAGGAAGCTGGTGCTCAAGCAAGTTTATAGCGGAGAGGAAGCTGCGGTCGCGGGATTGGATGGATGCGCGGGTACGGACGTCGTCATAGCGGGCCAGGACAGGATGGCGGCCGAGAGTGGTGTGTTTTGGGGCCCGGAGCAGCCACGCATCGGGGAGCTCACCGGCCTGACCGACTAGCTCGAGGCCATGGCCCAGCTCGGTAACACAGTCGACGACGGAGGGGGCGGAGGGGGAAGGATTGTGGTCGAGGAGGAAGTAATCGAACTCGGCGTGGTCGAGTGTGTTGGGGACGCCGAGGGCGGGGACGACAGCGAGGACGAGGCCGACGACGAGCGCCGTGCGTCGGCGTAGCGTCATGATCGAAGGAGGACGGGATCACGTGATCATGATGGCGCAGCTCTGTGGCTTTTTTGGGAAAGACCACCTTTTGAACACGAATGACTGTCGCGAAGAAACGCACGCGTCGGTCGCTGTCTCCCGCGTCGGACAGCGAGGAGGAACGCGTACCGCCACCGCCCCCTCACAGATCCTCTTCCCCCGAACTTCCCGCTTTCCACGTTCCAGCAGAACACGAGTTCTCCGAAGGGCCCGACATACAAATAATCGGCGAGACGGATCCCGCCGATGATGACGGTGACACCGACGTTCCTGTTCGTGTTCTCACCGATTTTTCCATATACGACCATGCCACCCTCCAACTCGTTCCTATCGCCCGCCTTCTAGAGCTTGCGCTCAACTCGAGCCTTTCTTTCTCTGCCTCTGGCTGTGTCAAGGCTTGGATAGATGAGGATGATGATGACGAGGGCGACGATGAAGATGATGACCAAGACGACGTGGACCCTGGACGTGAAAATAGTGATGATAGCACAGTTATTGAAGACCGTATACAACGTCTCGAGCTAACCACCATCAAGAGGTTCTCCGTTCACGACCCCAAAAAGTGCCGCACTCGCCTAGACAGGTGCCCTTTCTCTCTCTCTCTCTCTCTCTCTCTCTCTCTCTCTCTCTTTCTGTACGCTGTCTCATATCTTCACAGTAACATCTATATCCTCACGCAGTACGCATGGTACATTCTCGACCTGCCTTCGATTCATTACAAGCCTTTCTACACCGGCTTTTGGCTCAAGCACCGCCTTCTTCACCTCGTTGCCTCCTCTGTCATCGCCTATCCGAGGCGTACCTACGACGAGTTTATTCGTTCTCTCGAGATATCCCCTGACTCCGACTCCGATGTTGCTGTGTCCCTCAGAATCCTCGGGAGAAACATTACAGAAGATGACGTCCAATCGGATGATGTCGTAAGTCTTTCTCAACACATGTCGACTATCCTTACTTCTCTTCCCAGAAATCATATTTACTAGCAATCCTCCACGACCTTGATGCGAATAAATTTATTAAAATTCGTCACACTACACCTTTATTACGCTCCCTTCTTGGCCCTCGAGATCCATATGAATTCGAACTCCAACTCAAGTCTTCTGGCTCATCCCGTTCCCACCCCAGGTCTCGTGCCTCTTTAGGCAATCGTAACCTCGAGCTTCAAGTGCTCGAACATCGTAATAACACCGTTGTCACCCCGGTGGTGGCTCGTGTCGCAAACTTACTTTTCGAACAAAATTTGAAGCTTGTGAACATCTCTGTCCGGGATGATACCGACATGGATGTGTCGCAACCCGCCCAGCCGTCTTTAGTTCACTTCACAAATCCCGATTCAGTCAAATGGGGCCCCGCAACGGATTATCTAGGCTATTATCAATCCGTCTTGGTTGATGGTGTTGTTTATTCGGTGCGTTTGACATTTGTTCACTTTCGTGCCTCTTCTTTCCTTTACATCGCTCCTAGGTCGGTGATACTGTCATGGTTGAACCTGGAGTAGATGAGGATAAAGCTCGAGCAAAGAGCTATACCAATGAAACTGCTCAATCACCCAACTCGCTTGCTAATTCTCGCTGGTATTATGTACTCGTATCTGTTCTACTCTGTTGATCTAATACTCGCCAGGTTCTGCCGCATATGCTATCTATTTGAAGACAAGAAAGGCCAAAGAATGTTCCACGGCCAGTGGTTCGCCCACAGCTCGAAGACTCTCCTTCAAGAACTTGGTCATTCGCAAGCTCTCTACCTAATGTTGACGGACTGCGAGGATATCCATATCAATGCGATAACGCAAAGGTGCAATATTCGTGAGCATGATTTAGATACCCCTGAGCCAATTGATGGGAAAGCAATGGACGAGAATGACTTCTTTACTGGGTAGCATTTCTTGTGCTTTTGTTGGTCCCATCTAACGCCACTGTCACAGCTTGTTGTATGACAGCCCAGATGTTTCCTTTGTTACTCTTTCTCAGGAACAAACAACGTGCGCTCTTGCTCATTGTGAAACCCATCAACAGTGTCTCTCCTGTGGTTTTCAGGCAATGAAGTCAAGCATAGCTCAACCTCGACCTCTCCCTGGCGGAGGACTCGCACACCGTGAATTCTTGTATCATGTTCATGATTTCGTCTACATCAAGCGCAAACAGATGCACTCCACTTACAAGATAGGTCAGATCATCAAGCTGAAGGCGATGAAATCTCCGGCCGAAGTGACGGTACAAATATTTGGAAAGTATGATGATGTAGTGAGAAGAGTAGACCTCGAAGGCAGGCACTTATTGCCTTCGGATGACGTGCGTGTCTCTTTCCGGTGGATATTTGTGTTGGCTAATCATTCATGCAGCGTAGGCTTTTCAAAACAGACGAAGTTGAGGTTGTCCGCGATGAAGATTTGCAGGGCCAATGTCACGTGATTCATGAACGTGACGCTGATACAATTGAAGAGTGGGCAAGACATGACGATCACTATTATGTCAATCAACGAGCCCGCTCGTCCAAGTCCAAGTCTCTCCGTGATCTCGAAGATTGGCCAAGAAGTGAATTCAAAACCTGTGGAAGGTGTCATGGAGATAGGCAAAAAAGTCTCGATGAGCAGGCTTCGCTTCTTGAAAGGCACAGTAGCTTGCGTGGGCTGGAGTTATTCTCTGGTGAGACTTTGCTTACTTGCATGTATTTGTCATTGTTGAAGTTTGATTGTAGGAGCTGGTGGTCTAGGGACCGGCTTTGATTTGTCCGGCTTTGTAGAAACTCGGTGGGCAGTCGAATTCTCTCCCAGTGCAGCACGGACCTACCAGTGAGATTGAATTTCTCTCGCCTACTTGTACTAATACATATTTTGCATAGGCAGAATCATCCGGAAACCATTGTCTACAATCAATGCACTAATTTATGCTTACAACATGCTATTGATACTTCAGAAAACAAGAAACCAGAACCTCTGCTTTCATTGGACAGTAAGAAAAGGCTGCCCCCCATGCCGAAACCTGGTGAGGTTGACTTTATATTTGGTGGTTCGTAGTTCATCTTGTTCGCACGCTTGAATATGAGTAAAGAAATTGATTTCCAGGACCGCCATGTCAAAGCTTTTCCCTTATGAACCACAACAAGGTAAGGTAAAGAGTACTCGAGATGCTCCTCGCCTGACAATTTCTCGAATAGAAAGATTTCGATATAAGGTATGCGGCTCCACCTCTCGTTAACAGTTTTAGTGATCTCACGTATCATTCAGGAGCACCCTAGTTTGCAACATGCTATCTTACGTCGAGTTTTACAGGCCGATGTATTTACTCCTTGAGAACGTTTTTGGAATTGTGTGTCACAACCAAAAGACCGCTTCAAGGAGTGATGGTATACAATGCGCGGTTGTTAAATTCATCCAACGTGCTTTGATCTCCCTTGGGTATGTCAGCTATCTATTCTCCACTCATTCACATAGCATTTAACAACCCATAGATATCAATGTAAATTTGCTGTCCTCCAGGCTGCTCAGTATGGTGCGCCTCAAGGTCGCAAGCGAGTCATTTTTTGGGGAGCACGTCATGATGTGCTGATGCCAGAATGGCCAATTCCAACACATTGCTCCCCAGTCAAGTTAATACGCACCGTATTGCCAACAGGCTATTGTTTGCTCCCCATTTTACGGAACAAATGCGAAGGTGGTTTAGATGATGATCGATCTGCCCCACACCATTTCGTCACTATCAATGAAGCAATCGGAGATTTGGTACGTACATTGATGGAATCGGTTTGCAGACTGTTCTCATGGTGTTATTGTCTCCAGCCTCCATTCGACTGGTATGTGTATACTTTTTGCGGGTGGTCGCACACACTAAGTGTAGCATCCAGGATCAATCCGCACATCACTATGAAAGCTACTGCAGAAGATAAGAGAGTAGCTCGAGAGCGCAAGAATGTCCTCAAGATCCCTACCTTTTTCCCCCTCCCAACTTCCGATCCCCCCTACGTCGGCTATTCACAACCGCGCAAATATGATTCCGAACCTCTAACACGATATCAAAAATGGATGCGCCAAGGTCGAGATGGGAGCATCAATAGAGAGTTGAAATATCATTACTCAAGGCGATGGTGTCACAACATTTCGGAGCGGTAAGTGACTCACCCCCACAAGTTGCACTGGTCATTCAAAATTTCCCAGTGTTTGTACTGTACCACTTGTCCCTGGAGCAAACCAGTTTAGTAGGTGGCTGATTACTGTTAGATGGATGGTTACTCAAGTCCTCTTAAGGTCTGCCGGCAAGACTGAGGATGGAGCTCTCGAAAGGAAAGCAAGCAGAGAAGAAGTATGCATGTATGTGTAAAACGCCTGATCATTGCGTCTACTTCATTTTCTCGCAGCTCTGTATAAACGCCTAGATGCTGATCATGTGTTCGCAACTGCGTTGACTACGGCTGCGCCAAATCACAAGGGTGGTACGGTCCTCCACCCGTCGGTGAGCACTATTTGTTTGGAAAAAAAAGGGGTCGATTTGATACGACCGATTCTCAGCAAAAACGAATTCTTACTGTGCAAGAGTGTGCTCGAGCCCAAGGTTTTCCAGACCATTACGAATTCATTTCCGTCAATGATACTCCCAACAAGATCATAGCAGACGTGCGTATTATGTTTCTACGCATGATTGACGCTAACATCGTCGACATTACCTAGCAACTCCGTCAGATCGGTAACGCCGTTCCTGTTCCTCTGGCCTATGCATTGGGTAAATCGCTTGGGAAAGCACTGCTCAAAATGTGGGAGGACAAGGATAGGGCAGGGAGTCCGGAGGTGTAAAAACGATGCGTGATCCACATACCTTTAATTGTACCCGCACATATGTAAGTTGAAATCGAAAGATGGATGAAGTGCGCAACAATGGGGATAGGAATAAATTAAGTGTCTATGTAAACGAAAGCAATTGCCTACAAAATGAATGGTGTGATCAGGGGGTATGTAAAAGCAGGGTATCAGAATCCCGTGAGACGAGAAGCTTTCCTCCCTCAAATCAACAACCGCGTTGTACCTTGTGGTCTAGCAGGAGGAAGTGGTCGATGAGGGATACGTTGTGATGAGGCAGCAGTAAGGGCAGAAGTACGTCGTGCTAGCTGAGCTCTCCGAAGTTCCTCGTCAATCCGCCACATGCCTCGGACGAACGCGTCCCGGTCGATGAATCCAGTACACTGAGGATCGCAATCGGTCCTGGAATGCGACGATACATGAGATCAACCAAGGCAATCAGACTATATGCTCCTACCATATACTCCGAAGCTTTTTACGATCGAGGCGTGAAGCGCTCCATATGTACTTGACAATTCGCCCACACAACCTATCATCGGGGCCGACTGGAAAGGATGACATTTCCTCCTCACTGTCATATTCATCGACCTTTTCCGAGGACAAGACGGGATTGTCTTCTGGAGTAATTAGGTCTACAGATACACCTCGCCATCCAACTGCCTGTCTTTTCTTGGCGGCAGAAAGGGGAGGTGTGAGCAGTTTCGTTTTCTGTGCCTTCTTTTCCGCTTTTCGTCGACCTCGCACAGCACTGTCGAAGAGGGATACGTATCGCGATTGGGCAGCGGGTGGGACTGGAGTAGGCCTCAGCAACGGAGACGATTTCGCATTACCACCAAATTGTGCACTATTACGGGTGCTAACACTCGTCCGCGACGTAGTGGTAGCATTGCTAAAAATAGAGGATCGGTCTGATGTGGACGCAGAAGTGGATACGACTGACGCCCGTGAGGAAGTGGGCCGGGAACGCGGTTGATATGGGGGTGGTGGGGGCGCAGGACGGCGAGTTTTCGTGCTGGTAGTAGTCGAGGACGACGAACCCGAGATGGAGCGAACGAGCGGTTTCGGTGGGACAACGAGTGTGGTCTTTGCAAAGGGTCGATTGGGTAGTGTGGGTGGCGCAAGCTTTGGAGACGTGTCTGATTTGCTGATGGTACGTTCCCAGTCAAAGGGCGTTGCTGTCAAAGGGCTGGTTGCAGACGGGGCTGAAACATTCTCAAACGACTCGGCGATACTTGCTGTGTCGAAATCTGTGATGCTGCTCTCGGCCTCGAAAGTGAACGAGGGTGATTTAGAGCTTATTTTTGGGCTGTGTGGTTCGAGGTTGCTCCCATCGGATGAAAGGGAGACAGAGTGGAAAGAAGAGACGGAGGATGCGGAAACATGTCCCACGCGACTTGCGCCAAACTTACGGGGACCGGGAGGGTAGGTATGTTCGATCGTCAGAGAGTCTGAACGAACTGGAGGGTGCAGGGTGACACCAATTTCTCCGGCTGGAGACACCAAGCGTTGTGCGGAAACGCGATCAGCAGAAGGCTTTCGTGGGGGGAGGGGAGGGCGTTGCTTTTGGGATGATTCAAAGTTGATGAGAGGCGTAGGGAAATTCGGATTGTCGTGGGTTGGAGTGGGCTTTCTCGAGGGAGAAGGGGTCCTGCTCGACTCCTGAATGTCATTGAGCTTGCCCATGAGCGTATGGCACAGCAAAGAGGGCCGTTCGACGGGGCCATCCTCGACAATCCAGTCCTTCAAGTCAATTAGCGATGTCTTGCGAGCAAGGGTCGGTGATGGTGAGCGCGATCTGCTGGAGGCCGGAGCGAGGAGCGGAACGATGGGCTGAAACGAGCTGGCGGTGGGCGAAATTGGGGATTCGAGAAGATTGGAGGAGGATGTGGGCCTCGCGGTTGGCGTCGGGATTGCTGTCGGTGTCGTTGCGGACGAGGAGGAGGAGAGCGCCTCGAACGCCTGAATTCTCGACTGGAGAGATGCGGAGGGCATGGCGCAACGACCAACTGAAGCAGTTTCGGGCTGCGCACTAGAAGAAGCACGTGCCCTGCTCTTTGTTCTCATCCTAATGTCAACCCAGGATCTCTACGCCGTAGCAGGTAACCACCAGCACAACTCGGACCGCCATCAGAACGCTCATAAACTACGCCAGACTTTTGTCTCATCCCGATGGGAACGAACGAGCCGTCCGTGAGTGCGTCAGAGTCCTCAGGAGGCCATCACCACCACCACAGCCCTACAGGTCGCGAAACACATTGCGGTGTGCCATAAAATACTCGAAAAGTCTGGCCTCAAGTTCAAGGTTTGTGTCCGTCGCATTCCCGACATACCCTTTGACGACTCCCACAGATGCAGTAAGCACTTGTCCCCAAGTCCTTGCTGAAGACTCATGTTCTGCAGCGAGTACGGCACCAACTTAGGCTCGTGTCCGAGTAATCACGAATGGCGTGCCACTAACTAGAACTAGAGGGCCCCTGGTCGGACGTCACCAAGGCTATCTACGACTGCCATGCGGCTGTTCATGACAATGGCGTGCAACGTATCGCAACGGACATCCGCATTGGCACCCGCACAGATCGCAAAGTCCTCCCTGGCCATAGCAAAGTCCAGCGTGTTCAAGAGATTTTGGAGCGAGAAAGGAACGATGCTTGTTGATGCCGATCCATCTTCAGATTAGATACAGCAGTGTATATCAAGGTCGAAATTACATAGTGGGCATGGGTCCTCCCTGGCCCTTTGTAGCATAAATTTGTGCCAATAGCCCCAGAACTCCTCCATCCTCCAATACCTCGTCATCATCGACAATGCCTTCTTGTTGTGACTCGAACGGCTTTGTTCTATTCTCATTACCATCCACGTACGAGTCACCCAGCGAGCTATCCACCCCTCCATCAGCAGCACGATCTTCGTCGTGTACAGGGGGAAACGGTGTAGATACGATGCTTCCTTGTGAGTCACCAAGCACGGCTGTCCGAGCCATTCCGGTACCCTGGCCACCCGTAGAGGACGTTCCCGACTGCCAGATCGTTGACCCTGCTATACCACTGACTGGGCCAAGGACACTCCCCCCGCCGACGTGCCTTCGTCGCAAGGCCGCATGCTGGCTTTGTCGTAGCGCACGATCGTATTCTTGTGCACGCTCTGCCAAATCTTTCCGACCGTCCTTCAACAAAACTGTGTTATCCAGACCAGTTCGGGATGCGGTGAGAGCACGCCGCCGAGCACTTATGTCTGCAATACGGCTTAGGTAGAGAGAACTGGTGGGATCGGAAGGGTTCCAATCAGGATTAGCAGCTTTAAAGTTTAGGAAACTCTTTTCCATCTTCCCTTCCCGAGAAAGCATCCTTTCATCTTGTACTTGAGTTGGTGCACCAAACTGAGACGTATCAGTCAGATTCGCGATACTGGTGCACACAAAGGCGTACGAACCTTGACATTACCATGCCTCTTGAAGTCAAACTCTGCAAAACTGCAAATGTATCCGCGTCCGGGAACCCATACCGTGAAGTCGTGGAAAAAGTCAACGATAGCGGGTGCACAAGGCGGAAGAGAGAACCATAGTACGAAAGGCGTTGTTATCACGGCAAGAATCTCTTGCAAGAAAAGGACAATCTTGAGCCTGAATAGCTCTCCAAACTCTTGGTGGACCTGACAATAATAGTGGTTAGTACCTATGCGCGAAGGTAAATCCGTCGTACTGACCTGCTTCGAGTGAAGCTGGTCCTTCCACTCATCTGGCATGTAGTGCGTGTACTGAATGACTTCCATCATGAGTAACTCAGGGTCGAAAACTCTATTATCTTCTGGTATCATCCCTCTTGCGACCCCGAGTATCGAAGCAAACACCGTGATATAGAAGATCACCGTCCGATGTGGCGTGACCTCAAAGTGAATGGCTAGCTCAGGATCAAGAACTGATACGAGGACCAGCACAGCGGCAAATGATCCAGCAACGAATGCGACAAAGCTAAAACGATGTTAAAAAATAACTACGACGTGTAGGTACACTTACCGCATGATGATTGCAACCTTCTCGTTCGGAAATTGACCAATGTATGTGTTGGCCTCGGGACAAGATACATCCAATCTACGAGTGAACAAATGTGAGAGTTCGTTGAATTCACGGAATTTCCATTGTGCGAATGGCGTATAACGTCGGCTGCCGATCGACGAAGGGTTATTTCGATATTCCTACGCAGTAAATTCAGCGAGCAACTCGGTAGGAGTTAGTTCGGGCACACGTACGTCGAAATAGCGGAAGAACGAATACATGATCATATATAGAACGATAAAGGGGGCGAAAATTGCATTCAGGATGCCCATGAAGATGAATCGCCGCCGTAGGCTACAGGTACATGAGTGATCAAGAATGCGAAAACTACACAGTAAAGATACGTACCCTTCAACCAGGACAGAACGGTTTTTATTCTTCAAGAACACCTTCCTGACACGTCCTCGGGGGTCAAAAAGATATTCCATCAAGCAGAATCTAAGATTCCACTCCAAGACTTTGGTGAGTGTTCTCCCTTTGCCCTCGTCACCAGCCCGGTGTAGGATCCTCTTCAGGGCAGGGGGTAAAGGTACGCGGAGGTCCAGCAAGTCTTTGTTGAATAGCGCAATTAGATAGTTTTCTTGACGCATGATACGGTTTGCAATGTCGTGAGCATCGAGAGAGGCCGTGGCAGGGGTGGCAGCATGGTTGTTAGAGGCCGAAGAAATTGCTGTGATAGGATTGTCTTCACGAATGGCACCTATCCGACGGACTACTTCAGGCCACGAGATTGTCTGAATATCTGCCTACATAAAGATAAGAACAACGCATGACGAAAAGGGCGGAAATTTTTCACGTCGGGTATATGGAGTAAATGAGTGTAGAAGTTGTACATATCCACCAGGCGCATGACCTCGAATACGAACGATACGATTTGCCAGACATTGAAAGCGGTAAAGAGCAAGAAGAACAATAAGGAGACGCCGGAGAACCTAGGACTATTGGATCAGAAGAGGTTGTGCATGTGATACGGGGAAACAGACTTGGAAATGCAGTGGCCGACGAGGGCCTCGGACAGATGAATGACCTTGTCGCGAGTTATCCGGCTGTAATCGATACAACCTAATAAGAATGTCGAGAAGGCGATGACAAACCCGACTGTGCTGCGTGCTCACCGTCAGTCTCGGAATGCATAATAAACACTGAGGTGAGCTGACAGGATATTAAGCCCCCGTGTAAGGGCCATGGAATAGATTCCCTTCCCTTCGTAGTAAAGATAAACTTCTTGCAAGAATGCATCGAGATTATAGACATTGACCCAGTTCCAGAGAGCCCGTTCATAGGGATCCAGACCACCCAAAGGTCTGGGAGACGCTGGCTGGTTTGGAGGGGGCGGCGGTGGCAAATCGACGTCGAGTTCAGTCGGCCGAGGAGGTGTTGATACCGGGAGTGGGTAACTTTGTCGCGGTAGAGACCTCGCCGAGTTCGAGTGCAACGGCTGCGAACGAGCCTTTCCCTTGCTCGAAGCGGGTGGTGAAGGTCTGGCCGGTGAATGAGAGGCCTCGATCATAAAGCTCTGTGGGACCTCGTCGTCGGACGCATCCTGGTCGTACGAGCTGTCCTCGCGGCGAATATTTGGCCGAAGCGGGTTCATCTCCTCGGCGTCCTCCCAAGAGACGCTGCGTTTGTTCTGTGTCCTGCGGGAGGTGCTCCTGTGGCCGGCTTCGACGTCTTGCTCGCCGTCCTCTTCCATCACGGGAGACTGGCTGGCCTGCGTGTAGCCTTGATAGGCTCTCATTGGATTGATGATGTCGAGGAACGGCTGCGAGGCTGAGAGACTGGCCTGCCCAAGATATCTCGATGACCTTGACATGAACGCTACACTAGCCAAGTTGGTCGAGAACAGTAGCGTTGGCACTCGTGACCACCAGCCGTGACCTAATCCAAGTACTAGTACACTTACATTCGCTCCGCTATAGATCCACTACGCTCAAGCTGCTCGCAGCCTTCACCACCGCCTGCAAACCCGACGCGGTAATATCAGAGTCGCTGCCTACGCCCCACGCAGACTCCTTTTTATTCTTTCCCGCAACTTCATACACCAGCTCCACGAACGAAACCGCCTTCACTTCGGCACCCTCCCCCACAGAGTGCTCGACGTACTCCCTAATCGAGAGTGTCCCTTGCATTTGTGTCTGCAGCGCAGCCAGGGTAGCGGACAGTGGGCCATTGCCTTCCCCGGAGACTCGCTGCACCTCGCCGTCCACGAGCAATTCCGCCGTGATCTGTCGGCGTCCAGCATCGTTTGCCTTGGTCAAATCGAATGACTTCAACTCGAATCGATATGCTTTGGTGCTCTCGTAGCCATATTTTACTCCAAACAGCCTGGTCAAGTCCTCGTACGAAATGTGTCCGCCCGAGTCCTGGGCAGCTCTCTGCACCACTTCGAAGAACGCAGCTTGCAGCCTGCGGGGGAGTTGTAACTTCAACGAATTGACGATCGCATTTGCCACATCTGCTTGGCCTGTCGTCGAGTCGAAGCCGATGCTTAATTTCAGCTCAGGTAAGACACGTTCCCCGATGGCGTTGTTCACCGCGCTGAGAACTGCACGTAACCCCGACGCAGTTATATCCGAATCAACACCAACGCCCCACCACGACTGTGAGGCACTGCGCGTCTCCTTGATATTGCTGGTGGTGGCAACGAGCTCCACGTACGAGGCTGCCTTCGCTGTCTGGCCTTCACCAATGGTGTGTTCAGAATATTCGCGTACAGTCAGTTCGATGTCAAGATGGCTGTGGAGCGCATTTAGCAGGGCAGAGATCGGTCCATTTCCATCTCCTCGAATGACTCGGAGCATGCCATCAACGGATAGCGTACCATCAAACCGACGGCGTTCATCTGCAATTTCGTCGTCGTCGGAAGGCTCTGGCAATGGTTCGGTAGTGACGGAATATGTTTTGAGTGCCAACCTTCCCTCGTACTTCGGTCCTCCGAAGTGATATGCGTTGCGGAAAGTAGTTGTGATATCCTCCACTGTCATCTCTCTTGCTTCGCGATCTGCAATGGACTGGACAACCTGGTAGAACCCAATTTGCATCTTGCGGGGCAGGTCCAGATTAAGATGTTGTTTGACAAGATAGGCGACGCCTCCTTTTCCAGACTGCGAGTTGACTCGGATGACAGCCTCGTAGCTGCATCCGAGGTCGGCGGGGTCGATTGGCAAATAAGGCATGTCCCACAACTGTGGTTCGCCATTTGCCAGATTTTGAGCATGGCGTCGTCCCTGCGCCTCGAAACCTTTCTTGATGGCATCCTGGTGTGAACCAGAGAACGCGGTGAAGACCAACTCGCCAGCGTAGGGGTGTCGAGGGTGGACAGGAAGGTCATTGCATTGCGTGACAATATCTATGATGCTCTGGATATCGCTGAAATCCAAGTAGGGAGGAATGCCTTGGGAGTAGAGATTCAACGCAAGGTTGACGAGGTCGACATTTCCCGTCCGTTCGCCGTTTCCGAACAAACATCCTTCTATTCGGTCAGCGCCTGCAAGAACTGCAAGCTCGGCAGCTGCAATTCCAGTCCCCCGATCATTATGAGGGTGCAAACTGATGACTATTTTTTCGCGCTCTGATATATGAGTGCCGAAATATTCAATCTGGGTGGGTTGTCAAAAGGATTCATAACAGCTACAGCTCGTCGCTTGCCTGGTCTGCGTAGTGGTTAGGCGGCCCCACTTCCACAGTGGCGGGCAGATTGAAAATGATTCGCCGATCACCCGTATCAGCTTTTCCCCAAGCAGACTTGACTGCCTCGCAGATAGCTACAGAGAATTCGACTTCGGTCTGGGAGAAAGTTTCCGGGCTGTATTCATATCTGAATGTTGTCCCATGAGAGGCTGCATACTGGTTGGTCAAGTCGCGAATGAGATTGGTATGGTGTACTGCGAGGTTGATCGTCTCTTGTTTCGAGTTCTGGAAAACGACATCACGGAACATGCCGCAAGTTGCGTTATACATGTGGATAATAACATGTTTCGCTCCCGCCACAGATTTAAACGTTTGTCTTATGAGATCTTCACGCGCTGGCGTCAGGACCTTTGCGACAGAAATCAGTCTAAAACTTTAGATGAGCAGATGTTTTGCAGACCTGAATCCACACGTCATCCGGAATCTCGGCATCCTCGATGAGGTGGCGAACGAAGGCGAAATCGGTGTCACTCGCAGCAGGATATGCGACCTCTATCTCCTTGAAGCCGCACTTTATCAGCGTTCTGAAGAAGGAGAGTTTTTGATCCCCTGTCATGGGGTTGGCCAGGGCTTGGTTTCCATCACGGAGATCGGTGGACAGCCAGATGGGGGCCTCGACGAATGTTTTGGTAGGCCATGTGCGGTTGATCAGATTCAAAGGAGTGTACGGCTTATACTTTTGAGAAGGATCGATGCTACCAAGAAATGATCAGGCGGGTCAGCGCGTGGACTAATACGACTCACAGCATGCAACCCATGATGACTGCGATAGACTCAGAGGCGACGATAGATGTGTTAAAAAGACTTATAAGCGAGTCGGAATGACTCGGATCTATGATTTACCACGTTACTGTTACATCACTTGCACCACCTTAACAACCCTCATGTCGTTGACGTTGTCGACAAAAGCACTGCCGTTTCCTTTCGCCGCGCTCGCGATTGCAGCATACACTCAAAAAGCCGAGCTCAACTTTGAGGAGACGGCTACGGAAGTCTCGCTTGATCTCGGTGGTGATCAATACGCTGGTGAAGAAGAGATCGTCGCCATCCTGGCCAAAAGCGCAGGAATAGACGGCGAGAGCACAGAGGTCCACCAGCGTCCTCGATTCCAAGGCTTGAAGCTAATCGTGTTGCAGGTGTTAGCCCAGTTCACATCGGCGAAAGCGTTGTCTGCGTTAACCGCGGTTCCCGACATCTTCGACGCTCTTGATTCATTGGACAACCACCTCGCGTATCGCACATTTCTCGTTGGTCACGAAATAACTGCAGCGGATTGGATATTCTGGGGCACGATCAGATGTACGTGACTTCTTGGTATCCTCGTGATCGGACAACGTTGACCTTTTCCCTTCAGCATCCATCAAAATATTGGGTCTACTCAAGAATGGCCAACATGTGCATGCGCTTCGGTGGTTTTCCTACTTTGAAAGCCTTGAATCCACGCAAGCCGCTCTTGCTAGTATCGTAGCGGCTAAAGCAAACAAAGCGCGAAATACAAAAACTGCCGCGAGCTTTGCTCTCGGTCTTCCGAACGCCAAAGAAGGCCAAGTCGTGACACGCTTCCCTCCCGAGCCCAGCGGGTACCTACACATAGGCCATGGTAAAGCTGCAGTTTTGAATCAGTACTTCGCACAAATGTACAAAGGAAAGATGATCATCCGTTTCGATGACACGAATCCGACGAAAGAGAGAGTGCGTGTTTATACTGATCAGACGGTTTTCAGCTTACTTTGTACTAGACCGAATTTGAGAAGACTATCCTAGAGGATTTAGAATTGATGGGCATCAAGGGGGATACGATAAGCCACACATCAGATTATTTTGATCAAATCTACGAACTCGCGATTAAAGTAATCAAAGCTGGAAAGGCATATACCGATGACACGGAACAGGCTCAGGTATGTTTATATTTTCATCTCCCTTCCTTTCGAAGTTGCTCACATTCGGGAAGATGCGCGAGGAACGAGGAAAGGGCATTGCATCGGCACGTCGTGACGATTCGGCCGATGACAATTTAAAGCACTTTGCGGAAATGAAAGCTGGCACGCCCGAGGGTCTTCGGTGGTGTCTCCGTGCAAAAATTTCCGTGGACGACCAAAATAAAACTCTTCGTGATCCGGTCATCTACCGGTGCAACGTCATCCCTCACCACCGTACAGGGTAAATCGTTTTGTGCATTCTGCCATACGCGTATTCATCTATTCATTATAATAGCGAGACGTGGAAGATTTACCCGACTTACGATTTCGCTTGCCCCATCGTCGATTCGTTGGAGGGAGTCACTCATGCTCTGAGGACAATGGAGTATCGCGAGAGAAATGCACAATATTACTGGATGATTGAGGCACTAGGCCTGCGACCTGTCTCTATCTGGGACTTTAGGTTGAAGAATTTCTTTCATGTTCTCGCTTGTAAATCTGACTACTGTTTCAAGTCGATTGAACTTCATTTACACCCTATTGTCCAAACGGAAGTTGCACTGGTTCGTCGATAATAAACTCGTTAAAGGATGGGATGATCCTCGATTCCCTACCATTCGAGGTCAGAAAGTCAAATCTGTGCGTTCATTTAAGCTCACATTAAAAACAGGTATTCGTCGCCGTGGTATGACGGTTGAGGCATTGAAACAATTCATGCTCTCCCAGGGTCCTTCGCAGTCCCTCGTTTCTCTCGAGTGGGATTCCATTTGGTCTCTCAACAAGAAGGTTATAGATCCGGTTGCTCCCCGGTTCTGGGCAATTCTCAAGGAGAAACGGTACACTACTATACATGTGTGGGACATTCAAAGCGTTTACGTCTTCTCAGCGTGCCTGTTACAATTAGCGGTGGCCCAACCGAAATCGAGGTTAAGACATTGCCTCTCCACAAGAAGAATGCAGACGTTGGCGAAAAGCAGACAGTCTACTCATCCAAGATCCTGCTCGAACAGGAGGATGCAGCTTCATTTGAAGATCAAGAGGAGGTCAGCGCAACCTGGTTCATTTGGTGATTTTAAATAACTTCCTTAGATCACCTTGATGGATTGGGGGAACGCGATTGTGCGCTCGAAAATAGTCACAGGAGACGGCGAGGTGACCTCCCTCGTCATGGAGTTAAATCTCGATGGCGACTTTCGGAAAACGAAAAAGAAAATAACCTGGCTTGCCGAACCCACGGACGCCCACCCGGTTGTCGAGATTACCCTTCTGGATTATGACTACCTAATCACGAAAAAGAAGCTCGAGGAAGAAGACGATGTTAAGGACTTCGTCTCCCCGATAACCGAGTTTCGTGAAGAGGCGCTGGCGGATGCGAATGTGAAAACCCTTAAAGCGGGCGATATCATCCAGTTTGAGAGGAAGGGGTATTTCATCTTTGACGGGCGCACAGAAGAGGGAAAACTCGAATTTATCAGGATCCCGGACGGACGAGCGGCTGGTCTAGTGAGCAAGGCAGGTAAAGACGTGATGGCCGTTGAGACTCCTGTGCCGCCATCAGGAGGTGGAAGTCAATCTGTGCTGAAGATGTATAAAGTAAACCAGGAATACGGGGTAGATGGGGTGTCGCCCGTGTCGTGCAGCAAGATGTATAAGGTAGACAGCGTGTACACGTAGATGAGAGGCGGAAGTAGAATTTCGTGTTTCAGCATGCAAGGCGGTCATCGGTTTTCGGGAGCACTAAACTTCTAGACTGGTACGTACTAAGCATCTTCACACACTTGTCTTCCCTCCAATTTTGGGTAATCGGAGTCAGGAGCAAGCGAGACAAAGGGAATCCCACCTTTGGAAGTGTCCTTGCCGGTAGCTCAAGGACTTTTTTTTTCGAGCTGAGTGGGATATACAATGACTAGGTAGTTGAAGGGAATGGGGGTGGCCTGATATGCATGGCTACAGAATGAGATACAAGTTAGGATGGAGAAAGGAACAAACGAGTGTAAAACGTCTTCTATCAACACACCACGCGCTGCTCGTCAACTTCCTGAGAATGCCCATCATATCGTACCGCGTCGAATTCGTTTTCTAAAATTAACCAAGGGTATGCTTCCCCAAAGTTTCGGTCGATCCAGCGTATTTGAATGTTGACTGAACTTCCCCCGCCGCAACACTTCCATGAGTATAAAAGTAACTGCGGGAGGAGTAAACATAAAATATAGCTGGAATTAAGAGAAAAGCATTTTACCTATAAGTTCGGCTGTTGACGCTAGCGGATGGGGGTCGAACTCGAGATAGTGATGGCCCAAACCCGACAATGGTGCCATGATAAAATGTTCCCCAACACGAATACTGTTCAAGTGAAAATGCCCTTTGATTTGATCGGAGTCATAGTTGAGAAGCTACGGATTCGTTAAACACCAGAGCTCGTATAGTTGAAGAAATCCCCACTGAAAGTCCGTCTGGCCTTGCCAGCCAAAAAAATTCGGTGTCAAAGCGTGCAGGTAGTCCGAGGATATTGTGTCTAGAAAGAGGGGCTGGAGTGAGTGGCAAAGGAGGACTCAAAGGAGGCCTACGATAAGATGGCGCTCTGGGATCCAAACATATGCTTGACTGAAACTTTTTCTTTGCCGATGACGACCTCTACGGGTCGCCGACCGTCCCATCCGATTTCCGCCACAGACACGCCGCGCTTGTCAGTGATGACAGTCCTGCGGGTCACAGTAGCCTCGCTCTCGCTCTCCGTGTCCGAGTCCCTTTCGCCGTCATGAATAAAATGAGGACGGGTGAGGATAGTAAAACCAAGAGCGCCGGTCTCGGGGTATACGAGCGTGGAATGTAGGATATCTGACTTGGAGAACTTGAGCAGCATGGTGGGAGAAGAGACAAGCTAACTAGTGCGTTTGGATGACATCTATATACGACCCCGTGACATGACAGGAAATATATCCCTTCTTGGCCGCTTTTCGGCTAAATTTTCCGTGAGAGATTCCGGGCGAATTAATGTGCCACCTTTTGCTTGCGCTTGTTTTGATGTGGCCATAAGACAGGGACAAACAGGCACCAAACAAGCCGGACATAAAGTCTACAGCGACGACGACGACGACGGCGACTGCAACAACACGGCGACGTCCTTCACGACGAGTCGGCGACGAGGATCAGCACGTACTCTCGAGGGTGGCCATCTTCGTTAGGTTCAACAGCGCCGTAAATCGCTCTAAAGTTGAACCATCGTCATCGTTCCTCCTTTGCTTAGCATGGCCCAACGTCGTTCACCACAAAGACTCTCGTCTTCGCCATCAAATAGCCATCATCGGAAAACTAAGCTCCCGCTTCGTCATTCGCCCGCGGCAAGACGCGCTCTTGCTTTCGTTAATAGGTTCCAGAGGTCAACCGTAACTTCCCACGCTTCGCGTGTGTCCGCGCCTTCCTCTTCAGACACGGTTTCGGTTCGCCCGATCCTTGCCACTCTGCAACCAAATCTACGCCGATTGCCTACCCGCCACTACCTTCTACAAAAGAATAGCATGCGCGATGTGAGCCATAATCTTGATGTATCCGTTGGTTCAAAGAGAAAACGTGTCGTGTCTGTCAATGAGAACGCTCACGCGAATGGTCGCCCAATGCGTGGCTCCGGAAGACCCAAACGGCGGAAGGCCACCGCAGTAGACTCTGAAACCGACGATGAGGCAACTTCGATGGATGTCGACGCGTATCGTCAGTGGACGGAATCAGATGACTCCGAGGCACACAGCGATCAAGAGGAGTCATGTAAGCATGTGCTTACTTTCGTCAGTCTCCCTCTGACGTTTATGGCGAAATAGCGGACGAATTTCTTATCAATGAAGCATCTGCCAGGCAACTTCTGCGATTGCGCAAGGACGAACTTGTGCGCCTTTATATTGCGACTGGCCTCTCGGACGATACGGAGGCCCTGACGAAACCTGAATTGGCCGATGCCATCATCTCCGCGCGTGACGATATTGCATCACTTCCTCCCTCTTCCCCTCCTGGCAAAGGAGATGATAATTCCAGTGATTTTTCCTCAGATGACGGGAATGTCGCTGGGGACGAAGAGACAGATATTGGTGTCAGGTACCCGGGAACCTCGAACCTTCGGAGGCGCGTAACTGTTAGTGGTATGGGTCAGGTTGCCACACGTGCTTTGAAGACGCGTAGTTTGTCCATGGGGCAGCTCGATGTCCACGCATGTCCCGCTGAGCCTGATACAGTTCCGCAGGAGAAAGCCGAACTTGATGCTATTTCCAGGTTAGTATATACTATAATCGCTATTTTCAATTGACCATTTGACCAAGCTTTGATAGACGCAGAAACACGCGCTCGACGTCTCGTCGGTCTTCTCCTACTACAACTTCTAACGCTCTCCCCTCGCCACCTGCTACGCGACTTCGTGCACGTAGGGGTGCCGGCGAACATCCCTCATCACAAAGTGTCGTACCGAAGACCAAGGCCAAACATAGACAGGTTGAGTTTAGCGAAAACGTCGAAGTACAGTCACCCCCTGTGTTTAGCGATGAAAGTGAACTAACCGACCTTGCTGAACTGGAGGCAAAAATCACAGCTTCTTCGCGTGGCCCCCGACGACTTCGTAGTAGGGATAAGGTTAATGGCAACGCCGCTACTCATGATCAGGATGCAACTTCGAGGCCAAAACCTAAATGTAAAGGTGTCGCTGAGGAAGAAGATTGCGAAGCTGAGGAAGATCACTACTTGGACGATGAGGAAGAGGTTGATGAACTCATTTCATCTCCGTCCCCTTCGCCACCGCCGGTGAATGGTCGACGTACACCTGTTAAACGACGTTTGCGGCCGCGGAGAATTCAGACGCACACACCTCCAAGAGACGACGGTAGCGAAGGAGACGACGAGGAAGAAGAGGAACAAGTTGAAGATGATGTAGCAGAAGAAATGGCCGATGAAGACATCACTTGTCTTCAAGAGGATGAGGGTATCGATGGGGATAATTCCCCTTGTCCTGTGGAAGCAGCACCCCGAACGCTGAGGAGTGGGAAGGTTGTCGGTGGTGACGGTGGTGAAGGTCTCGATGGAGACGAAGAAGAACAGGATGACGAAGAGATTGACTTGGAACTCCAATCAGTTGATGTGGATGATGAGAGTGCAGAAGATCCTGATCCTGACGTTGATGAGGTTATGGAGGAAGTTGACTGTAGGCGTTCATCATTCTTCGGATTTCCGTGCACTGATGGTCGTTGAAGTCGATCTTACTCTTGCCACTAAGAAGACGTTAATTCGTCTTCGACGTGATGATCTTGTTCGACTCTGCGAGACACGTGATCTCGACGTGGCTGGGACGAAGCCTCAGCTTGCCCAGTCTCTGCTGCAATGGCGCGATCGTCATGCGAATGGGTTTTCTTCGCCATCGTCGACAGGCACTGTGCGACCACCTTCAACGATCCGCATTCGTGGCGGTCGCCGCAGAACAAGCAGTCGCAGTCATAGTTTCACGCCGCCCATACTTGCGCGCGCGCACCGCACTCATCAGGGTGAGCCCTGTACACCACCGATTTCAAATGAGCAGCAAAATGAACCGGATCCCGAGCTTGAACTCGATCTGGAGAGCTTGGGGCTTGAAGATCGCGAGATACCCCCAGATAAACTAACGAAACTAGAAAAGATTGGGAGCGGTGGTTTTAAAGACGTTTACATTGGAAAGTTCAAAGGCAGACGGGTTGCAATTGCTGAATTTCGTGACCAGCTCGGCTCAAGTATATCTTCGTCTTATCTCACAAAAACTTTCGCTAATCCAGCGTTCTAGTGGACATCAAAGAGCTCAAGTTGCTTGGAGCGTTTGATCACCCAAATATTGTCCGCTTCGTAAGTGTCTCCCTCATTTAACTATTCATGACCTATAACCACCGTTTTAGCTTGGTGTCAGTATACCGGAGAATGCGCGTGAAACGCCAGTAATGATTGTTAGCGAGTTGTGTTCCAATGGCGACTTATTTGACTACATCCGAAATGTCCCAGCGCCATCGTTGTATAAAACTGTACGTCCATGTTTCTCGTCTTGTTTGAGGTATCTAGAGGCTCCTTTGACAGTTAAGCATCATGCTCGACATTGCCTATGGATTTGAATACCTTCACACCCGGAAGCCTTCGATCATCCACCGAGACTGCAAATCCTCGAATATCCTCATTACCTCTCGCGGTGCTGCGAAGATCGCAGACTTTGGATTAGCAAAAGTCAAGCAATCGACGCGATCAATGGTTCGGAGTGTGGTCGGTACTGTGAATTGGCAAGCCCCTGAGCTATGGCATGCCCACCCCAAGTACAACCATAAAGCCGATGTATTTTCGTGTGCGATGGTTTTCTGGGAGATACTTCAGTGGCATTTACCGACCAAGAGGTTTCCATGGGAGGTAGGCGTCCTGTCCTTGGCGAGTGGCACGAAGCTGAATGCCAGCAAGGGGATGAACGAACATGCCATTTATGAAACAGTCGGTGCTAAGCGACAACGGTTCGTTCCACATTGTGGCCTTGAGGGCAGGCTGTTGACGGTTGAGTAATATAGGCCTTCTGTGAGCGGATTACGGAAACAGTACTGTCCTGAAATTGTTGGGTTCGTCGAATGCATGTGGGCACATGACCCGGCTGAACGACCGACGATGTGCGAGGTAGTCCAGAAACTTGAAGAGCTTGTTGCAGCCTACCGGTGACCCAGACGAGCAGTTGGCCGTGTTTCTACGCCTCGTGTTTGATTAGCGTATAGTATTTTTGTTATTGCATTTGTTAGCAGATTATATCCCTCCTGCATTGTAACCTAGCGCAGCAATCCATTCGGTGACTTGTTGCATGAGTAGTCGCTGGTTTATCGGGGGCCGTTGTGGAGCTGTTTCCAGTGTCCACATTTGGCGATGCGTCAACAACAACTTCTTCGTCCCCCCGATGACCTTGCTCAGGTCCTCGCAGGTCTTACGCCCTCTCGGCGCTGGTTTTGGCCGCCCAAACCCGGTCCAAGTGCTGCGTATTCCGCGGCCCACCTCGTGCCTCAAGCGCCCGTTTGCAGCCGCGCCTCCCCCGGAGCGAACAAAGCCCGTCATTCCCCTGGAACCCCGGCCTAGATCTCGTTTCCTCCACCGTTCCTTTCTTGTAGCAAAGTACACCTCTTACCTCGTTCTGTCCGCAACAGCAGGCGTGTTTGCCCTCGGAGCAGCCATATTCGTCCACGACGCATTCACCTACACGGACAAACACATCGAACGCGTTCCCGTCTCTCCCCTGGCACTGCATCCCGAGCGTGGTGGCCCGAAAAACCTTCCTGTAGTCAAAGTTCTCCTCGCAGACGAAGAAGACGAGGAGTTCAGGAAATTAAACGAAAAGCCGAAACTCGTCATCGTCGGAGGGGGTTGGGGGGTGAGACAGACTGCGTGCCTTTTCAGTTTGTTCGTCACTCAACAACCCTGACCAAGGCTGTCTCGGTCTTGCAAAATTTGTCGCTGGGCGACTATCATGTGACTGTCGTCACGCCGGAAACGTTTACGACCTTTACTCCTTTGTTGCCATGTAAGATTCCCTTTTGGATTTGACCTGTCTCCACTGACCCTTCTTTGTAAAGCGGCTGCTGTAGGCACGGTGCAAGTTCGTAGTCTTGTCGAGCCGATGCGTAAAATCATCGCACGTCTCCGCGGTCAAATGATTTTCGGAAAGGCGACCGATTTAGTGATGTCTGAGCGGTTACTGGAAGTCGAAACGGTGGGTCCGGATGGGAGCAATAAAAGAATATACGTACCGTGAGCGCGGTGTTCCTGAAGAGTCCTTGAAACCAAAAAGCTTCTCCGATTTCTAGTTATGACAAGCTGGTGATTGCAGTTGGTTCCGTTTCCAGTACACATGGTGTACCTGGACTGGAACACTGTTTCCAGCTCAAGAATGTATCGGATGCACAGGCCATTCGACGCCGGATCATGGGTGCATCTACACACAGTGCACTTGTCAGGTTACTGAATACGTGTTCAGACAACTTTGAGGCAGCGTCTCTGCCAACCACGACTCCTGAAGAGCGAAAACGTTTGTTGAGTTTTGTGGTTTGTGGAGGAGGCCCGACAGGGGTTGAGACAGCTGCCGTGTGTACTCTGAATTTTTCATCGTCTGTTTCGGCGCTTGACAGGACGTTTGCAGGAAATATATGACTTTTGTCAGGAAGACATCACGAATTACGTGTGTTCTTTTTATTCCATGTGTGTTTGCTTTGCATTATAACCGTACTCTATCTTTCAGTTTCCCAAATTATGTAGAGAAGAAGTCTCGATTCATGTCATTCAATCACGCGAGCATATTCTGAACACGGTATGTTTCCGCAGTACCTGTCTGGGATATATTCGTTTCATTTATTTCCATAGTATTCTGCTGCCATTTCCAAGTACGCGGAGGTATGTTAAAACCTTGAATTATCTGAGGTTTGTGCTGAGCATCTCACAGGACAAATTTAGGCGCGACGGAGTGGATCTTATCACTTCGGCTCGCGTCCGCTCCGTACACAACGATCATGTCATGTACTCTTTACGGTCTCCAGATGGGACGATCACCGAGTACGAAATTCCTACCAATTTCGTGCTGTGGTCCACGGGCATAGCAATGAACCCGTTGACGAAGCGACTTTCGGATCTGTTACCTAATCAAGTGCACAAGAAAGCCATCGAAGTAGATGCTCATCTCCGTGTAAAGGGTGCGCCACTCGGCGAGGTATATGCTATTGGGGATTGCGCAACGGTGAGTGATCAAGATAATTGCAGAATGCTACAGGCCGAACAGCATAGCGGAGTAGATTGAAACATCACTCGTAAGCCACCTCCTGGAGTTGGTCAACGAAGCCGACAAGGACAAGGATGGCAAGATTGACTTTGACGAATTTGATTTCATGGGTGAGGAGCTGCTAATCATCTCTTCATCCTTGTTCTTACGACGTGGTAGTCTCAAGAATCAAGCAACGCATCCCCATGGCAGAGTCCCATTTGCAAAAGGTCAGTACCAACGAACGAGTAGCTCTTCTTATCCATGATTCCTTCAAGGTTCGCATGCTGTTTGACTTGTACGATTCGGATGCGGACAATAGCTTGACGTTGAACGAACTCTGTAAACTTCTTGAAGAAATTGGGAACAAGATAACGGCGCTGCCTGCTGTCAGTCATGGTTTGGTGTATATTGCCATGGGTTGATGCCATTCTTTGCAGACGGCGCAAGTTGCTTCTCAGCAAGGCAGATATCTCGGAAAGAAACTTGCTTCACTCGCTTCGAAACATGACGTCCTGGAGGCAAACAGTATCAAGGACCTGGACGAGGCCGTCAGTGGGCCATTCCGATACAAACACCTTGGCAGTCTGGCGTACATTGGTAACGCCGCCGTGTTTGATTTGGGACAATTCTCGGTCATGGGTGGTTTGGTAGGCATGTATGCGTGGAGAAGCGTATACTGGAGTGAACAGGTGTCGTTCAGGACGAGGGCGTTGCTGATGATTGATTGGATCGTGAGGTATGTACAGCACTTGATGACATTATGGGAATGGACCTTTGACCGCGCTTTGATAGGGGTGTTTGGGGCCGAGACCTTTCACGGCTGTGATGAACCCAGACGTTCAAATCAAAGTTCAAAGCTCAGCGCTCAAGGTTCTCTTCCGTTTCTTGCGGATATTTTTGTAATGCCATTTCTCATGCTATTTGAAACCCTTGATGCGAGCGGACCTATTGCGGATATGATCATCTATTTTATGAACGAGCTGCGAAAATATGTGCTTGACATCGCACGGAATTTTTTGACAACTTTATCCCGCCGATTTCCCCGGCGTTGTGTCAGACGATGTGTCATGACGTTGCACATGATGACGGAAAGACGCGAACCAGTGGGCGGTGCTGTGTGACACTGAATATCATCGATGATTGCTCAAGCGCTCAGCCGACGAGTCGATGTCATACTAAAGATTCACCTTGAACGCGCAACACAAGGCGTGGCCCTTGATCTGTAAACTGTATCTTTCCTCGGCGAGTCGCCAGTCGGGCTGATCGTCTCTGTCACGCGGAGTGCTGTCAGGCAATCCGTTCGGTCAGCCGAAAAGATAATCAATCTCCCTCACACCCGAATTCGCTACACAGCGCAAACGTATGCGCTTCCACCATTGATCACGAGCAAGTCAAGGCAGCTTCATGTGATGTCAGAGCTGCGGCAATCTGAACGTAGCACATGCTCGTATTCACGGCGGCCACTAGCGGACGGCGAATAAGACGTCACCTACCGTACAATCGTCGTTCTATCCTGAGCCAGTATGAAATCGTATGCCTTTTGCGTCAACGACGAGCCATCCCTACCTCTCATTCCGTCCACTCAAACGAACCAATAACAGCAGTACCACAGACAACTGGACCATGGTTCGGCGCAAGCACAGTCATTTTCTTGTTCGGGACGTCCAAACTTGTGCTAGAAAAAAAGGTGAATGACAAGAAGAAATGTGTTTGAGAGCACTTGCATGACAAGAAAGCCCACTGTGGGCAAGTCAAGAACTTCTTCGTCGTATCTTTCATTTTCGTCTTCGTTGAAGGGGGCCAGCAAGGCAAGGACTTTGTTCAAGAGCTTGGCACTGCCAGAAGTAGGATCCATCAAAGTGGGCTGCATTTCCGAGAGCGTGCGCGCAGCTCCGATGGGCAACGCGGAAGAAGGTGCCATAGACTCTGAACGTGTGTGTGTGTGATTAGTGATGGGTGCTGCAAGGCAATTAATGTGTTTACCTAGACCGATGCGGTATATGGAAAGGTCGGAGAGGTTGATGACGGTCGAAGATGGGGAGAGAATGAGTTCGGTGGCCGCTTCGCCTCCCACGAGGCCAGGGGATACGCCAGGAGGTGGTACAATCTTTTCACCGTACATGTATGCGTGAAGCTGTGAGTTGCGGACACGTTCCCGGTATGAGTGATCGAGCTCGACGACCTAGGAGGGGATTCAGGAAGAAAAGGGATAGGGAAAGATGTGAAATACCCCTCCAGACTTTGGGATTTTGAGGACGGTGAGCTGGGAGCCATAGAGGCGTTGCATCTCCACGTTGAGTTTTTCGTGACCGACGACGAGGATGACGTTTACTGAAAGGGAAGGTGTGAAAGGAGGGAGGGGCGGGAATGGCTGTACATACTACGGAAAGCGTCGACACATGCTTTGATGAGGGTGTGACGGGAGTCTGCAGTGGATCCAGAGCTGGGACCGGAAGCGAACGAAGAGGGCGTGTCGATAATCAGACCGGATACGCGTGCTAAACACGCCTGACTAAGTTTTGGGAGAAGGGGAGGGAGAAGGGCTACCTTGAGGGTCGAGGTCGTGTCGCTCGACTGCGTTTACACCGAGGTTGCGGATCAAGCGATCGAGGAGCGGAGGATTTGCTTTTGAGTCGGGATGGCCGTACCAATAGGAGAGTGGGACGAGGGCATTGGAAGCGAGGGCGGAAGGGGCGGAGGTGGGAGCGGGACCCAGAGGGCTAGCAGGAGATGCAGTTGGGATTGGACTTCTGATGATGGCGGCCGATATTGTGCCTGGAATGGACCATGCGCCCTGGGTGGGGTGAGACACTGGGCGCGTGGGACACGAGGGAGAGGGGGCAAACCTGGGCAGGATCGAGGTTGACGAGGAGGGGAGACCAATCCTGAGCGACACGGACAGCGTAGTTTGCGAGTATTTTTGCAATGCAAGTCTTTCCAGAGCACTCGGGCCCCAATATGAGGACCCTGGGGGGATCTGAATTTGAGTGATGATCGTCGTCGGAAGAAGGGGATCCGTGCAGGTCGCGGAGGGCACGGACACGCATCTGCTCAAAGGCAAAGTGGAGGTTGGCATAGGTGGGCATGGGCGTCTCGTCGGAGACATATTCGGTGGACGGGCGGCCGGAGACGTGGGCGGGGGGTGAGGGGGCGAGGAGGGCGGGGGAAAAGAAAACTCATCTGGATGGTGCAGCCGTGCCAGGTGAATATGGCGGCCTTGCATTCGGAGACGAAGAGATAGGACACGCCCTCTGCGAGCTCTGCGCCGAAGATCTCTGCGTGGCCACGGAGGAGCTGGCGGCGGTGAGTGGTGCGGCGGGTGCGAAGGAAGAGCCTACTTTGATCGCGATGGAAGTAGCGGGGTCGAGTTCGAAGCGATATTCGGATTCTGGGTGGAGGTGGTGTTCTCGCGTGTCCGCCGACATGACGATGATGCTGATGTTGCGATGTGCTCGGACGGGTCTGATTAGCATCCGCAATGCCGTCACCGCGTTGCTTATAACTTCACGTCCCGGTGTCCTCCCTCCTCCCATGTCTCCCTCGCTCTCCTCCAAAGACCACGTCCGCGCCCCACCCGACATCGACACCGCCGCCGCCATCGTCGCCGGCTCCCATGTCGACGGCGACCCCGACCGCGCGCTCCGTCTCAGGTACGCCTCCCGTCCCTGCACGGTGCACACCCTCACTCTCCCAGGCGCAAGATCGACTGGCACATCATGCCCTTCATGTGCAGTGCGTCCCCTCCCTCCCCCCGCCTTCCGCCCCTCACCTCCCCCAGTCATGTACCTGTGCGCCCGTCTCCCCTTCTCCCCCTTCCTCTCTCCCATCCCTCCACAAGGATATCCTTCCTCGACAAGACAACCCTCGGAGAGGCTGCCGTCCTCGGCATCGAGTGCGTCCCCTCCCTCCCCCCTTCATATCTCCTTATCCGATGTCCAGAAAGGGCGCACACCTGAACGCGACCCAGTTCAACTGGCTCGGCACCATCTTCTACTTTAGCTATCTCCTCTTTCAATACCCTCAAAATCTCGCCTTGCAACGCTTCCCCGTCGGAAAGTGGATGAGGTACCCTCCCGTCCCCGATCCATCATCCCCGCTGACAGCTTCCCAAGCATCAACATCTTCCTCTGGGCCATCATCCTGTGTTGCCATGCCGCGTGCACTTCATTCGGCGGCCTCTTCGCTGTCCGGTTCCTCCTCGGAATATGCGAGGGCGCCATCACTCCCGGCTTCCTGATCGTCACCTCCATGTTTTATACCCGCGACGAACAGACCCGCCGTGTCGGATACTGGTGTCAGTCCCTCCGTCCGCCTCCTACCCGCCGCACCTCATATCCTTCCAGTCCTCATGAACGGCTTTGCCGTCATCATCCTCGGCTTCGTTTCCTACGGCGTCCTCCACATACATACCCCAAATTTCATGCCCTGGCAGTGGTCAGTCCGGCACCCATCCGTATCCAGCCCCGCTTAACTACTCTCCGAGCGCAGGCTCATGATCATCACTGGAATTTTGACCCTCATCACTTCCATTCTCTTCTGGTGAGCCCTTCTTCCGTCGGCCTCTTCATCTTGCTTCATCTTGCAGGCTTTACTTCCCCGACTCTCCCACGAACGCCTGGTTCCTGTCGCCCAAGGAGCGCATTGCCGCCGTGCAACGCATCCAAGTGAATCAGACCGGAATCGAGAACAAGTCGTTCAAGATAGAACAGTGCGCCGCTTCTTTTCCAGTTATGCTCCTGCCTCATCATTTTCTCGAGGTTCTACGAAACTGTCAAAGATCCCAAGACTTGGCTTCTCGCTTTTTTTGCAGCAACCGCGTCCGTCCGTTTCATTCATTTCGCCTTGCCCCATTCTAATTTTCATCACAGCAATATCGTCAATTCCGTGCGCCGCCTTCTCTCCGTGCCTGGCTCCACTCATCCTTTTTCAATAGCTGACTAATCAACGCCAGCTAATAGTCGCCCAGTTTGGATTCACCGACATCCAGACAACCCTTATTGGCTGTGTCGATGGCGTCGTCGAGAGTGCGTCCCCTTTACCCCCAATAGGCCCGCTGACCCATCCTCCATCAGTTTTGACCATCTTTCTGGCCGTAACTCTCGCTTCACAGCCGTACGTCGGCCGCGCTTACGCTGGCGTGCTGATGTATGTTCCTGCCATCCTGGGCGCAGTCCTTGTAAGCACTCTGTCGTTCTCTGACAAGGTTGGCCTGCTCTTTTCCTATTGGATATCAAGTAAGCTTCCGCTTGAGTCGCATCGTCATGTGCTGACACTTTCTCAGTTTTCGCCATTGCCCCATTCACGATATTCCTAGGATGGGTGGCGTCCCTGACAGCTGGTCACACGAAACGTGCATCTCTTGGCCTTTTGATCCCATTTGCATTCTGACACATCGTCTGCAGGTATCACCACAAATGCCATCGTACTCTGTGCATATGCCATCGGAAACGCTGTCGGCCAGTTTATGTGGAAGTCACAGTACCAGCCTCGGTAGAGTTCTTTTGGCTGACTTGCCAACCGAGCTCACCACGTTACAGGAACCACATCCCGTGGGCCGTCATCACTGCCACCAACTTTGTTTCCGCTGTCACACTCCTCGTGTTACGCTACCTGTACTCGCGTGAAAACAAACAACGCGAACTCGAAACTCACGATGACAAGTACGACGCTGTTTACATCAAGACCGAGACCGGTGAAGAAATGCAGGTTGACAAGGCAAGTATACTGTGAATTATCCATCCAGATACCGTTGACGTTCGTCCACAGGCTTTCCTCGATCTGACCGACAAGCAAAATCGCGACTTCCGCTACGTCCTATGAGCCCGGGATGCTCGTACGACGCCCGCCCAAAGGGGCGCCCTATTTGTAGAGCTAATAATGCCTATCTGCATGTACCTGATTTGCAGTCTGTGACTCTTGGCTACCTAGGATGGGGATCATCCGGTAGGTGTCCTTTACGGGATGTTCCGTTGGGATGACTTCCCGTGCCCAGGCAATGACTTCCCGTCTTTTGGTCTCCGTGAATTTGTTTGGACAAGTAACACTTTTGTTACCCGTTTGCACAAGTGATATCATCGAGAGTTGCGTGGTCCTGCTATTTGTATACCTGGAGTCTTCCGAGTACCATGAATTAGTACATGCGCTTTCCAGTGAACTTGAACAAGTGCTGCAGGAAGAAGCGCCGAAAGATTCACATGAAGAGGAACGATCTCGCTCGCGTTCGACGCTCGATGGGCATGTCGAGTACTCTGAACTGCAATCGTCCTGATCCCAAGCGGAAGCGCGAAGAAGCAAGGGGGAATCCATGCCGCTGTGAGTAAACAAGGTCCTCGACAGGTGCCGTACGTGTCGCCGAAGCGTGATCAACGCCAGCAGAAATCGCAAGCGCTCCAGAGCCAGCTCACAAGCGGATGCGTCAGAAACAGGATGTAGGGGCAAGTCGTCCACGATGTACGCCGTGCAGTCTATTGCATCCGACGTGCGATGGGGCAGATACGCGACGATGCGGAGGTCATGCACATCGTATATCAGCCCAAACAGGACAAACCATTCCGGAAACGAGGCTCTTTTTGTCACGAGTGATGCCAGACGGGTGAGGTGGAATCGCCCATGGACGGTGAGTTTCTCGGGGATGGAGTGTGAGTCATTTAGCGATGCAGGTTGTTGCATTCCAAGGAGCAGAGCGCCATCGTCGACTTCGTCCAGTTGCATGTCGCTACTCACCTACCGCATCAGACACCGTTTTTACCCCGAAGAAGAAAAAACCGCGCTCATGGGCATACCTCGTCAGTCTGGTGCAAGGAATACCCTCGAACACGATAGGCACGAGCGTCTCCACGCATGGCGGATCCGGATCCGCCAATAGCCGCGAGACCATGTCTCGCGGCAGCGGGTCGTCCGCAGTGGCTGTGACTGGCACCCGGCGACTGCCATCGAACAAGACGGTGCCCAAGGGACACCCTGTCTGTCGATCGCATTCCCGTCCACCCGTCAACTTGGTCAAGCATGGCTTCCCGATCGAGGGTGCGACAACCAGGTGGTCAGCCCGTGTGGATTGGAACAGAGGATGAACGGCAAGCATACCATCCACGACGTGGGTACGACGAGTTTGGTGCGTCCTTTGGGTTTCCAGCAAGAGCGCAGGTAGTGCAGGTATGCCAATGGCTGTCCCAGTTCTGGTGTGCTCGTTTCGAGCGATTTGTTGTCGAGCAATAGCCTTGGCCTTGCTGGATCAGCCAGCCTTTCAAGGAAGGTGGTCGTTCAATGACGCCTCACCTCTCTTGCACAGGCGTTTCTACTGAATCGGAATATGGGTGGGACATGATGGTGTATGGTTTGAAATAGACGACTTGGAGCAGAAGACGAGTGCTGGATGTACGGTTTGGAACTCGGCCATGTACAGCTTGTCACACAGGGCTATTACGTTTGTAGCCAGCGAGGACGGCTAATAACCGCAGGGCAATCACCAGCAGTCGAGCAGTGGGTAGTCATCGGAAGTGGACAATGTATATCTATTGTGTTATACAAAGGAAGCCACTTTGACTGCTTTTCGTACAGCAGCCGAGTTACCCTCGAGGTATCGGTATGCTGTCCGAAATACGCCAACCGTTTGGCGTTTCACACTAATGTCTAATGAAGATGTGCACCCCTTGGGCATTATAATAGGCCTTCCGAAAAAGTCTACTGGAGGCTGAGGTGGAATTCAAGTCAGGTTACCGTCACATCGAAAACCATCAAGTGACTCACCTTGTCTTCAATGTCGACGTGCTGTGTGCGAGCTCGTTTATTGATAGGACCAGGGTCAGAGCTAATCGCTTGGGCTCGTTCCAAGGGACCGTTCTCTTCTGCGTTATCTCTCACCTCTCCAGCCTCGTCAAACCCTTGTCCAGAAGCACTACAACGACATTCAATGATGGATGACGAAGAAAGACGAGCACTGACGACTTGTGGAATGGGGTTTTCGATCCGACGCTCACTCTCTCAGTTATGGCCCCTTGTGTAGCCAAGGCAGCGTCAATCTGTTGACGAAATCAGTCGATAGGGTCAAAAAAACGGAAAAAAAACCGCGGACCTCTGTGGCGATGAGATGACGAACAGCATATCTCAAAAGTGCAATATCAGCTGCGCGTTTTCCGTCATAGGTTACGAAAACGTCAATTGCCCTATTCTTTCTCGTGAGCGGCAACCAGAATGACATGGTTCTGGCACGCACGGGTCAAGCCTGTAAGCCACCTGGCCATCCTCCCCTCTTTCTTGAACGAATCGAAGGCCGAGAGAAATCATAATTTCAACGAGTCGCGCAAGTAGAGCACGTTCTCCGGCTTTGATAATTTGACTGTTTACCTGCATGCATCCAGGCTCAGTTTCAATCCACATGGACCGACCTAATTGACTTACTGGTCGCAAAGGAGGCGATATTATTCGATTAATGTATGGGGCAAACTCGAGCTGGAGAGCATTTCCCATGATCAAATGCCTGTTAGTGCCCGTATTCCTGCCAGAGGTGCATACTCCATCAGAAAGCGATTTCAGAATGTCCTCGTTGGTACGTGTGATCAATAAATTCTAAAGCAATTATTAGTGGTCACAAGGTAACATATTTCAATGTGCTTACATCCCAATCCGTTGAGTCTCTTTCAACTCGGTTCCCCGCACGCTCTTTGCACAGAGGATGGAAAGGAACGAGAAAGTAGGGGAGGTATGCTTGGAGCGCAAAATCACCATCGGCATACATGGCCGAGGAGAATATATCAAATGTTCCTAACCACTCGTTTGCATCCTCATATCGACTCAGGTTTGCCTCATGTTGATGACAGTTTGTATAGTGCGCAAAGCAACCTAAAACGATCAAATGATGAGAAATATCTTGAAAAGAAAAGACATACCATTGGCAATGTTGGGGAGGTTGTTGAGTGCTTCGATGGTTCGGCTAAGTCGGTTCACATATCTTGTCTCCTCCGCGTCACTCATCGCCAGCTCTCGGATTCGCTTGCGTGATAAAGGAGCAAATATCTCATTCAGAACCGTTGTCGCAGTAACGTCTGTCTCCTTCATACCAACCGTGGCACGACGAATTAGCTCCTCTGTGACGCATTCGTTGCGCGATTTCATGAACTGTTTTATACAGATCAGCGATGCGACAAACGAATAGGCAAGGCGACAAACTTGTAAGGTGTTGAGACAACCTCTCAGATCACCTTTCGCAACGTTTACCAAAGTACTCAGCGCTCTTGTGTCCGCATTCAATTCTTCAAGTTGACAGATTTCCCGCAGCCGCTTGACTATGTAAATGTCCGCCGGTCGTGTATGTCGGATCTGCTTCGCATGTTGACGGAGTTTAGCTAGTGCGTGTGCATTCGGGTCATTACAGATGCAGATAATGGGCCGTAGTAGCGGTCGCTTGTCTTTCTGTGTCCGGGCCTTTTCTGTTTCGTTTCAGTGAAGATATCAAGTAGATAAGAAACAGTGCTGACTGTTTTTCTTTGGTTTGTCCAAGGTTAGTGAAACAAGTTTGTGAATAAAATTGCTCGGCTACGAGGGTGATATATATGAATGCATGGAAAGTACTGAAAGACGGGCGTCGAACGTACATTATCACCACCGCCACCAGTGGCCCCATCGATCTCATCGATGACAAGTAAAACAGGTTTCGAGCTACCAACTGTGGAACCTGATTCAAGTATGGGACGAACTCGGTCGTCAATTGACTGCGCCGATCGGGTGTCACTGGGATGTGTTTGGTGAAAATGATGAGAATGCTGAACGGTAGAATCACCTTGCATTGATCTCGACCACCTCGTAACCTGCTTGGGCAGCAATGACGTGGGCCAGCGTGGTCTTTCCAAGACCAGGAGGTCCGGATATCAGAAGTAACTAAGGTGATATTAGGGTCGCACGTGAAAATGCGCATGTTTAGTTGCTCACTTTCTCTCTTGGTCTATGGTATTCATCGTCGGGGTCGCAATTCTGGTCGTCTTCTCTAGGCATCTTTTTGTTCCTTCTTTTGCCGAAAACGCACCAATCCCACTGTTTGACCCAAGCCATCACGTCCCTGGCAACCCTCTCATTTCCCAACAGTTCTGTGAAACATTGAGGGCGATAGTGGTCCACCCATAACATGTCGTCGAATGGTCGCTGAGGAGCTGGTGTCTTTGAAGGCCTGTTGTTTTGTAGTGTAAGAACAACGTCTGACATGAAGTGGGTGTGCGTACAGGGTGTCCGAAGCCACAGACACGGAGAGTTCTTCCATTAGCCTATGGATAGGCACGTCGAGAAGGTTCGCCATGGGCAAAGTCGAAGACGGCTGATAGCTAGGTCAGCGGCGGTAGACATGAAGGGCGATCGAGCACCTTTCGGAGGGTGGTGACGCGTGTTTTGCGCGATATGAACAAGAGCCTGCCATCAGAAGTTGTCGCGCGGAGAGACGCGCGTGGATAAGAAGCAGGGCTCTCTTCGACACTCCGGGGTCGTATGCCGAGGATTTCAGAGATTGGAAGAAACGGGTCATCTAATCATCGATGTGAGCAACGAGCACGGCATGTATGCGGGTACTTGCCCTGTGAAAGTGGGTCAGGACGCGACGGTGGCCCGCCGTCCAAGAGGCCGTTGGAGATGAAGGACATGAGGACGCGTTCGCGTTTTTCCCACGGACGGGGTGTCACTCATTGGCTTCGGAACGGACGCGGCACACGGCGGCCGTCCTCAAGGCTCTCGGCGACGCGTTCGGCACGCACAGACGCGCTCGTTTACGGTTTTCTGCTGTCGAGCGAGCGACCTCAACCACCGGACGTGTTTTCTTACATAAGAGACACGGCTGAACTCGGGATTGTCGGAGTTTGGAACTGGATCCGAAATACTTTTTGGCGCGACGGGACGGGTATTTCTTCCACTCAAAATTCTCTTCACCTTAGACTTTGTCTTCGTCGTTCACCACAATGCTTACCTCTCGCGGCCTCACCCGTGTCTCCAGGAGAGCCGTCAACACCGCAAAGAGCAACAGCCGCCTCTTGCAGACGGCCGCACCGCTCTTGGCCCGCTCCTCCCTGCCTTCTCCCTCGCCGAGGCAAAACGCTGCAGCCCGTCCTTCGCGCATTTCCGCTTCCCAGTCAAGTACGTCACTCTTTTTTCCCTCTTTCGTTCACCTTTTCATTCTTTTTCTCCCCTCCGAAAATCTTTTCGCGCTCGTAGCTCGTTCATATGCATCGGAAGCGAAGGCTACCGTTGGCTCTGTGAAGACGGTCATTGGTGCCGTTGTTGACGTTCAGTTCGACACGGACGTTCTCCCACCTATCCTCAACGCCCTTGAGGTTCAGGATTTCCACGGTGGTCGTCTTGTCCTCGAGGTTGCGTCACATCTTGGAGAGAACTCTGTCCGCACCATTGCCATGGACGGTACCGAGGGTCTCGTTCGTGGGCAAAAGGTCGTCGATACTGGTGCTCCCATTCAGATTCCCGTCGGCACTGCCACTCTCGGTCGGATTATGAATGTCATTGGAGAGCCCATTGATGAACGTGGTCCTATAAAGGGTGTCAAACTCTGCCCCATTCACGCAGATCCTCCTCCTTTCGTTGACCAATCGACCACTGCTGAGGTCCTCGAAACCGGTATCAAGGTTGTCGACCTTTTGGCTCCCTATGCTCGTGGTGGAAAAATCGGTCTCTTCGGTGGTGCTGGTGTCGGTAAAACGGTATTGATTCAGGAATTGATTAACAACGTCGCCAAAGCCCATGGTGGTTTCTCCATTTTTTGTGGTCAGTGGCCATCCTCTTTCCAGTGCATCATAGCATTGAAAATGCAAATTGTTAGGTGTCGGTGAGCGGACTCGCGAGGGTAACGATCTCTATCACGAAATGATTGAAACCGGTGTCATCAACTTGGAGGGCGACTCCAAAGTCGCACTCGTTTTCGGTCAAATGAACGAACCTCCGGGTGCCCGTGCCCGTGTTGCCTTGACTGGTTTGACCATTGCTGAATATTTCCGTGATGAGGAGGGTCAGGACGTGCTTCTCTTCATCGACAACATTTTCCGTTTCACTCAGGCTGGTTCCGAGGTGTCTGCCTTACTTGGTCGTATCCCCTCTGCTGTCGGTTACCAACCCACGCTCTCAACGGATATGGGTGGCATGTGTGTTGCTTTCTAGTCATCATTCGTGTTTGTATCTGACTCTGTGCTAGGCAAGAGCGTATCACAACTACCAAGAAGGGTTCGATTACATCCGTGCAGGCAGTCTACGTCCCTGCAGATGATTTGACTGACCCTGCTCCCGCTACAACCTTTGCTCACTTGGATGCTACGACTGTCTTGTCCCGTAGTATTGCCGAACTTGGAATTTACCCCGCCGTCGACCCCTTGGATTCCAAATCCCGTATGCTTGATCCTCGTATTGTTGGCCAAGAGCATTATGAAGTCGCGACCGCTGTTCAGAAAATTCTTCAAGACTACAAGTCTCTCCAAGATATCATTGCCATTCTTGGTATGGATGAGTTGTCGGAAGAGGATAAGTTGACGGTACGTGTGATGAAAACGTCTACTTTTGGTGACGTGTTTGACAATGGATTCAGGTCGAGCGTGCCCGTAAAATCCAGCGATTCATGTCGCAACCGTTCCAGGTCGCCCAAGTCTTCACCGGTTACGAGGGCAAACTGGTTTCTTTGAAGGACACCGTTCGGTCGTTCAAGGAAATTTTGTCTGGTACCCACGACCAGCTCCCCGAATCTGCTTTCTACATGGCTGGCACGATTGAGGATGTCAAGTCCAAGGCCGAACAACTAGCTAAGGAAATGGGTGGTAACTAGAGTATAGATTTTTTGTAGACATGATGCTACCTTTCCCTTGTATTGTGCCTTGGCCGGTCATATACAAAACAGTGTTGTGTCGACACGAAAGGATACCCCCAGGCTGCTGGCAGCATGACCAGGTGTACCCGACGTTCCCGTCAGGCGCTATAGCCAAGTGGTTACGGCGACAGATTAGAACAGATTGCGTGAGAAGTTCATCTGTTACTCTTTGAGTGCGCAGGTTCGAATCCTGCTGGCGTCGAAATTATTTATTTTGCCTTTTCTATGTCGTATTCCATTTTAGGTGAAGCCGCGTCCATCTGTTCGACGACGATGGTCCCTGTGATCGACCAAGTGGAAGAATACTTTGACTACGTCGAGCGCCTCGTCACGGACACGCTGTCGAGTGCCTCGTCCGACCTTCCAAACGTCCACGAGGCGCTAAACCGACTCTGGCTTGACATCTCTCGCTTCGGTCCTCCGGGTCTGCCCTCGCTTCCGGATATCCGCGTCCCTCAGCTGGGTCCATTCCAAGTCCCGCCGCCTCCCCCGCCGCCGCCCCCTCCAAGGTCTCTGCTCGAAAACGTCGGGGACTATATTATACAGCATCCATGGATAACATCAGGCATGGTCGTTTCGGCACTCGGTGCGGGCTTGCTCGTTGGATACAGCGCCCTAGACACGAGGTCCCGCAAAGGGAAGCGGTCCAAGATGACCTCTCTCCAATCCGAGAAACGTCAGGCTATCAGTGCGTCTTTTTGCTCGTCCCTTGTGGCGGCAGCTTGATTTATGCCTTCAAGTCGTTTTGGGCGGTGATCATCCTTTGGGACTACCTCTGATTCTCGAATTTGAGAAACAAGGCTACATTGTCATTACTAGTGTTACATCTCCGGAAGCCGTCGGTGAAATTGAAAACAAGGGGCATGGTTATATCCGTGCCCTCGTCCTGGACCCTACCGAAGTATGTATTCCTGTGTTTCCCTACATATTAGCTGACCATTCCGTATCAGCCGGGGACCATTCATGTTTTCCTTCGATCGTTGGCATCCACACTATCCCGACGGTTCCCTATAACTGCTGCCGGGGACCCGTATGCCTCTACACCTTACCACCCATTGGTGTATTCTGTGGTATCGTTGCTGAGCATGCCCAGTGCTACCTCTATTCACTGTGCGCCAGTACCGTTTGAGCAAGTCTCACTGCGCAGCACCTATCTTCCTCATCTTCTTTCAACGCACCTTGTACCCCTTCAAACAATCCAGGCCTTGTTGTCGTTGCTCCGCACAGACGCCCCCCGCGCACGTGGTCGTAAATCGATCATTCTATGTTTACCTGCTGCTGACGCACGTGTGGGCTTACCGTTTGGTAGTGTGAGTGCCATGAGCACTGCTGCTACTCTCCGTGCGGCCGACGTCCTCCGCCGTGAGATTGCTGCCGCCCAAGGGATGAGCACAATCCGTGTCGTGACGGTCGACGTAGGAACAGTCGGGGAGGCAATCAAGTCATCCGCTAGGGTCGATATGGACGATTGGACTCCGTCAGAAAAGGCCACGTATGGGCCAGCGTTTAGCACGCTCAACGAAACCAGATGTCCACGCGTTCCAGTTGACGTATCCGTTTTCGTTGACCATCTTGTCGGCGTGGTCAGTGCTGGAACCAAAGCAAAACATTCCAATAAAGTTATTTGTGGTCTCGGTCTTGGTCTTCTCTACGAAAAGGCAAAGGACTGGATGCGAGGGGATCGATTTTCGATCGGGGCAGGAGGTCAGTTGGATGGCTTGATCACTGTCCTCCAGCTCAACTTTCACTTTGATAGCCGGCACATACGCGATTGCGTCATACCTTCCACCGGTATTGCTGGATGTTCTTTTGATCCTTCCTCACCTCCTTGTGAACATTCGGAATCGCATTCTACCTTTTACATCTCCTCCATCTAACCCTTGCAATAATGACGCTGTCAAAACTGTGGCGCCACCTCGTCATCGAGAAACTGCCCCAGAATCTGGGGCGAATGCTTTAGTTATACAGCGTCCCATTCAACACGTCCCAATAACTTCAAACACTACGGTGATTCCCGAGCCACCTCCCCATGTCGACGAACAAGAGATGAGCTCGGAGGCAGATGTAGAGAGTAACGATGAAGACCTTGAGAGCACTGGCGTTGCAAGTAGTTGGGTAAGTTTGGGGTCGCAGCCGTCCGAGTGACTAGGGATGCATTGACGGTGTTCTTGTGGTCTGTGTGTCTGGGATCCAGTGCTATAGAGTGATACGGACTTGGAAACCTGTCTCGTCTGTACTAAATTAGTGTCGTCTTTGTTCGTTCACCGTATCAATAACTCATTCGATCAGATGGGTGAGACCCAAGAAACACGAGAAGAATGGCACCCTCATCTACATTCTCTGTAGGTGTGTCTCTCTGGCTCGTGCCTGCGCAAGCAGAGATGGATGTGATCAAATCTGCGCTCCCTGCGGGACGTGGTACGACACGTTCTCCAAGCTCTTACCCCACCATCATCCCCCACATAACTCTTGCGACGGTTCCCTCTTCCGACCCCAGGGTCCCGGACGTGCTCTATGATGCCATTCCAGAGCACCAGAAAGCCATCCGTGCCAATTTCCAATCCCTCGTCGTCGGTGACCACTACTTTCGCTCCGTGTTCATCGACGTTCAACCCACGCAAGAGCTCGTCGGTTTCCAGAGCGAGTTATCGACCTACTTGCGTTCCCGTGGCTTTGAGCCGAGTGCTCCGAGATTCCCTCACATGTCACTCTGTTACGTTGCGGACGAAGACGCGAGCGATCGCGATAGGACAGCACAGGCGTTGAGAGACACTGGCGTCGTTTGCCCTGCCGATAACATGCGGCTCGTCTCATTCCAATGTGGTGACGTCAGACTGTCGGGCTTTGATGGCGCGGAGATCTGGGTGGTCAACTGCCAAGGTCCGGTAGAGACGTGGCAAGTGAACGAGAAAAAAGCGAAGCTTGTCTAGCAATGGAACTTGCTTCTGAATCTGCCCATGCCATCGATCTACGGAAACTAGAGATGACACTTGGTGGTACAAGGAGGGTGGTGCGAGAGCTACACGAGGTAATAGTAATACACATAGTAGGCAGTCGGAATGATAACAGCAATAAACAAGGCCAGGAAAAACCGACGCCAAAATTTGTGGGCGTTGAGATCCACTCTCATGATATTGTTCTTCTTGTCTGCAAAATTCGAAAACGCGTTGTAGCGGTGGTTCACACCACTCCACTCGATGTTCCCAATGACCCAGTCGATCAGTCCGTCTGCATAGGCTGATAACTGCCGATCCAGATCTCGGTCAAATAAAGGTAGTTTTTCCCTACACGCATGGAAGCGCGCAAGCGCTGCCTTGAAGAGTTTCTCGGAATGGTCGAATCTTTCTTGTAGACCCAGATGTTCCGTCGCTGGGTCGTGTTGCATGACCGTCAAAAGGTTGTTCGGTGCACCGTCGTCGCTGAATTCTTTTTTGAACGAGTAAACATCCTGGAAAGCGCGTTCAATTTCACTGGAAGAACGCTGAAAAAACACTTCTCACGTTGGCGATGAAGACCATGTCCAATGCGACGTTTTCCATATCTTTAATGATTGGGTTTAACAACACGTCGTCAGGGATGTAAAGGTGGCGAGTGGATCGCATTAGAACAAAGCATGGACGCGTGCCGACCGACTCCCGGCGCATGACCATGTACGATTGAATGTCATGATCCATGCTCTTCTTCCAGAGTCGTTCCCGATCCATGGATTCTTGTACACCATTGTTAGCGTACTTGATGTTCGAATCAATGAATTGTGGCCAATGAAAAGGGTCGACGGCAGCCCTCATATTAGGGACCAATTCCCTGCGTCGGACATGAAAAATAGAAGCCACGACTTGGAATAGTCAACCGACCTGTCCATCGTTCTAAGAAATGGGTGTCGAGGCTTTTCCGAGTCCTTGAGATGTTGCGCCAGCGTTTTCAGCCACAACTCTGAGATGGACTTGACTTTGGTGCTCGGACTGCGATCACTACGCAAGATGCAGACTGAATATGGATGCAAATGAAACGGATGATAAACCGTACGTCATCACTTCTAGCATGAGCGACGATGTCATATAGTCGACGATCGCCCTCAACTCCTGATAAGATGCGAGGGGATATGCTAAAGCTGCCAACAGAGGTATCTCGGCATTATAGACTTCCTGGCGACCGGAATTCAGATGAGGAGACCACGCAAACACAACGAGCATCATGACGCACAATGGCAAATAGCCAGCCGACTTTTCTATAAACCCACGCATTGTATCCTGTGTCAGCGTCCTTGAAGGAGGGGCTAATATCGCCACCTGGTTTGTTCGGGAGTAGAGCAAGGAAGTGGGGGAGACGGTACGCTTGGGTGGGCATCAGGAGAGTTGACTTGGCGCCGCCATGAGACCTGTTGCAGCTTTTTGTAGTAGCTACAAATTAACCGCCCAACTGAAACTAGCGTGTAAACGGGTGGTGGCGAGGGAACGAGTGAGCCGCCACTGGTTCTCGTGCACCTGTACTGGTCAATATTGTCGGTCTCGCTGAGCCATCTCGGGCTTGAGAGTGAACTAAGAGAGCGATATGTGTCTCACTTATGACCAGTTCGTTGTCTCAGATTTGGTCATAATTAAGACATCTTACTAAATTCGGTATTACTACTATGAACTATTGAAGACTGGGTAAGGACACATGATGATGCGGGGTGGATCAACGTGGTCAATGTGCATTACTATACAACGTACAAAAATATCACCATAGGATATGGATCAGTCTGACTGTCAGTAGTAGTCAAAGTTGCTGAAAGTCTGAACGAAATTCGAATTATGTTGTCGCCCGCTGATGTGTTGCGGATATAGATGACGTTGCAGTTGTAAACGGAGGCTCGTAGAGGGGTAGCGGAATCGAATGATCGATCTTTTGTTCGCCATTTGAATGAAATAGCTGAGCGTACGCAGGAAGACTTTGCGAGCAAGGAAGAGTTTTCCCAAAGTCTTCACTTTCGCCCTCCTCGAAATCTCCCAAAGGTATCGTCGTAAACTCGGGCAAGTTGACGTACTTCATTGGAAGGGTAAAATGGAGACTTTCAAATGTCATTTCTCTCGACTTGGAGTCGGAGTCGGCCAAGTCATATTCGCAGCGGATTACGACGTGCACGAAGTGTTCAACGCTGAAAAGCGGGCTGCTTTCGGTGATCCGTCGCTTTCGAGGGCCTGCCCAGTCGCGTAGACAAGGGTACGTGAAGATGGGAATCTCGGTCTCCAGGATATACCAACTATCTTTGGTAGGCGGGGTAGACTGGCCATCATGATGACCTGTAGAAAAAGTTTGTCCGTTTCCAGAGATAACATATCTTCCTGATTCCGTAGGAGGGAGGATAGAGAACGATCGTTTTACACTCGATCCTTGACTCCCGAGAAAGCCACTTTTGTATAGAGTATTGATGGGGTGAGGATTGCGCAATGGAACGCGAGGAGGTTGGCAGTCTTGCGATGGAATCGGATACCGGTCGACATCGGCGTGACTCAAGTGCTTTCTGGTCGACAATTAGACACCAATTTTCAAAGCATGGATGGAGACGAACCTATACATTTCAACCTGCTCCGCATCAACGGAAAACTCTGTTATCTTTAATCGTTTCCTCTCCGAGTCGTCCAAGTCTCTCACGCGAACACGTAAGACAAAGGGAAAAGAACCATCGTCGATGGGAACGGCGCTCGGTATGCTGGCGACGACCTGAATCTTCTCCAAAACGTTGCTTGGGATAGATCTTGCGGACGAACCCTCCGAATCGGTCCCTCGACGTGCGTCCACGACGTAGAGAGACATCGGGAACGTGCGCAAAGATGACCCAGGCTGAGGCTCGACGAAGCGCCGTAGAGTAATCGGGTATCTTTGCGCATCGACTACGCGCGTCCGAGGATGGACAGGGCCACATATTTTGGCACAGGAAAACAAGGAATGAACGTGGTCGATATCGACAAATGTAGCAGTCGCGTAAAGAGCGTAGGAAGTTCCGGCAGCTCGCAACGAAGCATCCCCATGGATCGAGGTGGTCGGTAACCAGCCTGGCACAGGTATGTCGAAAACGATATTCCACAGGCAAGGCTCATCAGATTCTTCGTGGCCTTCGTTGGATATCTCGACAGCTCCTCCGGGTAGCATTTCGTGTGTGATCGAGCAGAGACGAATAGGAGCATATCCTGTTCCAGGAGAGACTGTCTCCGAGTGGCCGTAAAATGTGATAACCAAAGATTGTAACAGAACACGTGTCGATGATCTTCGTCGGACAAAGAGTGAAGAGGGGGATGTGAGGGAGACGGAAACATGACCAGAAAGCGAGAATGTCGATCTGACAAGGGATGAGGTTCACAACTTCACAAGATAAATCAGGTTTTCGTACGACGAATCTGCATCCCCATACATGTCCACGAAATTGGAGAATGGTTTGATGCCTAGTGTGAGGGGCATTTGTGCGAGGCAAGGAAAGAAGTGGGGACACTTGAACGCTGCAAAATGTTACATTTATGAACACATGCCACTCGGTTATCCGGGAAACAAAGGCAGCTAGACCAAAGGGTTGCCTGTAAGATGATCGCCGAACCAGGCTGATTTACGGATATCCCCGCGGACAGGATAATGGAGGGGCAAACTGGCACCGGATGCCATTGTTCCATAAACTAGTCACTTGCCTTTGTTGGTGGACAAAGGGACCGAAATTGTGGATCAGTCATGTAGGAGAACAATGGAGAACTCCCACTCTCGCTTGGTGCCTTTCCATTGTCCTCCTATACCGGACATTTGCGTCAATCGCCTAGCGACACCCGCGGCAGATCACATCAACAATATCATAATATTTAGATCTATAGCGCACCCACTCATCCAAACACTTTCGAAACTGCCAACGCATCCTCTTCTCTCCGGCGAAGCACCTTTCTCTGTGCGCTATCTCGTTCAGCGTCCTTGCGCTTGCCGTACTTGTCCCCTTTGCTTTGCTTGACTAGCCTCCTTATTGTCGTTGGCGTGATAAATTCTGCAGCACTCAGTTAGTCATGAACATGGCAAGACCACTGCAATATACACGAACCTGGATTAGAGTACACAGTGGCACCACTAAAGGCACCTTCGAATATCCGAATGGGAGTCAATACAAATCGGGGACCAATCTCGACCAACGACGTGCTCGGGGGGCCATTGGGTTGCTGAGGATCTTTTTCAATAATCTAACATGCAACGTTTAATTATCGCAAAAGAGGTCAGAGTGCGGAACGAACCTGGAAGTTTCGGAACCAGATCTTGTTATCGAGTACGGAGAACGTTAAAACGTGATCGATAAACGGTTTCGCTCTTCGGGCTGAAGGAGGCACACCAAAAATCTGGCAAAAACACTGTCAGGATGGCACCAGATAGAACCAGCTCACGCACATGCGTAAAAATCTCTTTTGTTAGCTTACCCCACTCGTTCTCGTCGAATGCCTTGTCGAAACTGAGTATGCCTCGGCTCCCTTTGAGGCAATTGCCCGTCAACTTCAGTTCATCCATCGTGTGCACGTTTTGTACGTGTAGTTTTATGCTCGGTCCATTGGGAGTTTTTGCAGCCCACATATAAAGATCCTCGTGCCTTCGCGCCTCAAAGTACAACGCATTGTTGCAGTTATTAAGATCTGCTAACTCGGGGAGGAGATGCAATTGTGATTTTGAGTCCAGCTTGGATTCTAGCGTGGCGTGAGTTAATAGACACGGCTTAGGATGGCAAGCATACCTTTCTTTGCGTGAGGCAACAGGGTCTCCAGGTCACTCATGAGATGCCTCATCCGGTGGGTGATACCACGGGAAGAGAGCAATAGGACGCGCTGCTTGTTCCTCTTCTTCGGTCGGGCTGCTTCATCGTCGTCCACGTCCACGTCGCTCGCCTTGCGTTTGAGGTTACTATGTTCTTTAGCTTTTGCAGCATTGGATTTTTGTGCAGTCAGGATGGACGCCATCGGGTGCGACTCAAACCGGTTGGAAAAGTGTTTAGTAGTAGCAATAAAATTTACGTAAACATCATAGTAGGCTACTCGACATTTCCCAGAGCAAACAGACTTGGTACAAGACTACGCATGGTCATGCATCCTGGAGAAAGAAAGAAAAACCTCCGACCGACGGCCAAATACTTTCCGGTAAAATAGAAGAAACGTCCAACGTAAAAGAGTCCTCAAGAGGATGACGAAGTTGAAGCCCGGAGCTGCTTTTGTTTCTCTTGCTCCAATCGCTGTTTCAAAGACTTGTCAAGGCCACAATCAACTTAGGCTTACACACGTACATGGTACAATAATTGAACTGCCATTTGGATGTTGGCGGGCTGTCCAGTGATAACTACCAACCTTTCGCCCTCCGAACCGGAAGACGGAGCGCCGTTCAAGCCAGCGCCAGGCTCCATGATTTTGATTTGGCTGGCGCTCATATGCCTTATCTCGTTGATCTTGCTACCACCCTTTCCAATGATGCAACCAACAAGATCGTTTGGAATGTAGATTTGCTGCGTTTGCAACTGTTGTTGGGGTGGGTTTTGTGACGGAGCATATGGGTGATGCGCCGAATAACCTGGAACATAGGATGACCCTGTGTGCGGGGGACGTCGGGCGTAACTAGACGGACGATAGCTTGAATGACTAGAGGATGATGGCATACGTTCTTGTGCTTCGAGGAGTATGTTGCCGATGTAGTACGTTGCGATGTGAATAGCATCCGCAACCCCCGCGACGCTCAGGACACGCTATAGTTGTGAGACCGCATGTAAGGGTTCGTGCCAAAGACTCTTTGGCGTATGTTGCTTACTTCCGTCGAGCCAGGGAGCATTCCCTCGCTCGCGTTCAGCCGAGCACCGCTGGCATCTTGTATTTCCTTAATTTTTGAGCCTTGTTTGCCTATCACAGAACCCATGCGAGAGTTGGGGATCATGAATTTGATAGTGACTGCGCGACTTCCAGGAACAGAGGGGACATCAAAGGGTTCGTCATTGATTCGGCGCACGATAAGGCCAAAAGCCTAATGGTTATGGAAACCATGAGGGTTGTCGCAAGAGAAGCAAGAATGATTGAAAACTTGCCTTTGAGACTGCATCAAGGGGCCCACTGACGTTGAGAATTCTCTCTGGGTTTCCGGGGATGCTCTCTGAAACCATGACACGGGCCCCACTCTTGTCGCGAATCTCATTGACGTGGGCGCCGCCCTTACCGATGATGATGGATGCATCCTGAGTGACGATCAAACAGCGCATATGAATCATCGCGGAAGGTGGGGGAGGAGCAGAGGAAGAGGAAGGAGCTACAGAGGACATTGCGTGAGTCCTGGTGGCGTCGTCTGACCGGGAGCGGGAATCACCACTCTTGTTGTCCGATGACGAGGGCTTTGGGGAGGGTGTAGATGCCGTCGTATCAGCCACCGATGCAGGGCCTTCACCCATATTCACATCATGAGTCATGGACGGATGAGAAAATGAGCCGGAATCTTGGGACTTTTGGGCACGAGATTCATCCGGAGATGCCGTAGCGCCTGTATTAGCACGCTTGTGATGCTTTTTCTCGTCCGAGTCTGAGGGAGAACGGGAGCGTTTGCGGTTAATGTCAACTTCTGCCATTACGAATTCAGCGAAAGAATAAGAAGGGGAGGTGGGTTTGGGGATGAGGGCTTGAGAGTGATGATGATAGGAAGATGGGTTGTACTGAAAGGTCGGAGGGGCAGAGTTCTGGGGGTGAGGATGGGGAGGAGGTGAGGAAAAGGTGGATTCGAGCTGGGTAATCGCCAATGGGGAACGAGACGGACATACCTGCGCTCGGAGGTCGAACAAGACTCGGTAAAGGGGTCGAGCAGCACGACGAGGACGCGGACGAGGGTTGCGATCAAGTTCACAATAAACACGCCATAATACAACACCGCCACTAAGTACTGGCACTAACCTCCTCGACGAACGAGCCCCACCTGCTCTCCCATTCCCCCATCAGGCGCTCCCTGTCTCCGTCCCCGAGCAGGCAGTGCTGTCACGGCCGTTATGCACGCCAGACGAGAGCAACACGCACTCACCCTGATGCTGTCCCGCGCGAGATGGCCCAGCGTCAGCAGACCTGAAACTTCACTCGCTACAAGCACCTGATGCACCCTCAGTCTCCCTGCAGACAAGCACGGTGTAAATCACCTGATAGAAATCATACGACAGGCCCATGTTCTGAAACATGGCAGGATCGTCCGAGCTGAGCGCCACAGGAACACCGTGGTTCATCAGGATCGGCAGCGGGTGCATGGGCATCGAAGCCGTGAGGCGCTGTGGCACGCCGCGTCAGTCTCTGAAGGCGGACAAACGATCCGTCTTTACAAGTATCTCGTTCCTAGCGACAGTCGTCACAGCGTGTGCTGCAGAACAGCTCCAGACTCACGAAATAGGGCAGACCTCCAAGGCGATCCCTTTCTCTCTGCATATCTGCATCAACTTGGGGTGCTTCACCAAAGAGAACCTAGCGTGTGTGAATGACCGACGACAGCACACAGTCTGGAACAGTACCCATGCCCTATCCGTCTCGTCCCAAGTAGGATCGCATCGTACAGATTCTCATCAGCGCACGAACCATCGCCGCAGGTTTCTCCGGCGTGGAGCACAAAAGGAATCTCAATGCCCATCTCCTTTTGTCTCTGCTTGAAGGTCAGCAGCTGATCCAAGTAATAATCCAACGGATGGAGTATATTTTCATCTCCAACGAGGTCAAATCCTAGAACAGAAACTGAGCACGTGTCTGCCACTGAAAAAAGTAGATCCAAATCCCACCGACGATCAATTCAGGGAATGCCTGTTTCATTCGGATGCAATCATCTATATGATCTCTCAGCCCGTCGCCGTCGCAATCTCGAACGACCGAGTAGATTATCTAACGAAGTATGGTCAAACCAAGAGCCATCCGTGAAACAAACTCTGGACCTTTGCACCAAAGAAATCAGGATGCTCTTTCTTGAACTGATCGACAACGTGCTCAAATGTCTTCAGCCATTCGACGTGTGGTATGTTTTCTCCGTCTGCACCGATCATGGGTCTGAGGGGAGATCTGTAGAAAAAGAAGATGCCATCGAAGCACCGCTCACCTGCTAAAATTGATCCGTGCCTCGACATATGATATACCGTCCTCGAACGTTTCCCAAAGAAAACGTCGGATGTACTCTTCCCATATGGGGAAAAAATAAACAAGACGCTATCATGTGCGATCAACGCTTGTTTCTCTGGGAAATTTCCCAAGGACATGACGAACCGACGTTAGTTGGATAGCAGCGCGAAACACATCCCAGATCTGTTCGAAGTAAGCATAGGGTGCCATGATTTCACGTGGGCTCGTTCATACCCTAATGTTGTCGTTATGGGTGATGTATGCTTCGCTCGGATTGATAGACATCTTGCTGATGAGCCACCGATCAAATCCATCGGGGCCACCCAAGGTCGCGTCAAAATTATCACGAGCAGCTGCGAGAGGTATCCAAGTACTGGGGTGATACGCAGGGTCTGTCAGTGAAGACACGTCGGCGATCGAGCTGGTCGGAATAGGTTTTAGATTTGGTTGGATAAGTGCCATATTGCAAGAAGTGATAGGCACTGGAGAGGAAATGTGAATAGCTGGGTGACGCAATGCGATGTCAAGCAGGGTCTCGGCCCCAACAGTGATATCAAGGTGTACGTGAAGAAGTGCGCCCTTGGGCATCTGCAAAAAGGGTTTAAATCACTGAAGGACCTGAGCGCGGACAAACCTTGGAAACGATTTGAAAGAGCTTAGTCTTCTCAATGATGCTCTTGCCTAGTGGTGTGTCATCAGCACGTGGGATTGGCTGGCGCGGTGTACACACCGGTCAGAAACTCCATCCCGGGGAACGGACTTGGGACTTGGTCGTGCTGAACGCTCCACACGGATGCGGCATCCTCAGCGCGAACACGGCGAACAATCTGATCCGCCTGGGACTCCAAGAGAGTACTGGGGGGGACACGATCCACGCGAAGCGCCTTGTCGGCATTGCGTAGTTTGTCACGCTCTGCGCAGTAGTCTTGAAGGGACGTGAACATGGCAAACTTGACAAAGTTTGATCAATGATCGATCATATGAGTGGTTGGTGATCTTGGTCAGGTGACATTGACACAATTAAGGTAATCAACGTTTGTACTCGGACCACAACATGTCCTCAGAGGACGAAATGAGTAAGGACGAATCGAATGCACGGAATTCATCTAAATAAGCCACATCGTAGACAACTGGGAGCAGCAGGTGGCGCGTCCTCAGCCTCGCAGCAAGACAAAACCCAACTCGCCCGCCCCAGCTAATGTACCCCAAGAAAAGGCCCCTTTGAAACGCGATCCTCTCGTCCTGGGGTCCGAAGATGACAGTAACCAAGGCGCGGCGAAACCACCACCCAAGTCCAAGCCTCGCTCCAAAGCAGCTGCCGTCGCCAATAGCCAACAGAACCAGAAAGGACAAGAAAAGCCATCCAGTTCAAAACCTACCAAAAATTTACCAGCCTCCGACGATGCGATGCAGGTAGATGAAGGAGCAGGTCAGGTCAACGTAAAGACAGCCTCGCAATCGACTACAGTGGGAACGAGTAAAGCCCACTCTTCCTCTGATGTAAATACTCGGAAGGAGCTCGATCGTTGGAAACAGAAAGCCAAAGATGTTTGTCTTCTCGCGAGCATTCCTCATTTGGGTCCAACTACACTGCCTACAGCTCGAGACCCAACGAGACACGTTGTCCAAACAATTAGAAGAACTTTTCCAGGTACGCAAAACTGAGTCAGAACAAATCCTCGAACAACTACAAATACAATACGACGAGCGTGCTAAAAGTGTGTGAGAGTTCGGATAAATTCTTACACCTAATGACGGGTCGTAGCACAGGATGCTCTCGTCAAGGAGCTCACTTCTCAGCTAGCGCGCGTGGAGCCACTCTCTCGTACGGGTCAAGTAGCTGCTCTTCATTTCCTAACAAGAGAAGCTGCCGACGAGGAAAAACGTGCGGTGGAGCAAGATATATCACGTCTCCAGGAGGTCATCAAGGAAAAGGATAGCTTTATTGGCGACAAAACAAAACGAATTGCAGAACTAGAACAAGCAGGTCAATTCGCTCCCATTTTCGCTTGACTCGATATCTGCTTACCACACGAAGATAGTCCAAGACGCTATCCGTGAGCGTGACGCTGAAATCGAGAGATCAAAGGAGCTCCTGGCTCGAGCTGCACCAAAGGGGACCCCGAACTCGCGTTCAAACCTTAAGCGACACGGCATGGATGACCCCAAGATGACTGAGGTGATCAAGTTCTACGAAGACATGTCTAATCTTATGATCACGAATGTCAAATTTGAAAACACACCGAACTCGGAAGAGCCAGAAATCATATTCCACTGCCTATACACGTACTACGAAATGACACGTCGAGACGATGATATCGAAGGTGAACGTGTAAATGAAAAAAGTTGGGTTCTCGATGTTCTGGCCACTCTTTCTGAGTGACATTTACCGTCAGGTATCGTGTTTACAATGCGCGTATTCAATGGCTTCGGGGGTCCGAACGGAGAGCCCGCATCCGAAGATGACTTTATACATCGCCGCGTCAAATATACTCCACTGCATCTCGACAAAGAGCCAGAAGCCTTTGTCAAGGGGCTGGAATATATGGGAGAGTCGTTCACATTTCCTTGTGCGCAACAGGGGTTGTTCCTCAACTCGCTCCGTGACAAGATAAGGGACGCTGCAAAGGATGCATCTGACACGGCTTCAGACATAGATGAAATGGAAAATGAGGATGGCGACTCGTAGCATGTGATACGCTACCTAGTTTATACCGCACTCTTTACTTTATGTATTAGTTAACGTCCACAAGTTGAGTTTTAAACATTCACAGATTTTATCCCGGTCTTACTCCAGACCTCAAGGGCATTCTGGTCATCAGAGCTGATCGCGTTTTTCAGGGCCAACTCGACGTATCCGGCTTCACACTCCAAGCCCCCAAGGTTGGCACCAGCACCCACGAGGATATCCACGACATCCCTGTGTCCCTGGCGGGCCGCCTGCGGGTGAGATGAGCACTCTCAGTAGGAACGCAAGCTTCAACAAGGAATGCACTGACATAATATAAGGCAGTGTGGCCCAGCGTGTCTCTGAGGTGCACGAGTGCGCCTGATTTCAATAACCAAGTGACACTGGCAGTATTCCCGGCGAGTGCTGCAACATGAAGAGGAGAACGACCGGACCCAGCCTCGAGACAGTTCACAATGCCTCCCGGGATAGATGTTGATGTCATGTCTTCTGCCTCCCATGTGTCCGCGGTTTCCACGCAAAATTTAAGGCTCTCCACATCATCACGGGAGGCGGCAAGGTGCATAAGCAAGGGAAGGAGGGCTGATTCTGTCGACGCTGTCTCGCTCGCGGTGCTGGACCATGACGCAGCAGCATCCTGAACATCATTCCCCACGGACGAAAAAGTAATTTTTGGTACTTGATGTGCCGAACCCGGGCTGGAAAGTCGTACGAACTGTGTTAAAAGCCCCTGAATGCTTGGTAGGTCAGGCGCGACCGTAGGCGGTCGGGTCGGTGGCGAAAGTGTGAAAAGAGTGAGTTCACCACGCAGAGGCATGCCGATCAATTCCCTGACTTGGCTAGCATTGAGTTCGGGCTTGGATAAAAGGTAGGCGAGTTTCGCGAGGGCGCACTGTTCATCAGGTTGAAGCACTTAGTTTGGCAACGTGGATAGAATGCGGATATCATGTTACCTCTGGCGTCATATCACCACCCGGAACAACGCCCGCCTTCTGCAGGGCCCGGCCAGCTGCATATGCATCAGAGACCGAACCTTTCAAGCATTGTGTTATCGCGACAATGACAATGCCCGAGTCGCACGCCTGCTTAAGTGCAGCCATTAGTCCAGGCCTCTGAGGTGCATTGCCAGCACCAAAAGTCTCGAGTACAATACCACGCGTAGGTGGGACTAGGAAAGCATGGACGGTAGCAACGCTCATTCCGGGAAACAGCCGAAGAGTAGCTGCAATGTGATGAGGAATGTCACTCGACGATTGATTCGACCCTTACCGACGTGTGGATTCATTTCTACACAGAGATGATGATCAGCAAGGCTCGTGGGAGAGACAGATGGGTAACCTTTGTGAGCTTTGAAGCGACGCAAGTTTGTTTGCCTGAACACTTCATTCCAGTTTACCACGATGTCGATTCCGACTAGATCGAAAGGCAGAAAAGATCAAGCTAGGTCGGCTTACCAGGAGAAACGGGACAGACCATTGACCAGGGGTGGAAAGTTTGGGCTGTGAAAAGCGTTCAGATCGTAAGAGGATATTTTCGAGACCCGATTTCCACGATAAAGGGTATGGTTGAAGTATAGGCTACATTCTGGAAACGATGAAGAAGCAGTAGTGAAGTGGACGATGGGAGAATACCTGGTATGATATAATGCCCTGCGATGGTCAATGCGCCAAGAAGGTTATCAACAGCATCGTTCCGAAGCTGGGATAGAGGTATCTGTGCTCCAGTGAGAATCTGGGACGGAACTTGTGAGGTTTCGGTAGATAACAGGGAGGGAGAACTGACCACCGTCTTTCCAAGGTCCTCGAGCAAGAAACTCAGCGCGCTGGCCGAGTAAGACATGGTGTCTGTTCCATGGAGGACCACAAAGGCGTCGAATTCGGAGTAGTTGAGCTCTATGTCTGTCGCTATGCGAATCCAGTCTGAGGGAGGTCGGGGAGGTGAAACAGAGGGAATGCGGCGGTGACACGTACCGGTTATCTCGACATTGCTGCTGTCCATCAAAGGGTCCCACTGACATGTGCACGTTGGGCTGGAATTGGCCAGTGGACCGGATCACGTACCTCGAAGATGGCATAGCGGATGCGCTTCCCGCCGCCGGGGAAGACGGCTCTGGGAGTGACGAGGCTGGGGAGCCGTGCCTGGTAGACGTCGTCTGAAAGTTTTTCACATTGAATGACGTCTGGGGGTGTGCTGTCGGTGTCCGGAGCCAGTGTCCGGACTGCGCCGATAGGGCGGGCGGACTTCACAGACAGGGCAGGGTGGGGAGCGGGAGAAGCCGCCTGTGCATCTGCTGGGCTTGTTCTGCCGCTGGCTGACCAGGCTCTGTAGCCCTTGACGGAGGCTGCGTTGGAGAACAAGGAGTCCTCGAGCGGGTCGTGGAAGCGCTTCTGTCTTTTGAGTGTCTCGGTGAGAAAGAAAGGCTCGGGCACGTATCCGTGGGCACCAACGAGCATGCCGATCGTCCCACCGGTGTATATAACGAGCACCCGGGCCTCGTCCTTGTCCAGACGCTGTATCATGATGCTGTGCGATAGTAAGTACAAAAGGCCCTTTCCAACTCCGCACGCTCCAGCATTCTCTTCATGCAAGCCCTCAGAGACGTCTTCGACGCGAAAAAGGCCGCCGTGGGTCTCTGTGTTCCGCCGTGCGCCCCCGCTCATGTCCCCGCAGAACGCCGCCGCACTCGTGACATTTGTCACCGCGGGATACCCCACCCCGGCCGACACCGTGCCCATATGTCTCGCCATGCAGAACGGCGGCGTGGACGTCATCGAGCTCGGCGTCCCCTTCTCTGACCCGATCGCCGACGGCCCGGTCATCCAGGAGACCAACACGGTCAGCCGAGCCCCGTCCCGCTCTCCCTCTCCGCTCACATCCTCCAGATCGCCGTCCACAACGACGTCGCCTATGCCACCGTCCTCGGCCAGGTGCGACAGGCACGCCAACAGGGCCTTGCCATTCCAGTCCTCCTCATGGGTTTGTTCTACTGCCCGCTCCGACGATCGCGATTTCATTCCCTCCGTCAGGTTATTATAACCCCATGCTCGCATACGGCGAAGAAAAGGCCATCCACGACGCCAGAGAGGCCGGCGCCAATGGCTTCATCATGGTCGATCTCCCTCCCGAAGAAGCCATCAACTTCAGGGAAAAGTGCCAAAAAGCCGAGTATGTCGACCAACAGTCTTCCGCTTCGTCGGCTAACCCGCCGGACAGCATGTCCTACGTCCCTCTCATAGCTCCTTCCACGTCCCTGAACCGCATAAAGTTTCTCACTGCCATTGCGGACTCTTTCATCTATGTAGTTTCAAGGGTGCGTCCCTCTTGTGTTTCGTCCCGTAATCGTTTCTAATCCATCCCCAGATGGGCACCACCGGTTCGTCCGACAATGGATCTATCAATAGCGAGCTCCCCGACATCATCGCCCGTGTCCGAGACCACACCTCTGTTCCTATCGCCGTCGGCTTTGGTGTCGCTACTCGCGCTCACTTTGACTACGTTCAGAACGCCGGCGCCGACGGCGTGGTCATCGGAAGTCGCCTTGTCTCTGTAATCAAGGGCGCATCCTCAGAAGCCATCCCACGTGTGGTCGAATCTTTCTGCCGCCAATTTGGCCAGGGTGAATCTGTAACAGCGTCGACCCTTACGGCATCACGTCCCTCAAACACGGAGAGGACAGCCCCTCAGCTTGCAACAACTTGCCTTCCCGCAAGGTTTGGCCAGTTTGGGGGGCAATACGTTCCAGAGGCACTGTTTGACTGTCTCCGTGAACTCGAGGATGCACACAATTCGGCTATGAACGATCCCGAATTTTGGAAGGAGTTCGAAGGCCTCTATGGATATATGAATCGTCCTTCAAAACTGTATTTTGCAGAGTCACTGACAAAGCATGCCGGTGGTGCCCAGATCTGGTTGAAACGAGAAGACTTGTACGTATGCAAAGGCTGCCCGTTTCTTCCATCTAATGCATCGCTCAGGAACCATACCGGTTCGCATAAAATTAATAATGCCATTGGCCAGGCAAGTGGTCTCCCCTGGACGTTCATGGCTTGTATGCTTGACAGTACACAGATTCTTCTCGCCAAGCGTCTGGGAAAGAAGCGAATCATTGCAGAGACTGGTGCCGGACAGCATGGTGTCGCAACTGCGACTGTATGTGCGAGGTTCGGATTGCAATGTGTCGTTTACATGGGTGCGGAAGATGTGAGGCGCCAAGCGCTGAATGTCTTTAGGATGAAAATGCTAGGGGCGACAGTAAGTTGTCGTTTTTTCAACCTTCTTCATTTCTAAACCATTCGTTTCCAAGGTGGTTCCAGTCGAGTCGGGATCTCGGACGCTCAAAGACGCGGTCAACGAGGCATTGCGTGACTGGGTAACCAATCTAGCTAACACACATTATCTCGTTGGGTCTTGCATTGGGCCGCATCCTTTCCCTACCATCGTCAGGGACTTTCAGAAAGTAATAGGGAAGGAAATCAAATCGCAACTTTACGAGGTTAAAGGAAAGCTTCCTGACGTCGTTGTTGCGTGTGTTGGAGGTGGGAGCAACGCGATTGGCACATTTTATGACTTTATACCCGACAAGGACGTTCAGTTGATAGGTGTGGAGGCTGGTGGCGAAGGTTTGTTTCCCCGGTATATTTGGCGAGCAGCGAACTCATGGTGTGGGACAGGTCTTGATGGAGATCGGCACAGTGCCACGCTTTCCAAAGGAAAGCCTGGTGTGCTTCACGGCGTGCGGACGTATATTCTACAGTCCAGCGTTGGTCAGATCATTGAGACACACTCCATCAGCGCTGGCCTGGATTATCCCGGAGTTGGGCCAGAGCACGCTTGGCTGAAGGAATCCGGTCGCGCTGAGTACGTAGTCGCGACAGACGAAGAGGCTTTGAGGGGCTTCCGCCTCATCACCCAGCTCGAAGGGATTATTCCTGGTTAGTCAATATTTCATATTGTTGAATGACCGCTAAATGAGGAACTTAGCCCTGGAGTCGTCGCATGCCATCTGGGAAGGTGTTCGCCGGGCGAAGACGCTTCCAAAAGAAACCGATCTCGTTATTGTGAGATTCTTTCGAGCTGTTGCGCCCACTAATCTGACACCTGCCTGTAGTGCCTGTCTGGCAGGGGTGATAAAGATGTGGAACAAATTTCTCAGTTGCTTCCTGGAAAGTGGGCGGATAGATTGGACTGGCACGTTTGAGCAACTCGAGATAGACTCAACTTGTGAATATTAGTAGACAGAACAGCTAGATAGAACAGATCTAGAAGATGAATGTACGAGTGCGTTTTCTTGGACACCTGCCTTTTATGGAAAATTAGGGGATCGCCAACTTGAATATGACTCGGTCGCCATCGACGTTCGCTTTACCAGATTCAAGTAGCTCCTCCATCAGAAACCAACTTTGTAGAAAATGGCTACAGACCCTTCAGCTGCAGCAAGTCAACGAGCCGTTGAGAACCTGGCGGCCAAACTTCGAAGACGGTCGATAACATTTCTCTGCTCCAGAGCTCCAACACTCACACATACCCCTTGACAGACAAGTCGTCGGATCTAGAGAAACGGCGCTGGAAACCATCCTCGTCCTCCGTCAAGTCATCTCCAAAGCTCGGTTTTCCAACATCGACCAACTGGTCGAGATCATCCGCTCCGTGGGTCGAACGCTGGTAGCCGCTCAACCCAAAGGTACTGCACTCGATCGTACTTGAGATATCGAACGTTGATTTCCCCACCTTCCCAACGTCAGAATACACCGTAGGAAACACCGTTCGCAAAGTCTTGCATCATATCCGAGAAGAGTATCATACGGTATCCCAAGGAACCACAACGCCAGCGACATCGTCGTCGTCGTCGAAACCGACGTTCTCGATCGCCAAGTTCGTCTCACAAGGACAGCCCCGTAAGCAAGCGACCGCTCAAAAAATATCCGACGAGGCGCGAGGCAGCTTGAAGGAGAACGATCCTGACGATCCAGATGCGTTCGCACGCACGCTCAAGCCCGTGCTCATGGAGGCCGTACAGGATGTCTTTGACGAGCTCGAGACTGTGTACGATAACATATCCAAAAATGCAAAAGATCACATTCACTCCGAGTATGTCATCTCATTTTTGAAAAAGTGGGCTGGGAATTCACATGGCTGTTCCAGCGAGATCATCCTTACCATAGGCAAGTCGAGTACGGTGGCGGCGTTTTTGAAATCGGCTGCTCCGTATCGCAAATATACTGTCATCGTCGCCGAGACCGCTCCAACGTCAGTCGTTGTCCTATTTCATCCCGGTTGCGCATTTCGATCCTTGTTTGGTTACACAGATATAGTGGCCGAGGGATGGCCGAGTCGCTCTCCTCAGCTGGCATTTCTACAGTCCTCGTCCCCGACTCTTCGATATATGCCCTCATGTCGCGAATAAACAAGGTCATCCTTGGCGCGCATGCCATTCTTGCAAATGGCGGGATGTTCGCCATCACGGGCTCTCTCTTGGCAGCTACAGCCGCTCGCGCGCACAGCACACCCGTCGTCGTCTGTGCTGGCCAATTTAAACTTACCCCTCAATGGAATTTATACCACGAGTATGGTGCACTCGATTTTGGAGATCCTAGTAGTGTTCTCGGGTTCGAAGAGGGTGATCTGGTCGATAAAGTGGACGTCGTGAACCCGTTCTACGATTATGTACGACCAGAGATGATCGATGCATATGTTACAAACGAGTAGGTCCGTTTTTCATCCTGTCTCTGCTTGCACCAACCGCATCCGCAGTGGCGATCATCCACCATCATCAGTTTACCGACTCATCAAGGAGGCTTACGACGATGAGGACTATGAACTTTAGTACTGTTGCGGTATAATGTATTTCGGAACTCTGGTCAACTTTGCCCGATTACTTTGCTTTGGTGCTCAGTATGTCGAAGAAGGCTTCCTGTGGTAGATCCACGCTGCCGATACGCTTCATACGACGTTTGCTTTCCTTTTGGTTTTCCAGGTGCTTCATCTTACGTTCGTAATGACCTGTACAAGATGAGTTCAACCAGAAAGTTACTCACCAATTTCAGTGCGCACCTCCATACAAACCCGCTGTAACGTCGGCACGAAGAGCTTTCAATGTTTCGCGCGCGATAATCTTCTTCCCGATAGCTGCTTGAATCGGTACCTCGAACAGTTGACGGGGAATAACCTTGTCTAGTTACGATCAACACCGGGGCCAACAAACAAAAATTATAACAACTCACGTAACTTTTTGACCCACATCCTACCGATGTCTTGCTGCGCAGATCGATGCACAATGAGTGCAAGGGCATCGACTGGCTTTCCATTCAGAAGGAAGACCATCTGGTTTGAAAATATTCGAACTAATGAAATGTTGCCTGCCAGGTACCCTCACCTTGGATAAATCGCTCCGCTTATACCCAGCGTCCTCATAACTGCAATCATCAGTTCATACGGATGTAGAAAAGAACGAAAATACGCGTCACACACTCGAAACTTGCATATCCCGAACTCTTGCTTTTGAGTATATCGAAAAAGTCGGTCACAATCTCACTCAAAGGGATTGTGCAAGTCAGGATGATTCGGGCGGATTGAGTTGCACCAGCATCTAAATAACGATGGTGCAAATCTTCTGCGCGATGTCCGAAACACAGCTCCATCATATCGCCAACATAGTCTAAAGAATGTCAGGCGACGAGAGCATGTATGGCGAATACGACGAACCTTCGGGGACAATGATTGTTGCCTTAACCACCGGTTCTTGCACCTCCTTGACACCTGACGAGGAGTCAGAGAGATCCGGAAATTCCGTAGGATTGCTAACGATGACGGTTCTGTCTCGATAAATTACTGTTGATCGATTAGCTACTGTTGCTGCCTGAAAGGGATCGTGCACCTTTGTAGGGCACCGTTGGAGCGGTCACGATTATGTTTGCATCGTACTCATCCTCCAGTCGCTGGCGAAAGACGTCCATGTGCAAAGTACCAAGAAACCCGAGACGACAGCCTTGCCCCAACGCGGAAGAAGATTCACGTTGGACCGAGACACTTCGATCAGTAAGTGTCAGCTGAGCATAGACATCATTGAAGCATGATGAACACAGTGCAATGAACAGCTACGCACACGTTTTATAGATTCTTCGAGTTTAATAAAGTCATTCGTGTCCACAGGAAAAATACCGGCATATACCTGAAAATGTTCACAAATGAACTACAAGAAACGAAACAGACTTACCATCGCCTTCGCAGGTCGAAATTCTGGCATGGGATCCACTGGTGCACCAACGCGGTAGAGAGTATCGCCAACATGAGCTATATCAATCACCTGAGCGACAGCACCAGTAAAACAGTAACTTGACGGACCTTCCGATGATTCTTTCATGTTACAAGCGATATACCCGACCTGTCCGGGCTGTAAACTTGCGGTAGGAAGTTCTTCCGGGTGCATGACACCGACTTCTTGTACTTCGTACTTTTTTCGGGTATGGCAAGACGCAATCTTATCCCCTGTCGTAATAAAACTTGTTGAATTAAGTTTCTAAGTAATCTTAACATGTATGTACCTTTACGAATCACACCATCGTGGAGGCTGACGAGCGAGATGACACCTCGATACCGATCATAGCTAAAACGGCTTAATTTGGTGAGTAGAGTCACGAGCAAGTACTAACTGGGAGTCAAATAGCAGAGCTTTGAGAGGCTTCTCCGGGGATGCGGAGGGAGGAGGTATTCGTTCAACGATTGCCCTGAGCACAGCTTCCACACCTTGACCGGTCTTGGCTGAAATCTGTAATACGTCAGTGGGATCTACACCAAAGGTAGACTGCAATTGTAAAGCGACGCGTTCGGGTTCTGATGCTGGCATATCTATCTGGATTGATTGTTGAGGAGGAGCGTCTATGACCGACGAATCTCGGGAAGCGCACCTTGTTAAGGACAGGGATGATAGTCAGGCCCCTCTCTTTGGCGATGTGAAATACAGAAATGGATTGCGCTTGAACGCCTTGCGTGGCATCTACCAACAAAAGTGCGCCTTGGGAAGCTGCCAGAGAACGAGAAACCTCCCATGAAAAGTCGACGTGCCCCTGATACGAGATATGAGAAAAAAAAGAATAGCGTGTATGGAATACTTGCGGGAGTGTCGATGAGATTGAGGAGGTATTTATTTGCATCAATGGTGTGTATCATACTGCAGAAGACAAGTGAGCTGGTTCATTGCTGGGCGGAGCAGAGCATTTCACCTGGCCGTCTGAGCCTTGACTGTACGAGATGAGACAAGGTGGCTTCTTGTTGCGCATAGAAAGCCTCACCAGTGATTCCTCGCTCACGCTCCACTTTAAGTTTGTCGAGGACTTGCTGGTTGGAGCCAAAGGCCTTCTTTTGAATTGTCCCTGTAAGCTAGACACGTGTTGCGAAAACAAGGCGGGCGGACTGCGTACAATCGTACCTCTAGTAGTCTGACGAAAGGTCAGCCAGGGCATGAGACAGGGAGGTGGACTGACCGATCGGCCAAGGTAGATTTACCATGGTCTAGAGAGAATGTGAGTGCCCCAAGGATGCATATAGCCACGCGAGTACTGTACCTATGTGAGCAATGATGGAAAAGTTTCTGGGGGGAGTCTTGCGGGTGCATATTTTGGGTGAAAAAGAGACGCACCTAATGAAGTCGCAGGGAAACTGAGCGAGGTCGAGGAACTTGGACTCGGCAAAGGGGCGAGAGAGACGCGGGTGTCGTAGAACGAGACGCCATGAAGATGGTGGAAGCATTCCAAGCTACAGTGTGCTTAGTCAGGGAGGGCAAAGTCTCGGCTGATGTCAGCAGGCGAGGACCATGTCTCTCCAAGAGGCATCCGAGGCCCGCAAGGCGCGGTTGACTGCACTCAGAAACAAAAAGGAAGGACATGCGGATAACGACAGCGGGTGCGCACTGCACTTGGCTCCGCATTCCCCGTTTGCTGACGGTGTGCTGGGCAGTGGAGCTGTGCTACTCAACCGAAACTTCGACCCCGAAACACGGACGCTGAGGAAACACACGCAGAATGCACAACTGACAGAGGACACCGTTGAAAAGGCCGTGCAAGGTATGGCAGAGATGGTCGTTGCTGAGGACGAACAGCGCAGAGCGCAGGAGCTCGTGGGTAATCGCACTTGGCGATGCGGCGGGGACTGAGCGCTTGCAGGACGTGTTCAGCATTGCGCCGAAGAGGCCGAACTGGGATCTCAAGAGGGAGACGGAGAAAAAGCTTGCGAGGCTCGAGCGAAAGACGCAGGAGGCGATCCACACGCTCATCAGTGAGTGTATGCAACGAGGCGTATGGACATGGACATGACACGAGTGTGTAGGACAGCGACTAGCGGCACAAAAGGGGCAGTCGGAGGACGTGGTGGGTGCGATGAATGCACAGGGGCGGGCGTTCGAGAACGAGGAGGAGGAGGAGGAGGAGTAGCAGTACAGTAGTAGCACTGTCTCTCAGACTGGCTGCATTTGGCATAGGATCGGCCACCTGGCGAGTATTTAATGCGGTGCGAACGTCGACATTCCCTCCTTGTCTCCCCCTCCCAATCCAAATGGCCCCCGACTCTGATCCCGCTCTCCGTCGCATCCCGTCCCTCGTATCGTATTGCCAGCGCAGTCAGTCCGTTCCGCCCCTTCCCATACCCTTGTCGCTCATATGCCTCCCCAGTCCTTTCCGCTCATGCAGACGGTATGTCCCCCCTTTCTCACCCTGCTTGGCCTCATATCTCCCATAGCCATATCCTGTCTTGGCGATGATGTACGGTATGATGTTATTAAACCCGTGCTCGAATGCTGCTCTGCAGATACCCTGCTCCGCTTGGAGCAATCCTCTCCGGTCAGTCCCCCTTGCATCTCCGCACCCTCCTCCCTCATTCTCGGCGCAGTATCTCGAACAAGAAACCTCAGGTACGTTGGTATTCCCCCATCCCGTTTCCTTCCACCACTGACTATGTCCTCAGACCTCTGGCAGCGTCTGTGCTTCCAATCCTACCCTCTACTTGCCGAACAACTCACAAAAGATGATGATAAGCAACCGGAATCCTGGCGTGATCAGTACTTTGTATGTCTCCCCGCCGCATGACCCCAAGATTGCCGCTTCACACATCCGCGCACAGCTTCTCCGCGAGGCTGAGGCCCACCGGCTTGAGGAAGTCGCGTCGAGGATTAGATATCAGCGCATGGAGGAAGCAGAACGGAAGAAGGAACGAGAGGTCAAAATCACCGATAAACTTCCCCCTGCTAAGCGTGCGCGCTCTTCGTGTAAGTAAGCGCTACCTTTCGCTGGTTCTGCCAGACTGACACCTCCAGGGGGAGCGCCTAGCCAGCCCAAGACTTTGTTTCAAAAAACGAAACAGGAAGCGACTAAACTTCGCAGGTCCGTGTATGCACCTCGAATAGGCCCACAAGTACCCCACGGCAAGATAAATCGCCCCGCCATTGCCAGCTCACCCATGATTTCAAAGAAATCTATCGATACTCGAATAACCGTCAAAACTCTTTCCATCACTCAACCTTCTGCTTCGGCCCCTCGTTTGGTTCCATCCACGAGTTCATTAGATCCTGTTCCCCACAAGCGCCCTCCTTCACCGCCTCAGCGGCTTTCCCCGCCCGCTCTTCCCCCATCGCAAACTACCGAACAGCGCTCTTCCAAGCCGCCTTTACAGAAGAAAGATCCAATGGCATCTCTATTTATGCCAAAGCATCGGGCTCTCTCACAGCGCCCTTCTCAAGCCGGGAATAATCGCAGTGTACCTGCTCGATGACAGTGCGATTTTGTTTAACATAGCCTCAACAAACGTACCATGGTACGACATGCAGCGAGCATCTATCCTCAAGAAGTAAGCGTCTTGTTTCTGTATTGTATGTAGCGTCATGGAACCATTCATTGCCAGCTATGTCATTATTCCCTTCTTTCTGTATTGCCGTGATTGTATTGAGGAAGATCATAAATATTAACTATGCTACGACCGTCAGCTAATATTCCAAGTATTGTGGAGGCCGACGGTATTGTCGGTCCTGTGTGGAACCTCATTTAAATCACCCACGGGCCGTCCGTGATATCCGTTCGCTCCATTGGTTTCCGCAGTTTTATGGCCAACCGACACTCTGTTTTTCACATGCTCGGCCCTTAGCGACTCGACGTAGGCCAAATATGCTTCATCAACCCCCCCTGTGACGTATTCGCCCGTGAAAACCGAGCAGTCAAAGGTTTTAATAGAGGGATTAAACTGGCGAACGGAGGCGATCAAGTCGGGAAGTTTCTGAAAGATGACGACGTCTGCGCCTATGGCGTCTGAGATTTCTTCCGTCGTCCGTCCATATGCGACGAGCTCTGAGCGCGAGGGCATGTCGATGCCATACACATTGGAATACCTACGTGCAGCGGATTAAAAATGTGGCTAATCGGAGAGAAATACTGGAATCTACCTTATTGGGGGAGCACAACTCGCAACGATGACTTTCTTTGCGCCAACGTCTTTCGCCATCTGAATAATCTCTTTGGAGGTTGTGCCTCGTACGATTGAATCTGAAAGAGTCATGTAGTCACCGTACCGACATAGCTGACAGGATAATGACGTACCGTCAACGAGTAAGACATTTTTGTCAGCAAATTCGAGAGCCATCGCATTAAGCTTTTTTCTCACGTTCTTTCTCCTGGAATATCATCAGCATCAATGATTCGCTCCAAGACAGAAAACGTGCCTCATTTGTTGTCCCGGCATGATGAACGTTCTGCCAACATACCGGTTTTTGATGAATCCCTCCCGATAAGGGAGCTGAAGCTTTTGTGCCAAGTTTAAAGCGGCAACACGTGACGTATCAGGCACCTACATCACAAGGTAAGTCAGATGAAAGTGTCGCAACAACGAACTGACCGGGATAACAACGTCCACGGTGATGTTCTTCTCCGACAACACCTTTCTGACTTCTTCTGCGAGTGCATCACCCATGGCCATTCGGCTCCGGTAGACGCTCACGCCATCTAACACTGAGTCAGGTCGTGCAAAATAAACATATTCAAAAATATCGGGCGCAAACGTTGCTGGTTCAGCAACGACGCGTCTTGAAACTTCTAAGCGAGTAATAATAACGGCTTCGCCTATGAAAAAATTAGCATCTCACAAGTACCGATAGTGGTGCATACGCGTACCAGGTCTGATATCCTGCCAATCACTAAAACCACCAGCATCGGCCACTATACTCTCGCTCGCGAATAGCCAATCTTTGCCATTAGCGGCTTTCCGAGATGCCATTCCCACAGGTCGAATTCCATTCGGATCCCTGAAGGCGATGATCCCGAATCCTGCCAGCATCGCAACACAAGCATATGCACCCTTGCACTGCTTCATCAAGCCTCCAATAGCGGTGAAAATATCTTCCTCGTTTATCCGAAACTTGCCGGTCTGTTGAAGGTTGTCGGCAAAAATGTTCAAGAGCAGCTCGGAATCGGAGGAAGTGTTGATGTGCCGATGTGCTGTGGCGTCCATGTAGTGCAGTAACGTCGTGCTATCGATAAGATTCCCATTCTGTAGGACAAGGTTACGCAAAGGGGTTTGATGGATTATAAAGGAAGACATTACATGTGCAAGCACGATACCATAGGGTGAATTAACGTAGAAAGGTTGAGCTTCGGCGTGGTTGGAGCTGCCAGCTGTGGGATATCGAACTTTTTGACCCCAGGGATTAGATGTGAACTAGTGGTGGCGGGGAGCCTCACCATGCCCGACTCCCATTCCGCCGATCAAATTTCCAAGCGCCTTGTCGTCGAAAACGTCTCGGACCATTCCGTTCGCTTTGCATTGGTACAGACGGCCCTTTGGGCCGCAGGTGACGATGCCGCACGCATCCTGACCGCGGTGCTGTAACAAAGACAGGCCCTCGCAGATCTCGGAGGCGACATCGACTGTGGGGTCATGCAAGAGGAGGCCTAATATGCCACACACTAGAACGATCAAATTGTGAAGGTAAGTAGTTGCAGCGATACGCACTGGAGGATGCGTGTGAGATGGAAGAGAGAGGAGAGATGTGTAGTACGGGGCGTGTGCTTCTGGTCACCTTTAAGCCGCCATCAGGAGCGACATCGTCCGTCGTCCGAGGTCAGCTCGCGCGGGCACGACCGGACAAGCTAAAGCTCTATTACTTGCTCGTATCTATGCAACAGACACCGACCCCTCTCACACGATTTGGATGCAATACGCGGTTGAACGCGGCTTCTATTCTCCAATACTACAATATCTCTGCAATACTACGATAGGATATATGGGTTATGTGTGTCGTTAGCGCGTACTAGATCGTGGGCTGCTGCCCGGGTAGTAATCGTCCATGTGCGGCCTCGGTAGGCAGATGCCACATGTAGCGATAAGGTGTCTCTCTTCTATGTTAGAAAAAATGAGCGGAAGGATGAACTTCCAATGCAGACGATGTTTTTCATAAAGGTACCAGCAACGAGACGTAATCAAAAATCGAGCTTTCGGGGCTTTTCCCACTCGTAGTCCGGGTTGCCGAAATGACCGTAGGACGCAGTGCGCAAGTAGATCGGCCTCTGGAGTGACAACTCGCGAACTGTGTCAAACATTAATATAACAAACAAAAAATAAAGGCCCAAGCTCACCCATGACTCCAGGTCGGAGGTCCCAGTTCTGTCGAATGATCGCAACTAGGTCCTCATTCGACTTCTTGCCGGTGCCATAAGTGTCGACATAAATAGACAGGGGCTCTGCGACACCAATAGCATATGAGAGCTGTACGAGAGCACGACGAGCGAGACGAGCAGCAACAAGGGACTTGGCTAATTGGCCGTCAGGATGAAACTCTTCCACTCAAAGTAACAAAAGTTCGCACCGATCCAGCGAGCTGTGTAAGCGGCCGAGCGGTCGACCTTGGAAAAGTCCTTTCCAGAAAAGGCGCCTCCACCATGGGCTCCCCAACCACCATACGTGTCGACAATGATCTTGCGGCCAGTCAGACCGGCATCGCCTTGAGGACCACCGATAACAAAGCGACCGGTAGGTTGGATCTAATGCCCTTGTCAGCACCAAAACGCTATGACCAAAGAACAACACAAACATGATAAATAGTGTTGTCGTCAAGAAGATGAGCAGGAATGACTCCTTTGACGACTTTTTCCTTGATTTCTCTCCGGAGTTCCTCCGTTGAGATCTCCTCAGCGTGTTGCGTCGAGATGACAATGGTATCGACTCGCAGAGGAATCACGGCACCGTCTTCGTTCTTGTACTCGATGGTGACTTGGGTCTTGGAGTCAGGTCGCAACCAGGGCAAAAGCCCGGAACGACGAGCAGCAGCCATTGCTCGATTGAGCTTGTGGGCAAGCATGATTGTCAATGGCATGAACTCTTCAGTCTCATCGGTAGCATAGCCAAACATGATGCCTTGGTCACCAGCACCATGGTTCTCCAGAGAGCCGTGGTCGAGACCCTGGGCGATATCGGCCGACTGCTGTTCGATGGCGACAAGAATGTTGCACGTCTTGTAGTCAAAGCCTTTGGACGAGTCATCGTAGCCAATTTGCTTGACGGTGTTGCGGATGACCTTCTGGTAGTCAATTTGGGCCTTGGTGGTGATCTCACCAAAGACCATGATCATGCCGGTCTTGGTCGCGGTCTCGCAGGCAACCTTTGACCAGGGGTCCTGAGCGAGACAGGCATCGAGCTAATCAAATGAATGAGACGACTCCTCCAGAGACGAGAGAGGAGATGTTCACGATGGCATCGGAGACCTGGTCGCAGATCTTGTCTACGGAACGTCAAAAAAGGACGGCTTGAGCGTCGCGCTGAACGCACCTGGATGGCCCTCTCCGACGGACTCGGAGGTGAAGAGGAAGTGGCCCTGGGGAAGAGGGGGACGCGCGCTGCCGTTGGGGGACATTTGGAAAGAGCGAGGTGGAGGGACAAGGAGCGATGGTGCAGCAAAATGATTCCGGCTGGAAATTAAAGAGAAAACAAACTTGCTTATCTAATAACATCGCATCACGCCACCCTTGTATCACATTCAATCAACAAGCTAACCTAGAACAATCCAACCCCAAGTGGATCTGTATAAATCACGGCAGACTCTTTCTCCTCCGTTGTCTCCACATCAGCCCGAGACACACCACTCCCTTGCGATGCACCCACATCTATCACCTCCTGCACAGGTGTAAACGGTCTCGGAGAGCGCGACCGCGTAGTGCTCCACGGGTTGTCCGCCGGTAGCGCAGGCACGGGGTTCCTTTGTGGCTTCACGCTATCCCAGGGGTTATACGATGATCCGGAGATGGTCGATTGTCCGTTGCCAACTTCACGAGTCTGCAACTCGGACACTTTACCGACCTGATCTTCGTCTCCGATTCCTCTAGAAGGTGCTTTCATGTCTTTCGTGACTCCGTCATATGCTTCTTGCACCGCTGACAATGCTGCGGTGGCGTTTGAAGACAACCTTCCCCAAACTGATTTGACACCATTGCTAGAGAAAAAGTCTGTGGGATTCGGGTTCCGCGGGCGACTCTGTGACGACAAGCTGCTGCTCCCCGGGCTCGGTTGCGCAGGGGGCCAAGAAGCCTTCAGACTCGTTGAAGACCCCACATTGGTGAAACCTTCAGCAACTTTCTGGGGCAAGTCAGGCAAGGACGACCATAATCCCTGAAAACCGGATGACAAGCCCTCGCCAGCGGCAGATTTGGAAGGGAATGACGAGGGGGAAGGGGACGGATCTGCTGGTGGGGGATCAAGTGTTGCTGCTGGTGGGATTTCCCCGCGAGAGCTTGTAGCATCATCGTCGAGACCTTCCACGGAAGCAGGAGCATCCGACTCGTCTTTGACCTGAGATATGACAAGTCTTCCATTCATTTCCTCGTCCGTGCGACCATAAAGTTCATACCAGAAACGAACGTCCTTTGGATCAGGCATCAGCACTCCCATGTCCGCTTTGCCATCTCTGCGCACTGGGTCGTCAAGTGAGCTGTCATACGAGGGGTTCCTGTGCTTTTCCACTTGCAGTGACGAGTTTAAAAAGTCCCAGAGACTTGCAGCGCGTTCCGACGGGACGATCCCATCTTCTCCGTACCTTCGCTCCCGCTCGCAGTTATATAGAAACGTCCCAAATTGGCAGGAATAGAGATGGTGGTGAATTGTCCGTAGGAAATACTCATTGAATTCAAATCGTTCAGGAAACTGCCGAAGCAGCTGACGAACGCACTCGAGGAATTGATGGAAAGAAGGGCTTGTCTCTTTGATATGATGTTGGGACGCAAACCGACTCTGCACTGAAGCAAGAAAAGCTTGAGCAGCATCGCCGCCGCCACCATTCGCCGTATCCGCCATAGATGTAAAAAACTTTTCGGACGAGAGATGGCCGCACCGATCCAAGAACCGGTGTCCAAAAGATATCCAGTCCTTTTCAATGAGAATCTGGAAGCCACGCATCGTGCGATAGAATGGGTCCAAGCAAAGTTGAGCGAGAGCAGATAGCTGCGAGGTTCGGTCCCATCCATCCGAGCAGTGGATAAGGACATGAGATGAATTGACATGTATATTCCGGACGATGAGAACTGTAGCTCCCATTATATTAGACATATGTCGAAGCCAACCAGATCGGCGCAGAGCTTGGCGGTCCAGGATAGCAAGTTGCTGTGCCTCTCCGGGAAGAGATCCGCTCACACTGGCAGCCACGGTGTCTGCTTCGCGCAGTGCATCTACAACCTTGCCTAGCGATTCGCGCATCGCGTGGATGTGGTCAATACCAGAATATATCTTCTTTGCATCTTTGTAATACTCCATATTTTCTGTGCCAGCACCTCGGGCAGTATTTGCAACAGCATTTGCTGTCGGGCGAGCATCTACGATCAGGTTTGTGGTGGTTGCACCGTAAACCAGAGCGCTTGACGGTCGCGACTCGGGAGAATGATGAGTTTGGAAGATAGTTTCCACAAATTTTTCGTCTTGGACGGAACGACTCTGTTTAATTCCGACCATAGGTTGACTCGACCTGGTTATGCTGGCCTGCACGCACAATGTGAGAAACTGCGTCTCATAAAGGCGCAAAGGTAATTACGTGATTCGCCCAGTGCAAGTAAGTGAGAGCGGGTATTCTGCATTTGCTCCTATGTTTTGATGCATACTGCAGCGTGGAATCACTGATCCGCGTCGGGACAACCAAACGAGATGGGTAGCTCGGACTAAACTAGGTTTAGTTTTAGTTACGCGGGAAATAACATTCGAGCTCAAGTAGACATTACCTGGTAATCTTTGTTGATATCGGTAAAGCGCCAAGCCTTGGTTCGGGTACCAACGCCCATACGGCCAAACTCCTCCCGTGGAGAGTATACTGACCACCCCCCAACAGCGTCCAGGGGTGGATTTGGCGAATAGAAAAAGGCATAAAGCTGGTTGACAGAGGCTGCCGACTCGTTGGTCACAACACCTGTCGCTGAACAAACGCGACCTACTGCACACAGTCAACTCTTTGACGCTTTCGAAGACGTCGATCGCATCGCGGGCACTCGCGAATGATATGGAGAACGTCTCGAACGTGCGAGTGTGAAACGTAATCGGACTTCGCCCGTGTAAAGTGTGCGGAAGTTGGATGACGAGCGAAATCAAAGGATAAGCAATCTAAACTTGACATCAACGTAGATAAGAGCGGTAAGAGGAAGAAAACTCGCCCACATCTCCTCTTTATCCGGATCTTCATAACGAAATATCAGGTGGTGTGCCGTCAGGTGCAGCGAGCCGTAGTGGACACTCCCCGATTTACCGCAGAGGACTTTCTCCACCTGCGAATTGCAAGTTTAGCGCAGATCATATCCCATAGTCGACACTTGCCTTGGAAACACGGATCGCGTCCATACTGACGACAGCTGACAATGAGACACTTCAGCTCTGCTGCCCAACTCTCGGGCAGAGCGGACTATTTGTCCATATTTACGTGCTACCACATTCCAACTGCACTATGCACTCAAGCTACCCAAAGGCCCAGAGCTCGCTCACTACATCCAGTCCACCCGCACACTCATCCAATCCAAGCGGAAACGGATTTCCAACAAGCTCCATGGCCAGAGCTGGTTCCTTTTTGACCGGATGCTTGGTCTCTGCTTCGAATAGCTGTCCGAACTTGCTCAGCAATATGTCAACATGAAATGCCACTGAACTCACCGTTCCGTATGTATGATCCAGAAAGTCCTCCATGGAGTAACCTGGTTTTGTGAATGCCTCCTCGAATATTCGTGCCAAAGTGGACACTGCAGCGTCATAGTGCTGCTTATGCGAATAAAGCTCCCACAACGACGAATCAATCGCATTTGTGATGTTAGGGTTAGCTTCGTCTGGCAAGAAAGGGTCTACGCGACTTGTCAGGAAGTCATGCCCACTAAAAAAAGTTCAACTTCAACTCACCAATCAACAGACCATCCACATCTGGCGTCCGATGAATCATCCCCATGAGTGCAGGGTGCTTTTTGAGGAGATTATAAACAAATGGTATAATCATAATGACCGCAGCGGGTGGTGCTGCAAGAGAAAGCCAGGAAAGTCTCTTCACAAATGATGCAACAAGCGACGCTGGCAAATGACTAGGAACTAGATCAGCTAAACAAAATACAATTCCAGAGAGATGACTGACGTTGAGCTCAAAAAAAGCTCAGTTAAGCGGAAGAATCTTGCACGGTGTTTAAGATGAAGAACGTCTCTATCAAGGAAGCTGTATAGTCGCGTATAAAAGGAAGGGTAATCTCTGAAGACGCAAGGTCAAATAAATGTTAACGATGACAAGCAACTACTCACAAGTTATAGTCTTTCATCAAGGCAAACAAGGCATTAAGTGCCAAAAGGCCTACAGAGCCTCCTGAAGAAGGATGAATATGAGCATCTCGACCTCTGACACAACTTACCCATGTCAACACACGCGCTGATCCAGTCCATTACCAGGATCGGTCTGGTCAGATGTGGAAGTACGCCTCGGTGCATAATATTGAGTGCTCGACTCGCAAATATGCGGTTGGCGCTGTTCGATGCAGATGAAAGGCGAGGCAGAAACGTGAGCCATGCTCGCGTAAAAAGAGCGCGGTGAGCTTGCAATGAATGAAGAGATTGATGGAAGGTCAACTGGTGAGTTCTGCCCTGCACACCCACAACTTTTTTCATAGATTTGCTGTTTGGTTCATCGTCAAAAAACTTCTTCCAATCGTCAAGTTCATCTTCGTCCTCCACATCAAGTAACCCTTCGTCTTCCCCACCAATATCATCCGCTTTGCTACTCTTGGGTTTGGGGGGTACCCTTCCCAGTTCCTCTACCCACCATGTGTTTATCTCGGAAGGTTCAGTTGGAAAACTGGACAACTTCTCTAGGATAGACATCAAGTTCGAAGGAAGATTGGGATTTTCACCGAGCGAGTATTTTGAAAGCAAGAAACTGGCGAAAAATCATGAGCTACAAAACAATTTGTAGCGAATCTGAGAGCATACGTCGCCTCCCGGAGGAAACACCACCGTATATCATCATGGACATTGAACCAGGTGTCCAAAAAGTGGTCTCGCACATCTGGTGCTATCTTGCATGCGAATGGTGCAGTCGATCCAGGACGAGCAGAGGGGGGGCAAAGGAGAAGAGCTGTCGTGATACGCTTGAAATATGAAAAATGGAAATGTGGTTGGTTGTCGGAACTCGAGTTGGTTAACGAGGTAGAGAGATGTTTTAGCAAGGAAAAATGTATGTCCAGGGCGGATTTCTGAAAGAGAATGAATACAGGGGTTTGAAAAGTATGAGAATGTCATCAGCATACCCTCAGTGTAGCTTCATCATCCTGGAGTAGGCCAAAGAGGAGATTGACATAGGTATCCAACCGCTCCCATATCCACTTACGCACGACTTTTGTAGCTTCACCTCCCTTAGACGCAAGTTTATTGCTGGATATGATGACGACGAAGATGCGATAGAGGCTGTAAACTGCTTTAGACATGTTCCGCGCATCTGAAGCATTTTGAGCAATATCCAAAAGGTCCAAGAGAGGATTCAAGGATGCATTTTCAGCCACGGCAGCTGTGATCTGCAGCTCGACGTCCCTGATGGCAGATTCATTGTTTTTTGTCTTTCGTCTTTTTGCTGGAGGTGGTAAGGAGCTAACAGGCATGGTGTGTAGTTTTTTTTAGTAATTCGGTGACTAGTAAGGCAAGTGCTGCAAGGTACTTAACATAAACTGTGTCCCACAAGTTGGCAGCCATTTCGAAATCGTCTTTGAATTCGTGCTCGCTTCCCCCGAATATCCAGCCAAAGACCCTCCACGTTTTGTGCGTTTTGGCCCAATTGGACGACCCGTTTTGCGACGTCGGTGCCGCCCCGATTTGAGGCGGATCGTGCCGTCTGGGTTCTATTAACAAGGGTGAATCCATAATCAAAGATCGGCTCGTTGTATTTTTTTCTCATCCTCCCTCGTCGCCACTCTGTCCGCTGAACACATCTTTGAATCACAAACGTGGAGAACCTGTCTCATGGAATTACTTCAAACTTGTCAAGAGTGGCGAGCGCGCTCGAAAACGACGGCCAAGAGTTGACTAGTGTTCAACAGCTATGGACCCAAACCGCGTCTCGACGTGCGATAGACGAACCAGTGAATGCACATGGGAGCAACTGTGCCCAGTATCTCAACCGATTCTAAGGCGGCTAGCATGCGGCCACTTTCTGGACTTCTTTTCGATCCAGGCACATAGAACAGCGAGCCAGAAGGTAATAAAAATCTGCTGATGTATGAAAGAATGAAATACTCGGGCTGGATGGGTGGGTGGCCCACATTGTGGAAGCGAAGAAAAAGGTGGCTATCGCTTCCATGGTTGAAGGTGATGCCAGTAGGCAAAGAAAGGAGCCCGACGTAGAGTCCGGCACTATGCAATGCCGGCGACTTGCCATGGATTCCGCCGGTATAATGCACTGGATCGGATGGCTTCTTCGCCACAATCGGGCATTCACAGGTAATGATAGAAAATCTGGTAAGTTTCCTCCTTCTTGTCTTGAATGATACGGCAGTGCAAAAAGTGTCTGCCTTGGTGGTGACGGGGCTAGATGGCTTGTTCACTACCTTCGGACATTGACAGCATCGGGTGAGCTTCCTCCTTCGACTTTGTCTGGAAATATTTGTGGTGATACAGTGAAAGATGATATGGCAGGGCGTCGAGGGCAAGAAGTATCTTTCGGCATTAGTGTTCTGTTGAGTGTCGTCGTTGCAATCTCAACTTTCGTGCTTTCGCTGAGAAAGAGCCATCGAGGGCCGAAGAAGCCCGTACGCCGCTGGAATCGATTGAAATGGTTCTCTGTACCCAATCGACGAATTGTGGTGCATTCCCTCTAGAAGCATCATATGACACATGCCAGGAAGTCTAGGTAAACGAAGGGAGCTCGTCCAAGAGAGTAATTTTTTCAGTGATGGATAATGGACATGAGTCTCGGACAATTTCAAGGTCATTGTATGTAAGTGTGGTGTTGCCAGGAACAATACAGTAACTTACGCCAATGGACAACTAATACTAATAATCCACGTCCGTTCGTATGTTACCAATGGGACTGTTTTTGCGCTAGGAGAAGCGTCATGTGGACAACTTGTCACTAAAGCGAACGCCGCCTTCTCTTAGTACCCAACTTAGTACCCAGTATGCTCTTCCACGGTCAAAAGATCCTTGCCTCTACTCAACGATGCGCCAACCTTGCTAGCAAAACAAACCCATGGAATAGACGTACATTCCATTCGTCACGACGGTGCTGCGAGCAATACCTGAATGCCAATCAAAAGGTACGCAAAAACGCATTTGGCAAAGAACAATAGCACTCGACTCTCTGCTTAGACCTTCAACGATGTGGCACTGAACGAGCGTGCAAGCGACAAAGTCGTCCTGGTTGACTTCTATGCCGAGTTCGTACACATTGAGTTACCAGAATCTGACTGAATCTGGGGTTCAGCTGGTGCGGACCATGCAAAATGATCTCGCCAATATTGGAAAAGCTTACTGGAGACGCTAACGTCAAGACTGGAAGCGGACGTTCCCTTGACTTGGTCACCGTCGACACCGACGAGGAACTTGTGCTCGCCCAGAAATATAAAGTTGGCTTCCTGCTTTACGGTCATGCTTTCCGACTGGATCTGTCTTTTAGGTACGGGCGTTACCAACGGTGATGGCTTTCAAGGACGGCAAGCCAGTGAACCATTTCGTCGGTGCACTCAATGAGAAAGACATCAAGCAGTTCCTAGAGCAATTATAGAAAGCCTTGTTCTCTAATCTGGAGTAGCTTCTGACCCGCAGACACGCGCGTTGCAGATGTTTCAGTACCATAAAAACTATTGCAACGAAATCGGAAGGTCGCATCTAACTCGGTGGGGGTAACACAACAAAAACATCAGCTGTTCGAAAATGCGGCGGGTGTGGTACAGTCCAATTAATGATAAGGAATCATCACCCGAAAAAGATAACCACGTCCGTGTGTCAACGTAAGAGGTCGTGGAAGGTGTACTCTCAAGAGGAATTATTGTATGCTACAACAGTTAGGCCCACCTGAGCCTGGAGGTGCATAAGGATCTTCAGCTTTCTGAACTGGACCCCATACGGATGGAACCTGACGAGGTGTGAGCGGTCGAGTTCGGGAGAGATAAAGTCGCTACGGACGAGATGGTCTTTGGTAGTTTTACAATGTCTAATCAAACTGCGATGTGGGGAGGATTAGAACGGCCCGTCTCGAGATAGTGTTCACGTTACAAACCTCGCGCTTGCTTCACTCACGCGGATTCGCGGCCTTGCCAAATCTTCGCGCAGGCGTTGGTTGTGCTCCAAAAGACGACGGTACCGCAGCTCGGACATGGACTGCCTGCCACCTCGGGTGCTCATGTTGACTGAGGGGGATGGGAATACGCAGGGATGGAAAAACTATGAAATGTGTGTCAGGAAGGATGCACCAAGTTTCGTGGCGGCTGACCTGGCGGTATCGGGGCGATACAGGTATAGAACCGATCAAGACAGTGTGGGGTATTTTGGAAAAGCGACGACGATGGTGTCAGCAAGACAAGGCGTGCACCGCGTATTGCCAAGTTGGACCACTACACAGGTGACGAACTCGCTGACCGTCGGAGCCTTTCAAAACTGTTTTCACACGTCGACATATTCATTCAGTCAAGATGGTTCATAAACACTTCGTGTTACAGCCAAGACTACAAGCGGTACAACGACGGAACAAGATATATCCACGTTCAATACTTTTCAAGGATCCCACGAAGGAGGTTTTCCTTGGCCTTTGCATGGTCTTCGGCACCAAGATGCTTCATTCGCTTATCGAGACCAGCCATGAGTCGTTCTGCATCGAGGGGCATCTGGTCAGTACAGTGTCGAAGACGCCGGGCTGGGTTGGTGTGTTAAAAGGCAAGCGAATCGGGAACAGTCAAGGTATACCGTGCTCTTGCATGCTTGTCTTGAACGCATGGAAGAGGAGGTCGCCTTGGCGGACCAGATCGTCGAGCGTGGAGAAGAGGGCATCTAGGGAACGCTGCAGAGAGGCCAAGTCAAGCGAGCGAGAGAGGCACGCGGCATACACGCCTTGGTATTTTCAGCGACGGCGCGGGCGGTGTCCATATCACGACGGGCGGCGCTCTCGAAGCGGAGACTGACGTCGTTGAGGAGGGCGAGGGCCTGCGCGGACCTAGGGAAAACGTCGTTCTGAATGGCACCGTGAATATGCCTGGTGTGCTGTAGGACTGGGATGTATGCGTGCTTGATGTGGTCCTTGGCCTGGCGTTGATGGGCGGCGAATGCAGGACCGAGACGGTCGACGAGAGTGAATGCATCGGGCGGGGTGGAGTCGTCGCTGCTGGAGGAGGGGGTCAGCAGGGTGTGCGTACGAGGAACGGTGTGCTACTCGTCGAGGAGGGCGATCCAGGAAGTGTGCTCGTCCCAGTCGGCGTCGTGGTCGTCGTCGAGCATGTCGCTGCTGGTCGTGGTAGAGAGACACGGGGTGATTGAAACTCCGACAGGCAAGTTCCCAGGCTAGTCGGGGGTACATTCGCTCCTCCTCCTCCTTCCCGTCGCTGTCGCCGTCGTCGTTCCCTCTTTTCAGCGCGCCTACACCATGAACGCTCGCCCTCATAAACAGTCAATGTCTGAACTCAAGCTTCGTCGTCTCACGGAGCACAATCAACGTCTCCGCGAGGACCTGGCACGACCGCGCATGAGAGTCAGCGAGGCCAGTGCAAGGTGCCCTCCTTGCCCTCCTTGTTCCCCCTCGACCCGCTCACTGGTTCCACAGCTTGATCCGCTACTGTAAAACGACAAAAGACCATTTGGTGCGTCGTTCTGCGCTATTTCGCTTCACTGTCTCACTCGTTCTCAAGGTTCCGTCAGTCTGGGGTCCTGTAGGGAAGGGTGAGGATCCGTACGCACCACCGCAAACAGGCTGCAGTTGCGTTGTGATGTGATGCCTAGTCGCTATACCCTCGCCGCTCTGTCATACCCCTTCCTCTCTATTCCCGGTCCCCTCCCCCCAGACGCACACTCCACCATCTATCTCTGACATCTATACACCCAAACCCTCACGCTCGTTATCACTCTATTATACAACCTCAATCTATCTCGACCTCCAAAATACTGGACGATGTTTTGGCTTGCCGCATGTATTGTGCTCCAGCTTCCTCAGTCGTCTCCTGCGCATTGTCTCCTTTCTCCTCTCTTGTTGGCTGCTTCCAGAGTTCCATCTTTGCGATTTTTTTCTGTGCTTCATTCTTGGTTTAGTGATCATCCTTTGCGTACTCTACTTTTTTATTTGTCTTTATCATCGATGGGCAAGCTTGTGTGCACTATGCCAATGTACATGTTTGGAGTAACCACAGACCAGTTGTGAAACAAGTCATTCAAGGTTTAGGTCTTTGTTCGCTTGGAAGTATAACATGAGGTAATGCGGGAATGTCCACTATCATTCCCTTGCTCTCTGCCTGTCATGATCCCCGAGCTTCGACAGCACATACGCGACGCCGTCCGTCCATTGGCCACGAAGTACGGGCTCAGCGGTCTCTCCGAGTTCGCTGACATTGTCGTCATTTCTTGGCTTTTTTTTACCGCCCTCCAAGTCAGTATCTCCCCTGCCATTTGCCGGACCATCTTCCCTGTCTTTTATGGCAAGGCAGACAAGAGGACGCGTAAAAATTGGTATCTAGACGTGCATACGCCCTCGCTCTCGGGTCCTAATCCATCTGCAGGGACATGCATGTCGTTTCGCTCGTTCACGCCGTCGTCGCCGTCGTGCTTGCTTCGCGCTGCCTCGGAGCAAAGGTTTTGGACGAAGACCGTGCGTTTGGGACTTACCCGGATTCCAGTTTCTTGTTAGCAATCGCTATCGGGTGAGCGCTCTCTTGCAGCAACTGTTGCCATGTCTCACACAGTGTTGCCAGGTATTTCATTTGGGACGCGCTCGAGTCCATCATACGCTTTTCCGAGATTGGTTTCGTAGTCCATGGCGAGTCGTCTTCAGATAACTTATCTCTGTCATGCGCCTACTGACACGCGTTCAGGTCTAGCCTGTCTCGCTGTCTTTATGCTCGCGAGTGCAAGTAGCCATTTTTTGTTGTCCGTGCATTGTTTCTCATAATCCCTGTAGCGGCCGTTCGTGCACTACTATGTCGTTCGTTTTTTGTTCTGGGAAGTGTGCGTGTTTCATTTGTAGCAAGGACGTGGATGCCGTACTGACGGTGGTTCTAGGAGCACGATCTTTTTGAATATGAACTGGTGCGTTTGTGTGCAATAAACTGTGTGACGTGTAATGCTATTTGGGGCAGGTTTTTGGATAAGATGGGTAAAACCGGGTCAAAGCTACAACTAGCGAATGGGATCGCCTTGCTGAGTACCTTTTTCTGTGTTCGTCTCGTTTGGGGTGGGAAGATGGTAATGTGCCTGTTCTGAGGTACCGATAAGATACTGACTGGCGCACAGTCATATGATTTTTTCGTTACATTGAACGGTATCTACACTGAACTTCCATTGTTTTACATTATGGTCTATGGAGGGGGCAACCTGATGCTGCAGGGACTTAATTGGTTTTGGTGAGTGCAGATGACATCATGGTCATGACGGATACAGACTGACGACGGATCAGGTTTACCAAAATGATTGCAGCACTTCGAAAGCGATTCGCGGGCAAGTCTGTCAAGAGTCGAGCTAGTGGATACGATACTCTAAAGGTGAAGGCGGAAAAGCGCTTGAATTGAAGATATCTGGGTAGATGATGATAATTATTCTATCGATCGCCGAATTATACCAGAATCTTAGCTACTCGGGAGACAGAAAGCAGCCTGTACCTGGGCTCTGACGGAGCGCTCCCAAGCGACAAGATTGGCGCGGCGAGCGACCTGAATGCGGGTAGACTCCTTGCTATGGAGGAGGGTGTGCAAATAAGCAAAGAGGAGTGCATCCAGCGCGGTGGGGTTTCTGTCAGAGGGTCAGGAGGGGGAGTATGGAGAAACAAGGGACTTGCTCTGAGCCCAGGAACCACTTGTCAGAGGCAAGACGGACAGAGAGTGCGGCGATGGCTTCAGTGTAGCGGGCGTGAACGACAGAACGGTCGATGTTGGTGCCAAAGGGGAGGAAAGGCGAGCTGAAGCCGGTGGAGGGGGGCGGAGGGGGGTTGAGGACAGTGTCTAGGGTGGGCTGAGGGCTGAAGTTGGAGGGGAAGAGGACGGAGAGGATCGGTCGGTCGGGGAGGGAGAGACACTGGGGAGAGATGAGCGGGCAGAGAGGGAGACGGGCGACACGCACCAGGGCGGCGTGGACGACGCCTTCGAGGAGGGACACCCACGCATGGCTCTCGTCTTTGGCGGGCTGGTCGCAGTAGCCCTCGAGGAGATCGGGTGAGTAGGCGAGATGGGTGTCGGCCCAGTCCGGGATGGAGCGCGGTGGGAGGAGGTGCGGGGAGGGATGGGGCAGCAGGAGGACGGGCAGACGGGCGTCGAATGCGCCCTCTGGTGATATGTCCCAGCGGAGTGGGACGTTGTGTAGACCGCGTAGTGCGAGGTAGGCCTGCCACTTGAGACACTCGACGTCGGCGCTGAGGAGGTCGGCGACGTTGCGGGGCGGGGCGATGCAGAGGGTCGGCTGTACGAGGGGCGCGCCGGGCGTGGGCACGGGCACGGGCGGGTGTGTGTGCACGGGGAATCGAGCGAGCAGGGCGGGCAGGTCCATGACAGTGTTGGTAGTCAACTTACTACCATGTCAGAGTCGTCGTCGGACCCGCTCACCCCGCTCCCCGACATACCCCGCACGACGACGCGCCCGTTCAGGTTCACCTGGGACTCGAAACGGGGCCCAGCGAGCATATCAGAGACGACCACCGACGGTCGCGCGCACGACACCTTTGCCTCTTTGCCCCGCGTACATCTCCCCGACGACAGCTGGTCCAGCACCACCCAGGGCTTCAACGGTATGTCCTCGCCATACACATCCCCCGCCGCTCACCTTTTTCAGCCGTCTCCAACGTCCTCAACAGCCCCTACAAACGCCACGCTCCCCCGAAGGCGCACTCCGCACTCCCCCCCGTCCCCCCCGCGCCCCTCCCCCGCATAAAGCGCAAAGACTTTGATCCCTACCTCCGTGCCATCACACCAGAATGGAACCGCTTCCTGCAGTGTCCTTCCCCTTCCACACACGCCGACCCCGCCGCTGTCCGTCTCCCCAGGCCCATAACCCCTCTCCACACCGTGCCCTCCGTGTTCTTTGCCCCCGACTTTGATCTCGCCAATCCCCACACGTTCGATGCCGTCACAGAACGCGTCCATGGCGACCAGGACACCTCCGATCCCTACTCCCTCTCCTACTCCCTCCCCCTCCTCGAAAAGCTCTCCCACCACGCGGACACCATCGAGCAGCATCTCATACGCGAAATATCCATTCGCTCCACCTCCTTCTTTGCCGCCCTCACAAATCTGCAAGACCTCCAGACAGAATCAGAGCAGTGCTTGAATCGCATAGCCGAACTGCGTGCCCTCTTAACCGACCTCGACAACAACACCGCGATTCGTGGCCTCCACATCGTTCGCAAAGAATCGAGATGCGCTAATCTCGCCCTCGTAAATCATGCCGTCCGCGAACTCGCTGCTACCCTCGAAATGCTCTCCGTCGCCAAGGGATTGGTCGCTGCGGGCCAGTGGGGCGAAGCACTCGCCATTATCGATTCCATTGAATCCCTCTTCGCTCCTGCTCCCGTCGACCCGCCTACCCATACACCAATCAACGCCCCTTCATCTCTTCCACCCATGCCAGAGTCATCGACACTCCAAATACGACCCACCGCCACGAACACGCACATGTCCCCAGTACCCTTCTCATCTCTAACTGCTTTCCTTTCCCTTCCTTACCACCTACAGGCAATGAAGACTCAGGTAGCTTCTTCACTCACAACAGATGTCGTCACTGCACTCAAATTCGACTTACTTGATCGTGTGACCGTGGACTCGGACGTCTCCCATCCCATATCCAATTCTCTCAGCCTCAAAGACCATCTGCGACCATTGCTACAGGGGCTATTGCGTACCAACGGTACGCGGGAGGCCATTATCTCCTGGCGAGAAGTCGTCATGTCCGAGCTAAGAACCATTATGAAACGCGTAGGTGCAACGTCTTTCTTTTCAAGCATCGATCAACACATCCTTTCAGCACCTGCCGTCATTTGATCTCGAAGACGACGAAAAGGCTTCCAGAGCCAGTGGTCTTTCCAACCTCTTGCGGTCGATGACTCAGGCAGATTTCACTTCCACCCTTTCCTGCGTGTGCAAAAGTCTTCTCAATGGTATCGAGGGTATTCAGGTGCAGAATTCCATCTTGATAGATGTGCTGGAGAGTAACATGTGAGTGAAAACCCTTTGCTAGCGTGACCTTGGATTCGAATTTATGCAGATCCGCGCCGGGACCGATAGACCTTGTACCTATACAAGAAGATCTATCGGATATTCTTTCATCAGCAGCGGACCTGTCAAACAAGCTGGTTGCTAAAATCATCAGTTACCGGTCGGAGCAAGTCGTCCAACTTGATCTGCCAAGCTTCCTCTTGTTCTTTAACCAGTCGTGGGATTTCGTCATCAAATGCGAGGTTGTTTGCCGACGCATGATTATGGGCCTGAGGGGCGTAATACTTGGTCAGGTGAGCTTGCGCCAGCACAAATCATCGCATTATGATGGATCGCGTGATCGTTGCCATATATTCAGGCCAAACTATTTTTGCAAGCCTTTCATCAATCAAGGATTAATCAAGCTGCCAAATTGGTGGAGGACGAGCAATGGAGTCAAATGGACGTCATACCCGCAATCCAGCATGCGGCTGACGTGTTGGTCGACTCCGCCGTTCGGGACTCCCCTGACCTTGTCATACGATATGAACCACTATCCACCGATGTCACCAAGCCTACGAAACAAAATGGGTCGACGACTCCAACAGCCAAGTATATACACATAGAAGAACGACCCTACTTCTGCGTCTCAGCCACGGGCGCTGTTCTCGGACTCTTGTTGGAATACTTGAAACTCGTAGTCAACCTTCCAATGCTGAACACAGATACTATGAGCCGAGTCATCGAATTTCTCAAGGCGTTTAATTCCAGGACCTGCCAGGTAGTTCTGGGGGCGGGTGCCATGCGCTCCGCTGGGTTAAAGAACATTACGGCAAAGCACCTTGGTTAGTGGTTTCTTATTGTTCTCTAGTACGTACGAACCTTATTGATCGAATCTAGCCCTTGCGTCCCAGTCGCTCTCCATTATGGTGGCACTGATTCCGTACGTACGTGAAACATTCCGGCGCCATCTTAGCCCAAACCAGGCAGTCATGCTTGTCGAATTCGACAAGCTCAAACGAGTGGGTCCAAGTTCGCGATAGCGCAGTAGTTATCGAACTGATGGCACGAACGAAAAGGATTTCCAAGAGCACCAGAACGAGATTCATTCCAAATTGGTCGCTATTATGGGTGACAGGATTAGCACGCATGTCAAGTCGTTGCAGGTCAGCCGCATAGTACCGCTCCGGTCAGTGGCTATGGTGCTAATTAGTCGCGAACAGGCGATCGACTGGGAAACAGCGAGACAAGGGGATGGTGTCAGCGATTACATGGAGCTCTTGGTGAAGGAGACCGTTACGCTGCACAAAGTACTTTCACGGTACTTGTCCGCGCCGATCGTGGAGGTTGGTCAGTTGAACAGAGCGATGACATTGTCGTTGACGTGTTTGTAGCATGTGATGTCGCAAGTTTTTGCCGGTATCAACCACCGCCTCTCTGAAGAGTATGGGCAAATCGAGCTGCAGAGCGCGGAGGCCAAGGAAAGGTATGCAATTTGTTGATCAGGTGGCGCATCTGACCGTTTGAAAAGGATGCTAGCAGATGCGCAGTTCCTGCACGAGAAGTTGTCTGTCCTAAAGAACGTCACCGCACCGACCCATATGCTCGCGACGATGGTGGGAGAGAAGCCGATACCCCGCAAGTCCGCACTTGGCAACCTGCGTACGACACTTGGGCCCAATGAGCGACTGAGGGGACTCTTGAGTAGGAGGGACGGCGGAAAGACGGAGAAGCCATTGCCATCTGCGCTGGCGGCAGAGAGTGCGCCTAATGGCGCGGTTGGGAACGAGATTACGGCCGAGTCGGATCGGGGCAGTGGAGGGCCTGGCAGCACTCCCGCGATGGTGGACGAGGAGGAAAGGCCAAGGCCAATCTCGGTGCTGGATGGCGACGTCGGATTGCCTAGCTAGCGATCATGTGGTGCTACGGATTCGTGGGTGGATCTACGCTGGTGTGCCAGGGGCGACGGGAAGACGTCACCGGCGAGAAATATTATTTTTTAGCTAGGCGTGGGAAGGGCGCGCTCTGCCGGAACTATCGGGCGAATTCCGCTGGCTACGTATAGCCCTCATGGCGTGAGCGTGCGCCATCACTCGCCATGCTGGATAGCAAATGAAACGTGCGAGTGCGCGATTACGGTGCAAGCGACAGGGCCGCACTGAGGGCGCGCAAGGATGACACGTTTGCAGCAGCGAAATATTTTAATCTGTCTCCCTCCTTGTCAGTCACATGTGACATGGACTAAGTCTTGTCCCCTTTTTCGAGTCATAATTTACTCCAATTTGTGAAATTTCCGTTCCTCCTGTGCCGTATCCATATTTAAGCTCCAGCGCCTCTCCTCCCTTCTTCCATCGTCTTCCCCTCCTCCTCGTCACTCTCCTCCCTTTGTCGTCTGCAAGCCCCCATGTTCGAGGAGATCTGTCTCACTTGCTCGAGACGGCTCGCTGACGACAGGTCCGTACTCGTCCCCAACACCCTTGTCTCTCCCTCACCTCTAGCATAGTCGTGCTTACTGCAGTGACGACTGCGAGGCCCTCGACCTTCACAACTCCCCCTCCATATCCTCCGCCAGCAGCGCGCTTTCCTCGCCGCACATCGACCATGCCCTCGGTGGCGACGTGCCCGCACTCATGCCTTCTGCCCTGGGCAACGCCCTCGACGGCATCCACAAGCGCGACAGATACTCCACCTCCTCGTCTTCCTCCTCCCTTTCTTGGTCTGTCCTCACCGACCCCGAGGACGAAGAGCCTGCCGTTGGAATCGACGACTATTCCGCATACGATGTCGACAGCGTGGACGGCGGCGTGGACGCTTCTATTCGTTCCATTGGTTCCCATCACTCCGCAAAACCGTCTAGCTTGATGTACACTCGCCGACCGTCCGCTACCAACCATCATTCTATGATCCCCCTTTTGCATCGCCGCACTTCCTCCAGTTCCTCTTTGGGTCATATTCCCTCTTCTGCCGACGACGAACTGGATTTCGCTCCTGAGGCTTCTCATCATATCCGTCACGAGTTACCCATCCCAGCTCGAGAACCGGAGAAGGACAGGTCGGCCCTCTTGTCGAAACCCAAAAAGAGTCGTAACCGTGCGAGTCTGCCAGCGTATTTCTCGCTTCTCCAGATAAGCTCACCTCAACGATCGCACGTCGCACATCTCTCGGGCAATACTGCTACCCATGTCCCGCGGCAATCCCCTCCGACTCCAAAATTGGCTTCTTTGCTCACCGCGTCTGGTCTGCGCTCTACGCTCGAATCAACCCCACGCGGTCGACGCCGTGAGCCAGGGACGTTGCAACTCGCAGACACTCGTTCCCATTCGAGCTCACGCACCCGCCAGAGCACCATTGCACCAGACTCTCCCGGTCTTCAAGAAAGTCGGGGCAGTGTGGAGCAAGTATTTGACTGGTCCTGTGCTCCTTTGCCAAGAGGCCGCCCGACCGCTCGACGCAACAGCTCTCCTCTTCCCAAAATGGTCCTGTGCATGCAAGAGTTTGAAGACCCCGCTTTGGTTGCTCCCGTAGGTCCTAACGAGAGACGCGGACGGTACCTCACGCACGAACTCGAGGGCCGAGGTTCGTCCCGAGATGCGCCCGGGTTTGGAAATGGGCGCAGCGGCTTGCGGGAGCGTGAACGCACTGCAGGACGTTGGTAGTATCTGCATGCCACGGATCCCTGGAAATGTCTTGGCCACCACATTGAAAATCGTCCACGACGGCAGGCTGCGCCTATGAACCGATCTTACTCGTCTTGAACGCCTCTGCATCTTTCAAAAACGTCAGCATTACTTGCTACTCGCCTTCTATTCATTCTGCGTACTATATTTATATATCAAGAAGCCGAATATTGACACAAGAAAACTTACGGAACGCATACCAACAAGTACTGGGCATTTGCCGTTTGCAATGCATTTGTTATCTATCGTTGTCACGCACAAAATACTTTCATTTTTCTTTGCATTCAATAAGCATCTTTACGAAGCATTACCGTCGTTACCGAGATGCTTGCTTGCTTTACTTTTTTTTATAGTGGGGACAATATAATGAGCATGGCTGTATATCGTCGATACCACGCGTGTTTTGGGAGGTGCCGATGTGCCGGTTGCGTGACCCCCCCGGGTGGAATGGAAGGGGTGGTCGATTTCCATTCCTGATTAGTGAGCAGGCCTCACAGCCCGAGTCCACCAACAACGAGACGAGACGGGGCGATTGGCAGACGTCTTCTCTTCCACTGACCTTGACTATCCAGCAGGAACTCTCCAGATCACCCCGTAGCGACGCTCGAGACGCTGCATGTCCATCTGCACGGCGCAAAGCCCATCTAGTCACCATTGATCCAATCACCCGACTGGACCTTGCCCAGGACGCTCGTCCTACTCGCCAGGAACCTCCGTCAAGGCTGGAACCCACGACCGCAGGCCAACTTGCCTCCAACCCACCCACCTCGAGACAATCCGTTCTTCAGACACAGCCACCCGCTTCCCTAGTCCCTTCCATACGTCCTCGCGCTCTCGTAGAGGCCTCCGAGGGCGACGCACACCCTTCAGCCCTGTCAGGTGCGTCCCATCCTCCGCCCTCCCCACCGACTCTCACGATCGCGCCCCCCTCAGACTCAGCGAGGGCCCACAAGAGACAACGAACAGCCGGCCACAGCAGCAACGCCTTTCCCGCCCTTTCTCCCACCATCGACCGCCCTTCTCCTTCGTCCACAGAGAAGATGTACATTCCGCGTTCAGACAAGGCCTCCGCTTCATCTCCATCCATAATCCCCATCGCCGAAGCCGGACCGTCCTCCATCACCCTCGATAAAGCCTCTCACTCGAATGGCATCACCAGCATCAACGGGTTTAAGCCCAACGGCTCCTCTCCAATGAGCAACGGCGTTCCCAAGCACACTTCTTCTGTAGCACGCGTGTCCCTGCCAGGCACCACCTTGTACGACGACCCTTATGTGGACAGGGAAGAGTTCGTCAGATTAGTTATACAAAGTTTACGAGACGTTGGCTACGTGTAAGTCGGCTTTCTTCGTTCTCTCGCTGCAACGTTGAACGCATTACCGTAGCGAATCCGCCGCCACCCTCGAAGCAGAGTCTGGTTATTCCCTCGAGGCCCCAGAAGTCACCGAATTCCGCCATCATATTCTCAACGCTGACTGGGCAATGGCAGAATCCTTGCTCTCGCACCTCACTGCAGCAGATGAGGAGGCCATCTGGGTGCGATCGTCACGCGCCTATCGTACCGCTCAGTGACTCTGACCATCTATTCTTAGGAGGCTCACTTTCTCATAGGGAGGCAGAAGTACCTCGAGTTCTTGGAGGCTCGAAAGACGACAGCTGCTCTTCAAGTCTTGCGCAACGAACTAGCTCCTTTGAGCGTAAACCCGGAGCAATTACATGCATTATCGAGGTACGCATCGTGTCCCGAGGAAATCTTCACGTGCTTATCGAATCCGATAGTCTGATAATGTGTTCGGACCCCGAGGACTTGCGACGGCGTGCGTCATGGGATGGAGCATTCGGGGGGTCTCGACAGACGTTGCTCTCACATCTACAACGTAAGCATCGCGTCTTGTCGTCATCGCAATACCAAGTATTCTTTGTTCCAGAATTTATACCCTCGACGACAATGATCCCTTCTCGGCGGCTTGCAGCTCTGTTGACACAATCAAGAAGCTATCAGAGAGAACATTGCCTATATCACAATGCACCAATGAACTCGACTTCTTTCTCGTTGTTCTCTGACCACCATTGTGACAGAGAGGATTTCCCTTGTGTAACGACTACCGTGCTCGATGTACACACGGATGAGGTGTGGAACGTGGCTTGGAGTCATGACGGCTTACGCCTGGCTAGCGCAAGTAAGGACAAGACGGCCATAATTTGGCGGATCGGGGTACGTGTGTCGTTGTTTGGGAGGATCGAGGCTCACGACTGCACAGTCGGATAGTGAACCTTCCGCTCGTGAATGTGTTGTTGAATTTACTCTCCGGGAACACCCCTTCCCTGTCGGTGCATTGGCGTGGTCGCTCGACGACTCCGTCCTGGCTACCTCGGCGGACCACATGATATTGCTCTGGGATACCAAGGTAATGGTCTCTCGCACTCTCAATGGAACGACTGTTATGAAATCATGCTAGACTGGAAAGTGCATCCAAAACCTTGACTCTCATTCGGAAACAGTTTCTGCACTCGTGTGGCTACCCGATGGCTCGGGCTTCATGTCCGCGAGTTTGGATCGTAAAATATTTGCATGGGTACGTATCATGCCGAGTATGCCCACGTATGTCTCACGACTCTTGCAGGACATGGCGGGAAAGCTTCGAGACGAGTGGCCCGGTGTGCCTATTCGTGTTACCGACATGGCTGTCACTCCAGATATGACGCGACTTGTCACGGTTGGAATGGACTACATTGCAATACCGACTGCCACGGATGTCAGTCGAGGTGTCAGTCGAGAACCAACGCCGCCCCCGGCGAGCAATGGTAATGGTGCTATAGTGAATGGGGGTCGGCCGTCGGAGAATCGGATGATTATATATGACCTAAAGAACAAGATCATTGAGTTGTGCGCATCCTGCCCTTGGTTGAGTTCAGCTGATTGAGATGGACCTATATAGATCGCTTCCTACGGACGGTGAACTTACGAGCGTCAAAATCTCCGAGGATTCGCAATTCGCGCTTATCAACCATGCACCAGATGTAAGCGACATTTGGGGTCGTATCTTTTATGTATTGCTGATGAGGTGGTACGATAGGAGGTACATCTATGGGACTTGAGCGAAGGTCGACTTGCACGCAAGTTTACTGGCCAACACCAGGGTCATCACGTCATTCGGAGTTGCTTTGGAGGTGTCGATGGCAACTTTGTTGTCAGCGGTAGTGAAGGTTAGTATCAGTGCTATTCCCTGTATTTTTGCTCATTCGGTTATCTAGACCGCAATGTTTATGTCTGGCACCGGGACACTGGTGTACTCCTTGAAGTTCTTCCAGGTCATGGAGTGGGAAGCGTCAATTCGGTTGCGTGGAATCCACGCAACGAACGGATGTTTGCATCTTGTTCGGATGACTATACGATTCGGATATGGGAGCCACTGCCCCAGTCTGTCGCAGGTGGACTATCATCTTCGAGCGAGGTAGGAAAAGGCAAGGGCAAAGTTCGGTCATAGAGCTGCTCGCCCTTGATTTCGCATTGACAATTGGCATAAGCTAACATTCAACTCATCTTGCTTGTTTCATTTGGTTCGGGTTTTACACATTGATCGAACGCTGCGTTCGTGATCTTTTCTCTCCAATGTTGAAGCAATGTCATCCATGTTACGCACGGTATAGATAGTTACGATAGCATTCCTAACAGGAGCGTAAGATACTAGGCTTTCACAACATCAACCACTTGTCTGTTCTACTCGCCATAACGCTCATGGCTCGACGTATCTTGTGGTTTGCCCTGGCACTTGTTTTACACGTTCGAGCGCGCGAGTCTGCGTGGAACGGCAGGACTCCACCGGGATCAGACAGACCCCAGCCTTTCTCTCCATTTTACGTTCCCCCTGGCGCCAAAAGTTATGACACATCGTCCCCGCTGATTCAGTATCGTGGTCTATGGAGACAGTCTTACTCTGGCTCGTACATCAAGGGCATGTCCCGCTGGACCGATGAACCGGGTGCACGAGCATCTCTTTCTTTCGTCGGAACCGGCATCGAGTGGTTTGGATCCCAAGACAGGACGCACGGCGTGGCGGCGATTCTCATAGACGGCCAAAAAATCGACGTCACTAATACTTGGAGCAACATTCCGCGCACTCGGCAGCGATTGTTCTGGAAGTACGACCTTGCGTATGGTCAACACGTCATAGAGATCGAACACACCGGACGGGGAGCAAAAGGTGTGCTTCACCCGATTATAGACTTGAGCGCCTTGGTTGTAACAAGAGGCAGAGAATACGGCCTCTCATCTGCGCCGACTGGAAACGAGCGTGACGGGAGCCAATGGTCGTTGGTACAACGTGGTTCCACTGGCGTTTCCGCGATGCAACTGGTCATCGTATCACCTAGTCATGCTCTCATCATCGACAAGGTGGAACACAACCCGATAACCATCGACGGCCATCCAGCCTGGGCGGCGCTGTACAATCTCGACACGCAAGCTGTCATGCCTCTGGCGATACAATCTAACTCGTTTTGTGCGGGCGGCACGTTTCTGAGCAATGGGACGCTCGTCAACGTGGGCGGAAATCCTGTCATCCCACATTTCACGTCACCTGCTGATTTTGGTCATCTCGATGGTCTACAAGCCGTTCGCCTTTTTCACCCTTGCCTTTTTCCTGACGTGTCTCGTTGTCGCATGTACGAGAATCATGCGCGTATCCGAATGGCAAGTCCTAGGTGGTACAACACCGTTCTCAGACTACCGGATGGGAGCGCCATGATCATTGGGGGATCCAGGAAGGGTGGTTGGATCAATAACGCGACCGTCAACAATCCAACTGTGGAGTACTGGCCACCAAAATCGATCCATGGTTCAAACGGATTGCCGATATACTTGCCATTTCTGGTCGATACGCTCAACGCCAACCTATTCCCGATCGCTTTCGCTCTTCCGGATGGTAGAGTGTTCATGGCAGCAAATCGGGACGCTATGATCTACGACTGGAAAGCGAACGCTGAACAAAGGCTTCCACGAATACCCAACGGCGTTCGTGTCACGTATCCCATGGCCGGTGTCGGGCTTCTTCTCCCTTTATCCCCAGGAGCCTATACACCAGAGATCCTCATATGCGGCGGCTCTATTATAGATGATACTGCACCCGGTCATGAGATGTCGTCCCAGGATGTCGCATCCAGCCAGTGTTCGAGGATGACACTGACCGATACTGGAATTGCTACCGGATGGGAAGTAGAGCAACTTCCCGAACCTAGACATATGCCTGACGCAGTGTTACTTCCGACTGGGCAAGTCTTTATTGTCAATGGCGCCCAGTCCGGCATATCTGGATACGGAAATGTCAAAGGTCAAGTTGGAGAGTCGAATGCGGACAACCCCAATCTGACACCGGTTCTGTACACACCCGATGCACCCCCTGGCCGACGATTCTCCACCGCGGGTATGGGATCCAGCTTAATACCTCGGATGTATCATTCAGTGGCGACGCTAACGCCCGCTGCCGATATTTTGGTCGCGGGAAGCAATCCCAATCTAGACAGGAGCGAAGAAAAGTTTGGGACGGAATACAGGGTGGAACGATTCCAGCCACCTTTTATGAAAGCAAAACGGCCGATTATCACCCGGATTCCTCACAATATCCACTATGCTCAACCGTTTGAGATGGATGTCGACATACCTTTTGGGACGAATGCTACAGAAGCTACGATCAAGGGTAAATCTTTTTTTTCTCTTCCTGTTTTCCTTTTTATTTTTTAGTGTCGTCGCTTAATCCGTTTTATAAAGTTGCCTTGATGGATCTGGGGTTTGTCACGCACGCAGTACACGCGAATTCCAGGCTTGTGTATCTGACGGTCTCATCTTTACGTGACGGGAACATGATCATCATCGGGCCGCCACACGGCAATATCTACCCGCCAGGCCCCGGATGGATCTTCTTTGTCATAAACGGAGTTCCGAGCCAAGGAAAAATGGTTATGGTTGGGGACGGACAAGATCCACCCGTGGACCGTGCCGCCTGGGAGAAGTAAGTTTTGGGTCGTGGTAACCACGTTGGAGGCTAACCTGCGCAGCATGCTAAATCGGACCATGGTTGACCAGTACGCGAAGTCAAAAAAGAAAGGCAAAGCTCATGGGATGTAAAAGCCGATTGTCAAACTCGCTGATGTCGCCGTTGTCGTTCGAATCTGTGCCTCTCACTCTTGTCGTGTTCTACCCGATTTGTTTCTCTTCGTAGGCAACTGGTTGATAATGTAATACCACAGTTCAAAATATACACGATCTATCATAAAGCCCGTTGTTTCATTCGACTGCTCACAGTCCTCAATCCGGCGTAGACCTTTCCTGGGGGTGAACCAAGAATGAGGGATACGATTGCATCTCGTGCAATTTTGATGTTTTGGAATGATCCCATGATATGGATTTTCCTAGTTTAACAGTTCAAATAAGGAAAATTACATTGAATATGGGACAAACGTGTCTGCAAGGACGATTCGCGTGCGGCTCGCGTTTTCGATCGTGAATTTTGTCTTTCCATCTTGCCCTGCTATCCGACCTAGAGGACGGGTGAAGAATGGCCCATACGATGAACAACTACATACCAATAGCACGCGACAGGTGGTCACCATGGAGCGTTTTCACATCCTTGATTTCAAAAGAGTCGAGATAAAGGTCATCCATACGGAGAAGTGCAATGGCGTCCTGCAAAGTTGACGGTCAGATAATATTCGTCATAACTTGCATCACTTACATTGACGTCAAAGCCTAGTGCGTAAGCTTTGACAAAATCGGCGCCTTTTTGAATCGAACCGGTGTCTTTAGTGTGTTTCGACGTCTACAGATCATGTTAGGTCTGCTTCAGAAGGAAATGCAAAGACGTACTCGGATCTCGACACATCGCCGTTGAACATTCATCCGAACTTGCAGCCCAAACATCTCTGTGAGGGGCGAGAATATGTTTACCCAATCTTTTTTGATCGGTGTCATGCGATGCGGTGGTATAGGAATCCGCCGGGTCTCCGATTTGAGTGTCGTGGATTGTACAGCGGAAGCAGGGAGAGCGGGAAATGATGGTAATGAAGGTGGTTGAGGAGCAGACTCGACATCAACATCAATTTCGAGTTCATCGTCCTCCTGTACGGTTTCCTCTAATAGCGTGGATTCTTGGACGAGAGGCTCTAGCTGCATGTCTTCGTCCTCGTCTACATGACGTTGTTTTGTCGAGTTTGATTCTGAGCTGGCATTTATGGCTGTTTTCTTTTTTTCAGAACCCCTCCGTGGTTTCCTGGGAGGACTGGGTGCGGCAGCATGCGTGACGACCATGGTGGGCAGAGTGCAAGCGACGATAACGCTAGGCAGCATGCGCCCACCTCCTCACGTGATTCATAAGCTTTCTCGTCATGTCCAGCACCAACGACCTCAGTGGTAGGAAGATCTATAAAGCACATCCTTCCTTTCCTCTGACTGGATCTATTTACAGCTTTGCGCGATTTGCTCAGCTCCATAGGGCATACCAATGACGCGCCATCTCCAGGCACCCCACTAGCATCTACGGAGCAACTGCACAAACTGTCGGAAAAAATCAACGAAATATTAGGGGATAGAAACGACCGGGATCCAACATCAGAAGGCCAGCCAAACCAGGTACATGTGCCTTGGAAATGTAATCTACTTGATTCCCAATTCCCGACCGCAGCTTTTGAATGAAGAAGATGGCCTTCCCATCATCGATCTTTCGGAACATGTGGACGAGAATCCTCAGATGCATACTTCATCCTCTCCTATTCGAGGAGAAGACCTGATTCCACTCTCTCTCTTACCGCCTGAAGAAAGGGAGCGACGCAAGCAGGAACGCGATCGCATTTTGGATTTGCTCGAGGACGAGGAACGTATACAGCAGCTACAGGAAGAGCGAGATGCGGAGGAGGAGCGGAAGGAAGCGATAAAAAAACTAAAGGAGTCAGCAAAGGCTGAATTAGATCGGCTGAAAGGCGCACGAGAGTTGCAGAAAAAGATGGGACAGGCCCTCGTCCAGCATGCTGAACGCACGGTGGAGGACAAACAGGAGGAAGACGTACGCTCACATCCACAGGTTAAGTCAACAGCTGCAAAGAAAAGTGTGTCCTTTGCAGATGCACCCACTGTGGAGAAAGACGCAAGGGATCCACAGGGGTCGACTCACCGGATCGACTGGGGTGATGTTACTCCCGGTATATTACGTGCCCCAGGCTGCGTACCTCTGGTGGGTACTGACGAAGCGGATAAATATCCCATGAAATTGCGTGTAGTGGAGCGGCGTCCTGCTGCGCCTCCTTCCTTCCTCAACGATGCAGACTCAGACGACGACTCAGTCTCCTCTGCTAGGTCTCTTTCACCGTACGTGAAAAATGGCTCTTCAGATGACAAGGACCAGTCCTCTTCGAACGACGGCCACTTGTCAGATGATGCGTCATTGGAAGAAGGTTTCGATTTTGATGTTGCGCAACATCACCGCGAGGTTGCTTTGGAATACCACAAGAAAAGACATGTTATCGGCGCTAAGACTGCAAAACCAATGGCGACTCTTGACGATTACGATCAACACGAAGTTGTGAGTCGCACGAAGTGCTATGCATTGATCATAGTTAACAACGCTTTGGGTTCTAGTTCGAAGAACAGCTACCATCGTCGCGTTTCCGAGCAGATCGAATGACAGCAGCCTACTCGCACAGCCAAGTCACTACATCGACCGGACAAACCGTTCTTCCGGCATCTCGTCGAAAGTCCCTTCAAAATACTGTACGATTGGGCAAGTTAGAAAATGATCAACTGGCCGGGGGACCTTCTGGAGAGAGCGGGAGCGAGGACGAGACTGTCAGAGAAGTGGTTGACATGCTGAGAACGGGCAGAATTCAGAATCGCGGGCCAGATTTTGATCCACCTACCATCGTACCTCCCCAAGACCCTTCCGCAGCAGGCTCGCCATCTGCAGAGACGTCGATCGCTACTCATGGAGCGAAGCCTTCAAGATTTAAATTGGCTCGTGGAGGAAATACGACAGAAACAACAACTTCGCAGGGCAACAACAAACCCTGGTCACAGTCGACCATTTCAAACGTGGTCGAGCGTAAAAGCCCAGGGTCCACCAGTACTAGACAACGCTTTCCTATCAACAAACCACCCCTGGGATCTGTCCCCGACCGCGCATCTTCCATGATCATTGATTCACCTTCACTCCGCAAGACAGCCTGAGCTCCTAGCACCATCTCAGTGTCTTTCTTGCTCGTCACAAACCAGCTGGTTCCCTATCTCTCCCTGAGCGCCCCTGCGCGCTCGTCGCCGATCTGATTATCGATGAACGAGCTACCCGACCATTCGCGGAAAGCCATTAATGGTTGGAAGAAAACAAATAACAGGGAATCCTACCTACCTCCGAGTCGCTCTCACTTACAGTATTACTTAACAATGCTTTGGTGATATGCATTCTAACATGGTGTCTGACTTTATTTTATTGGCTCATTTTGATACTAATAAAGGACTCTCGAAGAGTCACGGAGTCATAGTTGACCAAAAAGTGGACAAATCCGGACTCGAACCGGAGACCCCCCGCAACTGAGCAATGCTAAGCGGATGTGATAACCAGCTACACCATATGCCCGATGGCTGTGTTTGCCTTAAGTATGTTGATTGATAAGTCAGTTGGCTATAAGCGTCTACTTGTGTCGCCATTGCTTCCAATGTTGCTGTGTTCATATGACATTGCCTTCTAAAATTGTTGTATCGATGGCAGTAGGCTGCAGTGGGCACTGCTTTGGCCGCAGTGCTCGAAGCCTCTGAGGCGGGGATGCAGCACACCGTGCACTGGAAGGTGTGACGTCGTGGTTTTCTTCTGGAACTCGCTGAACGGATGCCGACAGGTCTCGTGCCTTGCAGCGAACGTATAAGTGCCCTCATGTCGCTGGGAGTCCATTCTCATCTCAAGTGAACACTCGGTTCCGCGGCCTTACCACCATGTTCATTCGTCAGGCTCACGTCTCTAGTCTAATGACGAGCCAAGGTCCTTCTACCACCACTTCCTCGCTCCTACTTGACAAACCTTCCAGTTTTTCACTCGACATGTCAGGTGTAGCTGGTTTGCTTGGCGGAGACGACGCCGTATTAGCCATGGCTGCTGTCCACGTCTATGGAAACAGGCGTTGGCTGGGCTGGTATAATACCCCTGGCTCTTTCCAGGTTTTCAAGCGACTCAACTCGTTCGCAAAATCCACTTCGATCCACAACATTCTCGATTGCAGCACCTTCTCGAAGTCGCTCTCACGGAATGTCTACGTCGACCCCGCAGCATTATTGCAATCGGATGCTTCCAAGGGACCCAAGTTCAGGGCTGCTCATTCGGGGACCGTAATCGAGGAGACGAGTTATTTGGCAGCGTTGGTTATGAAGGAATGTGCTGCTTGGAGTTCAGATGGAAGCATAGTATCAGGGCGAGAGACGCAACCCATCAGGATCACCATCATTGTGCTCGACCAAACCCCTGCCTCCGAGATGCTTCCTGCAGCCACCAGCACCTCCACTCTCGTATCCGCTAGCGTTCCCATCACTGTTAGCGTTGGTACGTGTGCACTTTGCGCCATTCGTGGGGACTGGTACGCATCGTCACTGATCCTCGTCGGCATCGTCGCGACCGGACTATACTGCCTCGTTCTCGGCTCGACAGATTTCGTGTTCACTCATCCAGAGCCTGCAAATGGTTCGCCTACTGGAGACGGAATCCTCGGTTCGGACAAGGATATCGTGCTGTTGAAAGGATCCGAGGGTGCCGTGAACTCCATCACCCGCGGCAAATTTTCGCTCCGCTTCTCGAGCAAGGCACATCTTTATCTCGTACGATGGTGCTCCGTCCTTTTCTTTATCCAATGCATCGCCCAGCTCCTCCTCATCCCGCAAGCGTCGTTGTTTGGCCAAGTCTTATTCCTGATTTCGTTGGGTGTCTCGGCGCTCTACAATTCTTGGGTTTGCTCGTCAGACAAGGAGAAGGCGGATCGCAAGATGTTGTTCGAGAGGGTTCTAGAGAACCCGAAGTTGAGAAGGTACACGTTGGGGACGCGCACGAGTGCAGTGGTGTTCATTCTCCTTGTCCTTCGGCCGCAAGACCCAGCAGGACTGCTTAATGAGCTTTTGCCAAATGACACCAAGGTGTGGAAGCAGTGGAAAGCGGCGGTTTTGAAGGAGTTGAGCCACCCCAACGGCCTGCCCTCGCTCGAAGGTGGCGTTGGGAAAGCGGACGGGTTCTCTCAGCAGGAGCAGGCTTTGTTGGAGCTCCTGTGTGAAGACGCTCGGGCGGCGTACGGTGGTTACAGGGATTATCTCAGAGTCGATTGACGTTTCTTTCTTTCACATTTGGGACTTGGAGGGACTGCCACTGAACCTGGATGTAGCTACTAGCTTTTGACTTATATTTTCTATTTCTTATGTATACCCGAACGGACCTGTATTTTACGTTGCTCTCATCACACTACAAATAAACTATGTAATCCTCTCCCGTTGCCAGTCGCCTAATTTGGTAAGTAGTATAGCTCACTCTTAACTCCTGCAGCCACTGCGGGGTACTTGGAGAATTCAATGTAAGTAAAACACACAACGTTGGGAACAGTATTAACAATGTTGTTCATCCGTTGCCAGTCAATGATTCTATACAGCATTCTTTTTCGTGTCCTTGTCGCTCTTTTCACTCAAAGTTATTTCCAACCCGACGAATATTTCCAAGCGCTTGAGCCTGCACACAAATATGTTTTCGGCTATGGTCACCTCACCTGGGAGTGGGTGAACCCTGAGCCTCTGAGGAGCATGCTATACCCCGCGCTAAACATTCCGGTCTACTGGCTGCTGAAGGTATCGGGATTGGATGTATACTCTTCGTTGGTGGTAGGTTCTGGCACGTTCTCGTTCGACTGACGAACCAGATATCAATAGATTGCGGGACCAAGGGTATTCCACGGTTTGCTCGCCGCTCTCACAGACATCTGGGTACCACATCTAGCCAGCGCTGTCCTCGACGATATCCCTGGCAAGGATATCACTGATCGCGCAATGTTATCAGTAAGCGGGCGTGTTCGCATCTTGGCGTCATTGAATCACCAGCATTTTTAGTACATCCTTTCTATGACCTGTTTCTTTCATTCCTTGTCCTTGTCAAGATCTTTGTCCAACTCGCTGGAGGTTTCCCTCACCACCATGGCCTTGGGATACTTCCCATGGGATGTTTTAGCTACGTCTTCCTCCCTGCTTGATTTGTGGGTCTCGTTGCACGTTTTTGTCTGCGTGCTCGTCTTACTAATTTCCTGAAGAGCAAAGCTCAGATGGAGCACCGCAATTGCGGCAATCGCGTGTGCCATCCGACCGACCAACTCTATAATTTGGGTATACATGTACGCTATTCTTTTGTGGCGCGTCAAGCGCAACGCGGGACTTTTGGTGTCTATCATGCGCGATACCGTATGCATTGGGTCTGTGTTGGCCTTGCAGTCGTATGACCTGTCTTCTGACGTGTCTTTTAGCTTGGCTGTCATTTTGATCGTTTTTATGCTGGACACGTGGTTTTACGGCCGGCCAACGTTAACCCTGATAAACTTCCTGCTCGTAAATGCCTCGCCGGTCTCGTCGTTTTATGGATCGAGCCCATGGCATTATTACCTTTCTCAGGCTCTCCCGATTCTATGCGTGCAGACACTTCCGTTCGTACTTCACGGATTTTGGCTTGCACTCGGGAGACGCGGATCCAAATTACATATTATGGCGGGGTGTGTCGGGTGGACGATATCAGTCTACTCGTTCATTGGACACAAGGAATGGCGGTTTCTTCACCTGCTGCTGCCCATGATGCATATTTTGGCCTCCGAGTCTATTGCCCAGCTAATCCTAAGCGGACATGCAAAGGCCACAATGAAAACCACACTAGCCTGGAGCAGACCTCGAATCCTTACCGCTCTCATTTTGCTGCTCTCGATTCCAGCTTCTATTTATGTCATATTCTTCCATTGCACCGGTCAAATCCAAGTCATGTCGTTCTTGAGGCAACTTCCTGTCAAAGATTCCACAGCAATTGGGTTTCTGATGCCATGTCATTCCACACCATGGCAAGCGTATCTCCATCGTCCAGACCTTGCCACGCCGGGAAAGATGTGGGCTTTGGGGTGCGAACCACCTCTAGGGTATGCTGCTGTTTGATTTGAGTCCATGATGCTGAAGTGACCTTGCGATCAAGGCTCCGAAAACATGTTGAATACAAGGATCAGACCGACATATTTTTCGAATCACCCGTTGCATACATAAAGTCACACTTTCCAGCGCGTGTTGATCCCACGTTTCCACCGTCGCCTTTCGCTGTTTCGGTTCCGAATGCGACCTTTATACAAACGTTACAAGCAATCGAGACGCGATCGGGCTCGTGGGATTTAGGGTGGTGGCACGAGTGGCCGAGATACATCGTTTTGTTTGGTGCGCTTTTGGAGGAGCCGGGGATACGAGAGTTATTTGAGGGGAAGGGTTATGTTGAGATATGGAAGGGTGGGCGGGAGTGGGAAGGAGAGGGAAAGAGAAAGGGGGGTGTGAGGGTCTGGGCATGGGCAGGCACGGTTACCACCGTCACCAACTTTGATACATTGTAGGCCAAGCAATGCCAGACGGACTTATTATCATCGGGCAGACAAGAATATGGAATTGGAAGTGGAAATAAATGTCTACCGACTCAAGGTACGTCGTCCATAGCCTAAGTTACTTGTTCTGGCGTCGGGTGAGCTGAATTGGAGGTTAGTAGCCGCAAAGCCTGCATGCACCAACGGACGACTTACTCTGCGACGTTTCTTCAGCCTGAAACAAAATGTTAGACGGCGAACAGCGGGAGAGGCAAGGGTGCATACTTGTGCTTCTTCATCTTCTTTCGCCTCTTTCGACGTGTGCTGTCGGCGTGGATGGACACCCATTCCTGCGCTGCTTCCTTTGCCAGAGTGAGGTCATTCTCCGAGTACTTTGTGGAGAGCCCCAGACGAGAGAGTGCCTGCTGCCAGGCAACGGCACCGCCGACGCGGTTCACGACCAACGAGTGGGCCAGCTGGCGAGCGGCATCCGCATCGGCGTCGGGGGACGGCTCTGGAGGGCTGTCGACCGTCCACGGGAGACCGTGTTCTTGGGGAGGGGCGAAGAGCGGGGCAGAGGAGTCGGCAGGGTTGAAAATGGCAGAGGTGGGCTGGTTGAGGAGAAGCAGGGGCCGGTGTAGCGAAAAAAAGTGGTGGAGTTTGCATTCGTTGGAGGAGAGGATTGGGTGCGGTGTGGAGGGTGGAATGGGCTTGGTGAGGGCGGCATCCGTCTGGAAGACGGGTTTGGGTGGTTTAGCGGACACGAAATGTCTTCCGCCGCCAGCCTTTGAGGAGAAGAAGGAGGAGTATGCTCTGGCTAATGGTCGAGCCATTGAAGCTGAGAGCAACCTGTTGCCACCCGACCACAAGTGCGACCACGCTGTACACGAACAATGCCCACTGACCACACCATTTCTCTATAAAATGCACCCCGAATGCACACCCCCAGTCAGCCTACATGTCTTGTCGTCCCAGACGCGGTGCACTCGACCTGCTTCCACGCTTGCCTCTCGACGTCGTTGGCGAGGCGCGTTCTAGCCCTCATCACACCGATTCCTGCTCACCATCCCCCAGATATTATGCTTTCTTCACCCGGCCGATGTCCTCGTCCTCGCTCGCACCTCCAAGAATTTTCGCCGCTTCCTTCTGGCCAGATCCGCCGTGTACATCTGGAGGTCCGCCCGGAGAAACGTGGTCGGTCTCCCGGAGCCACCCCCGGGCGTGAACGAACTCCAGTACGCTTCCCTTGTCTTCGGATACGGATGCCACTACGAGGTACGTCTGGCCACACTCCTCTGTCCATCATGCCGATCCTATGCTTTCAGGGATGTGATCGGAAAGCGCGTGACATAGTCTGGCACCTGCGCATTCGCTCGTGCGTTCAATGTCGATCAAGACACAAGTAAGCATTGCAGAGCATCTCTGCAGCCATACACACATTAACGTCTCGCCAGGCCAATCAAGACAGAGCACATTCTCGAATACCGTACCTTTTACGCCACGTACAACCTGGATCCTCAACAATACATACCTTGCGGGCCATTTCTCAGCTCCAGAGGTGGCTTACTTGTGTTCTCATGTCTTTTGGGTGAATTCATTTTATATAGGGAAACCTACCAGTGGCTTCCAGATGTCCCACATCAACGCATTCAAGGACGAGCTAACGACAGTACCGCTCTCAGAGCGTCAAGCCTACCTCGATCGTCGTAGACAGACGACTGAAATACTCGACCGAGTGAGTATCAAAATAACAATCACCCTTGTTCTATCCCTCATCGACGCCCAGTTTGCGAGTGCAGGTGTTCAGTGGCAACTTGACATCAGAAACCTCCGCATCACCGAAATGCGCAACAAACGCGCGGCGCGGGTAGAAACGTTTGTCGAACCTGTTACTCCACGGACTTGGCTAATGAAATTAACTAGGATCCGAGATTATCTTGCGGCAACCACTTTCAGAGAAGAAATCGATTATTTTGGCTGGGACCGTATTCGCAAGCATCACTTTATCAGTAGTACCCAGGATATGTCAGATAAAGGTACACATTCTGTCTTTGGTCGTATGTTGTGCTGACCTCGCACCAAGCACGCACCACCATTATGGATGAACTCGAAGGCTACATGTTGGGTTGGCGAGAACTTCGGATGGAAGAGAAAGTGTATAGCCTTCGACGCCAACTTTTTGTTGATGCTTGGGCTCGGTACACCACAGTTGCCTTCCATACCGCTCCGAGAAATTCTCCGCTCTTCCCGCTGCCACCGAGTGCTACTGTTGGTTTCTCTGAAAGCATCGATTCCATTATCCGACAACCGACTCAATCATCGCAAGATATGCTCTTTCGCCAACAACTATGGGACGCCTTCCCGTCGGCTTGCGAATATATCATTGAATGGCATAGAACAGTACGCCGCGAGCTCGCCAGTTTGCTTCCCGACTACAAAGCTGAAGACGATGACGAAACTGTTCACGCTCGCCTCAAGCTTTCCACATCTGTTTTCCAGTGTACCGTCGGTCGCCGTTGTCGAGGTGGTAGTCTTACTTTGACATACCCCGAGATTTTGTCCCATCCTTGTTTCACACTCGTTACGCCCGAGAACGGACCATCCAAAGACCCCTGGATCATGGCCAAACAGAAAGCGGGTCTTGCAATGGGTGGCAGTCCTTGGAGCTGCCTTGGTCGTGTTCGAGTACATCCGAGACAATACGTGGTGAATGTACTACAGTGCTGTGGAAAAGATCCTGGATCCACCACTGCCACAGAAATGGACATGCAAGGTCCTGTGCTGGTTTGCTTGATGTGCGGTACTCGCGAAGGGGCAGTCAGACCTTTGAACTGGCGTTATGCCGTGAGTGCTTAGCTTTGCGGCGGCCCATGTCATATGCTGACTGCATTTCAGGTCCAGCACCATTTGATATCGCATTCGGATTCCAACTTCGAGCACCCTTGGTTTGTGGCGAAACGTAGTACTTGCACGCGAGTGTTCAACATGCTGCACCCACTCGACTTGCGGTCATCGTCAGTATCGATTAGAGGTTTACGCGACCACTCTATCTGTCTTCGTTGTCCTCCTCGTATTCCTTCGTGGAACACCCATTTCGGATTTCAGGATCTGATAAATCACATCAAGAAAAAGTGTGTATCTCCTTGGGAAATGAGAAGCCACGTTTTAATGACATTCTTGTTAGGCACGATGTCGCCAGTCCAGAGCTTGGAAAAGATTATATGTATGACATGAACATTACGTCGCTTTTCTTGGTCCCGGTACCCGTGGTGAAGGGTTCTTGAATATGATGTACATACATTACTCTCCACGAATCAACAAAATTCGAATTGCATCAGTTTGTGCATCGCTGACTAAGCACAGAAGCTTGAAGGGGAGATGGATCGAAAGCAAGCTGGTTACACTTTAATCCTAATCCTCACACATGTCTGGTATCTGCAGACCACGTCTGGCTGAAGAACGCAAGCAATGGAGAAAGGACCATCCTTTTGTACGTATTATCCTATTATTTTGCTCATGTGTGGCTCGCTTGTGAATATAATGCGGCAAAGCGACGGTCTGCCTTTCAATGTCGGTTTTCAGTTCATTGACACGTGGTTTTGTCGTCTAGGGGTTCTTTGCAAAGCCCGCCAAGGCTGCTGATGGAACTATGAACCTCATGGAATGGGAAGTCGGAATACCGGGGAAAGCTGGGGTATGTCATGGAGCGCTAATTTAATGTGATACGTGCCACGAGTGTTACGCGTAGACTCCATGGGAGAACGGTTTGTACAAGCTTTCCATGACGTTTCCAGAAGGTGAGCAGCGGTCTTGCTAGCGAGAGGTGCGCACTGATGACGATGCAGACTACCCCTCCAAACCTCCGAAATGTAAGCTTGTTAAATAGTCTCTGACGTATTCCCATGCACGCGATCACGTATGCAGGTAAATTCACACCTCCACTATTTCACCCTAATGTGTATCCATCTGGAACCGTCTGTCTCTCCATCTTGGACGAGGAGAAGTCATGGAAACCCGCCATCACGATCAAACAGGTACGTTTTTCGTATCTTCAGGAAACAGATTCGAATAATTCCATCGTTAGATACTGTTAGGTATCCAAGACCTTTTAGACGACCCCAACGTCAATGATCCTGCTCAAAGCGACGCATACACCATGTTCAAGTAAGACCCGGATATTGCCACTTTGTCATATAGCTAATGGCCTCGCAGGAATGACAAGATTGCTTATGAGTAAGCCTATGCTCGTCAATTCGTACCCCCAATGACTGACTAGTTACAGGAGAAGGATTCGAGGACAGGCGAGAGAGAACATACCAAAGTAATTTTGTGACAACTATTCATCGTCTGAGAGGAACAATGCCTCATACTATGTCATACATGTATTCGAGTAGTACTGCACCAAGGAGAAATTATGCAAAAACTCAATACATGAGTTTTTCGATGGCGAGTTTGATGTTACGAATTTGGCTCTGAAGTTCACGAACTTCACTGCTAGTAACGCTTGCGGCAATGACCTGGCGAGACACGTTGCAAGCACGCCCTAGAGCAGCTTTTGATGGAATGAAGACATATGGGACGTTCTGCAAGGCAGAAACGACGGGAGCATTAAATAGACTGGACGTGACAGCATACAGAGATATGGCACCTTTTCTTCGCACAGCAGAGGGAGATGCAAGAGGATCTCCAGGGGTTCCGTGTCCGCAGTCAGCACAATGAACTCGGCGATACCACGGTTCAACGTTTTAGTGGCTAAGTTATTGTGTGGTGCGTCACATGGTAGCATGCTACTAGAGAAACAACCAACCTTCGTTTGCGCCTTTTTTCAGCTGCTTGTACTGGCAAGCCTGTTGTACCAAGTCAAGGATCTTTTCGTACGAGGTGGGTTGATCGATCCAGCGAGAGAAAAGAGAACCTCACTGAATTCGTCAACAGTTCATCAGCAAGGGGCCAAGCTTTGCCTCGAGTTTCAGCCATTTCTCGGACGAAGGCGACGGAGTAGAGTCAGGACGCTGACATAAGTAATGACCAGAAAGGACGACTACGTAACTCACCGTGACTACTCGCCATGACCAGCCTGCCATCGAAACGCATCTGTGTGATCGGTGCTGGTGCAGCGGGGTTGGCCATGCTTAAATACTTGTCACAGACATCCTATTTCAAGTCGGGCTCGTGGAGCGTAGTCGCGTACGAGTCTCGCTCGAAAGTCGGTGGCGTATGGTGCGTCCTTGCCTCGAAGTTCCATCCTCTGCGTCACCCAGTTGGAAAGGTATCCTGCACCTCCAACTGGCGACCCTCCTCTTACGCCGCTGTATGAGTCGCTCACGACCAATCTTCCCCATCCGGTCATGGGGTATACGGAATACCCATTTCCACCCTCCACGCCTTTGTTTCCGGAGGCTGCCATTGTCCAGGCCTACTTGGAGTCTTATGCGTCTCACTTTAACCTCGTTCCACTTATTCAGTTCGACGTCTCTGTCACCCATGCGATCTGGATCCAAAATCACTGGAGGGTCACAACATCCACAGGACAGGTTGTAGAGTTTGACAACTTGGTTGTTGCGAACGGGCATTACAGGCTCCCGAATATACCAGATATACCCGGACTTGATTATTGGATGACCAATAATATGGCCATCCACTCAGCATGGTATCGACGCCCCCAGCGGTTTGGTCGTAAAGTATTAGTTGTAGGGGGTGGGCCAAGCGGCATAGACATCGTCGCTGAGATACGCAATCACACCCAGATTGTCATCCACGCTGTCCCAGGGCCATCTACTTCTGTAGACGACCCATCCCTTAAGATCAGAGGGAGACCCGTACACTTCTTCGACAATGGTCGGGTCCTCTTTGAAGACGGCATCGTCGAGGAAAACATCGACCACTGCATCTTGGCGACCGGCTTTCAGATGGACTTTGCCATTTTCGATGAAACCACGATAAGGATTGGTGATCCTTCCACTGGTACCCCCGGAACCGATCTCTACAATTCACGCTTCCACGTATTCCCACTTGCTAAATATTTGTTTCCATTACAAACCCATTATCCAGTGTCCTCGGCTGCTTTCATGACACTCCTCTTCAAAGTGGCACCGCTGCCGATCGCGGAAGCCCAGGCGCGCGCAATAGTTCGGGCCTTTGCTGATCCCAGCTCACTCGACTTGAAGCAAGAGCTGGACAGTGCGTTTTCAAGATCGCGCGCTCTCGTAGCTGGAGGAGCCTCATCACCTCGGGAGCTTTCCAGGGCTTGGTTTCGTCTCAGCGAGGCAGAACAATGGAACTATCGTGATCAGCTTTTTGCATATGCAGCCGAGTCTGGAGATTGTCCAGCTACAAAAGTTACCGCATGGGAGAAAGAAATGTACGCCAACAAGGTTGACTTGCGAAAGGCGTGGGTGGGGTTGGAAAAGAAAAATGAAGGACGAGATTGGGTGAAAGGGGTCGGCGACGGAGGTGTGCAAGAATGGGTAGAGATGATGTACAGACTCTTGGAACACCATGTATAAACAGAGTCAAATAATAACCTAGACCATACACGACGCGTCACCGACTCGATAACTGACTTTGATCACAACCATGAACAGTTTCATCCAGCGGTATGCAGCCCACAACATGCAGCAGCGGAACGCATCAATCGTAGACGACGACGAGGACTGCTCTGACGCTATGTGGGGATCTCAGGCCGGTTATGGTAGTCTCTCCAAAGGCGTACCGAGTTTTGTCATCCCATCTGTCCCCGACGTAAGTGCGCGCGCCCAGACAACCTGTGTCATCTCTCACTTCAGTATAGCCGGCTGCGTTCTTGAGGCTCCACACGGATGATCATGCAGACCCATCCTGCAAGATCAAGATCCAGCACGGCACTACAACTCTAGCCTTCAGATTCCAAGGTGGTATCATTGTTGCCGTCGATTCCCGGGCTACCGCTGGAAGTTACATAGGTGGGACTTCATTTTTTTTTTCGATCGTTCAGCTTTCTTGATATTGTTGCCCAGCAAGCGGGACCGTAAAGAAGGTCATTGAAATCAATCCCTATTTACTGGGAACCATGGCTGGCGGTGCAGGTACAATACAATGATACGTTTAAATTGTTTACAAACTCACCCACTATCGGATCAGCTGATTGCCAGTATTGGGAGACATATTTGGGCGTGCACTGCCGTCTCCACGAGCTCAGAAATCGCGAGCGAATCTCAGTGTCTGCTGCCAGTAAATATCTCAGCAATCTTGTGTATGGCTACAAGGGAATGGGTCTGAGCATGGTATGTCACTTGTTACCCATCGATTAATTTGCTCTCATATTACCTTCAGGGCACAATGATCTGCGGCTGGGACAAAACAGTGAGTTCGTGATGCCACCTGTCACCCCATGACGACTTATCTATCCAAAGGGCCCAGCAATATTCTATGTAGACTCTGATGGTACGCGCATGAAAGGAGACGTTTTCTCTGTGGGATCTGGGAGCACGTTTGCGTATGGTGTACTGGATCAGGGATATCAGTGGGACCTCACAGTCGAGGAAGCTCAGGAACTCGCAAGGAGGAGTATCTACGCTGCAGGTCACCGGGATGCGTTCTCAGGAAACACATGCAACCTTTACCACGTAAAGGAGGGCGGCTGGAATTTCATCGGTATGACAAGAATCAGCAGCAACCTGTTTTTCTCTAACGTCGGTTGACAGGCTGCTACGACATCACCGATCTGCATTATAACGGCCCCGGGGAAGGCAAAGGTTACGGATATGATATTCGTGTCGAGGGTCAAACGCCTGCGATCGCAGGTCAAGCGTGATATTGTATTTCGGCAATGGAATTTGTCGATTTAGGGGGGAAGCGAGTAGCTACTCTTGTAAACGAGCAAACAGTGATGAAGCGCCTTTTTGCTACCAAACGGTCGATCCCACTTAGTTCATTGGCAACACCTCACGATGACATGGCGACCGCTGTCGGGCTACAACCAGGTCTTCTTCTTTCTCCAGTTCCTTACCCGCACCCACACGAACACATCGCTATCGTTGCAACAGATGGCGGTCTGGTCATGCGCCCTCACCTACCGGGTCTTCCCCATCCCATATCATGCATCTGTGTTCCTTGGGGCAAGAACTCGACCGTTCAAGAGCTGAGGAACGACGCAGTGTCAATCGACTGGAAATCGAGTGTCGTTGTCTACGGTTTAGTGGGCATCCTAGATCTCTTCAACGGTAGAGAAATGCTCGTAATCCGTATGAGCATCTAAATAGCAATTTCGACAGCTTCGTATCTACTAGTTATCACTGCCCGGTCCAGTCTCGGGTGCGGTGAGTTAATGACTTTGCCTTGGATAAAGTGGGGACTCATACATTTTGCTGCGACGGCGCAGTGTTCGACGAGAGTCATACCATCTATTCTGTCAAGTCTGTGCGTGCAATTCCGTTGATCAAACAACGTGCCCAACATGTGCTTCAAACTATCGCGAGTCATGTCCCATCATCTCGTACGTTGGACGAAGATTCAGCTCTGCCTCAATTGTCCTCAAGTGACACTCGTATCGCTGAGAACGATGTAAAGTCCAGTCCTCATGCGAATCCAACCATTCGGTTTGAAGAGCATCTGTCGTCGCACCCGTCATCTGGGACATCAACGCCAACGTCCAGTGAATCTTTGGCAAACTCCAATGTAACAAGGACGTTTTCAGACAGAACGTCATTCTGGACGAAACTTTCTAGGCGTCAACCTACCTCAGGGAACGAATCCGTTGGAGGTTCTGATGAACACGAATATTTGGATTCTACCATTCAAAAGTCACAAGGGGAACTCACAGTCGTCGACGACCCGGTCACACCTTCGGGTTCATCCTCCTCAGACACCACGGAAGAACATTTCGCGGAGCTTGAAGACAGGGTGGTTCGCGATTGCATCAAGGAATACGTCAAAGGTTGCATGTACTTTGCTTATCATTTTGGTAGGTGATTTTCTGCCTTTGAGTAAAATGACACTGATCAATAAATTTTAAACAGACATAACTAGGTCCCTACAGAACAAGCATACCCAGTTTCTGAAATCGCGCACGGAAGAGAGTTTTCTTGCCAACCTCAACGCCCTCCCTCTGGATTTGTCAACTGAGCATCCGGATTCGAAGGTTAACCCCCTTTCCGAACCTTTACCGACACTACCGCTCTGGAGACGAGTCAACCGAGAATTCTGGTGGAATGAATGGATCTCGAAACCCTTTTTGGATGCAAAAGTAGGCGATCTCCATGCACCAAAGTCGACCCGTTTAGTAAACATGATCTAGATGCATTTGTACGTGTTACCGATCGTGCAAGGTCACTTCCAAGTATCTTCTTTCGATCTGCAAACGAAATCCGATGAATTGGTATCACGAGTGGGCTATCTGATCGCGTCCAGACGTTCAAGACACAGAGCCGGACTTCGCTATCAGCGAAGAGGTGTGGACGAAGAGGCTCGTGTAGCTAATTTTGTGGAGACGGAAACGATTATGAGGATAAAGGTACGTCATAGTGCTCGACGCGCAAGCGGTATCACCTACAGGTAAACAGAGGAACGGAATAGAGAATGTTTTCAGCTTTGTACAGATCCGTGGTTCAGGTGAGTGACTCTCTCTCCAAAGTAGATTAAATGACGCAGCTTCCAAAGTTCCACTTTACTGGACGCAGTCAGGATACAGTATGAAGCCGCCTCCCATCCTATCGCCGGAGCGCACATCCGAGCAGAACTTGGATGCCATGCAGCGACACCTGCAGCGAACCATCGCTGTCTACGGATCGCATGTAAGCCTTTTTTTTCATTTATGTCCAAACGGCGGTATGATTTGTCCCCACTAGACGATAGTGAACCTTGCAGAGAAAACGGGGAAGGAAGGTACTCTGACGAATGCATACAAATCGTACGCAAAACGAATAGAAAACAAAGATGTCCGGTCGGTCTCCTTCCAATGAGTTTCCTTCTGCATTATACATTCAATGAGTATTTAGCTACTGTGAGTACGACTTTCATCATGAAACGAAAGGGATGAAGTATGTGATCGGATATCTCTGTCGGTGACAATGTCTTAAACAGGATAGGTATGAGAATATCTCGAAACTTATCGACGAGTTGGCGCGAACGTTTGAAAGTCAAGGGTATGATCGACTGTGCCTTCTCTCCCTCGCACTTACCCTGCAAAATTTGTTGTTTTAGGTATTTCTGGGTTTCCGACAATGCGTTGTTATCGAAGCAGAAGGGTGTTTTTCGTGTCAACTGCATCGATTGCCTGGACAGAACCAACGTCATTCAGGTACGAGTATCTGACTCAAAACACCACTCACTGTATCCACGAATTTGTTAGTCGGCTTTCGCTCGTCATGTTCTTGGTATGCAACTGGAAGCTGTGGGGCTTATTCCTGGGCCCCAAAATAAACGGTCAGAGATGGACGTTGTCTTTAACGATGGTTTGCATCATTGTTAATTTGCCGTGCATCCCAACTGACCAGTAAAATTGGACAGTCTGGGCTAACAATGGTGATACAATTAGTCGGGCATAGTGAGTCCTTCGCACACCATCTCGATGCTCCCGAGTTTGCGCACCCTGATGAATACTAGCGCTGGAACTTCGGCTCTAAAAGTAAGCTGTCATCCCTGCATATGGGGTTTGCCTGCTCACTCGATTGTTCAGGGTGACTTCACCAGGTACGCTTTACGATCCAACGGTTACAGTCGAGCTTGAATTGCCGGTAGGACCGGGAAGCGTGATCTTGGTGGCCTTTTCAACGACGGGTTTAATTCTTTGGCAAGGATGTACAGCGCCACTTTCAGTGACTGGTTTTGTCAAGCCGTGATCGACTTTATGCTTGGATATAGATCTATTTCTGTCTTTTCAGAGTTTCTTCTCAAACTGCAATCGACAGATCCACGAGAACTCATTCGTTTGTCGAAAATTCGTGCAGAAGCTATTGCCTCCTCTGTTTCTCGTGTTCTAGAGGAAGGAGAGCCCCTCTTGGGAGGATGGACGCTCATTGCGCCAGAACAATTGAACGTCAAGATTGGTGATAAATTTCAGGAGAAGGTACTGTTACTGGTGGGTTAGATGTACCTTTTTGCTGCATATCGATTGGTGATCGATCCAAGAGTGCTCGCGCGCTCTATATCGTTGTAGGATTCTCGTCCATCCTATCCATCTGCACAAGATCTGAATTGAAACACAGAGTTACGACTATACCCTTGAGAAAGTGAAGCTCTATACGCGCGTACCACTTGGAATGATCGTAAAAATCACCAAAGGTCACTCCGATTCCAGAGCAGTTCAGAATACGTGTACTTAACCCTCCTGCGTTAGGCGCTTACATCTTGTCCCCTCTCGAAGAAGCAAGCCGGGATCCAATCCAAAACGCCGGCTTCTCCGTCACTTGGCTCAATACCGATTTGGTCAGCACGCGGATGACGAGTTATACCTATAGAAACAGCCCGGTAAATATCTCCTCAAAGTCGGATGGCGCCGTCGGCGCTACCAATACCAATGAGCACCCCAAAGCGACTTCCGTCGCAAGCAACATGCTGTTGAGAATGGTGCACACGCGGGCTTCTTCCAAGTCACGAGCCTCTGACGACCGCTTGGTATCGAACGATACTTTGTTTGCCGCATTCAAAGTCTTGCCCATTGGTTCCGTACATATGCGGAATGGGTCTAAGTATGCGGAGCCCGCGGATGGCCTTGCCAGTGCTACATCATGTAAAGAGGCTGTCGACCTCATCGTCGATGCCGTCAAGAGGGCTTGCGAAGACGTGGATGGTACAATAGGAGACGATTTCATCGCCGAGGAAGATATAGTGAGGTGAGCACATCAACATCGTTGTGGTAATAATCGTGCCTCGAATAATGCCCGCGATTATTAGTGTGTCAGAGGCACAGCGTACGACGAGCCTCTACGCAAAGATGGAGTACAACATCAAGAGGCTGCTTTGGCTGGGAGGATGATCCGAAAAAATGCGTGAAATATTTACGTGCTGCATTACGAACAGTATGACAACTAGGTTGTATCGCTGTGGCCGAATGAGACAGAAACAGTCCGAGATTCGCAAGCAGAAAAACCAGGTTAAGACAAAACGAAAGAGGAAATGAGAATGGTATATCTCCAGTTACAGTAAAGCGGGCGAAACAAGGTATGAATGAAGTTCGGTACTACAAGTGCGTGAATGAAAGATAAATAGTGAATGATAGGATACGAAAGTAAGTCCCAAGTCCGATTAATACGGTACGTTACCTGATGTCAGGTTCGCCCTCCCCTCCCGCTCCTAGGTCGATGAATCGTGTCATGCGCTTCATCATCCTCCCCTCGTCTGCGCCAGGTGTTCTTCCCGTTTGTGTATCATCATCAATATCCTGGTCCTGTGTCCAATCACCATCGTGACTGTTAACAATAGCTGCATGGCGTTCGCATAACATTTGACCGTCAACTTCCCAGTATTCTTCCAGCCTTTCTTTACACCCATCGTCGAATTCACAGAGAAGATGTTCAGGGTGATAACGTTTCCCAAAGTGTGTTACAGCGCAGGGTCCTTCGATGGGCTGTCCGCAAGATGGCGCACCACATAAAGAGTTGTTCGCTTCATGATAGTGATATGCGCAGAAAGGTTTCCCGTCAAAAACATAAAATTCTTTATCAGGAAACGGTTTCTGTAACGGTCGTTAAACGTGTTTGCGAAAACGAGAGTAGAAATGAAGTACTTGGCATGTGTGACAACTGAAGCACTCCTTGTGGTACTTGCCCTTCAATTGACCGTCTCTCGAAGACACTGCTTGCTTCTCAATAGGCAAATTACACCGTCGACACTGTAGCAACAAATATTAGCAGTCTAACGATGCGCATGCAAGAACACTCACTTTTGGCAAATACATATTCTTCCAGCAGCGTTCGCACAAGACTTTTCCGCCATCCATTTGTATCCACCTTCCATCCTCGATCTTGGAATCGCACCCCGCACAAATTCGTTCTTTTCGTTTCACCGAACCCCCGTTCCGTATCCGGGCGACCTCTCCAATCAACCCCACGCGCTCCGAGTGAACATGCGGATGAGACGGACTAGTGTGGGAGCGCGTAGGCAACTTGGGGGGTTTTTGTTCTGGAGAAGCAGGCCCCGGAACCGTATTCGATCGACTTGGTTTCCCATTGCCTCTGCTAGATGAGGGCCCACCGATGGAGGCCAGGACAGAACCCGAAGCGAGAACGGAAACACACGCGCCCTCTTCAATTAGACTTTCCATCGCCCGCTCTAAAGCACCGACCGATTTTGTTGTGCTTTGCGTTGCTGCGGATACGCTTCTAGAGCGGGCAGAACTCGCAGAAGACTTGGTTGTCAAGGGAGCAAACCGCGACGAAGCACCTGACGTTTGACGAGAAGGTCCAGAAGAATGGCTTTTATCCGGCGAACCAGAAGTTGGAAATTTAACCTTTTCTACGCCCTTTTTCATAGCCGACTTGCGAATGTCTAATGGCATCACCACGGGTGTATCGTTTTCGGAATCGTCGGCATACGCTAGACCAACATCCGAGTCCGTAGGTGACGATGGTGCATTCTCATCCTTTTTTAGGTCCGTATGCGTCGTATACACACTCTCGTCGTCAGATTCGTTCCCAGCTTCCAGTTCTGACTTGAGGACGTCGAGCAACGGAAGAGGCATGTTGGTCCCTGGCATGGGTGACTGAGTGACTGTTTCCCCACTGAGACGGCGTTCAAAAGGATTCGGAATTGGGGAAGGTGAACGGGAAGGTGACGCGATGCAGATCTTGGAAGATGAAAATGGAGGAAGAGCTTTATCATTAGAAGCAGGGATCGAGGAATGTTGAAACGTTGCATCATGGGGACTTGGAAGACTAGGAGATTGGATGTTAACGGGAGTGCTATTACCGAGAGAGACAGGCGATGTGGGAAAAGGAGAGACTGGAGAAGGTGTATGAGCCGAGTTTGGAGACAAAGGCGGGGTGATGGCCGCAGCTGTGTAGAATGGTCAGGATGTATGGCACCAAGTTGACACGAACACTTGCCTCGTATGACATGACCAAAGGTAGCATTGATATCCAAATATTGAGGAACGTTGGCGCGATTACCAGTCGTAAAATGCGCGGGGTGAGAAGGCGAACGAGACGCAGCAAACATAGCAGCCCTTGCAGCAGCCTGAAAGCCCCTCCGACCAACACCAGCCATGCCAGCTTCGCCACCTGTCTTTGTGTCGATTTCGCGGTGTGTACGAGGGTAAGCAAGAGATAGCGCAAGTGGTGGTGGCTGTCGCGCTGACATGGATGGCGGGGTAACGGACAGTGGGCTCGGGGAGGGAGGGGGTCTAGCGAAAGGTGCAGGAAGAGGAGCTGATGGGATCTGCTCCGTTGAAGGGCGCGGAGTACCGAGAGAAGGCCGACGGGTATCCAACGAAGGGGAAAGCTTGTCCAAAGAAACGCCAAATTTATCTATGGACAAACGCGACGTGGAGGGTGTCGAAGAAGCATGCACAGACGCTTGGAGGATTGACGGGGGGGTTGTGTTCAACTTTGGACGATTGGGGAGCAGGGATGGTGGTAGCGCCAAGGGCTGTAGGATTGGATGGGGTGGGTTGTCTCTGGCAAGGGGAGAAATCGCCGGTTGACGACTGGGAAGAGAATGGGCAGCAGAATCAGGGGACGGAATTGCAAAAGTGACCCGTGCGGGGGAGACTGGGGCGAGACGGGTGGCATTGGAAGGGATTGCGATTCGCTGCAAGGACGGGGGAATGACATCGCGGGCAGGGGTAGCGACACGCTCGGGAGGTGGAGTGTGCGCGGGACGATCACGATCACGCGGAGACGGTGGAGGAGATTTTGGGAGGGAGATATTGGCCGACTTTGGAGCGGCTGTATGGGATATGTCCGGTTGTAGGCGCAGGAACGGATCACGACTCGGCGCAAGGGTTTCTGCTTCGGGCTTGGCAGAAGCGTGGGGCGGGGTGACAGATCTCGCGACGAGAGACTGGAAACGCTGCGGCAAGAGGGACGCAGGGGCTTTTGGAGACATGGGGGGCTTTTGGAGCGAGGGGAGCGGCGGGGGAGGGAGCGGGGGGCATACGTGGTCGCCGAGGTCGGCGAGCGGGACGGGCTGGCCGCACGAGGAGCATTTTACAGTGGGGAGAATCTGGGATATGCGGGGAACATTTTCATGGACGACCTGGGCCATACGTGGAGGGTATACACGGAGGGGAGGAGGAGTGAGGGGTATACAATTAGGTTGGAAGTATATGTCAAACTAACTCTAACTTTGTCCGCTACAGAAAAAAACAAACATGTTCAAGAATAGATACATGCCCAAACTCCCTCACGTCAGTGCATCTACCCGCTCAACCTTCCTTCCGTCACCCATCAGGTCGGCAGCACCTGCCCACCAACATCCCCCGCCTTCTCGCCTGTTGATCCATTGAACCGAGCAAAAAACGAGTCCCACTGCCCTGTGGCGTATCATTAATACTTTCCCGAATACACCAAATTCGTACGCACCCCAGTCAAACATCCCACCAGGAATACCCTCCAAGAGGCCAACATCTGCCATCGCAAATTGTTCCAGTGTGTTCGAAGCCTGGGGCACATCAAGCACATTCAACACCTGTACATTTCCAGGCGTTTCGTTCGTCACGTTGTTCAAGGCTGGGTTCATGTTTGGAAAAGCAGACGCCGCGCCATTCTCCCCAACCCCAGTCTGACTCGAGGTCAGTGCTGTAATGCCGACCAGCGATGCTCCACCGCAACCAAGTGGATCTCGATCTGACACATTATCACATGTGTCAGGGATGACATGTAGAACGACGTCCTCACCAGACTCTTCGTCGGATGACGTGATAACGGTACCTTGAGGTAACCCTTCGTAATCTCCTTGGCGTGTCTCCCCATGCGCAATGAAAACACCACCACCGGGCCGCGAGGGATCTTTTTTGTATTCTAACCCACCCAGTGGCCGCTTGCCTTTCACCCCCCCTGTCGGGTTCAATAAAGATAAAGGTGCTTGGTCGAGAGGAAGCGGCGGTCCTTGAGTCGCTTCATAGAGAAGCGCGATAATTTCAGCGGTCTAGACCCTACTCGGTCACGAGACATAATACTACATCATGCAACAGAGCACTCGCCTTACGTCGCGCAGACATATGATCAGGAGATATCGATCCTTCCCACCTTCGCACGCAGTCGCGCAGCTTTCGCAGCTTGGGAGCAGCATCCGCGTCTTGTCGGCGAGCCCATGTATGGTACTGAAATGTCGTTCGGCATCTGAAAACATGCCCATCAATATGTCGACGTACCTGAACCAACGCACATGACGTTGCAGCATACGCGACCAGAAGCCATATATCGTACATGTGTTCGTGGGCGTCAAGCCAGTCGATCGATTCTCCAGTAAGCTGAACAAGAGCACTCCATGTCTCCACTGTCAGCCCAAATTTAAGATGTGCTGGACAGGTATACGATATCCGCATGAAAACACGCCAGAATATCATACAGACACACGAATAAAGTAGATGGAGGAGACCTGATAAAGTGAGGTGGAGCGGGTTCAAGCAACACTTGTCTCATGTCGTACCTGCATTTTGAGGAGTATCAGGTCCTCGATATTTGAGATTTTCTGGCAGATTTATTTTCCAATTCTCCAAGTCGGCTAGCAAACTATACAGCATTTCGTCCGTCGTAAACATCAAGCCAGAAGGACTACGAATCATCAGAGTCAAATTTTGTCCATCTTCGATTGCAATCATACCTGTATATCGTCTTTAATATGCGGCCAAGTATCACGCTCAGCCGAACGAGCTCATCCATATAAAGATCGTTGGGGTCTCCAGAGGACGGAAGGCGCGCGTCACAGTCTTGTACGTCAATCATGTATGGATGGCCATACGTCAAACTTAACCTTTCCATGAGTTAGTCAAGAACATTTCAAAACAATGCGGGGTTCTTCATACCATCTGTCGCAGATGACACAGATTCCCCACAACCGACGCCGAAGTTCTACATTTTGTTTTACCGACTCTGCTCTGTGGAAACCGAGATCTTGGGCCTAGACCAATTGTCAAATGAGTATGATTGCACCCAGTGTTGATGCTCACCATGCGAACTGCTGTACCGAGTCGGATCCATAATGCAGACAAGGCATTAGGAACGTACTGTGAATGACAGTCACCAACCATGCTCAGTATTAACAAAGCCTGAACATTCGCGATGGATGCTGTCGACAAGACATCCTCTGCTTTGATCACGCCATTGACAGCATACCGAATCGAGTCAAAGACAGATTGCGGTACCTCTCTCCGGGCGGCTGCGACGAGACACATGGAATAAAGCAGAACCGGAGGCGGAGAATGGCTAGAAAGAAATTCTGCTTGTGTAATGATAGGTAGTATCGGAGCAATATCCTTGAAATAGGCGTTCACAAGATTTTGAATGACCTCGGGATCGAGCCGCAAGTCCATTGCCTTGGGGTGGGGCGTCTGCGTATCGTCCGAAGGTATGTTATGCACCGAAATAACACCGTTACCGTTCTTCGAGACTTCCCATGTTTGATGATAGCGCTGATCATAACTTTCGTATATGCGGGAAGATACCATAGCTTGCGAGTGTAGCATGTGTACAGCAGCAGTTGGCCCTGGAGCGTTATTTATGTGTCAGATCCATCGGCGGCATAAATAATGATGAAACAGACCGAAAACGGGACGATCCGTCTGTGTTTCGATCTGGGGGGATGGTGTATTTCGCCGCTGAATGTCCGTGGATTTATCCTTTTCAGCTGGGCCATCCTCTTCAAGCTTTTTCTTTTTAAAGCGTGTTTCCGTGATTGGAAGAAAGAAGGTGCACTCGAAGCCATACTGCTTGCAGTGCTGACAGAGCGGGGGATCTGAGTCGAGAACGTCACATCTGCGATATCTTGATCAAGATATATGCGTGGAGAAATAGAGTGTACAGACCTGATCTTTCGACTACGGCAGCTATCGCATGCCCGCTGAGTTTTGGTACGCTTCTTGGCGTCCACCGAAGCGACAGAAGTAATGGTAGGAGGAGTACTCTTTAGAGCGTTTTCGCTGGAAGGGCCCTCATGGTCGGAGTCCTTGTCCTTTGAGCGGGCTGCGTCTATTTTTCGCTTCCTCTTGCCGGTGACCACAGCCGGAGGGGCCTGGGAAGGGGACGGCGCACTAACGAGTGGCTGTTGGGTCTGTGGTGGTGGTTGCTGTTCTGGAAGGGAGGTATTCGGGCGGGGAGGGCCGTACATCATCATCTGTTGTGGATACTGGGGATATGGTGCATATCCATGTGGTGCAGGAGGATACGGGGTGGGGTGGATGGGATAGTACTGGGTGGGAATGGTCGGCGTACTGGCACCGTTCATGGGGGGAGTGGCAGGGTAGGTAGACGGGGAGGGGTGTTGGGTGAAGGGGGAGGGGTTCACGGGGTAGTTGGGATTCATCATATAATGGAGGCCGGGATATGGCTGTAGAGTGGGTCCGCGTGCGACAGCAAACCGCGCGTAGTCTTGAGATTGCTCCGGTGGGTTTCGGGATGCTGGGGGACGTCATGAGAGTGCGAAGGAAGGGTACAGAGAGGGGCAGACGGACGGGCTTGGTTAGACTCGCCTTGGCTAAGCCGGCGGCCAGGAGGACGGGAGGAGTCCGGCGCGGAGTCTGGAGGCTGTTGTTGTGAATCTGACTGTTTCTTCTGCCGGGGCTTCCTCGAGGGCCTCGACGAGGCGCTTGTTATCGGCTGAGAGTCGCTGGACTTTGGGTCTCGGACGGAGGATTCCATAGGACAAGCCGGTGATTATATGCACCCTACCAGGACGTGACTCCGAATTTGCCGAGTTATGCAATGGACAATCAAATCTCTCTATCGCTCGGCGGATCGCACAGGGCGCTGCTGGACCTCGGAAAACGACTTGAGCACTCTGTCGTCGGCACAGACGATGCCTTTTGGCGTACCTCTCGCGTCCTGGGCAGTTGGGATGACGAGTGCACCAGACAAATGCCGTCTCATCCGAACACCACATTCAAATCGGAGATACAATTATTCATGTCCGCGACTCTACACTACTCGTGCTCCCACCCAGCCTCGACCAAACCCGGATTTACGGCCCTCTTGTCCTCAGTCACCATCCCATGCGCACTCAACCACGAGAACCCCGCAGGCCGACAGAGCACCTCCGCGAAATTGGACCGCCAGGATCCATATGAAAACGGGTTCGGAGGCGCGGCACCAGGAGTCAGCGTCTTGTGCGCTTGATTCCTAATCTGTAAAACAACTAATCAGTTCCAACCTTGATTACTTGGCAAGTAATACCCGAACCTGCTCGATTGTGGTAATATTCAGCAGAAGAAGCTTGGTTGTGTCAGTGAATCATTCCAACGTCCGAGTATGGAACTACTCACTCTCATGTGGTACGCAAGCAGGGCAGTCACAGGCCACACCACCAGAATAGACAACGAGAAGGCGACCGCACTGCCTACGCCGTGATTCAGAGCCTCGTGGAAGTCAATGTGGTCTTTTTGGGTAAGGAGATAGAGATGAATGGCTGATGTGCAGATGACAAGACAAAGAGTCAAGACCTGGTAGGAGGTGAGAAGATCGCTGGGAAAACGCAAGCACCACATACTGCAGACAGTAAGAAAGAGAAAAAGAATGTGTAGTTACGCCGCCCCACACAATTATTCACCCATTGACAATGATGATCGCAGTCGTCGACACAATTGTCGCACTGTCGTGAAGTGAGCAAGGGCACGACGACCAAATAATGGCATTTACCATTCTACAATGGCTCGACCGCGGTGGACGGTATGTTTTGCAGGTCATACAGTACTTGACGCGCACGCTGCAACAAGTTCTCTGGATGATGATCGCATGGAGGACAGTGCAACTCACGTGTCCATGCGAACCTTGAGATCTCGAGGAAACGGCACTCTAACACCACCATCAGAAGGAGATATGGCAGGAAGAGGGGGATCTAGATCTAAATCTCGCGGCAAAATCCCAGGGTCGCGGAAAGCCTGTCAAAGGTGGTGGGAAAGCGAACAGGAAACGCGGAAGCTACTTACGGTAGCAAGCATGCAAGAAATGGTGAGAAGGCACATGTAAGCTCCTACGGCGGCAACGGCAGGAGATTCATTGAGCCACCACCAGACACAGGTGGTGGAAAACCAGGTGGCTGATATTGCAATGACGAGGGCAAGAGATGCAATGAATGCCCATGGAGAATCGCCACCGGTCAAAAGACGACCTGCACAAAAGAAACGATTACGGGAGGGATATAGTTGATAAATACGCTTTTTGGGAGACAAAGGAACAGCAGACAAAGGAGGGAAGGTTTTGGGGGGATCAGGAATGAAGATGTGGTTGGGAGAGGGCAAGGAAGAGGGGGATCTACTGGAGGGTATCTGGAGGGGGTGGGACACGTGGTGCGCTAGAGGAGGTGAGGAGCGCGTTGTGTCGTGAACCGAGTGAGAACGACGAATGCTGCCGCCAGTAGAGGGGAGGACCAAATTACGACCAGAGTCGAGGCTAGGGTTACGCCATACGCGTGTGATGTCGGGACAGTAATTATTATATCGATTGGGAGGGATGGATTCCGGAGGAGGACGGGGTGGATTTGGGGGCGGATTTGTGGCGACTGGAAGAAGAGGCTCGCGACTACGCTTTAGTTGGGTGGTTATTCTACGAAGAGAGGGCGATTCGGAGATGCGACGCAAGTCAGAATCCTGGGATGGATGGTGTCTGATTGGAGAAAGAGGAAGTGAGTCTAGAGGGAGAAGTGAATGAGAGTGGGACGAGGGAGAGGAGGGGCGCGATTGGGGCGGTCTGGAGGGGCGGAAGAAGGAGGCAGAAGGGAGAATGCCGCCGGCATGGGTAGTAGTGTGTGATGGCGGGGATGCAGGGGGGATGTGGAAAGCGGAAATGGTGGGCGGGGAGGTTGCGGGGAGGTCACGGGGTGCGGCGGCAAGGCGGGCGAGCTGGTCGTGGTCGAGGCTGGCGGGGCGGACGGAGAGAGGGAGCGGACGGTCACGGCGGGGGCGGGAGTACGACATTGACATGGGCCAAGCCACAAGCTATGCCAAGTAACGTGCCACCCCGCCATCCCGATGTTCCCACGGTCAAATGTCGACGACCAGGCGTGTCCTCCTCGTCGCCCCCGTCGACGCCCACGAAGTCCCCCACCACCTCGACCCCGCCATTTCCGCCGCAGCCGCCGCAGCCTCCGATGCCCTCCTCATCGTTCTCCTCTCCGACGCCTTCGCCCCATCCGCCACCACACCGCGCACCGAGTCCTGGGCCCGCATCCAGACCCTCCTCGCACACGTCTACGTGCAGGCCTCCAAGGCCGCCCATCAGCAGGACAACCTCCTCCTCGACGTCTCTGTCCTTCTCCACAGCGTCCTGTGCTCCGACACGCTCCCCCTCGACATCGACATCTGCTTCCGCGTCAACGACAGTACGTCTATTGTTTCCTCCATCCGCCCTCCCCAGCACATCTTTTCCAGATGCACCCCTCCCAGACTCGCTCTCCTCCATACCACACGTCCTCATCCCACCCCATCCGCCCCCTTCATCTTCCCCCAAGTCCCAACAATTGCCTCCGTCCTCCCTCTCTCCCTCTTATCCCGTCGTCGCTTTAGGCGGAACATTTGACCATCTTCATGCCGGTCACAAAATCCTCCTCAGCATGGCCGCGTGGATCGCAACTCGCAAGCTCATCGTCGGCGTAACAGGTACCCCAACCGCTTCCCCATTCTCCTCGCGCTCAACTCTCTCCAGTCGACGCGCTGCTCAAGAAAAAGTCGTACCCACATCTCCTCGAATCGATCCATACTAGAAAAGCCAAGACGCGGTCCTTTCTCATGCTCTTTCGTCCCGATCTCGAGTACGATCTTGCCGACCTCGAGGACGTTTGCGGCCCGACTGGCTTCGATCCCGATATCCAGGCCCTAGTCGTCAGTAAGGAAACTCTCTCTGGGGCAGACACAAGTACATCTCTCTCTTCCTTATCCCCTCCCATCTCATTTCTCCATTTCCAGTCGCCAAAGAGCGCGCCCGGAAGCACTTTCCCCCCTTGCAAACGTTCATCATAGACGTCATCTCCTCAGATTCTTCAAAGCTCGATCACGAAGATGCTGAGATCCTGAAGCAGACCAAAACGAGTAGCACGTTCATTCGTGAATGGATTGCTTCCAAGCATGTCCAGCTGGCGAGATGAGACTGCCACGATATCATTATTAGACGTTTTCTGTTTGCTTGGTCTCAGATTCCATCGATATACATAGTAGTAGACGCCCACATTGGGGTTGTACTGATCGGGCGCTCTGCATCCGTGTACAGTATGTACTGGCTTTCCTTCCTCTCCATTGCTGGTGCGATACGACCACCTGACTTGGCCGCCCCTCCAAACCTCCTTGAATTTGATCTCTCCCTCCAGTTTACTGCTGAATCACACGACGCGCTCGTTTTCTCTGATCGCTCATTTCCGCAGCATTTCAACTCAACGCTCTCCCTAAAGGCCGTCCCAACGGTTGTTTACAGGCCGAGCACTCACGAGGCGTTCCAACATGCTCGCTCGAGGTCCATCTACCAAGCACAGAGCGAACCAGTGGAGTGGATTGAATCCCAAGTCCTTGGACCCGATGTCTCAGACAGACATACACTTGCGCAGCTCGGACGGATGGCTGCCAATGCTTACCAGCTCCCTAGGAAGGATAACTGGTACGAAATCGATCCCCCATGGAACGTCAGCGCCGTAAGTCGAGGGTCAACCGGTACCACATGCTTCTGATCGGTTCGTAGAGCTTTCCCTTTGGGTGGGAGGAGGACGGGTTTCGCGGCTTCGTATTTCGCTCTCGAGATAACTCGACTGTCGTGGTGTCGATAAAGGGCACGACACTACAAGGTCCCACATCCAAAAAGGACAAACTCAATGACAACCTATTGTTTTCCTGTTGTTGTGCTCGTGTTGATTTCTCGTGGGTTTTTTCGACAGTGTGCAATTGCTACGATTGGTCTGGCCTCCATAGACGGTGCGACGAACCATGCCTCGCCGCTGCACTCAACGAGGAAAGCCTATTTTATTCCGCCGGCGTCGTGAGTACCATCGTGTCATTTTTCACACACGGCTTTGAACATGAAATGCTCAGAAGCTCATCAACGATTTACGACATCTCTTTCCCCAAGCCGACATCTGGTTGGTTGGTCATAGTCTAGGAGGAAGCCTCGCTTCCCTCCTGGGCTCTACATTTGGGCTGCCTGCGGTTGCATTCGAAGCACCAGGTGAGAGGATGGCAGCGCACAGACTCCACCTCCCGTTACCCCCTTCTCCGGACGGAATAGGCCTACCGCATGTGCCCGTCACGCACGTATACCACAATGCAGATCCCATACCCCAAGGCACCTGTACAGGTATTACGTCGCTATGCGCTCAGGCTGGCTACGCACTCGAGACGCGGTGCCACCTGGGCCGAACTATTGTGTACGATACCGTAGGGAAGTTCGGATGGCACGTTGACGTGCGAAGACACCCCATTAGAGAATTGGTTTTAAATGTGCTAGAATCTGAAGGTCCCTGGCCGGAGGGTCGGGACGGAGAGCGCGAGGTTCCTGTGCCTCAGGAAGAGGTTGACTGCGTCGTGAGGGTTCCGCATATTTAGCTTGTCATTTCCTAATCACTGACGGTGGCATCTGCAAGCAGGACTGTTTCAAATGGGAGTTTGGACATTTTAAGCACTTGACTTGAACGACGCGCCTTATCTTCGTGCTCTTCATGGTCTTTGACTCTAAATGCCCAGAGTCCTGGGCCTGCGTTATCGCACAGCCAAGCCTGGGGTAGAAAACTGATTCTACTCCACGGTTCCATGGGATCCCACATGTATATTATTAACCAGCCAGCTTGTACACGGAATGTCGACCATCGGCCATTTATGCTTGATGATCCTGCCCTCCGATGATCGTGCCTTGAACGATCACCTTCTTGATGTTCCTGTTGTCTCCACAAAACAAGAAGCGTTCCAGCCACTGCTTGATCACTGCGGAACCGGGATCACGTTCGAGATAAGAGCTCCACATGGCAGGGTTTCCGGATTCGCTCCCAATGTTCACAATCAAGGCGTCAAACGCCTTTCCCTGCTCAAACGAGCCGATACGATCTTGAAGACAACAGACCTCCGCTCCACCTTTAGTTGCAAGATAGAGGAGCGTCGCAACACCTAGCTTCTTGTTGGTGAACTTTCCTTCTTTGCTTAAATGACTACAATGATGGCGGTGTTCGTTGTCATCGTTCTCCAGAGATGAAGATGTCCTGCAGTCCTTGTCAGCATTGTATCCGCTCGACTCGGCTTGGATGGCGACCATCTTTGAAGCAATGCTGGCCATCTGAACGGCATGCAAGATGGATGGGTGGTAGCCACCGCTCACGTCAGAACCAAGGCCGACCTGGTGTCGAAAGTATTGAGTAAGCCAAACACGAAAGATTCGAACACGGCGCACCTTCACACCGTGGTCCAGAAGCATACCAACTTTTGCCACCCCACTACTCAAGTAAAAGTTACTTGTGGGGCAGTGGGAGACACCCGCTCCTTTCTTGGCAATGAGATACATTTCTTTCTCTGTAAGCAAGACACCATGTGCGAGGATAGTATTGTGTCGAAGAAGCTTAAACTTGTCGTACACGCCTGCGTAAGAGTCCGCATCAAAGTACTTCAAGGTGTCGTCCACTTCCTTCTGGTTTTCGGAAATGTGAGTCTGGATAGCGACGCTAGGCATAGACTCGGCAAGCTCGCCAAGTTCTGCAAGTAGCTCTGGAGTGCAAGAAATCGCAAAACGAGGTGTGATGACGGGATGGACCAGCGGCTCTTTTGCCGGCGAAAGCGGAAATGCTTGTATGTAGCGTATGAGGTCGGCGGTGGCATTCACGGACTCTTGGACGGAATTCTCGACGTAGTAATCTGGACAATGCCAATTCATGTTGCATTTCTACAAAACGGGTCAGGGTATGGAGCGGCAATCTAGAAACACAAACGTACACCGACGAATGCTCGCTGACCTGCGAAGCCATGTCAGGACGAGGAGAGGAAGAGAGGGATGGGAATACCTCTGTTGCGGACAATGTCCGCCAGGCGCATGGTTGCATCACGGTGTAGGGTGCCATAGTAGCAACACGTCGTCGTCTAGGAGCGGTTAGATCACACGGGTGTGGGGAGCGCTGAATCGCTTACGCCAGAGGCGATGACACGCTGGACGACGTCGGTATATATGCGCTCGGCATACGCCAGGTCATGGAATTTAGACTCGGCGGGAAAGGTATAGGTAGTGAGCCAGTCGAGGAGCTCGAGATCGCCGCCGCTGACAAGTGAGAGTGAGCTGTCTGGAAACGGAGACGGAAACCGGGGATGCATACACGCCGAGGTTTGGGAACTGGCAGGCATGCTGAAAGAGTGAGCGACGGGCGGGAAAGACAGAGAGAGCGCATACAATGTGGGTATCGACGAAGCCAGGCATGATGAACTCGCCTGGGCTCAGGCGTACGAGGGAGTAGTCGTGCATGCCACGGTGGGCGATGACGTCGGTGAGGCTGGCAGGGTCGACGTGGTCGAGTGTCCAGATAATGTTTCCATCGCTGGCGACGGCGAGCACGCAGTTTGGGAGTGCGTGATAAGAGGAGTGGTCGGCGGGGTTGACGACGGGGCCGTAGTAGATGGTGGTGGTCATCGTATCACCGAGAAATTATAAAGCGTCCCTTTGAATTCCCACTAAGCTAGTGCTTGCTCACCTCTCTTCTCTTCTCTCATGCCCTCCCTCCGTCGCTCCTTCTCCTCCCTCTCCGTCCGCTCGTCCCCGTACCCGTCGTCCCTCTCCCCCGCCGTCCCCTCCAGCGCCCGCGTCCGCGCTGCCCCCCTCCATCCCCGTCGCTCCTCCGCCTCCGCCACAGCGGAGCGTCGCGTCCTCGCCGACATCGAGTGGTGGCGTGTGCACGACGGACAGTGCGACCCCGCACTCCAAGACCAAGCTCACGACGATGTCCATGCTTCACCGGATGAAGACGTCTCTCCCCGTGGCATGGTAACACTCTCCGCCGGCGGAGGCTCGCTTGAGCCACCCCAGACACCTCTATCCTTGTACAACCTTGCCGTGCATACCGCGCTGGTACGTGCTTTCGAGTCGACCCCCCGCTGAGCTGACCGTCCTACAGTCTACTCCCCCCGATGCTCTTGCTGCGCTATCCATCCCACCCTATTCCCCGATGGGTAGTCGTCTCGGCCAAGACTCGGTGGAGTCGACACCAGAACTGTCGCCTACGCCCCTCGAGACTAGTGTAGCCTCCTGTCCCTTTGGCGACCATTTCCCATTCCCGTCTTCCCTGTCCCGGGGAGGACGTCCGGTCCATCCCTTATTCGGATTACGTTCAATCTCAGCGCCCGGGGGCCCAATCGAGTCTGATTTTGCGGATATGGGCGGAGACTCCTTCTCCCTCGATCAAAATCTCTTTCAATAGTCGTCTCGACTCGTTAATCGACTTCCTATCGCGATATCCACCGTGTCATGATTTACGATCTCAGACATTGCCTCGTGCGACATCTCTTTTCATATCCAAATTTCATTTTAATGCATTTTTAACCCATCTCTTGCATATCATTCATCCTAGCAGTTTCATTTTTGTTCTCCCTAAAATTTACCCGCGGATCCGGCACAAAGATGGGCGATCCCGGGGGGAAGTACTCTTTGCTTCTCTGCTGCGTTTGCCTTGACGACTTACGCTTACGCTCGCGCGATGCCCTTGATGTCCTGCGTATACCTCAAATGTCTTGCCATTTACGTCTCTTTTTCACCGTTGTGAAGCCGCAAAGCCGGACATGCTCTCCTATCCATCAGTACTGTAACGACTAGAACATGACCATACATTCTGCTTTCTTGCTCTCAAACGTGTTCCATCCTTGAAAGTGGTACGATCGTACAATGGTTTGGCCCCAAAAAGAAATTACAAGCAAAGTGCTATAGTATTGTAATGCTAATGCTGAGCGGTAAGTAAGTATACCAAATATAACATATTGGTCTTTTCATGACGGGATATCCGGTCGTAACTGCGCGCGCACACGACATGACCGTGTTCAACATCATCTTGGGTGTGCGCCGAGGTGTAACCCGAGCAGATTGCCCATGACAGGTCAATAGTTGATATGCTTCGAGGTTCTTCGCGAAGCGATGTGCCAATAATGCTGGCATGCCTATCTCTTCAACCCTGCAAAAACTGCAGGGCCAGACACTTTGCTCCACCGCGGAACAGAGATAGGTCCAAATCGAAATTGAACAGCTGGCAGGGATTGTTGTGTAAGCCGACCATTTGGTACCGACTGACTCAATGGCGGCTGCCCTACTGTACTCTGTGAAGATTGACCAAGTCGGGCTTTCCACGCGTTCCGAATTGCTGTGGAACGTGCGAGTAGCTAGGAGCGAAACATATGAAAAGTGGTAGACAGACAAAGAGATGACCAACCATCGGTTTTTCTACGCCGTCAGCAATACTCTGAATGATGTTCTCCACGACTGTGCGATAGTTTCCATGAGGCTTGTCATCTCTGAATCGCATCATCCTCCACCGGTCAAGATCAGGATCCCAATGCACTTCCACGATTCGATCGTCGATTTGTTCCCCGGAGACCTTCATCCTACAAACCATCAAGCACTAGGGTCAACAGCAGGTGAGGCAAGAACATACTTTGTCCACTCGTCATCCTCGACAAATAACTCATCGTAAGGCTCATACTTTGGCTTTCTTCGTTCGTCTCCGCAATATACATGTAGGCCAAAAAAAGGCTTCGCACGAAACTCGGGCTGGGAAGGATCCGGTTCTGACGGAGGGAAACGTAGAACGAGTTTAAAGTCTATCGAGTTCTCCGAGGGTGGCTTCCACTTCAATCTGCACCAGGATATTTCAGGAAATCAGACTAGTAGAGTTTTACTCGCGTACGTACATATTTGGGTCTGTCCCTGGAACATATGGTGTCTCCCGACAGGTATATATGAGGCCATCATTACCATGTTGTAACTTGGGTATTACCAGGCGAAATATGTCTTCGGCGCCATAGGAAGATTTTATATCTTTGACTTGGATGCTGAATCTGCGTGAAGAACTGACCTGTGGTAACGCCATGACCACTTACTCGAATGGTATATTCCCGGCCATTTGAGGAAATTGTTCCATGACTTTGCGCCATGGTCTGTAGAAGCGCTCTTTCAGGCGCTGCCAAGATAGTCAGCGAGGATACTCGGAACATATAATGATAGCATACCCCATAGCGTTTGTCGAGTGACCGCGACATGACGTTTTCGTTGTCGAACACGAGACAATCAAACGCTAGATAGCGAAGCGTTTCCTGCGGATAAAGGCTCGTACAGCACGCTGAAGAAAAAATAATGCATACCTTTTTGCTTGTAGGGTCGACGTCCAAAACGAGTTCTCCGTCAAGTATAGTGTCCATGAGCGAATCTCTGGGCCTGTCTGGGTGAGGAAACCAGAATCCGGAAACTTCGTGGTAGGCATTATGACGGTCAACCTGCATACGTCGATCGCCGTGTCAGGACAGAACATAGAAGGAAGGCTCACGAGATATACGACTTGGCTCCCACAATTTGGGTCAGTTTGTAGAAAGAATAAGACACGAATGCCGTCCGACTTTTCGCACACCCAGTAGCTGTACGGGTAGTTTAGCCGTGGCACGCGTGGCAGAGTGAATGGTTGAAGTACTCTCTACGTTCGAGTTCTACCAAGTGATTCAACGAAAAACTGATGGGTTGGCTTCCCGGAAAGCTGAGGAGATTAAGCTGTCCGAAGGAGGAAGGAAAGGTCAGGAACGGACCGATCGTGATCAAGCTGGCAAAGCCTCGCCACATGACCTTTGAGCCATAACTCCTGATCTGAGCCGCGAGGGACGTGACGACCAGGAATGTCCGGAATTGGAGACATTGGAATTGACAAAGTTGAAGAACGACAATGCAAAAGGGAGGACTTGGAAGTCGGACATAAACTTAAAAGTACAGGAGTCAGGACGCTAACTCGAGGCAAGTTGGCGGCTGATTATGTAAACCAAAGTCACTCGGCTATGACTGCTCAAGCTAAGATGTATCGATTAACTTGAACAGATGCCATATGAAAGGTAAAACTAGAGTGAATCGAATATGTTACGTTCTACGACTGACGACGGGTGCTTATCGATCTTCGGCCCATTCCTTGGACGAGACGTCAGCAGGCATGTCGCCGTCAGCGAGAGGCCGCCACTCACGTTTTCCTTCTTGATTTGCGCCTGAGGGAGAGACGGCGTTTAGCCTGCGGCGTTTATGCAAGAACGGCGAGGGAGCGTACCTCTTCTTCGGGGGTGAAGTCGTTCACGATGTTGAAGAGCTTGCGGATCTCCTCGGGAGTCTTTCCCTTGATCATGTTGGCAACAGTTTTGCATCCGACGTCCCTGGCGACGAGTGAAAAAGGGGGCAAGAAAAGGGGCTTGAGATAGTCACAGAAGTGATTTGATGTCGAGATAGTTTGCGGCGAGGATGATTTCGAACAGCATCTCCTGGTCGACGGTGATGAACTTCTGGTCCCACTCGCTGATGTCGGTCGTGCGTTTGCGGGTCTCATCCTGGGTCTGGTCAGAGTCTGCGCTGGGAAGGGGCTCTCCGCGATGGTGCTCGCAGTACTCGAGAACCTGTGCGCGCAGATGATCAGCGGACGCCAAGCGTGGCAGCGGTGATTGGTTGATCACCTTTTTCAGCACGCTGGAGGATACGTTGGGGAGCGGGATGGGCTGATCGCTCTCGCCGACATCTAGGGACATGGCAGAAACAGGGCGAAAAGGAGAGAGGGGAATACCTTCGAGCATGTTTTTGATGAGCACGCTGCGCTCGACAACTTCCTTGTCCGCATGAAACTGTTCGTTGTCGGAGGTGACGAGGAGGACCATCGTTGCTGTTGGGGGATAAGAGCGCTGCAAGGAGAGTCCGCGTTTATATTCCCAATTGTGGCGGCGCACTGCATGATGCCGCTTGCCCGCTCATACCAACTGCCCAGGAGCCCCTTCTCCCTGCTAGGTCCCCCTCTTTGCCGTCCCCCGCACATCCCGCTCACCGTCCTCCAGGCGCAGTCCGCACAGCTACAAAGCGCGCTGGCGGCACCGTTCGCAACCACGGCGGCTCTCCAGGAAAGCGTCTTGGTGTCAAAAAATTCTCAGGTAGCCCGTCTTGCACGCTCTCTCCTCCGTGCTCACCCGCCTAGACCAACATGTCATCCCGGGAAACATAATCGTCCGCCAACGGGGCACCCAGTTCCACCCCGGCCAAAACGTATGCTGTCCGTGCACCCGTGTTCACCACGCTCACCCGCTCCAGGTCTCCATGGGCCGCGACCACACCATATACGCCACCGTCCCTGGCTACGTTCGCTTCTACAAGCAAAGCTGGATGCGCACCGACCGCAAATTTGTCGGCGTCGTGCTCAACCGTGGGGAAAAGCTTCCGAGGGACGAGGCCTCTTTCGGGCGCAGCCGCTTCTGTGGCCTCGTGAACCTAAACGCGTTCGAGGCAGGCAGTGCTCGCCCGTGAATTCGTGGTACTTGTCTAGTGCTGTGCTTGTTGCCTTCGCTACCTATCATAAGTAATTACCATTGTCCTTCCCCACCATGTCCTACCAGCTCAGCGTCGCGCCTCTCAGGCCACAAGGTGTGTACAGGTCCACAGTGTAAGCTGCGAACTCAGTTCGCCAGATATTCCTTCCGAGGACACCATCATTGCTCTCGCAAACGTCCTTCTCGATTCCACCGTGGCATGGAAAAAGGGAAAAACCTTTGCAAAGGGCAAAGTCATCACCTTGTCCAGGCCAAAGGGTCCCGCAGACGCCGCCCCTTGGCACTGCCGGGTCAGCGAACACACAAAGGAAGATGCCACCTTTGACGAGTTCTGGAGCAAGCTGGGAGTCAACAAAGCTGAAAACGAGAAAGAGTTTGGCGTTTCTTCATGATGTCATTCACCTTGATCTCACTGCCCACCAGGTTTATTGCGGCAATCAAGAAAGCCACCCTGGTGAAACGCATATCTGAAACACAGTCAATCTGGACTCTCTACTACACATTCCCTCCGCCTGTCTCTCCCCGTGTTTTTACTGTGCTCCAGACCGTTCACTTGGTCGACTCCTCCCCAAAGTCTGGGTAAGTCTGTCTTTCTCATTCGGCCCCTCCAATCTCCCAACCCCAGTGTGGACCAGGATAATTGTTTCCATTCCCATCGACTTGTCCGCAGACGAGGAGCTCGCAAAGTCAGAGGAAAGGGGTACCAAAGGAAAATATGTTTCTGTAGAGCGCCTCCTTGAATTACAAGACGGAAAGGTGGAGTGGCGAATGGCCACTTCCAGCACCCCTGGGGGTAGCATACCCTCCTTTATCTCCGAGAGCAGCTTGCCTGGCCAAATATCAGCGGTGAGTATGCCTCTGTATTCACTCATACATAATTCACTCGTCTGTAGGATGTTCCGCATTTCCTCAAGTGGTTCCATACTGTACGAGAAAAGATATAGGATAGCACCGTCTAGCTTTGTTCGACGGATCTCGTACTCCCGTAGGTATCTTATGCCAGCTCGAGATATCTCTCCACTACGGGGACAGTAAGAGAAATCCGTATTACGAGACATGTCGCCCTTACCTTCCCAGTTAGTCACTGCCTGGTTCCATAGACATACTTCATGCTCTCTCGTTCCGCCATAGTGTTCGACAAACTCATCGCCGAAAACTTCGCGAGCAATACTGCTCGGTCTCATCATCTTTGTAGTCGCAGCTTCCAGCGAGCGTGGTAACATGACAACTTCCATCTCGAATTCGTGGATTAGTGTGTCATCAAGCCAACGATGAGCTGGTGCTTACCTGTCTCCGAGAAGCGTCATCCTGAAATGCACTCACGGGTGGAATTGTCAATTTCATTTGCTTTTCAATACCTCTGAGGCCCAATTTGAAGATAGCACTGAGGGTGAAGTACGGGTTCATGTCTGCTCCTGGTACCCGAACTTCAAATCTCGTTGCAGTTGGCGAAACTGACGGGGGGGATATGATCCGGACGGAACAGGCTCGCGAATCATATCCATATGTAACGGCGTTTGGAGCCCAGAACGCTTCTCCACCGACCAGGCGCTTATACCCGTTAATAGTAGGGACAAACTGTATTATTTGAGAGAGTGCCCTGACCGACTTGAGAGCGGCGTATCAACTTACCATTGGCATCACTGGAAATAAAATATCAGCCATCAACACACTACCCCAAGTCCAGGCTCACCGTCTGGTAGTCCATCTAGCAATCCTGCTAAAAATTGCTCCCCGATTAACGAAATAAATTTGGTGTCTTCAAAAGCAGCGTCCGGCCTCCCATGAGGGTCCGAATACGCAAAGATGTTCAACCCAGATTCATCTTGGAGCGAAACGTGAGTGTGCCTTGGAGAAGATGAGCATGCCTGTTCAATGTGTCTTCTTGGGATAGCTCACCCGCTACACCCAGGTAACTGACTACATGTCACAACTCAGGTCCTGCGAGGCTATCAATGAGCCACTTACATTTCCCCAAGGCTTTGCCATAAAGCTTGGTGTAACCCCATGTTTCATCCCGATACTCTTCGCCAAAAACTTGAAAAGTACCGCATTATCAGCCACACGAAAAGCTGAAGTGTAGGCCAACGCAGTCTCCAACACCCCTGGGCCAGTTTCGGTGTCTACGATATGTGAGAACCCGATATGTTTCTCAAAAGCGGACTACGTACGATGTGCCTCTATTTCGATCTGAAACTTGATACTTTCATCAAACAAATCGTTAAAGAATGCTTGGTTCAGCTGGGTACGGAGAAGGGAGTAGCCATGCACTTCCGACCGTTGTTCGTTTAGATCATTAATCCAAGATAAATGAAACAAACTGACTTCCCGGAGTAAGTGGCTGAAGCCCTGTAAACTTTTTCTGAGCCGCAGACTCGGCAGTCTCTGCAGATGTAAATAAGCATGACGAGCGCTTTTCTTGTAATGTATACCTTTGAAGTTGAAGTACTACTTTTGCATAAGCATAGCACCCTGGTCGATAGGGAAACTTACCTCGTATTCAACACCTGCAATACACTTCATACCCATTTCCATGGCGCGGTCGCATGTCAAACGGAGGACACCACGAGGGTCAACACATAACGGCTTCAAAGAGACAGGGTCAAAGAATGAGACAAGAAAGAAGGGCACGTTGTTTTCCCATGGAATCCTACGGTAGGTGGAGAGATCCACCTGTGCCAAAACATCCCGGTAACCGTTTTCTCGGTTCGATATTGCGAGTTCACGAGTGTAAACCGTATCGTGGATGTCCCAGCCGCTACGAGGAGTTCAACAACACGCCAAGGCATAGATCGTTGACGAAAGTATTGACTGACAAAATGACACTACAGAATCCGAAACCACCCGAGGACACAGCACTCATGAATTTGTTCTTTGACTGCAACGAGTCTTTAGTCGATGAGGCTGATGGGTTCACTTGCACTCACCATATATTTTCCCCTCAGAACGCCATCGACTGGAGCAAGATAGATATTAAGGATTTCGTCATGCTATGAAGCCGTAAATTTAATCACCATCTATTCCTATGTACGTGAGAGATTAAACGATTAGTTGACGTTTGGGCCCAGGGCTGTGACATTGCAATTGTATCCACCTGCCACTTTGATCTTGGAATCATTCTGCAAGATGTCTTTAAGATCATCGAGCGACTTGGGAACAATTTCAGTGTTCGCGATACTATGAGCCATGTGAATAAGATCAGTAGTAGGTGATAAACCTGGACAAGTCTTAATACGTACTAGTAGACGAGCGGCTACTCAAATGGTGGCAGTCTTGGACTCCGATCGTTTAACTCACCCGCCGGGCCAGTGCAGATTCAAATGGGCTTTCGTCATCGCACAACTTTGCCGATCCCTGCACAGGTGTCCTGTCTGTCTTGTATTGAACCTCGACAGCTCCTCGCGGGTTCAGGTATGGTTAAATCTGAGTAGAATCATTTTCTATGCATATATCAATGTGCAGATGACGGTTCTGTCCGCCTTTATTCCTTGGATACATTCACAGTCCTCAAAGCGATACGAAGTATAGGCCCCGTCTCTTCCATTGCCTTTCGTCCCCAGCCCACCTCCGCTCTGAGTCACCTTTGGGTTGCATCCGGCCGACAGGTGAGCACACAGCATTTACCTACACCGGGTTTCATGTAATGTTGCAATAGGCACTTCAGTTTTCGTTGGGTACGGAAAAACTCATCTTGGCATCCACGGACGCCTTGCAGACGCTGGACCTAGGTGTGGATGACGACGATATGCTGAGCGAAGTAAAGTGGCGCTCGGGTGTTGAACTATGCATACTGACAACCTTGATTAGCTCTCCGTAAATGAGAAAGGAACCAAGATGGCGTTTTGCACGGATTCAGGCTCGGTAGGAGTCGTTGATCTACAAACTTGCGAAGTCACACGGATGAAACAATGTCATAATAACGTGAGTTTGTTGCTCACCTGAGGCTGATTCTTCACTCTTATTTCCAGGTGTGCGGTTCAGTTCGGTTTGTCCCAGGTCGTCCCAGCGAACTTGTCAGTGGGGGGTATGACTATGCCTTGCTGCATTTCGACTTTGTACAAAGAAGTGTGCTTTCTCGGGATGACTTAAGTTGGTTTTCTAATTTTGTCGTCGCTTTGGTAAATTACTGATTTATACCAACTCTTAGCGGCGGCCCCCCCATCTTCTGGAGTTTCTTTGTCCCCACCGTTCATACTCTGTTTATCGATATCGGCAGCTGGGATAATAGCTGCGGGCACTGCTGACGGGCGCTTGTATATTGGCACTGGCGCGGAAAAATTCCCAGAAACCTCAGATCGGTACAAACGACAACGCAAATGGAAAGGGCTGAAAGTAGATGGCAGAATCATCGCTGATGTAGCAGAGGGCCCTATTGTTGCACTGTATGTCTATTGTCCACAACTTCACGAAGAGGATTACAATATTGAATCTGCCTGTACAGAGCTTTCACCGAATCACGAGAGTTGGTGGCCTGCACACTACTTGGTAAGATCACCCAGTACCAAATCTGTGGGTCAGCCGTAGATGGTACGATAAAACTGGAACCCAAATGGACAAGCGAAAGTAAGGACAGCTATAAGGTGAACTCAATTGTGTTTTCAGGGGAGTCCATAGTCATAGGAGGATTCCGAAAAGACGGAACAGGCGTCATTGAAGCATGGTCTATTTGTTGAGAATGGTACATTGCATTACACCGAAAAATACGATCTTTGGGAGGAAAGGTTAAAAAAATTACTGTTTCTTCTTTTCCTCAAGTTCTGCTATTCGGCGGAGGTAGGAATCCCTTTCGTTCTTCAGCCTCTCCAAGTATTTTTCATCCGAAATCCGCTGGCCAAATATTGAAAGTATGCGATCGATGGGCGACTCAGTGGCAGAGGGTCCGACTGAAGTTGGTTGGCTTGCCACAGGGGCTAAAAGCTCTCCTGGTAAAGTTTGACCGACATCACCAGAGTTTTGGGCCGTATATAGAGCTGAAGTGACGGAATCTACGGAAACACTGTGTATTCGGAGGACGTTGAGTTCGTTGAAACACCATTGAAACAGCGTGCACATGAGTGCGCCAGTTACAAGGCCTGGTATCAAACCACGTCGGCCCCCTAAAGTGATAGATGAGATAGTCAAATAGTGGCCTGAGATGATTTGACACACGCTTCCATGTATTGAGGATACCCCCTGCGAGTCCACCACTTATTCCCGAATCAAGCAAATGAGATGCTCGGATATCAGACCAAGATAGAGAAGTATTCTCTGATTCCGTGTCGCCAACCGAATGAAGTAACTTTTGTCGACGTGTTTGATATTGTCTTCCTGGGTGCGTCAATACAAGGAGAGGGCCGACTGCATATTCCCGTATGCCTGCCAAAAAGGTCAATGATTTCATCGCAGCTTTCTAGGTCGGAACGCAACTAAAGAAAGTCGCAGCGACAATTCCACTATTCACAGCGGAGTAAAGGAGAAATTTACTCGGGGCACCATGCTTAAGGCCGCCATAAAGACCGCCAGCCAGCCCGCAAAGAGACGCTGGAAAAAAGGAAATTAGTACGCACATTTGGTGCTTATAAGCTGGCACAAGGGACGAACTCGCATGTAATAGCGACGCCTTTAAGGACTGTACGTGGTGCTGATGGATCCATGCCAGAGGGGATTCAAACTCCGATTAGGTCTTGTGTCGCGGTCACGTGAATTTCACGTGCGATACGTGTGATCACTCGTATCTTCGTCAAACACATCATCATGGCTAGGGAGCTGCAGTCGAAAGATCTTCAAGAATGCGTGTAAGTTACGAGATTTTTCACCAATCGTGCGTCATATGACCATTTGAACAGAAATCTTATACGAGAAATGACACGGATTATCGACCCTGCTGATGACTACCTTACCATTACTGCCGCCGAGGAGCAGATGAAAGTCAACTATGCTAAAGCAAAAAAAGAGAATGACGAGGCATATTCCAACCTCAAATGTGTGTTCTGCCACATTACTACCCAATCGTATCTCTGAGACCACAACCCGGCAGCACTTTCCCGTTTATTGGACGCGGCGCGGAAATCATCTACACGACCACCTAATGTTCCAACGATGGAGCAGCATGCTGCGCGGTTGAATGAACTCGACGCATCGCGTATATCTCTTGCCAAAGCTATACGAGATGCTGAGAACACACTAGCAAGCAAGGAAGCAGAACTTGCTGCGCTGAAGGAGATCATGCGAAAGCTGGAGGAATCTGATCCAGCACAGGACCACCAGCGCGAACTGGATGGTTTTACGTGAGCTCGAGTTGTTTCTGACTGACAACAAACCCCCTGACCACTCTCATTCAGGCTTCGTCTCAAGATATTTAAAGGGATGGGGTTCCAACCCATCTTGGAGGAGGATGGACAGGTAGAGAAAATGCTTATTCGTGAGTAAACAATTCCGTATCACCTTTGGCAGTAATTCATGTAGCACTTAGGTGGCGAATTCGGCGACGTTCATTGTGCGACCTCCGATGGTGACGACTTTCAAAGAGCAGAGCATGTCTGGAAGTTGGTATCTTCGTGACAGCAATACCAATATTCGCTGGTGCACCCGCTACATATTAGTGGATCTCGACTTATCAGGTATATTAAAGTATGGTGAAAAATGAGAATAATATATAATATATGTTTCTGAAAGCAAAATCTAGCTCTCGCGAGGTAGCATAGCATGTACGTCTTGTTTGACAACCCATACTTTCTTGTCTTTCGACTTCTCAGTCATCTCTCGTACTTTGGCTTCGATTGCATTCTTTTTGATTTTGAAGACACGGAACTCTTGGTAAATGCTGTCGACAAGGTAAGTAAAGTTGGGTGTGGCGAGATCGGTAATCTTTGCGAGCAATGCGCTCAGGTGCGCCTCGGGGAAACTCGTTTTTGGAACCAACGTCGCCGTGCGCTTGGAAGCCATCGAAACTGTTGCCATAGGTTGGATCGTCCCAGACAGCGACGGATGAACTTCAGGAGCCTGTCCTTCCTCAGAAACGGCGGATACGAAGGTAAAAGGATTAATGGGGTATGGTGCATCTGAAATACAGTTCAACTAATTTGGCGAGGCGCAAAGCAAAGATACCTACCATTCAGAAGTTGTATGCGATATACATTGAAAGGGTCGTATTGACATTGACCGATGTGCGATTCCCAGAACGGACCTTTCATGAATGGAACCAGTGGTACCACCACTTTTCGCTTCTTCTCAGATCGCCTTTCGATGTTTTCAGCTTTCCGTTTCGCTGGAGGCATCGATAGATCAATGGGTGGAGGAGATATGTCATCCAGGCGCAGAGGTGACCGAACTTCCTCGTCATCGTCAACCAGCCAGCTGTCCGCATCCGAGTCCGTATCATCAGCATCCGGTTCGTCATCTTCTCCGTCTACTACATCATCCGCATCGCCTGGGCCTTCATCCTCCCATTCCTCCCCACTATCATAGGTGTAGTCATGGGCCAATATATCACGGTCAAGTGGTGTACGCGGGCCCACTATGCGAGAGTTACGGGTCCATGTTCCATAATACCCTGGGCGCGAGTCATCGTGGAAGATGAGCACTTTGGCTGGCAAGAGCTGTCGATTTCGGAGAACGCCGAGCAAATGACGGACTTGTGCCGGATCGCCTGCAATTTCCGCATCACTCAGCAGTGATATGGTATCACGGACACTACGGGGGTTATACGTCTTGAGAAAAGCTGCCTTGCGTGTTTTGAGACAAAAACTTCGACAGTTCTGACGAAGTTCTTCAATAAACTCTTGCAAACTCGTAGGCGAATCTCCTAGTGAGGTTGAAACTTCCGGCCCTTGGGATAATACTCCAAAATCTTCAACACCTCCCAGTGATTCATCATCGATGACGATGGCTTCTTCATGAGTTATACCGGTCGTCCGATTGCGAGATTTCTTCTTTCCCTCCAAGAGCCAGTTAAACGGCGCAAGTTCTGCGTCCTTCTTCAACACGAATGGTCTGAAAGTCCTTTGGAAGTCATTCTCCACGGAAGGACCGGTAGAGATACTCGAGTCTTTGGTCGACGAGTTCTGAACGGAGGGTTTGACTTTCCCGAAGAAATTAACCATGATCGAGCGGGATCTGTCCTGAGCTTCCTTCTGTTTCTTTTCTTTCTCTGCTCTTGCGACCCTTTTCTCCTCTTTATCTTTGATCTGTGACAACAATCGAACACTGAAAAACTCGAACAACAGAAGAGTAACACACCTTGGCAACCTTTTCCGGATCTGGAGCCTTCTTCATACGCCCTTTCGGTGGAAGGTTTTCAGAGTGCTAAAGTAGTCGAGACTTATACTCAACTCGAGTTCCAGAGGACAACAATGCTCAAGAAACTCACCGCCTCATCATCCGCCGGGTCAGGAGATTCCTTCACTACATGATCCATTGAGAAAGATTCATTGTTAGCTGCATTGATTGTTTCCGTTTCAGATTTGTCGACGCCCTTCACGGGGAGCTTAGCGACATTCTTTGGATCGAGAACGACAGCTTGTTCGGCTTGTGAAAGGCTCTCAAAGGCTACATGCAAGTCTGTACTAGCCTACTTATAGTCAGAAAGTTCACTTGGGCATACGGGAAATACTGTCGCGTACCTGAACACGTTCTGCCTGTCTCGCATCAGCACTGTCTCTGGCAGACTTTGGTAGCCAGTCCTTGTAAGCATCCTGCACTTCCCACCGCCAAATACAAAGCGCTGCAGGAAGTTTCTCGCCAACCGGAGCATGTAGACCATAGTTAATCCTGGTCATCACCGACTTAATCGTATGCTCTACGACTGAAAGGGGAAGAATCGATTCGAGGCTCAGACGGTAAGTGTCCTCGCCTCCGCTTGGGCCAAGTAAAATTGAACGGATCTGTTTGGCCAAAGGGACAGCAGCCTTGTCGCTAGTTTGGGTTGGCGGCATTCATGGAAGTGTAGGATCAGAGGCATACCTCTCTTGCGCTAGTTTAACTATGATGGGTTTGTGTTCATCGGGTATGCAGATAAGGGGTTGGTCTTGGCTCTGGACACGCGAGTTCAGCATCTCACGAAATTTTACGACCTCTGGGCTGCACATCAACGCGAGGATAAGACTACATATCATGCCTACCTTGCATGGTTTCGGATGCCTTCTCGAAGGAAATTGGCTTTTGTCTAAAAATGACCTTCCCGTTCTTCAGTTCCGCAATGGGGTTTTTCGGTGCTACTGCGACAACGGTTAACGACAGACGACGCGCGGTGGGGTCAATACATACTGGACGATGTACCCGGGGTAGAAATAGCTAATACACGTTCCTCTGTGAGCTGTACACGCTCCGTTTGGATTCACTCACCGACATTGGAGGAGGGCAACGCCATCGTGACCGACGTGGAGAGAGTGTGCTCGGGTCGCGTCCACTGGGTCGCGGTAGGCCTGTGGGAATAAATTTGTCAGACGCGACATTGGATCACGCGTTACCGACGCGTCTCTAACCGCGATCAAGACATCGAAATGGCTTTCTTTCAACCTCAGCAAAATAAGCCAGCTGTGCAAGCAAAACAAACAGTAGCACCAGCATTGCAGCCTTGGGTAGAAAAATAGTGAGTACACTTCTTGACGTGATTACTGATCCGACAACTTCATCGCCGTCAGCCGTCCAAGGACAATAGATGAAATCTCTGCCCAAGAGCACACAGTGACAGTATTACGCAAATCACTGTCCTCTACTAACGTCGGTCTCTTTCATGCACTGCTTTGTCGCGTTGATAGTTTTCGCAGCTTCCTCATATGTTGTTCTATGGTCCTCCGGGGACAGGAAAGACATCCACGATTCTTGCGTTATCGCGGCAGCTTTTCGGGTGCGTAGTTTATTTTGTTGGCTCCAATCGATTGTACGATTATTTATCGTCTTTTTATTTTCAGTCCAGACAACTTTCGAGAGCGGGTACTTGAACTGAACGCTTCAGACGAGCGAGGTATTTCCATTGTCAGAGAGAAAATAAAGGCGTTTGCCCGACAAACACCAAGGGCACAAAAAATTACCTCGGATGGCACCTCGTACCCATGTCCACCCTACAAGATTATCATTCTTGACGAGGCCGATTCAATGACTCAAGATGCTCAAGGCGCTTTGCGACGTATTATGGAGACATATGCGCGAATAACTCGTTTTTGTCTCGTTTGCAATTATGTCACTCGGTCAGTATAGTCCAGTCCACCTTCTTGGCACCTTTCGAGACCATATCACTCAGCATCATTGACCCACTGGCTTCGCGCTGTTCCAAGTTCCGATTTACTCCCCTTGACTCCTCATCGACATCGACCCGACTCGTGCAAATTGCCACCGCAGAAGGCGTCGACATCGCTCCTGAAGTCATAACCGCACTTATAGACACTTCCAATGGCGACCTTCGCCGATCAATCACATACCTACAGTCAGCATCTCGACTGTCTGCATCGACAAACCCCCCGGCGCCAATCACTCCACGAGACATTGAAGAAATTGCGGGAGTGGTCCCGAAGACTATCGTGAATGACTTTTTGCGAACACTTGGAATTGATGTCGAGCACAACATGGAAATGGACGAGGATCCAGTAAATCAAAAGCAAGAAAGCGAAAGCTTCGAATCTATCCGGAAGAAAGTCAAATTTTTGATGCGGGAAGGCTATTCTGCCTCACAGTTACTGGTCCAGGTCAGCGGTGCAGTTGGGTCGGGTTGAGTTGTATATTACTCACCCACGAGCCAGTTGCACGACCAAATTATTGTTCATCCAACGCTACCCGCTAGTCAAAAGGCAAAGATCGCGATAGCAATTGCTGAAACTGACAAAGCACTTTGTGATGGTGCGGACGAAGAACTGTGGACAATGGAGGTCGCCCTGCAAATTTACAAGGCTTTGACATCATAGATACTATAGAACACATTGTGCTCGACATTCGATGTTTACTTTATTGCCACTCTATTTGTCCTCCTTCGTTGCAAGTACGATTTGTATGTGGCATGCAGTGAGAAATTATTGATTCATATCATGCACACAAAAACATGTAGAACAACAGACGCAAGATGACAAACGGACAACAAGGCTCTATTTTGCGATCATGCAAGCTTTTATCGGATACCTGCCGTTGCCTTTTGGAGAGCTCGCTTAATGCTAAGTTCTGCCTTTCTAAGCTCATCACCTGTGGAATCCTCGATCTCGAGCTTCTCCAGTGCACGTGCAAGCTCAGCCTCGACCTGCGCCTTGGCTCCCCGCTTGAGCTTCATACCGATCTCTGGTGAAGTAATGGTCCCTTCAACCTGGTGAATGTATGCCTCGAGGTTGGACTTGGCTTCGTGACGCGAGGAGAATTCCTTGTCGGCTTGTTTGTATTGCTCAGCATCCTTGATCATTTGATCAATCTCAGCAGCGGACAAGCGTCCGACCGAGTTTGTGATGCCTGAAAAAGGGCTAAGTATAACCACAGACAAACGCTCGCGGACATACTGATGGATGCTTTACGACCAGATGCACGATCCTGAGCTGATACTTTTAGGAGACCATTGGCATCAACCTCAAAAGTGGTCACTAGTTCAGCTTGACCACGGGGCATAGGGGGGATGCCAGTGAGCTCGAATTCGCCGAGCAAGCGGTTGTCACGGCATTGGGTACGTTCACCCTCATAACTAAAAACGACGCATAAATGTTCAATTCCCATGACACCATAAACACGAAAGCTTACACTGGGAAAGTGACAGTGGTTTGATTGTCCTCGACAGTAGTGAACGTCCGCGACTTGTTGGTGGGAATGGGAGTATTCCGAGGAACGACAACTCCGAAAACATCACCTTGCATGGCAACGCCAAGTGATAGAGGTGCGACATCGAGCAGAAGAAGATCGGCAGTTTTGTCCGAAGTCTGGCCAGTGAGGACAGCAGCTTGGACAGCAGCCCCGTAGGCGACGGCCTCATCAGGATTGATCGACTTGTTCAACTGACGGCCACCAAAATACTCGGAAACAAGAGACTGAATCTTTGGGATGCGGGTTGAACCACCGACAAGGACGATGTCATCGATTTTTTCACGAGGAATTTTCGAATCTTTGAGGACTTTCTCAACAGGCTCAAGAGTGGATTTGAACATAGTAGCGTTAATCTCCTCGAAACGAGCACGAGTTATGTTGGCAGAGAAGTCTTCGCCCTTTTAAAAATTTCATGAGATGGAAGTCCAATAAAATACATGGGATGCGACAGACCTGGTACAAGGAGTCTACCTCAACAGTTGTTTGAGTGACACTTGATAGAGTGCGCTTCGCACGCTCGCAAGCACTTCTCAGGCGTCGGAGAGCACGCGGATCTTCGGATATATCGTGCTTCGTCTTGCGTTTGAACTCGTTTTTGAAATGCTCCAAGAGTGCATTATCAAAGTCTTCACCACCCAAGTGAGTGTCACCAGCCGTGGCTTTCACGGCGAAAACACCACCGCTGATGTTGAGAAGGGACACATCAAAAGTTCCACCACCAAGATCAAAAATGAGCACGTTCTTCTCAGCTTTTGATTGGCGATCGAGACCGTAAGCAATGGCTGCTGCGGTAGGCTCATTGATTATGCGGAGAACGTCGAGGCCAGAAATAGCGCCAGCATCTTTGGTAGCTAACCGTTGGGAATCGTTAAAGTAGGCCGGAACACTGCAGGAATATGTTTTTTTTTTAAAAAAGAAAACTTTATTTGCAGCTCACGTGACGACAGCCTTCTTCACGGTCTTGCCGAGTTTGGCCTCTGAGATTTCCTTCATTTTGGTTAGGACCATTGATGAGATCTCCTGAGGCGTGAAAGTTTTTTCCTCCCCGAGGTAGTTGACCTTGATCAGAGGGGAGCCCTCTTTTTCAACCACCTCGAATGGCCAATGGGCGATATCCTAGAAATCGATGAATATGGATGCCATCGAAGAACGCGGGAAATACAATTACCTTTTTGACGTCGGGATCGCTAGCGAGATGATAAGAATTCGTGCCATGCGCAATTCTGTGCAACTCACTCATAACGACGGCCAATGAGACGCTTGGCATCGAATACAGTGTTGCGCGGGTTCATGGCCGCTTGATTCTTGGCGGCATCGCCAATCAGACGCTCCTCGGATGAAAAGGCGACGTATGACGGTGTGGTCCTGTTTCCCTCTGTAACCCGAGATCGGCATCATGGCTCAATAGTTTGGAGATGGATGCTCACGATCGTTGGCAATGATTTCGACCCGATCATTTTGCCAAACACCGACGCATCTGTAGACATATGAGGATAGTGCGACGATCAAGGATGGATATGCATACGAGTAGGTGGTACCGAGATCGATGCCAACAGCGCCGTCGAAAGCGTCGTCTTCCATTTTTTTTAGTTTTTTGGGCAGATGGTGGTGGACAACAAGATGCAAAGAAGAAAAAATAATCGATAGCGCTGAGGTAAGCTTATGGTAGAAATTGTGCACCGCCACTTGTCTGACATTTCTGACCATGGCGTTGAGGTCGTCGCTCACCGCGTCGAGATGTCTGCCGAGGCTCCTCAGGACGATGCACACGGCCCCTGGGGGCGAAATGGCCTTGCAGTCTCAGGATGACTGGCAACTCATGCAGGAGAACAGAGCCCGCTTTAAGCTTCTCTGTGCGTAGTTTTCTCTGCCGCTGCCTGCTGACGCTCAGCATCACCGCAGTTGACTTGTTCAACGAACACGGCTCGACCCAGACCCGCGAAAATACCTACCAGCCTCATCATGCATATACCCGCGAAGTCGGCCCTTCGCAAGTCACTCTATCCGCTCTCATTGCAGCCGGCGCGCACCTCGGCCACACAAAATCACTCATGAACCCAAACTTTCTCCCATACGCCTTCGGCGTTCGTGCCGGCCTCACTGTCATTGACTTGGACCAGACCATTCCGCTGTTACGCCGAGCCGCTAATGTCGTCAGTGCGATAGCCCAACGTGGAGGCACCATACTCTTCGTTGGCACACGCCCGGACCTCCGAGATATCGTTCGTGATGCGGCGAGCAAACTAGGAGAGCAAGGTTACTACGTCGGAGAGCGATGGCTGCCTGGAATCCTCACAAACAGGAAGCAGCTCTTCCCATCCACAAGTCAAAAATATCACATCACCCCCGACACTGTCGTCTTCCTCAATCCCTTGGCTAACATGAATGCGATACGTGAATGCGCTCTACAGCACATTCCAACCATCGGTATCGTCGATTCCAACGCCGATCCTCGTATCGTCATGTACCCAATCCCCGCAAACGATGAAAGCACGCGCACAGCTCGTTTAGTATCCGGAGTGCTTGGAGTCGCTGGGAAAGAAGGTATTGTTTCCCGGCAAGGGGAAGAGAAAGAGTTGGAGCGTCAAAAAGACCGGATGATGATCTTAGAAAAGCTCTCAGGTCCAGAAATATGAGTGCGACTGTGTACCATTCGTGTCATTTCTATCTAGATCTCGTCTGCTCTGCTTGCATGTCAAACCAATATTCTAAAACAGCTTTAGTATGTGATTGAGCTAGAATATCGCCGCACTCACTTTCCGCACCAGCTAGGGCTCTGATGTTTCCACCTAGTTTGTTAATTGTTTCCGTGTACTCGTCTGCCTCCACGCTGTCAAACACAATGCCACCTCCCGCCTGAAGGTAGGCAACGCCATTTTTAAATGTCATCGTCCGAATAGCAATGCAGGTATCCATAGCGTCATCTGCAAAATCGAATCGGCCCACAGCTCCAGCGTAAATTCCTCGTTTTTCTCGTTCCAAATCCGATATAATTTCGATTGCCTTGATCTTGGGTGCGCCGGAAACAGTTCCCGCAGGAAAAATGGAACGAAAAGCATCAAATCTGTCAATGTTTCATGTTCGTTTCCTATTCCCTCGTTGCACGTCGTTCTCACCTGTTCTGGCCATCTCGCAACATTCCAGAGACTTGTGAGGTCAAATGAATAACATGACTGAATTTTTGAATCTGCATGAGATGGTCGACCTTGACCGATTCTGGTTTGCACACACGATTGACGTCGTTGCGTGCGAGATCGACAAGCATGATATGTTCTGCCTTGTCTTTCTCTGATGTGGTCAGTTGCTCCGACAGCAACTTGTCCTCTATACTGTCGTAAATTCAAACATGTTCCAAGAAAAATCACGAGAACAAACCATCAGTTGTCCGACCTCTTTTCGTGGTACCTGCAATAGCATGGTTGTACACCTTGTTGGACTCTACTTTGCAGAGCGTCTCTGGGCTAGCACCAACGACCTGGAGCTCTCCGCAATCCAAGTAAAACATGTACGGACTTGGGTTTACTTGTCGAAGGTGCCGATACGCGTTGAAGGGGTGAAGGTCAGTAGGTCGAGCAAGTCTTTGAGATGGGACAGCCTGGATGATGTCGCCCGCCACGATGTGTTCTTTCAGCCGGGTCACAAAACCTTCGTAACCCTCTTTTCCAACATTTGACACGGCCTCGTTTCCAAGTCGAATAGGAGCTTGAGGGACTTCTGGGGTGGTGGATGACAAAAGGGCTTTGGCAAGCCGGCGCACTTTGGACTGTGCGGCTGTATAGGCAAAGGACAAATTTGACGTTCCTGCATCCTTTGGATAGAAGACATGCGAGACGACCTTGATCACTTGGAAAAGGTGGTCATATATGAGCAGCGTATCCGCGATCATGAAGACGGATTCCGGAATACCAACGGGGTCCTTGAGGCCCCGAGCCGTCTTTGGTTCGAAATAGCGGATGCAATCGTATGCAACATAGCCTATAGCACCACCGGTGAAGGTCGTGATTTCGGGGACCTTGATATATTGGTACGCGGAAAGTTCCTTCTGGAGGGCGACCATGGGGTCCCCTGTGATCTCTTCGTCGGGACCGGTCTTGATGACCTTTATCGGATCTGCAGAAAGCCAGTTGACCTTGCGTGCGCGCTGAGAGATGGAACGTACCAGCGCCAATGAAGCTATATCTGGCAATATTCTCCCCTGCAATGACAGATTCGAGGAGAAAGCTGTACTTGGAATCCTTTGCGATGCGGAGATAGGCCATGCATGGTGTGATGAGGTCTGCAGGGAGCTGGGCGAAGATGGGTATGCAGTTGCCTCGTTTCTCCCGGATGATGAGCTGCTCCACAGTTTGGAGGGGCGGGTGGGTGACCAACTTCTGTACGAACGCGTGAGACGGCGACGGCGACGCGGAGCGCAATGCGACTTACCTGGGGATCCATCAGGGTAGGAGGGAGTTAAGGGAGAGCGACCTGTGAAGCCAGCGGGATCGGCGTTTATATATGAAACAAACATGGTCATCCCTTGTGGTTTTATTCATCGTCGCCCAGCCGCTCGGCGCTGAGGCGCAGTGTATGGTGAAACCCTAGCCAGAAACGTGCAACATCAATTGAGCGGCTTATCATATGTACCCCAGCTGGCTGCGCTATACCGGCACAGGCAAGTCCAGTACGCCCTTCCCAGCTTACGGCTCCGTTTTTCCCAGATATGACCACACCAACATTCTCCTGCGATCAGACCAACGACACGGTCATTGTATCTCTCTATTGCCCGTCTGTCAGGGTACGTTCTCGGTGTATAATGCCATCACCGTGCGCTGCATGGCTGTGTCTTTTCCAAAGGCGTCCGACGTCGAAATAAGTGTTGACGGCACACTGTTGATCGTCCACATCAACCCGTATTTTCTTCGCCTGCACTTTCCCCACGCAGTACTTGAGGACGACGCCTCGACTGCGCTTTATGATCCAAGCACAGGACACTTGACCATCACTTTAGCCAAGGCCGTCAAAGGCCAGACTTTTCCGGACCTAGATATGCTGGCCAAATTGTTGGCCCCTCGGTCATCACGGCCTCCAGCCGCGCCATCAATCGAGGTTCTCGAATCTCCATCAGAAAAAGACGGCACTGATGAATTGTTGCACCGAGCGGCTCGATTGACACTGGAGGAAAGGGATGAATTTCTACAAGGTGCCACGGTCTAATTAAATGGCATATCCAGCTGACCGCCCATCTTTAGCCGCACAAAATGACTGGCAGCTGCCTCAGGCAGTCCCAGAGTCATCAGCGGAGCTCCACCCACCCGGAAAATATTATGGTTTCCTGGACAAGTATACCGGCTATTTCATGCATGTTGCACACACCGAGAACGAAGTCAACGAGTTGGGCGTTAACGCAGAAACCTGTGATCTTGATGACAGACGAAATCTTCGAATTAAACATGAAAATGCAAAGTGGGACGAAGAACATTATATGTTAGCTCATTCACATGTCTCATCGCTAAACCAAATCTTACGGTTATATAGGGCCGACTACGCCGACGACGAATATGTTCAAGAGCTCATCGCGTGGGAAGACCCTGCAAACGGCAGGGAGATCGTGTACACGGAGGTTGAAAAAATGGAAATGCTTCGCCTTCCACGCAGGGAGTGTACGTTATGCTTTCATAAACCAACGATGGGATGATGAACGCCACCAGCAGATATCACGAACAACGTTCAAGAACGGAACCTTTACTTGTCACTTGTCACCCTCCTATTTGCTTATGCCTACGATAAACGAACCTCTCTAAACGACCCAACACCAGAGAGTGCATGGACGATTTGTTCACTAGTGCCAGTATTCTCTGCACTCGACCCGCCCCCATACGCACGCGCGACTCCGGACATGCCGGAAGCCCACGGATTGGTACTCACCGATGCAGAGCTGATACCGGCCCTGGCTACCTCGTACAGACGCAGTCTTTGCTTTCCATTGCATCGCTCGTTTCAGCTGTCAGAGGCGTGTCGAAGGGACGTCGCCTGCTACATAGCACAAGGCAAAAGAATGTTGACTAGATCCTTGCTGGAGATGAAAAGAATATTGGATCACCACGAGGCGTACTATGTCTATAGCAGGATCTGGCTGGACGATTTCTGTATATGGATTCAGACTTGTGCGAGGTAAGCATGGCCCAATTCAATGCCATATTACAAGCCTCGACGGGATCTATAGTGATAGCGTGCTGGAAGAATTGGCTAGCACACTGACCACAATAGTCGTGCCGAAGAGTGTGATTGGATGGGAGCTCGAGCAACTGGAAGAAGCGGTCCAACTCGCGGCCTGTAGAACGAGCGATAGTGACGACGAATCGACGGAGTGACTGCGGAAGGTCAACTGGAAGTGTTGAAAGCAAATTTCAATTTCATACAAGTTCATGTTCTTGATCGATATCATACCGCTGATTGACACCAAATACGAACATATCGGCTTCAATGAGCCACGCAAATTCCGCGCGCGAAATTCATACATATAAAGAACGAAATGAGATCCATGTCGGCACTAGTCGGTCGGTCAAAACGGCACAAGACACGACGTCGATATCATTGCCCCAGAATGTCTCCTTTTAGGTTTGCCATGGTCAAGCTGCCAGCACCCTTCGCACGACGAAGCGAACAAGTTCCAAATGTCTTATCGCCGGGTATTCTGCCGATGGGAACCGCGGCTCAGGCTGACGACTGTCGCTTGGGGTCCTACTTCTCGTCGTGAGGCATACAGCCATGTCAGTGCCACCTTCGTTGATGCACGATACGCCGGCTCCGTCTCGCTCACCGAAAATCGGGTGGAGAAAGTTATGTACGTGTTACTATTAGTGCTGCCATGTTACATAAATAAATCAAAAAAAATGCGGTAACCTCATGTCTGTATGTGGTCCAAGCCGAGTCCATTTCACGCCATTCTGCGGACGGGAACTCGCATTGTGATGAGCACACATGTCATTCTCACTCCTCTGCGGTTCTGACATGTTCATTTGCTGGCAGCACGTCGAAACCACTCTGGCCAAGGTCGGCAGGCAAAATCGCCGATTCGTCTAATGCCGACTCGGAAGCAGTGAGAAGCGCTTCCCCTTCCTCCGCTCCGGTCACCGGCACTGTAGGTGTGGGGGGTGGACAGAGGAATGAGGGCGGCTGAACCAAATTGTTGAATAAGAACTACGCATTCCCCGTGAGTAACAGCATGTCGACAAGAACTGATCGACGCACCGTTCCATAGCTAATCAAGGAGGGAGGTGAGCATACAAGATTTCGAGCAATAGTTGACTACTTACACCAGGAAAGAAAAGCCAAGGACTTGGACAAGCGATATGGGGAACAAAAGTCGCTCCCAGCCCAGGGCAAGACTAATCAGCCAGATGGAGAGGGTTCTGCAAGTATCAGTTAAACTTCTAGCTGTAGCGCTAACATGCCTAGTGACGCTCAGGCCAAAGTAGTTGAAGAGAGCGATACTGAAAGCGATGGCAATGCCAGACCAAAGGACGCTCGGGGTATTGATCATCTGGTACCACCCTCTTGGAAGGTCAAAAAAGGGAGAGCGAGAAGACACGGAAGGTTGAGCCATGAATGGGACAAGCAACAAGATTGTGAGAGCGCCAAACAAGCCTTCGTAGCCCACGGCGACAAGAGGAGGAACACTCCAGCGGGTCATGATCTTTTCCTCGACGACGAACTGCGTTGCGGTACTGCAAGGTTGATGAGGAAATAGCAAACAAAGACAGTAAAGATATCTTACAAGACTTGGGCAAACAATATGAAAAAGACGCCTGTTAACGAGATCAGTGAAAGATGGGATAGCATAGTAAATGATAGCACCGATGAGAGCCTCGGCGACGTCGACCTGATCTATGGGATCGGGGGTGGAGCCGGTGAGATGAGCGGTGAACAGGTTTACAGCATCGTTGACGGAGTCCTTGATCAAAGAGCCACTGTAGCCGACAAGGGAGACACCGGCCATGACCGTTAGGAGGGAGAACCATCTGGGGATGATGAGAAATGGGGAATGGGGAGAAGAAAAGGGACAAACTGGTATAACCAAAGATGGCGACGGAGGAAGATCACGCTAAGAATGCCGACGAAAAGGACGAGGGCACCACGGGTCATTTGAAAAATGGAGACAGGAGTGTATAAAAGGCCGATATTCATGAGCTGCAGGAGAAGGGAGGAAAGATGAGCGAGGACGGATTGTGATGGAAGAGGGACGGACCGTGGTGCCGGTGAGATCACATGCGGCGGGGAACCACAAGAGGAGGATCTTCCATCCTGTTAGCTGCTGCTGGGAAGGCTTGTCGTCGAAGCTGTCGTCCTGGTCTGGTTCGGAGGGAAGAAAGACGGGCGGAGGAGTTTGCCTCGTGCGGAGCCACGTGTAGAGGACGGGGAGAAAGCCTAGGAAGCGGATGAGGAGAAGACATAAATGGAGGAGCCAAACACGGACAAAGCATCTCGCCAACTAGCACTTAGGTCAGCGAGAGGGCAGACGGCGAGGAGAGACACGGACGGAACATCTGGAGGGTCTGCCAGACCGGCTGCTCGTAGAGAACGTGGTTTCGAGGGTCCGGATCGGCACAGTTCTCGACGCACTGCATGTCCTGCGGGGGGGATGAGGGTCGGGCACACGGAGCAGTGTGGGGTGTTACTGGCCTGCCACTTGCTCCAGAGGGAGTTGCTGGAGCCCTGGTTGGTGTCAGCACGTTCCAGAACGGAGTGGGAACACGCACGGTGATGATCATGCCGGCGAGGAGGACGGGGATGTACAGCGACGAGCGTGTCATGATGGCGCGCAAGAGGAGAGAGGGAGCGAGTCGAGATGCCGCAGTCACATGTGACGATCCACGTGACGTGGGGAATTAATTACATAATTTCGATCTCAGATTTGAATGGGGGTCACCGATCATGGAGTGCTTCTCGCCGACTTCCATTTTTGGCGAGAGTGTCGTCGTTATTTATCGCGTCTGCGGCGCTTCTCTTCCCTCCCTCTGTCCGTCTCTGCTCGTCTCGCGTCCTTCTCCTCGTCGTCCCCGCCATCGTCCCCGCCCTCCTCCTCATCGCCCGACACGACGGCCACACATGGTCAAGCTGTCACTCGTCTCCCCAAAAGGCAACCAAGGTGTCCGCGACTTCCCGTACCATGGCTACCTCGGCTTAACTCCACTCCGCTTCGAAGGTCGTGCGTACTCCTCTCACTTCTCTGCGTCCCCCTCCACTCGTCCCCGTTACCCCAGTCGTCCGCACCCAGATCGAGCAGGATGGAAAGCCCCTCCTTGCAAGGGACATAGTCCTCGCCGTCCGCTGCTACGAGTCCCGCCAGTCCCGCTTGGGAACCGTCCAATCAAACGTCCTCTATCACCACTCCATCACCCTTTGGCAGAAGCCCGACGCCCTCGATTGGTCTGAGGTCGGCGATTCCGAATACCCCTTTCGCTTTTCCATACCCTCCCACATCACCGCTCCCAGCTCTGCCCTCTATTCCCAAGAGTACCGAATATACTGGCGCATCGAAGCAGGCATGCTGTTCTCTCTGTACTCCCCCATACCCCTTCTCACCTCCCTGTAGTTTTTAACCACATCCCCATTCCCGCTGTTGGCACTCGCCAAGTCAAACACTTTGAACTACCCCTTGTCCGTTACGATGCCCCACCCTGTCTCTCTCCTCCGACACCCCTCACGCCTTCCTCTCCCTCCTACATGACATTGTCCAGGCCTAAATCCCGTGGCCCCCTCCTCCGCTATTGTATTATCCTACCACCTAATCCAATCGGTCCCCTTGATCTCGTCTCTGTACAACTCGTCGTACAGCCCCTTGACTCCTCTCTATCGATTCGCAACGCGTCTGCTCTTGTCGAGCGACGAATACGTTTCAGCGACTTGCGTCTCACCCCTCCCGAATCCCCGCCTGGTTCTCGATTATCCTCGCATTTCCCCCCCAACTCCACACTCTCTCCTAATCACGCTCAAGATAGCAGCCCCTCTTACTCTGCGAGTAATGCCTCTTCCTCACAAGACCTGCTCCATCCTGCTTCTTCCACCCACTCAGGCGATTCTTCCCGACCGTTGTTGCATCAACGTGAATACACAACAGACGACCCCGTCTCTTTTGGTGGTCGAGAGATCATTCATATAATTGCCCACGCTGAATCACCCGGACGCTTTTCTAGAGATTCATCCGGCGTGTGGCGGCATACTCTCACGTTTTCATGGCCGGCTACCAAATCCAACAGTCGGTGGGCAGTCGGGGAGTCTGTCCAAACTGCCCTAGCGAGTGTCAAATTCTTTCTTCGTACCAAGGTGAAACCTTCCATCCCTTTCATAGTCGCTTGTTCTAAACAACCCTTAGTTGATTGTCTCCTCCCTGACAAGTTCTGCGGAAACCGTAGAACTCGAAGACAAGGAACTTGTCATAGTACCCACCAACGATCTACAAAGGCGGCTTGCATTATCCCGATACACTGGGTTAGACAATACCACATCCGGACGTTCGAAACCAAAGTCTCCTCGACATATGAAACCGGATTGTCCAACGGAACAACTTCCATCACCCCCTCGTAGTCCTCGCCAGACTCTTGTTTTGGAGGAGCCTGGCAGTATTGCGAGATTTCCTTTTCCTGTTACACATAATCACAAGATTTCGGCAGCTTCAGCTCCGTATCCTGGAGCGAACAGCGGCAAATTCAAAGTCTCGAGGCGGCCACACACTTCCGCCGGACCCCGAGACAGGCCTGGGGGGCTTGACATGCGAACGTACGAAAACTTTCAAAATCAAAGAAGCCGATTGTCAGTCCCTCCGCGACCAGAAACTGCCCAGCCGACACGCTTTCTAAAATCAGCTCCAAGTGCTCGTAGCTTCTTCCGCCAAAGATCGACCGAACCGCCACGTTTGGGATCAAGCTCCAGCATGAGCTCGGGGGGGCACTTGACTGTCGAGAGTTCGCAGCACCACTCGCACGGCAGTCTTTTGTTTGAAAAGGTAAACTTTTCGGACGTGCAAGCGTGGGAGCAAGAACTGGCCCGCATAGAATCTGCGAGCAGGAAGAACAGCGCAGATATGCTGGGGTTGTTGTCTCAACGCAAGAAAGCCAGCGTAGAACAGCCCATGTCCACGTATGCGGAAGGATGATCTTCTTTAGTCGTTCTCAGTGTATCCTAGCACTACGTTACATTTTGCATCTATCATATACTCCTGCTGTAAAGTCTACTGTACGATGACTTGCTCATGCAATCAGCACAGCATGGCATTCGAACTTGTCGTCGGTGTCGTACATATTTCTCACCAACACTCCACCCTTGACATCAAGAATGAGTTTTCCGTGGTTTAGGCTGACGCTGGCCGCGGGTGGTTGTCAGTCTATTCAACCCCGTTGTCGTTGTGAGCACTGACTTTGTGTCCACCTGACACCAAACAGTGATGGGCATGGGATATCTCGTTATGCGGGGTGAGTGCATATGTCGTCCTTCTGGGTTTATCCAGACTTTTATATGGCCATACTTGTCTGCATAGCTACCGTGCCAACGCCAGAGCAGACATACGCCGTGAGTGGATCTTTTGACGTTTTCATGTCTAGAAGAGCAGTATTTCCAACGTACGTTGGTGCGTAGGCACTGGCCCCTGATCTCAGGCGCAAGGTAGACGCAAACCGAGTCGCCCGCGTGGCTCAAGAGCGGGTCTTGAAGCAGCAGATCGAGGCTCAGGTGAGTCCTCCGTTCCTTCTTGCGTCGTTTAAGAGTGACTCACAAGCGCCGCACTCAGGCAAGGGATTCAGAAGCTGCAAAACCTGTATCATCATGATAAAGGCGGATCCGCAGAAGTGAACGGGGGCAATATTGTGGCCTTCGTATTTCCTTCCATCGTGCTCCTTGCCGCATGCTTCAATGCTTGGTCCAAAATACATTTCCCTTTTTCGTGGCGCTATGCAGTGTCGGATCCGGTTTAACTGATCATGCGATGACTTCGTGACTACGGAACGGTCATTACGGCGGAACTTTGATCAATGTGTTAGTGAGGGTATATTGTCCTGGTCAATAATTAGCAAAGGTGTTTCGGATCACGGTGGACGGAGAGATGCATTAAATAGCATGCACAGGAATCAGGGCCAGACGGGGCCGTACCAACGGGTGTGCTGGGAACCTTCTGAGCACGGATTGTTGTAAATTTGTTATACTAGATCAGTGACTCAGTGACTCCGTTTCGGAGAAAGGTGTGTACTGTCATGTCATTCCAGCAGAAATAAAAATGACACTAAAAATGAATTGGCTCGGATAAATCTATGGATCGGATCGATTGCTGAGCAAACTGTCCATGCCCTTCGAGTATGATGTGTGCCCCTACGTCTATATATCAGTGTGCAGTTTAGCCGCGCAAGAGCACGGATGACATGACTGTAATCGGTGAATCCATCCATGAAGTCGAGCCGACCTGGGATGTCAAGGATGTTCTGAAGTATCCATGTCAGACATTAAAGATGGGAGTGGGATACATGATGTCATTATAGCTCCCTCTGATAGCGGGCCTTGTCCATGAGTAATTGTGTTGCACGGGGAGCAGGATTGTTGATCGTTACTGGATACATGGGCAGCGTATGCTTCATCGCTACCAATGGGCGTTGGTGTATCTCTCATGAGTGTGAATTGACAGGCGGATCGTTCATTACTGTGGGAGATGTCGTTCAAGTCGTCAACGGTAGTCCCATGGAAACGAAGAGGTTGTTTGACCTGACACTGGTGTCGATGAGCGACTGCGAGCTGAAGCACCGGCGGAGGGATCATCGACCGAGGAACTTTGTGGAGGGCACGGCACCAAGGGTGCTAGAGCACCACCTGACGGAGTAGACTCATCAGCCCCGAGTGTCGCAGATGGTGCACCAGCAGTAGCTTGATCTGTTGCACCCTCACGACGAGCCCTCTCTTCTTCCCTTCTTTGCTGTGCTTCGTGTTCGAGAAGGGAGAGACGCATGGCCTCCATGACCATGAGCTAGAATAGGGTGAATACGAGTGAAGAAAAGATAGATGCAAAATCACCTCTTCCAAATCTTGCCCACCTAAGCCCATTTGTCCGAGGAGTTGGCTAAGGTCGGTCTGACCGTTTGTCCTCTGCCCACGGCGCCGTCGACTTCCAGTAGCACTACCAGGGGAACCACTTTCGCCCTCGGCGCTGTCTGCACCCTCCGCCGAAGGAAGGGTGTGAACGCGACCGCTAGTAACACCGACGGGTATGAGTCTATCTCCAACCTGCCTCATAATGATTCTTCTGTTTGCACGACGTGTCACGGCCGCACGGACGGCGGCAAGCTTAGCCTCCCAGTCGGGGCGGATTTGGTCTTTGGTTTGGGCGGAATAAGAGCGGAGAAAGACACGGGAGAGGAACAACCTGCCTGTAGTGACGACTTCAGGGCTATCATGACCGAAGCTCTTTCGACGACGTTTGTGGGTGTTGGAAGGACCAGGGATGCTCTGCTGTGACCGGACAGGGTCAGCCCAGGACGGAGGAGTCTGAGATACGAGGAAAGAAGAGAGATTAAGGAAAGAAGAAAGGTGGAGGGAAGAGCTGACCATTCCCTCACTGCCGACGCCAGCACGCCATGGAGGCGGTGTGTAGACAATGCCAAAGTTCTCTTGTACACAGTAAGGACATGCGGCGGGTTCTGAGACGAGGTGTGTTGTGGTAGGCTCCGCTCTCTTTATCTGCACAAAGCATTCTGTGCAAATTGCCTGATCGCAGCACCGGGAGTAGTTTATATTGGAAGGGTAGTACTGAGAAAACGGTCAGCGACGGATGGGAACGGGGTGGACGGGGAGATAACAGACGAGGAAACAGATTGGGCATTCGACCGCACCGCGGTAGAGAGCGGCATCCGAGGAGCGGGAGTGCTCCTTGAGGGTTGACGTGCGCTTCGGGGCGGGGGAGGGCCTTGGGACATCGCGGTCTGGGCGAGCTGCGGGGGTGTCGGAGGTAGCGGTGTCGGAGTCGGGGGGATCCTTGCGTGCTGCGAGGATCTGGTCGTCGTCCCAGCCGTCCTTGAAGTCCTCGAGAGGGCGGTAAAACGGGGCGAGTTTCCTTTCGACGATGAGCTGGGTGACGATGGGGTGGTTCCAGTCGCTGGGGCCGGTGTAGACGCCCTGTGGGGAGAGGCAGCCGTAGTCGACGGTGTCGTCGTGGTGGGGACGTCCAGAAGACGAGCCGGTGTTGCCCATGGCGGGGAGGGCGGCGTCGTCGTCGTCGTCGTCGTCGCTGTCGTCGCTGTCTTCGTCCCGTGTTTGTTCCTTTGTTTGCATATCGACCCCCCTCGACCCCCCTGCAAACACTAGTAAACGGGTGCTACGCGCTAATACTACTGTAATATCGGACACACCATGAACATCCTCGACGCGCCGTGGACGGTCACCCCGACCCAGGTCCTTGAGCACTTTGCCGTCGACCCTGACAACGGTCTCTCCGACGTGCAGGCCGCCAACCACGCCATCCTCTACGGGAAAAACGGTGCGCAACTTGCTCTTCTTCTCTGACCTCGCTCACCTCCACAAGTTCTCCCCGAGGACCCCCCAACCCCCCTATGGCGCCTCGTCCTGGAGCAGTTCAAGGACCAGCTCGTTCTCATCCTCCTTGCCTCCGCCGTCGTCTCATTTCTTCTCGCTCTTTTCGAGGACTCGTCCGACTCGAGTCCCTTCAGCGGTTTCGTCGAGCCGGCGGTCATCCTTCTCATTCTCGTCGCTAACGCTGTCGTCGGGGTCGTCCAGGAAACAAATGCTGAGAGCGCAATTGACGTAAGTCATCCTCACTCTTCCACGCCCCCGACACGCCTCTACTCCCCTGCTTCAGGCCCTCAAGGAATATTCCCCAGACGAAGCAAGTGCCCTCCGTTCGGGCCGTATATCACGTATCCGCGCCTCCGAGCTCGTCCCCGGCGACATTGTGTCCGTTGCCGTCGGAGACAAAGTTCCTGCTGACTGCAGACTTTTTTCAATTTCATCCAGCAGCTTCCGCGTGGACCAGTCAATTCTCACAGGCGAAAGCTGTAGCGTCAATAAGATCACAGGTGTCGTTCGTGATCCCCATGCCGTCAGACAAGATATGACGAATATGCTGTTCTCTGTGCGTCTAATCTTCTGTTCCTGTCATATGCCCTCACCTCTTCGTAGGGTACGACTGTCGTAAACGGTACAGCGCGCGCTATTGTCATATTCACCGGCAATAAAACTGCAATTGGATACATTCACCACTCTATATCCCAGCAAATCAGTGAGAAAACACCCTTGAAGCGCAAGCTCGATGACTTTGGCGATATGCTCGCCAAGGTGATATCCGTAACATGTGTCTTGGTTTGGCTCATTAATTTCCGTCACTTTTGGGACCCTACCCATCATGGCGTATTGAAAGGTGCAATCTATTACTTCAAGATTGCGGTCGCGCTGGCCGTGGCTGCTATTCCCGAAGGTCTCGCTGCTGTCATTACTGCTTGCTTAGCTCTGGGAACCAAAAAAATGGCTCAGAAAAATGCCATCGTCCGCAACCTACCCAGTGTAGAAACCCTCGGATGCACAAATGTAATATGTTCCGACAAGACAGGTACACTGACCACTAGTCAGATGAGCGTCTCAAAGGTACATGAATAACTAACCTACTTGGCTTTGCTGACCTCTTTTGTGATTAATTAGTTTTTCGTGATCGATGCACAATCTAAAGCCCCAAGGGAATATCTAGTTGAAGGGGTTACGTACTCCCCGCATGGTTCTATCCGGTCCTCAGGGGGTAAGAGCTCTGACTTGAATCTGGATCCCATCCGCAGACTTGCAGAAATTTGTGCCGTATGCAATGACGCGAAGATCATATACCAACCTGTACGGAGTTCTTCGCTTGTATAGCGATTTATTTGTTTATTTTTCACTAGGATAAAGACGCGTACAGCAATATCGGAGAACCTACGGAGGCAGCACTCAAGGTCCTTGTCGAGAAGCTGGGCTGCCCCGATGCAGAAATCACCAAGTCGTTGCCATCCGTTACTCGTGCAGTCCGTGCAAGCGCCGTCAGCGAGTATTATGAACGCAATATTCCTCGTCTGCTTACCTTCGAATTCTCTCGGGACCGCAAGATGATGTCTGTGCTGGCTCGTCTCAATAACAGCGGTGCTCTGTTTGTCAAAGGCGCCCCAGAATCCGTGCTTGAGCGCTGTACATCGGTCATGGTGCATGGCGACACCATTTCCATGACAGCCGAGCTGAGAAATACTATTCTCGCACAAGTCGGCTTTTATACTTCCAAGGGTCTTCGGACACTTGCTATGGCCTATGTCGACGTCACGGATACCGATGCTACGCACTACCACAGCGAGAATACACAAGACTACTCTCGGTTTGAACAGGGACTCGTGTTTGTTGGTCTCGTTGGCATGTTGGATCCTCCGCGTCCCGAGGTTCGTCTAGCAGTCGCGAACTGCAGAGCCGCGGGGATACGCGTCATTTGTATCACAGGTGATAACAAAGGTACTGCTGAGGCGATATGCCGTGAGATTGGAATATTTAAAGAGGATGAAGATTTGACGGGCAAGAGTTACACCGGGCGAGAACTGGATGCGCTTAGTCACGAAGAAAAAGTACAGGCCGTGCAGCGCGCGAGTCTGTTCAGCAGAACGGAACCAGGGCACAAGAGCCAACTAGTCGATCTTCTCCAGGGACTTGGGATGGTTGTTGCAATGGCAAGAACTATTTGTTAGTTTCTGTGATTGCTAACTCACGGAAAATCGTTTAGACGGGTGATGGGGTCAATGATGCACCAGCGCTGAAAAAAGCAGACATTGGTATTGCGATGGGTAGTGGAACCGACGTCGCCAAGTTGGCAGCAGATATGGTTCTCGCGGATTCGAATTTCACGACGATAGAACTGGCTGTGGAAGAAGGTAGACTGATCTATAATAACACGAAACAGTTTATTCGATACCTTATCTCGTCTAACATTGGCGAAGTTGTCAGGTATGAAACAAGTCTAGTTGCTTTGCACTATCGCTTAATAATGTGCTCACAGCATCTTCTTGACTGTCTTGTTGGGCATGCCGGAAGCGTTGATTCCTGTGCAGCTGCTCTGGGTTAATCTCGTCACGGATAGTCTGCCGGCCACTGCGCTCGGGTTTAATCCCGCGGATCACTCCATCATGCGCGTACCTCCCCGAAATGCCAAGGAGCCACTGGTGGGCGGATGGCTCTTCTTCAGATACCTGGTGATCGGCACTTATGTTGGCTGTGCCACTGTGTTTGGATATGCGTGGTGGTTCGTGTACTATTCTGGAGGGCCCCAGATCACGTTCGAACAACTCGTGAGTGGGCGAGGTTCTTGATGAACTACACGACTAATGTGGTGCTAGACTCACTTTCATCAATGTGCGGCCGTGTTCCCGGAGATTGGATGCGAGATGTTCACAAACGAGATGGCACAACGGGCTTCGACCATGAGTCTTTCGATTCTTGTCACGGTGGAAATGTTCAATGCCATGAACTCTCTGTCGGAGAACGAAAGTCTGCTTCGTCTGCCGATCTGGAAGAACCCATTCCTTGTGGGCGCAATCGCACTGAGTATGGCACTGCACTTTGGGATTCTGTACATCCCGTTCTTTACGTCGATGTTCGCGGTCACGCCTCTCAACTGGGCAGAGTGGCAGGCGGTGCTGTGCGTTAGTGCGCCGGTAGTGGTGATTGACGAGGTTCTCAAGTGGATGACGGCCAAGTGATTGTCGCGCAGACGAAGATGGTGTAGATAGCGTGTAACGGCACATGTAGATAGACAATGTGCCCTGGGCTTCTGGACTAGAAAGACGTCGGCTATGTGTGTGTTTGTGATTATATAAGCATCCCATGCACAGGCCACACGCCGCACATCCGCCGCCTTTTTGCTCTTTGTCTTTCTGTGTCCAGTTTTCCTCCACCCACCGAGTCGCTCATTAGATATCCCATAGACCATGCTGCTCCTCGCCAACCTTTCCCTCGCCCTCGCCTTCGCCCTCACCTTCATTTCCCCCTCCTTCGCACACTCCCATCAGGCCAGGCGCCACCACACACACCGACAGAGCGACCTTGTCCGTCGTGATCCTGGCGACCTCGCTCTCTACAAACGCTTCGACGGCACTCGCCTTACCTTCTTTGCAGTCGGCCTCGGTGCTTGCGGCGCAACTAGCACGCCGGACCAATTTGTGAGCTCCCTCCTTCCTTCTCCCCGCTCACCCAGCTGCTCACAGGTCGTCGCACTCGACTCATCCGTAAGGTTCCACCTTTATGTATAGAAGCACATGGCTGATTCGTCATTTAGCAATTCAACGTAGGTGAAGACTGTTTCAAGACGATTACCATCACTGTCGGTGGGAAATCAACGTCGGCCCAGATCGTTGACGCGGTAGGTGGCCACATGTGCGTCCAACTCTGTCTCCTGAACATTACCCCAACAGTGCCCGGGTTGTCCCCCCAATGGCCTCGATCTCTCGGTGGGCCTATTTGAGTTCTTTGCGGATACTTCTGTCGGCGTCTTGACCGGTTCTTGGGTGTTTAATGGTGGTGGTAGTTCTGCTCCCGCTCCCTCCCCTTCTCCCTCCCCTTCCCCCTCTCCCTCCCCCTCTCCCTCTCCCTCTCCGTCACCCGCTACCAGTGACTCCCCTGCAACCACCTCGGACCCGGCACCCACCACCACATCGCAGCCTCCTTCCACTTCTTCTGCTCCCCCTTCCACTTCCTCGAGTTTCAGCTCCACCATCGTTAGCTCGAGCACCTCCAGTCTGGCTCCTACCCCCACAACCTCTATTCCTGTCGCTGTGGTTGCTGGTACGGATAACGGCAACAACACGCTCGTCGATGTGAACATGTATCTTGTGTATCTTGGCGGATTTCTCGGTGCTTGCAAAAGTTTACAGTAAGCGGTAGAACAGGTTCTTTATTCCCGTTCGTCTTGTTATTGACGTGATCGTTGGATGAACGGTGCCGATAAAAGTAAGACAACATGCTTCATTTCATAGATGGACATATTATTATGAGCATTGACGGACCGGATTCAGAACTTTTTTAGTTTGACTTATACCCGCATCTATCAGCTCTGCTGCTGGGCGTTTGGGATGCAAAGACGGACATTTACTTTGACGGTCCATTTACCTGGTGTTACATGTGCCATATACTAGTCGGCGTGCTCGAATTATTATTTGGTCAGGCTTCTCTGCTAGTGGGAAGTGGCTGTGCGATTGACTCAAAATTCAAAACTCAACTTGTCTCACTCTCCAACGTTTCAACAACGACGTCGACGGCGAGCCCATTACACCCGTTTATCCTCCAATATGTCTCCAGAGCTCACGATCTTTGCCCTCGTCGCCTTTCTGATTCCATTCGTTACTGCCGCTCGTTTTGGCAGGCACCATCACGAAGTCGCTCATCGTGCACGAGGCGATGTCTTTATATATAAACGACAATCCTTCTCTAATACAAAATTCACGTTCTATGACGTCGGACTGTGAGTTATTATTTCAGCGACGACAAAATCTTCTGCTCATACATCTCGTGTCCGAAGAGGCGCCTGTGGCCAGACCAATGTTGCCAGTGACTTTGTGAGCGACGGCCTTTGCGTTAGTCTGTTGTAATACCTGAAGGGATGTCGTAGATCGTCGCGCTCAACATTGAGCAATTCGGTGATGGATACCCTGGTCCTAACTGCTTCAAATCTATCACTATCCAATACAATGGACTAACGGCTCAAGCGGTCATCATGGATAGGGTTCGGGTTTTCTTTCCCCTCTCGAATCGTCCCATTAAAAAAACCATAGTGTGTGGCATGCCCAAGTTATGGCGGCCTCGACTTTTCTCGGGGTCTGTTTGATTACTTTGCCTCCGAGAGCCTCGGTGTGATTTATGGTAGTTGGTGGTTCAACGACGGTTCTAGCAGCGGTGGCGAGACCACCACTTCGTCGACCTGGACGCCTCCCACCACCACCAGCACTTGGGAACAGCCAACTACTACCTCTACCCCAGCATATACCCCCCCAACGACCTCGAGCACCCCTGCCTATACCCCTCCCTCGACCTCAACTACCCCTTCCTCGATCTCAATTACCCCTTCCACTACTACCTCCATTGCGTCAACCACATCCATCCGTTCTACATCCTCCGCTTTCTCTACAAACTACAGCACGAACTCGATTAGCGGGTTGGCAGTCCCCACTGGAGGAGGAGAATCTCCTAGTGTGACCAATCCACAGAACCTAGATGTCATGAACAACATCTTGATCAAGTTTGGTATCTTCCTGACTATGGCGGAGGAAGTCTAGTCGATACGAGTGGGATTGGTATTTTACTGATGCACTTCCTATTCCATCCCATCCCTGGAGTAAGCCTCCACATGGAATTCGCACCCATTATTTTGATATTGCTGTTGTCACGTTTACTGGCACATATATGTGCCCTATACCCCGCAGTGTGCCCTTCCATGACATTTTATTAAATTAATATATTTATTGACGTCGGCTGACTGGCTTCAGTTGCATATGTTACATGTCAATTCCGAGTCAATACAGGCACAGAAATTACTTGAAACAAGAAACGAGTAAGACTTGCAAGCCCTGCTGTTTTACCCACTTCAAAGGGGCTCTGTTTCCCTTGCGAATATCTCTACGAAGTGCACTTTTGCTCGGCTTCAGGATTTGACGGAGAGCTACTTGGCCCAGGTGGCGCGTAGCTACGTATTCCTTGACGTTGATATGAACTTCTGCTCTGAGCATCTTACGAGCGGACGTGAGCGTGGATGGAAGGTCTGAAGAATTTGGCGAGCGAATGCCAAGTTCGATCATGAGAGCGCGTAAAAGGTCGAGTTCCGTATCCTTTTCCTTGGTCGGAAATGAAAGGAAGCTAGAAAATTGCGCGATTATTTTGGACGTTGAGCGAATACGGCTACACGACGGACCGGGTTATGAAGGCAGAAGCGTCATCATACGACGCAGTGGGGGTACCAGTTCCACTATAGTAATCGGAGCTTGCGGAGGAGTCGCTAGACGACTGGCTGAGGTCGTCAGTGGATGCATGGTCACTAACCGACTCCGTGGAGGGGCTGCCGACAGCAGAGGCGTAATCGCGGAGGGAGAGCTTGTCAAAGACAGAGGACAGATCGGAGCCGGGATGGCCAGTGTAGTCGGAAGCAGTGGACGAGAGGGAGTGGGGATGGCGGAGGAGAACGAAGTCGGTGTCCTGCATCCAAACAACGTCGTCGTCGTCAAGGACGGAGAACTGGGACACGAGGCTGTCTGACTCGCGCTCGCTGTCTGACATGGTGGGCGAGTGCTATGAAGAGGGGATGAACTAGGGGCTATTCGCGGAGTTTAAATCGAGTAGGCTCCCGCTTGTCGTGCTGCACGACGTCGAGGGCGAACGTGACTGCGCATACACGGAGGGCGCTCGGCTGTCTTGGATCTGAGCGGAGGACCGTCGAGGGCGGTCACTGGTCAGCGTAGCACCCGAACGTGCGACAAGTATTACATAATAAATACGATTAGATGGCCACCCTCTGCCCAGTGCCGCCGCCGTCGTCCACGATCTTCTCTTCCTCGCCATCGTCTCACCATGGAGGTATGAATATATGCGCCTTTTTCTATCGCTATGCGCCCTCATCGGCGTTCCTTAGGGCCTACTTGACTTCTCCAAGGAGTTCGATGTCTCCCTCCTGGACAAGGTCGCAATGGCCTTTTACACAGGTCGTGGTCAGGAGGTCCGCAGACAACCCTATCATCCTCCCCCGCACGCCTGACGTTCCCCTAGCAACAAATGGCCCAACAGGCTCTCACCCAGCTCGAGGAACACCCAGATGCATGGACAAGAGTTCCAGATATCATGGAGAAAGCCACGTTTCAACAGTCAAAGGTCTGTGCCAGTCTATCTCCCACTCTGCCGGTCTCATCTCCCACATATAGTACATCGGTCTCCAAATCCTCGAGAGGCTCATCACTACGCGCTGGAAAACCCTGCCCGATGGCCAGCGTCAAGGTATCCGTGATCCACGCCTCCTACGCGCCGCTCATGTTGTCGTAGGCATCAGGAATTTCGTCGTCGGCATAACTGTCAAGATCGCTTCCGACGAGGTCACCATGCGCAAGGAAAAGACCTTTATCAACAAGCTCAATCTCGCCCTTGTCCAGGTCAGCAGTTGCCCTTAGCACCTTTCATCGTTCACGCGTCTTATGCCCTCCAGATTCTCAAGCAAGAATGGCCACACAATTGGCCAACTTTCATAACCGAACTCGTCGAGTCGTCCAAAACCAATCTCTCGCTATGCGAGAACAACATGGTTATCTTGCGTCTTCTGTCGGAGGAAGTCTTTGACTATTCCGCAGAGCAAATGACTCAGACAAAGATCAAGAATCTCAAAAATCAGATGTGCGGCGAGTTCAGCGAAATCTTCAAACTATGTTCCGAGGTCCTCGAGGAAGCCCAAAAAACCAGTCTGATCAAAGCCACGCTAGAGACCCTCTTGAGATTCTTGAACTGGATACCCCTCGGTTATATCTTTGAGACCACCATCATTGATCTTCTACTTAACCGTGTAGGTACCTCTATCTGCTCCTCTTCCATACTCACACTTGCCTAGTTCCTCGAAGCTCCTGAATTCCGCAACGTGACCCTGAAGTGTTTGGCTGAAATCGCTGGTCTCAATGTGGGGCCAGAGTATGATCCCAAATTTGTGATATTGTTCGCCATGGTCATGACATCCGTGAACCGTATGATTCCTCCCTCAACTAATATCGCCGCCGCTTATGCATCCGCGCCCGACTCGGGCCAAGAACTCGTCCTCAATCTTGCATTATTCCTGAGCAATTTCCTGTCCAATCATCTTCGAGCCGTCGAAACAGAGGCAAATCGCGATGTGCTACTCAATGCACACTTGTACATGGTCAAAGTGTCGCAAGTCGATGAACGCGAAATATTCAAGATCACGCTTGAATACTGGTCGAAGCTGGTGGCGGAACTTTACGACGAGATTCAGGCGTTGCCCATTGGAGATAGTGGTCTACTCATGGGCCTGAGTCTTGGAAACGGAACTGGCAATATGCTCAACGGAATGTCTCTACGAAAAAACATCTACAGTGACGTTTTGAGCAATCTACGGCTTGTCGTCATTGAACGAATGGTCAAGCCGGAAGAAGTACGTAGTTTCTTATTCTCCGCTCATAGCCTCTGATAGGCCCTCAGGTTCTCATCGTTGAAAATGATGAAGGAGAAATTGTCCGGGAGTTCATGAAGGAGTCTGACACCATCGTTCTTTACAAGCAGATGCGCGAACTCTTGGTGTATCTCACCCATTTAGACGTCGTTGACACAGAGAACATTTTGACGGAGAAGTTGGCCAAACAAGTCGACGGCTCGGAATGGAGCTGGCAAAACTTGAACACGCTCTGCTGGGCAATTGGTAGCATCTCTGGAGCCATGAGTGAGTTGGAGCCTTCCCGTGTTGATCTTGCTTGGTGTTGAATGAATCTACCAGACGAGGAAACTGAGAAGCGATTCCTCGTGACCGTAATCAAGGACTTGCTTGGATTATGCGAGATCAAACGAGGGAAGGATAACAAAGCAGTGGTCGCGTCCGACATCATGTATATCGTTGGACAATATCCGCGCTTTCTGAAAGCTCACTGGAAGTTCTTGAAAACCGTGGTCAACAAGCTATTCGAATTCATGCATGAAACGCACGAAGGTAAGCGGCAAATATAAATGGCCTTGGTTGAGCTGACATGAAATCTTGGCTTGTAGGCGTTCAGGACATGGCCTGTGATACCTTCATCAAGATCGCTCAGAAATGCCGTCGACATTTTGTCATGCAACAATCAGGCGAACAGGAGCCATTCATTGACGAGATCTTACGATTGTTACACAGAATTACAGTCGACTTGTCGCCTCAGCAAGTGCGTATCTATGTTGCCCATCTCGTGTTACATGACCTGACCTAATTTCTTGTAAGGTGCACACATTTTACGAAGCAGTCGGATATATGATTTCTGCGCAGCCAAACAAACCTCAGCAAGAGAAGTTGATCGCAAAACTAATGGAGCTGCCAAATAATGCTGTAGATATTTACTTCCATCCCTCCCGTTCGCTGATTGATTCTTTTTTTGAAGTGGGACTCTTTAATGGCACAGGCTGCACAGAACATCGACGTGCTGAGCAACCTGGATAACATCAAAATCCTCTCAAACGTGTTGAAAACCAATGTCTCTGCATGCACCTCTATTGGTAGTTTCTATTTGCCCCAAGTCGGTCGCATTTTCCTGGATATGCTTGGTCTCTACAAAGCCGTCAGCGGTATCATCAGCGAGACGGTCGCACGAGAAGGTCGGTGTCAACGCTACACTTGTGTTTATATTCTTATATTCTTTATCAGGTGTGATTGCAACAAAGACTCCCAAAATTCGTCAACTGCGGACGGTCAAAAAGGAGATCCTCAAGTTGATGGAAACATACATCAAGAAGGCGGAAGACATGGATGCCGTTAACGTCAACTTTATGCCACCACTCCTGGATGCTATCCTTGGAGATTATAACCGCAACGTCCCTACCGCAAGAGATGCCGAAGTTCTAAATGTGATGGCAACAATTACTGGCCGCCTTGGTGTGAGTTACGTTCCGTGATCAAAAAATAGTCGCTGAGTTTCTGGGTCAGCCTCTCCTCACCCCTCAAGTTCCTGCAATCCTTGACGCTGTATTTGAACCTACCCTCAATATGATCAACCAAGACTTTGCTGAATTCCCAGAACACCGTGTTGGGTTCTTTAAGTTGTTGAGAGCCATCAATCTCAACTGCTTCCCTGGTAGGCGTAGTAATGTTATGTGTCCGCTCAGCATTTTGAAGCTTTACAGCCCTTCTTGGAATACCACCGACTCAATTCAAGTTATTCATGGACAGCATCATCTGGGCTATCAAACATACCATGCGGGACATCGCGGACACGGGTCTGAACTGTACGTTCTGTGGACGCTCTTTGGTTTATCTACTAACACTACGTAGTGTGTCTCGAGGTGGTCAACAATTTTGCAAATGCGGAACCGGCTGTTAGCAACGCCTTCTTCCAGCAATACTTCCTGAGCATCTTGCAGGACATCTTCTTTGTGCTCACAGATGCCGACCATAAAAGTGGCTTCAAACTTCAGAGTCTCCTCCTCGCACGGATGTTCCAGCTTGTTGAGACAAATCAGATTCAGTCACCGTTGTTCAATCCGGCCCAGGTAGCTGATCTGAACATGTCCAACTCCTTGTTCCTCAAGGAGTATTGCGCGAATTTGCTCAAGACAGCATTCCCTCACGTCCACAAGTAGGTCTACTGTTGACGATGATACTTCGTTGCTTACCGGGCTTTGATACAGTACTCAAGTCCAAGTGTTCGTAGCTGGACTAGGGGAATTCCACAGTGACATCAATCGATTCAAGCTTGCGTTGCGTGATTTCCTCATCCAGCTCAAAGAATTCTCCTCTGGCGATAACGCAGAACTATACCTCGAAGAGAAGGAGACCGAAGCATTGATGAAGGCACAAGCAGAACGAGAATTGGCAATGCGTGTACCTGGCTTGTTGAAGCCGTCGCAATTAGAAGACAAGGATGAGGATATTTCATAGAAACGCTTGTGCATCGTCTCATCATCCGTTGCCTTTCTCCTACCCCAATCTCTGCACTTCTTTTGCTTGTTTTTCTGACATGTCGCATGCTTCCGCTCATTTTTACTTCAGACCTTGAACTATCCTCATTTATCAACCTGGCCAACCTCACTCTGCCGTCGACGTCTTCTCGCAGCTTTATATCTAATGTATTAGTATACGTTGTGGAGGGTATCAAAATAATGTAAAATATTTGGTGAAGCGCGGGCTTTAGATGAGGATTGATAAGATATCGAGCACTCTGACGATCACCATCATGTTCAAGAAGTAACTACCTTTCCTCTGCAAAGACACGGAAGATAGACTGATTGCATCTGCAGATTCTCGCCATCCACTGATATCACAAGTCAGACACCACCGAAATCCTCTGTCCAACGATCGATTCGGGCGGCAGTGCTGGCACAGTGGAACGTACAACCTGAAACTCTGGAGCAAGTGTGGCCAAAGAAAGAGTCTTTGACCCATGTGAAATGGTCCGTCCCTAGTCTTTCCTGTCGATCTCGGTGACAACTCGACAAGATAGTAGAGAGCACATCTCGATCTACACCATCAACGGTGAACCGTTGTTTTTTCAGCATTTTGACGGCCCGCTCTACCCCACCCTTCGTTTGCTCCACAAGTGTACGTCACGTCATCTCCCCAGGAATGCTGATATACAGCCTCGTAGATCCATTCCTGCTGCCCAAAGTTGGCATAGACCGGGGCGCAATACGTTTCCTGCTTGCGGGGGCGCAAATGATGTGTCCCGGTCTCACGTCTGCTGGTGGTTATCTCCCCCCTGTGGAACGTGGAATTCCTGCCAATGCGCTCGTTGCGATCTACGCGGAAGGAAAGGAGCATGCCGTTGCGGTCGGGGTGACGAAAATGTCCACGGAAGAGATGCGCCGAGTCAACAAGGAAGCGGCCGTAGAAATTGTGACACATTTGGGAGACGATTTATGGGCGAGTCAGACGATGTAGAGAATCCTAGCAAGGCGGTCGTTACGTACAGTGGCATTTGGAATGGAGGCGCATCATCATCATCACGAGTCTGATCCGAGTTTCGGAGCATTTCCGCATGACTGGCGGCTTTCTTTTTTGATATCTGATTATCTACCTCCATGCAAGTCACGTTTCAGTACGAGTCATTCACTCGAGTCAGTCCGCGCAAGAAGCGAAGGGGGAAGAACGGGGGTGCTTCCACAGCGCCGTCCGATCTACTGACACGCGTCAAAGAAGAACTCGCGACGGATGTGGGATGGTCGTCAGGTTGCCGAGGTACGTGTTTTACCATGTCCGCAAACCCGGTCCCCCTCAGGTTTTCTTTTGGACGGGAAAGAGATACTGCACGAGGCACTGGCCGGCGCGCGCGTCAAACCTCAAAAAGTGCTGTGTCTAGGGTTGGGAAGCCCGTGTTCGTCCCGGGACGCCCGTGCGCAGCTTGCCTTGCTCGGCGACCTCTGTGCCACTTGCAACATCGTGCGTGGATCCAGACAGCTCGGGCATGTGTAACTGGTTCTTCCCCGTTACAGGACTCCGCCGACGTCTCTCTGTATGACCCTGTGTTTACGGACTCAGACCGGTCGCTGTTGCGAACCCTGGGAATGCGGTGTCTTGATTATGCCCAGGTAAATAAACTTCATTTCCGGCCGGCGCTCCCGGTCGAATCTAACAGAGTTTGCAGGGCGCTGAGCACTTACTGACGGGTCCCACGATTTTATATATGCCGCACTGTGACCTGGCACTGTACGAGACGGTCGTGCGCGCCAACTGGACGCTCGACGGCCTGTGCAACGTCGTCTTGCTGGCAAACGACCTCGGATACTATATCGACAGGTACGTGTATGGGGTGCACGAATATTTTTTGGGCGTCTGATGTGGATTGCAGCATGTCGGCATCACAGCTGGAAAGGGAATCGCCGTGTTTAGTGAGATTAGGTGCGTGTATTGGACGTGGTACAGCGCGTGTCCACTTAGCAGGGACCCTAGTACCGTTTCTAGAGCGGCGGCCACTTCCCACGTCGGACGCTTTTCCAAACGCGTTCAACAACCTTTCCGTGCAGTACGTTAGGCGCACCCCATTGCCACTGTTACTCCAGGATCACGCCTTCTGGGAGACTACCATGTCATACATAGCACCCGAAAAAGTCTAGGATACAAAGCCAACTAGCATATCAACAAGCAGCGATTCTGACGAGCGTAAATTATATGGTAGACGTGGCACCACTAACTAGCACTCTTGGTAGACATTATACGAATTCAAGTTGTCTTCATCAGGGAATGGGAGAGGGTCGAGTTCGAAACGATCAAATACCGAACCTGTCGTATGAATATATACATCTGGCCGTGACGGCGGCCGTCGACGTTCCCCTGACAGCGAAGATGCGAAAAGGAGGTCGGACGACCGGCCCAGCAGCGGTGTCGAGGGAATGTCAGAGGACTCGTCGTCTGAAGTGTCTTCTATTGCTTCTGGCACAGAGAGATCGTCTAGCTCATCCATGTCATAACGGGAGAGAGCCTCATATGCCGTAGGGGGAGAAATCAAGGGCGACTCGATAATAGGACCAAGTTCACATGGGCGAAGGAGTGGGGGGTGGAAGGGTGGATATGGAACAGGATATGAAACGGCGGGAGACGGGGGAGACTGGGCATGTTGACTCAAAAGATCGTCCGAGGACGACATGGGGGAGGTCAGGGGACTCAGGGACCCGTCCTCCTCTTCTACGGCGACGACCGAGACTCGAACGTTGGCGTCCGCGCAAAACTCGTCCTCTTCGCCTTCGCAAAGGGTTTCCAGGAGGGAGTCGAGCCATTCGGCCTCAGAAACAGACATGTCAGCGCCGCCTTGAGAGACGAGCTTGCTGGCGTCGGGGAACAAGAATTCCGACTCCTCTAGGTCACCCCCGTCTCCTTCGCATTCTACTACATCTTCAGAACATACACACACGGAGCTGGATGGGCCGCTTAACACGGGCGGAGTCAGGGGAGATTGTGAGCGAAAGATCGAATTTTTAAGGAGAACCCAGCGGTGAAGGTTACAGTTGTCCCTGCCACCTATAGCGGCATGCAGCTTGTTACGAGCCATGGTGAATAGGGTGGGATACACTTCCGACATCTGCGCGGGGTGCGAAAAGGGGCAAGGGGGTTGTATGGAGATGTGGGCGTCTGTCGTGTGACGTCAAGTATGCGCAGTAGAGAAGGGGGGAGGACCGACCAGGGGTGGGGGTGGATTCGCCGGTGTATGCGATATACGATAAAAGGCTCGAAGAGGATGGTGCCGTTGTTGGATATGCGGGCGAGTTTGTTGACCATACTTTGGGCAACGTGTGTTCGCGAGGGTCGCGAGGGGGGGACGGGGGGGACGGGGACGGCTGGAGACGAGAGGGCGCAGTTATGCGGACATGGTGTTGGGAGGGGAAAAGGGAGCGAGGGGACGGAGCCGGTGCAGGGACGCTTATATAGTAATTTTGAAATAGCGAGATTTTGTTGTGACTCAAAAGCGTGATGCACCTCGGAAGGAAGCCAGGCACAGCCACATCACAAACAACGCACATCACCGTCACCTCACGCGAGAATGCCGCCACCACGGCTCAGCCATGTCTCATTCACTTGGAAACATTTCATATCCACTAATCAACATCATCCCTCGTCCATGTGGTCCGAACCACCCTCCTCGTCCTTCACCGTCTCGATCAGCTTCGTCAGCTTGCTCGCGCTTTTCGGTGATATGTCACGCGCGATGGCGAGCCAGTGCGCGGATTTTGCCTCATCTCCGACAAGGCGGAACGCCTTTGCAAGCTGGAAGACGACATTTGATTCCTCAGGCGAGCTATCGCGAAGCTTGTGTAAATCCTCGATCGCCTCCTGTGTATCGTAGATAAGAATGCCGTCACCCTTCACTCACTATGCCCACCTTGTATCGCTTCATGGAAATCAACATTTTCGCTCGTCGATAGCGCACAAGCGCATTGTCTGGCGATAGTCGCACGGCCCGGTCGAACAGACTGTATGCCGCAACCTTATCTCCGCGACGTTCCACAGTCTGTGATATACACGTCAGAAATTTGACTCTCTTATCAGCAAGTCCGAACGAAATTGGCTCACCATCCCCACGCAACCGAGAAGCACCGCATTCTGAGGGTGTATCTCGAGCGCCTTGCGGTAATGATATTCTGCAAGTCGGATTTTGCTCGTTCGCAGATAACAGGTCCCGAGGCCATACCTATCATTGATGTAATGAGTCACCACCTTCCCAAAAATCGCTTCAGTCACTTACCACGCGTTGTAATGTCGCTGGTCTGCACGTAATGCCGTTTGAAAAAACGAAATGGCTTTATCAATGTCTTCGTCAATTGACTCGTGCCCACTTAATGTAAACGCATATGCGCAGCTTGGGTCCAATTCGGCCGCACGCCGAAAACACGACAAGGCCTGTGAATGCTCTTTCTGGAGTGAAAACAAATTCCCTGCGGCAATCCAAGCCTGCGGCGAATGCGGATTGATACTCATTAGCTCCTGGGCCAAAAACGACAGTTGGACATTTTGTTGTAAATGCCATAAAAGGGTCGAATACACTTCCATATCAGCGACGCGATAAGGCTCCAGTGCGCGAGCCGCTCTGAAAGCCCTTTCAGCCTAGGAATGCACGTAAGTCGCAATGTTGCATGAGAGAACTAACGGCATGAGAACGCGACGACCAGGTTACGTACAGAAGCATACTCCAATCGTTCGTAGTGAGCACGGCCAACCATCGATAACACCCATGATGATTGCTGGTGTACAGAAGGCATGTGTTCGAGTTCCATTAGACAAGAATAGCAGTCATAAATGGACATCGTTCTGGTGGCCCTCGCAAAACGTCGCATGAGATCGTAGATATAGTAGTCGGCCATTTCTTGCTCGTAAGCTTCTTGAGCAGCTTGTTCGTGAGCAGGAGTCCACTGGCTCGGCGCTGGAGAGGTATCAGAGTGAGGTGATTGGGCATTTGATGCTGGCGAGGTAGAAGATGCCACGTCTGCAACAGCAACAGTGTCTTCGTCGAGATCGGATCCTATTGAATGTGACCGCGAGGTTGTAATTTGCCGTCGACGTTCTCGCAGCGGTGGATGCTATATTGCCTATCAGCATACGCATAGGGCATCGGCGACTCCATGTAATGACATGTCGAGAACCTGACCTTTCCAGCTTGCTTGCTTATAGTACCGCCCAACAACCGCGTACTGCGCCGCGGACCAACACCATTGTTCCCAGGATGTCGTTCGCTTTTCCCGGCTCCAACAATGCTTCTCAAGTTCTGGATAGGCTGAGAACGACGACCGGGTGATGAGAAGATGTTAGCAAATTTCAAGGCCGGGCGGACGCGTGCCTTTTTCAAGGGTTCGTCTACTACCAACTTGGACGGCTTGGATTTGGCCAAATCGACGCTCCGCTGACGTGTTGTTGAACGCAAGCGTTTTTGGACGGGTCCGGTCTCGTCTGCTGATGAAAGAGGACGGGCAGGAGGCTGAGATGGGCCAGCCAACCCATCTTCCGTCCGAACACCATGAGGTGCCACTGGTTGGGTACCCTCTGCTCGAAAGAAAAATTCATTGGTGCCTCTGAAACGTACAATAAGCCGAGGGGTAAGCATGACCGAATTTATACTCACTGTGCGTCGCGTTGCGCGTGTGGCGGTTCTATCCGAAACGCTTGAGGGGTTTTTTTCCGATCCCATGCATGTGTACTATTTTCAGCACCATCGTGAGTGACTGTCGTTCCTGGCACAATTTTGATTATTGGAGGCTCTTCGGGAGGGACATGTTTAGTCGGTAATGGTCGGGGTGGAAAAATCTCGTCAATCTCAGGTGCAGTACCTGGATCGTTGTTTGAACTTGATCTGCAAAGCTACACTGAAGTCACCCACCAAGCGCGCATAGCCCTTCAAATGCTTCCCAGAGGAGTGGGTTTAATGCTAGTGCCTGACGAAAGCTAGCGGTGGCCTTCTCGGGGAAATTGCCTTTCAATGCCATCGTTCCTGCCTGACAGCGAAGAGCCGCCTCTTCAGGGAAGACTCGCGACGACCGAGGTCCCGTTGACTCTGAGAGTAGATTAAAAATGGAAAAAAAAATGGAGCAGGTGTATACGCACGGGATGGCACATGATCCGTATTTTCTAGAGCGGCTTCCAGGGCTTCGCGGGCCTGCCGGTAGCGCGAAAGAGCCATGCAGCATTTCCCTTTGATTTCCAGACAGCCACCACATTTTTCTTGTTCAATGCCAGTCACTACCTCCAGTGCGGAGTGTGGTTGTCGGGCGCGGAGGAGGGCGGTCGCGTAGAGATGACGTGCATCATGGTCGTGTTCGTCCATAACGTGATATCGTTCGGCATAAAACACAGCAGACTGGACGAGGTCATAGTCAAGACAAGTCCATATCAACGACCGAAAACGGAGTCCGATCTGAGGGGAAGATACGGCCGAGGAGGCAATGGCTTTGAAGCCTTCCTGTTGCATAGCATCAGCAGGGCTCTGGATGTCTTCAGACACTGGTAAGAACGTAGGACGGGATTCCAGAAGGAGTGAATACTGCAAGAACAAGGGTTAGCGGAGGCGGAATTTCGAAACGGACGTGCGACGACCAAGCCGGGCACTCGACGCGTGTAAGTTCAAACGAAAACAATGGGTTCACACATCACGTGACATTTGCATATGTTCTATTACACTAGCTAGCTTCAGTGCCCATGTCCGTCTGTCTCCGGCTTCGGCTCTTATAGGAAACGCAGTCAGCGACCCGGAAGTTGCAGTGTCCGACGACGGCTTACCAGGAATGCATTGGATCGCATCGTCAATCCGCAACAGAGAGATTGCGGCCTCGTATGCAGACTTCAGACTCCTCACTTTGCTCACCGTAGGCTCCAACACGCCCGCAGCGACATTGTCTCGCACATCACCATTCATGAGATCAAGCCCATAACGCAAGAGCACTTTTTTGGGGTCACCAGCGGGTGCGTTTTGTGCCGCATTGTGATACGAACGGAGCTTCGCGACCAGTTCCGTAGAGTCTTTTGCTGCGTTCACGGCAAGCTGCTTTGGGATCGACAACAAAGCAGCAGCAAACTCTGCAATAGCCAACTGCTCTCTTGAACCCTAGAATGTGTTCAGAAATTGAAAAATCCAACAAACGAAAACTGACGAGCGTCGTAGCAAAGTTCTCCAGATAGATGCTCAGTGCCGACTCCACCGCACCTCCACCGGGGACAACCGATCCACTCTCAAGAGTCCGCTTGATGATGGATAGTGTGTCATGTAATGCCCGCTCCATCTCATCAAGCATGTAGTCATTTGCACCACGTAAAACAATAGATGCTGAGTTGACGGCTTTTGTGCCTTTGATGAGTATAAGCTCGTCGTCAGAGATGCGTTCTTGTACGACTTCATCTGCTGCGCCTAAATAGCTGGATTCGTACGTCTCGTTTCCTTCCAGATCCGCGAGACTCGAGATCAGGGTCCCTCCCGTGGCTTTTGCAATGCGCCTGAGATCCTCCTTGCGGCAGCGCCGAACGGCCATCGCGCCCGCTTCTACGAACTCCTTCAAACACAAATCATCGATACCTTTCGTAGTCAGAACCACATTAGCTCCAGCGGCGAGGATTTTGCGAATGCGTTCAATAGTTATTTCGGCCTCGCTATCACGCTGGTCGGATCATACTAGGACAAAAAATTACCCCGACACGCACCGTTTGCGGATCTGCTCTAATTGTTCAGGGTCGTCTACGAGAATCTGAACGCCCAGTTGCATCCGCGCCTTTTGAAGGTTTATGTCGAGACAAGCGATTTTCGCGTTAGTGATCCGTTTTTTCATTGCTGAGTGCAGGCGTCACAGGATAGTTGAGAGAAGCAAGTAAAATACCAGACCTTGACTGGCGACCGTGCAATTCAATGCATAACCTTGAACAAACAGGGATTCTCTTGCACTTTTGCCATGTGCCTTCAATACGTTCACGGCTTTTACTGGGTATTTGATGTCGCCTCGAAGATTGATCGATTTGACGGCAAGCATTGCATCAACAGCCATAGGAGCAAAAAGGTCATCATCGCTGCGAAGCATATCAGGTGCGACGAGGATCGAGATGATGTGCGACGGACTTGCCGATGATCTTGCTGGCCATGCTGGTCTTGGCAGCACTGATTAATGCCTCGCGCCCGAGGGAATCGACTTTGATGCTAAGGTTATCTTGCATGAACCTCACGGCTTCTCTGCAGGCGAGTCTGTAGCCGGTGATGACGGTGGTCGGATGAATCTTTGCTTTGACGAGTTCGTTGGCGCGACGGAGCAGCTCAGCGGCGACGATGACCACGGAGGTGGTTCCGTCCCCGACTTCCTTGTCCTGCTTTTGGGCGAGATCTACAAAGATCTTTCCCGCCGGGTGCTCGACAGACAAGAGGGAGAGGATGGTAGCGCCATCGTTGGAGATGGTGACCTCCTGTCTGGCGGTGAGGATCGCGCGGGATGGGCAAGACAGAGTGCTCACACCGATGTTGTCGACCAGCATCTTGTCGAGGCCGAGGGGGCCGAGGGAGCTCCTCACGATGTTGGCGATGGAGAGGGCTGCGGTGACTGGGAGACGGTGAGGAGCGCGTCGCGTGCGATGAGCGTGCTACGGACCGTTTTGGTCGCGGATGTCCTGTCCGGACACTCTGTCGCCGCCCAGGAAAGCACCTGCGCGCGGATCGCGTTGGAACATGGCGAAGCGTATATGCTTACGCAAGCAGAGCCAGTGTCGTGTAGTGCTACGGCAACAAGTCTGGATGTGAATGGCACCTCCAAAGCGTCGGGTGTCGTACGTGATACCGCCCCCGGTCGAGCACGTCCCCTGCCTCAAGCTGCCTCCCTTGGCTCTCCCCCGCCACGGCTCGCCACGCCCCCTCCTCTTCCCTTCCCAGCACCAGCCAGACGCTGCCCCCCGATACAGCCTGCCCGAGCCTAGACACCGCCTCGGCGTCACATCCCTCGCCCTCGACACCACCACCCAGCTCGAAGGGCATCCAGCCCCACAGGGCATACTCTACACCGGCGGCCGCGATGGCCAGGTCATCTCTTGGGATCTTGCCCTCTCACTCAGGCCAAGGCAGACCCCCTTGTCGCGCCGGAATCGTGTCGCCAGATGGGAGACGCTGACTGGAATGGCCGACGAAACGCTGGCCGAGGAGACTGAGGAGGAAGAGCGACGCGATGGCGATGTTCTGGGCGACGTCAAAGAAAGCGGCGGAAGGAGGCGGAGAAGTAGCATCCATGACGACGTTCCCTACGAACGTCGATGGGAGCTCGACCCAGAATCGCTCAACGATAGGGTAAGAAGTGTGCATGTCTATCACGCTCTGAAACAACTCGGCACTAGGAGTCAACGTTCCGACAGTGTGCACAGATGCACACAGATTGGATCAACGACATTCTGCTCTGCAATTATAATCAGACCGGTCGGTCTCTGGCCCTTTGGTGCATTTGGTATGCTGATGACGTCGTCTAGTCATTTCTGCCTCGTCTGATGGCACCATCAAAGCATGGAACCCACATTCAAGTCCTTTGTCGGACCCATCGATCATCGGCACACACTCCGACTACGTCCGCTGCCTTGCTTTCTGGTAATCTGTTTTCAATTTGTCAAACTCTCTCTTACCCGTCACCAGTCGCGAATCAAATTGGGTCGTTTCAGGCTCATTTGATAGATCAATCAAACTGTGGGATCTCACCCTATCATCGCCAACGCCGCAACCGTTACTCAACCTCAACCCTCCTGATGCTGGGGCACCGAAGGCGTCCATATATGCTCTTGCGGCGGATCCATACGGTCATGCAATTGCCAGTGGTTCTCCAGAGCGTGTAATACGTTTATGGGATCCTCGATCTGGAAAACGTACCGGGAAACTCGTCGGTCATACTGACAACATACGGACCATACTGATATCTGATGACTCTCGATACGTATGGTCGTTCGTTAATTTCGTTTGCCCAATTCCTAACACCCTTTTTCCAGCTTCTTACAGGCTCTACCGATGGTGAGGCATCTCCGCTGTGTGCAACAACTTGATCTCACGGTAGTTTAGCCTCTGTTAAGCTTTGGTCCCTATCCTCGCAACGCTGCCTGCATACATTCACATACCATACGGATTCTGTATGGTCTTTGCATTCCACCCATCCGTCCTTGAAAACCTTTTACTCGGGAGACAAATCCGGGATCGTATGCAAAGTGGACGTCGAGGACTCTTCAGAGGTTGCAGACGGTGTATGCATCGTGGTCGCAGGAGAGTTGGGTGAGGAAGGAGGAGAGGGAATAAATCAGATTGTCACCGCCGACGATGGACTACTTTGGACGGCTTCAGGATATTCAAGCATCAGTCGTTGGAGAATTCCCAAGCGTTTGGTGAAGGGCGTCGCGGGTGACGATCAAGACCTTTTTGCCGACCCCTCTGTTAAGCAAAACCCGACAGGCACTCCGTCGGCTTCACCTTCGGTCCATCAAGGTGAACCTCACTTTCACGCCTTTTTGGAATATAACAGTTGACGCGATGCTTGCTCAAGACAGCAGGGATGGTGAATTTCCTTTGTATCCAGGAGTTTCACTCTCTTCTCTTGTGAGGCTCGCATATCCGAACAGTTCGTTTTCGCCCTCATTATCCATGTCACGAGGGCATGATGCGGAGGTGGCCACCCTGTATTCTGCCGCTTCGGTTGTATCTGTTCCAGACAGGCGGTCACCATTCAACGCCGCTTTTCAACACTCCACAGCTCCCACATCACCGAACGCCCAGAGAGATGCAAGAAGTACTGTCTCCATGACGAACATTGATCAAGACCCTGCCCATGAACCACGTCCAGTCCACACTACCCATGAATTAAGCGAGCTTGCCTCGGACGCAACCCCTGTTAATTCCAGCCCAGATATGGTGATTTCGGGCTCTCGCGGACTAGTGCGGGCAGCGTTGTTAAACGACCGTATGCATGCCCTAACGGTCGATACAGTTGGGGAGGTTGCTGTGTGGGATATAGTCCGTGGGATGTGTTTTGGTTGGTATATGAAAGAGGATGTCCAAGCTGCAAGTCTTTGTGGTAGCTTGAACGGAAGTACTCGCAGCAGAGGGCAAAGCAGCGCGATTGGTGATAAAGAATGGAGCCCCCGAGAAGCCCTCGAGGCAGTCAGAGAACGTATCGAAGGAGAGGCCGTCGTATCTGCTTGGTCGTCCGTGGACACGAAAACTGGAGTCCTCACTGTACACATCAACGAACGGTGCTTCGAGGCTGAAATATACGCTGACGAAACAGGGTTTGATCCAGATAGGCATTTAAATGACGAGCTTAGAAGTGCGTTGACAGACAATCTTGCCAAGTGTTTACTAATATGAGATTAATAGTAAACATCGGTAAATGGGTTCTTCGTAATTTATTCATAGGATTCATACGGGAAGAGCAACGCATTCGTCGAAAACGTGATGTCCACGGCTCAGAGACAAGTCAATCAAGCCACCCCAGCACACATCGCAACATAGGTTGTGCGAGCCCGGATTTCGGCAACTTTTCTAGTCCTGTCGGACCCCTTTCACCTCTTGGCTTGTCGAGAACATCATCACACGGACCAATGTGTACGGCCATTGTTACTTCCGCAAATGCACTACTACCAGTTCTTCCTACCCCACCTTCGATTGCTAAAGCTTCACCCTTACTCACTCCAATGATACTCTTGAAAACTGCCCAACCGACAGGCAGTACTGTGCCAATGAACAATATTCCACAATCTCCATCATCTGAGAAGCCGCTCTTACCCCGCCCAATTCGAACCCATGGACTCGATGCATCATCGCCCAGCACGAACCGCGAGCTAGATTACTTCCCGGGACCTGCTCGCAGACCCTCAACAGCAAGTACTGCTCTATCAGATGGCGAATTTTCGACCTGGGGCGGTCCCGGGAGTCCTCCGCGCTATGCCGGTGATTCCTCTGGACCAATGACCCCAACTACCCCTGGCGGTGGTTTCATGGGTCGTCTCAAAAATTTTGGAAAGGGGCCGGGTCGAAAAACGGTAAACGACGCTGTCCCAAGTTCCCCGGTCATAGGAAGTGTTGGAAATGCTGTAGACACCCCAACTGCTGCCGAGGTGCGATTCATTTGAATAATTTCCATGAGGGTTTTTCCACTTCTTACAGGATAATGAGCACAATTCTTCAAGAACACCCGCGCAAGTGCTACTGTCGACTCCCCTGTCTCCACCTCCGTCAAGCGAAACCCCTACCCTGCCACTACCACCCAATATGATGGTGATGATATCGGATGAGTCATACCCTGGGTGGAAGACGGTATACCGAGGCAGTGTCTCCACTACCTGGGCCGACATCTCTGCCTTGGAGGAAAACATGCCGCTTTGGTTGCTTGAATACGTCCTCTTTAACAAGGCTACCGTGCCAAGTCCGAGCAAAATTAGCTTTGTTCTGCTACCATGGCCGAACTCCGATCCTAATGGCGAGCAACTACCAGAACTCTTGAATGTGTATGTGTGTGTCACGGTCGGTTATGCTTCGTAGTTGACATTTCGAATTATATCTATAGTGCTCAATCCAAGTTGACCGCAAGCAAATTTCTTCGAGTACGAAAATTGACACACCATGTATGTTGACCGTTCCAAAAATTGACTCGGGCTCATCGATTATTAGGTGCAGGAAAAGTTGGGCAAGTTATCCAGCACAACTCACTCTGCGTCGTCATTCTCCGTGGACATGCCTACACCCAATTCTCCCAGCACCAAAAGTTTCCGCGTGTATGCAGAGGAAACCTATGAAATCATCTGCAGCGATATGGTGCTTTCGCTTGACATGACCCTCGCTGCTGTGCGACAGTACTTGTGGAAACAGTCTTCCGAGTTGACCATGTACTATCGCTTGAGGGATAGCGGAGCGACGCGGGGTAGTGTTGATATTTTGAGCTGAGACGTGATCTTTCACTTTGGAATCTGTCCTGACGTTACCACCGTACTAGTAACTTATAATATAACGTTAGCGCCAACTGCGCGGTTAGAGGATAAACGAGTGTGATGGGCTCGCCAGAGTACCCTTGTAATTGTGAACGCGAATTCATATTGTTTTCTCCGCCGTATACGACTCCTCGCCCGTCGTATGACACGACAACGATACGGTCTTGTACCGAGGCTGTACTGGTAAGCGTGGGTCTAGGTTTGCCCGAAGGGCGATGCATTCAAAGAAGGTATAACTTAGCCAGGGCGATCCTCGATTGGTGCGATTCTGTCTAAACAAGTATTTAAGCGAAAATAATTCCATTCGTGTTGCACGCAGAGCTCCCTGACACGGACGGTGTGCCGATGAATGGTAGCCCATTCGGCGGGAGCGGGTGATGTGAGTCCGCGAGTGTCATACGTTCAACGAAGGATAATAGACTACACGCATACAACCTCATGTTCGTCCACCACTTTGGTACCATGTATCATCTTTCGTGGGCAAAAGGGATACAATTGTCTGTATTATAACCTGACTCAAGGACTAAAAGGTGCACGTACGATCCACCTAAAAGAAATGTATGTTTCTCCGAGATCCAAGACCTGAAAACTCACTGGGATTTGGTCACCGCCCCTCCCACCATTTAAGCTGAATTAAACATTCATAACTTCATACCTAGTAACCATCGTGTTGCGCAAGCCAAAGCCCCGCAACAACGCGAATGGACGAAACTATGGAGCTTTATTTGTGGTCGACAATGATTGGGCAATCACGGAGTGTATATCTATGCACCGATCTTGACACATTTCCATACACTAGCAAAGCGAAGTGAGATGCAAAAATGTGTGGCAAGGGAACAAGACTCGCCCTGAGAGTAATCTCGGCAGTGATTCGACCCGATTGCCAAACGTTTGTTATGGAAGACAGCGCAGGCATACACGAGACGACGACAACGCCATCGGATGCATTTGTTTCTTCCTCAGTGGGATCTAGTCGGATGTTGTCCCCCTGGATAGCCTAAAGATGATTCAAGCTTGTAGCTGCCGACCAACGACGCGTCCCTTACCGCGGAGCACGATGCGACGAGTCCAAACATCTCGATACCAGCATCTGCGAGTGCCGTGCTTGCTGCTATGGAACCCGAAGCCACGCATCCTTCAATACCGTCGTTTTCGATTATCGTTAGAAACACGTCTATCGTCGACTTGGGGAATAGTTCCAAGCAGACGGATGGTGCAATCGACTGGTGGATCGCGACAGCGAGGGATCTGTCTTCAGCATCCTTTGGAAAGTTCAGCGCGATGACGAACGGGAAAACACGACAGCGCTCACGTGAAGCGGAAACCGTCGACGAGTGCACGAGAAGGGTGCGAATTTGACCTCGATGTTCAGTTTTCCCTTTTCGTTGTACGTCGTGGACTTGGACTGCCTTGGTCCATATCTGAAAGAATGGATTAGGATCGCCCGTAGACACAGTGTAAGGACGTACACAGCGCATGCAATCTTTGTCTTTTCCGTCTCGACATAAGCGGAACCGTTTGCTTGACTGATCAGCCCGGGCTGCAAAACTGGTCGATCGATGAGCACAGCAGACACAGCGGCCCAGTACACGGCCTACAGATGGGACGTATATCTTGCGATGTTCGACCGGATCGCGGGCGCCAAACGACAAAAGAGTCTTGGATGGGATCAAAGTGAGGCGGAAAGCTTTCTTCGGGTCCGTTTACGCGCCTCCGGTCGAAAACACTTTGAGCCATGAGTACTTGAGTGGTGTCGTGGATTATATAACAATGATGAAGCTCTCCTTCTCCCTCCCCAAACAAACCACAAAGCCACTCGGCATTGCCCCTCCGCTCGCGAAACCAGCCGCGTTTTCAACACTCGGAGACGAGGACGACGCACAACCAGTCGCTTCGGGCAGCAAGAATGCGAACCATGCTTTTTTGGCGAACAAGGCCGCGTCTTCAAAGGCTGCGCAAAAGCGCATGGAGCAGGAAATGAAGGTCGACGCTACGGTATACCAGTATGACGAAGTATGGGACAGAATGCAGGAAGTGAAACAGAGACAAAAAGAGGCTAAAGAAACGGATTCAAAGCAGCGTAAAGTGAGTGCAACACATCTGTCCTTGGGCGGGCGTTCTCATGTAGCCTTCAAGCCCAAATACATAGAAGGCCTTTTAACTTCTGCTGCCACTCGCCGGTTAGACCGTCTCAGGGCTGAGGAGAAAATGCTCCAACATGAACGGGAACAGGAAGGGGACGAGTTCGCGGACAAGGAGTCGTTCGTTACTCAGGCATACAAGGATCAGATGGCCGAAGTCCGAAGGGCTGAGGAAGAAGAGAGGCAGAGGGAAGGTAAGTCTCGTTTTATGCGTGACCGTCGTAGTCCTAAACACACGCCGCTAGAGGCCGAAAGGAAGAAACGAAAAGGAGCGACGACAGGGATGGCACATTTCTACCAATTGCTCTTGGAGGATTCTGAACAAAAACACGAAGAAACCGTTGCGGCTGCGGCGGAACCCAAGCCCCTTATCGGCCCACAAGGTCCTTCTCTGACCATCATCAAGCCTCCAGACTTCACACCAAAGTCTGACGCGGAACTGGCTCTGCTTGCGCGCGAGCAGGGAAAGGCAGTCGAATTAAACGACGATAATCAGATTGTTGACAAACGAGAATTGTTGTCAGCCGGTTTAAACCTTGCAGCTCCCAATACACGTCGTATTGGCTTGCAAATGACCGGAAAAAAATCTGAGGACAAAATTGAGTCTCAAGTTCACCGTGCCGTTGGAACCGCAGCGACCCGGAAAGAAATCACTGCAAGGAGAACAGCAGAAATTTATAGGCAGATGGAGGAGGAAGAAGAAAGGCAAAATGCGCAGAGGGAGAAAGACGAAGAGGAAAGCAGGCAGAGGATGGTTACCAAACGGAATACTGATTCAGACATACTGGATGCAAAGGTTCGATATTTGGAGCGAAAACGTCGAAAGCTGGAGGGAGATGTAACCATGAGTGATCATATTGAGGACGTATCGTGATGTGTTATATGTTAATGCTGCATTCTCATCTCTACGGCTCCTTATGAATTGAGTGATCATTAACAAGGTTGGTTGAGACGCTCCTCCCCCATCAACAGTACTAGCCGTTTAAACTCTCGCAACACGGCAGCCGCGGGTGGACGCTTTTGTGGATCGAAATTAAGCATCGGGTTTGCAAGGTGAAGGAGCTCAGGGATGTAAAGATTTGCAATCTTAAGAGGCCTCAGCAGACTATAAGCAACACAGAACATATGGATGGCTATACCTTGCATGCTCTAAGAATTAAAATTCCCAAGGCCCACACGTCGATCATGTAAGGATCGCACGGTTGGCCAGACTCGAGTTCAGGAGGAACTTCTGTCCCCTTTGGCCAGTAAGATCGAGCAGGAAGCGAGTTATCGACCCTCTGGCTGATTTCGTAATCAATGCATGCATATCTACCGCGATAATCGGTGAGGAAGTTGTGTAGGGATATATCCAGGTGCACCAAGCCATTCCGGTGCATAAATGCGATATGCTGTCACGGAAAGTGTCAACAAGAGACGAACGAAAAAGATGGAGGTGAATACCTCGATGCATTGATGAATTGCCGATAAAAAGTCACGTAGTATGGAGGGAATTTCAGGCAACAAATGGGAAGACCACTCCTCCATGACAATAAAACATATATCGTCGGCGGGCACGTCGATGATGTCGAGGACGGCTACGGTCTGCAAGTCAAGAGAGGTTACCCGACACAAAGGAAATAAACGCACGGATGCAGTGATTCATAGGGTCATGTCGCAGCGAAAACAAGTGACGCACGTTTTGAAGCTCTCTACTCGACCGATTGACGGCCTTGACCATTAATTTCACACCGGTCATACAGTAGGTGGCCCGGAAAAGATTGTCTGGCTAGGGAGGGTCAGAAAAATAGGATGGGTTGCAAGAGGATGCAAACCAGGCCGGGGTCCTTGCACAGAGCATTGTCGTCGGGGGCTTGAAGGTAGGAGGGGGACGGGTCTAATTTGCAGCGTTGGAAGTGTTCTTTGACGTCTCGCACGGTATCGAGCCGATAGCCTCTGACGAGGGCAACGTCACGGTAGTTTTCCCAGCAGGGAGAGATGCGGGCATTGAGCTGGTCGTCGTCGAGTGACGACTCTGAGGAGGAAGAGTCGCACTCCCAGTCGGACATGTCGGAAAGGACATTCTCAAGCTCAGGTCACCCGTAGCTTGGCTGTGGGGAAGAAAGGCCTAAGAGGGGCAAGGTCATAATTCCTTGTTTGGTCTACACTTTATGGAAGAAGGTACCAAAGGCAAGAAGACCATTTTCGTCGGCGGCATAGGCGACGACGTCGACGAAGCCGTCCTCTACGAGTCATTCTCGCCATTCGGTGCGTAGCTGCCGTCGTCACACAACGAGCGAGCACCAGCCCGTCCGACAGGTGACATTGTCGAAGTACAGCTGCCGCCAGCCACAATCAACACCACCACCACCATCACCGAGTCAGGCTCGTGCCCCGTTCTTGTCTGCTGAACCGCCGCTCTGATCCCCACTGCAGAAGCAAAACATCGCGGCTTTGCCTTCGTCACGTATGCATCTCCCGCCGATGCCCAAGACGCGATCGACAACATGGACCTCAACGAACTTCGAGGAAGGATTCTCAAAGTGAACATTGCCAGGCCGATCAGGGCCGCCATACAGCCAGGTGCCGGAAACAGAGCCAGTAGGTTGCTCGTCTCTCACTCTGCCAGCATGTGATCATCGTCCCTAGTCTGGGAATCGGAAGACTGGCTGAGGGAATATGCGAAACCGCTCGCTGAAAGCGGAGGTAAACGTGTCCCTGCATTCTGTCACTTCGCCCCTTATTCTGGTGTTCAGGCGTGCAAGGGCGAAACGCACAACGAGAAGCCAGCGGTGCAAAAAATGGCGAAGCACCGCTTGATGCTGATGCCGATGACGAGGACGCGATGGAATCATAGTGTCCCGATACGATGGGTCATGCATGGCGGTCCTACTCCCGACTTTATTATCAGATGTGTAGTATACGGAAGACAGTCCAAAAAGAATGTCCTCAAAAATCTTTTGGGTGGTTCATGTCTGACTCTTCGAATTGCGCTCGTGCACGCTTGATGTCTTCTTGCATAAATAGCAGCTCTTCCATACGAGCCAGTTTTTTTGCGTCGGCTGGCCTTGACAAGGCCCTCCGCAGGTCCTCTATGGATAGTCGAGTCTTGCGTTGGGGCCCTCCAGCCGTTTGGCACTGAGAAGTGTCATGGGGGTGGCTACTCGTTCAGTCAAAGAGGACGCACAACATCGACAATAAACTCGACGAGGATTTCTTCCATCACGGTCACAGTGTCGGTCGCCGGATTCCTGTCGTCTCCAAATCCATACATGAGGTTTTTCACTGAGCACTAACATGATCAGACGGATGGTGAAGTCTCGGGCGGACGAACTGACGCTCTTTTGTGAAAAGCCCCTTGAAGTTGGCATGCTTGCGTCCGCGCCCGGTGGTGGTTGTGGTGGCACCAAGCGCGGGGCCCGTCTCGCGCACGTACGTCGGGGTGTACGAGGAAAAGCTGGGCCGGGGAGTAGGAGCGGCGGGCGGGGTCGCTGTCGTGGAGGCAAGAGGAGTCTGCACTGTAGATCTTGCCACCTGTGGTGTGTTCTGTTGCTGGGGAATGTAGCTGTACGGGTATGGCCAAGTTCCGTAGCCAGTCACGCCAGAAGCGTATGCGCTCTGGTACGCTGCGGCATATGTCTGTGCTTGATATTGTCCAGGTGTTCCCGGGTGGTAGGCAGCGTAAGGATACGAAGTCCCAGTTGTTGGGTTGTGTTGGTAGTGCGAGTAAGACATGCCAAACCAAGCTTCCTAATACATCCTGACCTACATGTCCTCCGTCTCCCCCCTCTCCAGACGCAGTGCCTTATCCATCATCTCCCGCACTTTCTGCCACTCTTTATCAATGATGCCACGCTCGTCGAGCCACTCCATCACCTTATCTGCATCGTGAAGATCCCCCGGCGGTTTCACCCCACCAGCATACGCAACCTTGACAAACTGGCGACGCTCGTCCTGCGCTTCCATGATTTCAAGCTGCAAGGCTTTGTAGAGCGAATACTGCGTAGTGTCACCGTCATGTGTGAGCGCTCTGCGCGATCAGACGAACCTCCCAGTGACAGAATTGATGGTATGCTCGGGTGCGCGCTGCACAAAATCGACCGAGGTGAAACTCTTTTTTGGGATCCCGTTTTTCGACGGCGTCACTGTCTTCGTCTTCGTCTTCGTCCTCTCCAGAGGACTTGCCATCCGACTCGTCGTCAGATACATCCTATACATCACCGTCAGTAAGTGCTGCTGATCGATGCGCGAGTGATACCTCAAAGTCATAGTCGTCGTACGGTTTCCCACTCAGTCGACCTAGCAGCGTGGACAACCTGCTCCCTAGACGACATGCGTCACATTCACGTATTGCGGTCTTCAGGCGAAACAGATCAAACTCTGGATATCTTCCCAAGAGTTTCTTGAAGTCTGCTCTCCAAACAGAGGACGTAACAAGCGAGTCGCGCATCCCGCTCAACTTGCGGCGAGTGACCTGGAGTGGCACGGAAAGGTATTCCTCCTCTAATGGGCCGTGCATCAGTCACTTTTGGCAAATTCTGAACATGCAAACCTTTGAGGGCTCGTTCGAGAAACGGACGTCTGTCGGCCAAGGGTCGTACAGCAACATGGACGAAAAGTTGGCAGATGATCTTGAAATGATGTGTCATATCTTGATGCGTACTCATGCTGAATGCAAGGGGAAGCTGGGGTGTTGGAGCACCGACTGCGTCATCGTCAACAATAAAGTCGTCCTCGCTGCTATCAGTGCCATCGGACTCTCCGCTGTGATGTGGTCTGGCACCCTTGAATAGGACGTCTGACTGGTCGGCTTCCGAAGAGGAAGATTCGAGCACGATCTCGCCACGTTTCCTACCTTGCAAACGGAATCAGTCGACACGATGTCAATTTGATGCATGCTCACTCTTTAGCTTTTCCAAGTTGCGCTGGAACGCGGTCGTCTTGCCACGGGAACGTAGGCGACTCTCGAGTACTTCTGAAGAACGCGTGTTATCAATGGACAGGGGGAGCTGATTAATTACTCGCGATTTTCTCCGTCAAGTATGTCGTCGTCGTCGTCGTCGTCGTCCTGCTCGGGCGTTGGAGGTCTTGTACCTTTGATCAGCTTGCGCTTGCGAGGTTGAACGTCGTCTTCGGAGTCGAGAACAGTGTTGTTCTTCCTCTTTGGATTGGCGGCGGTGTCCTCTTCGCTGCCAGCGAGACTCACAGTACGGACGGCATTACTCTTGCGTCGCTTTGGACGACGGGGGGAAATGTCTTGGTCGCTCGCGTCGTCGGCCTTTGGCTCAAAGTGTATTGCGGCGACGTCGCTGTCCGTATCTTGGCCGTCGTCGGACTCGGGGCTGACGGCGCGCTTCCGGCGTCGGTTGGAGCTGAGGCATTCGGCGAGACTCTGCTGCATCCAGAACGTCGTCGGCATGAAGTAGACAAGATGGAGAAAAGTAATAAAGTATGACAAGACTCTGATTAAGCTGTACGAAGCCTCGCCTTCTGTGCTTTTCTAGCCCTCTCTTTCATGATCGTGGTCCCGACGAACAAGCCAATCCCTGACAGTCCGACGACAAGTAAGAACGCGGGCAGACGTACGGCCCATTCGCGAGCCGGAAAGTAGTCGTGTATGGGGCTCGACGCGTCGAAGAAGGGCTGCGCAGAGTGAGATGGGCAGCACGACGGGCAGGACGACCTACGAGGAGAATGGCCCAGGTGGTGTAGTAGACAAAGACGGCCGCTGCGACGAGCAGCATACAGCTTCCAAGCGCCTTGTCGCTCACGGCCTGGACGACGGTCGGCCTGGGCACGGGGAGACGGGGAGAGACTCACCATGACGGTTCAGACCAAGTCACGGCTTGTGCTCGCTCGTCCACCATGGCGTTTGCGTCCCTCGCCCACGTCCGCATCCTCCTCCTCCCCGTCGGCGACATCCCCAGGCCCGCTTTCGACGCCTACGCCGCAGAGATCCGCACATTCGACTCCATCCGTCTCGGCGACATCCCCGGCGATGCCAAAGACGAGCGGGGTGCGTACCAAGAACGACGAGCGTCCGCCACCTCACACATTCGCAGCCCGGTTCATGCCCAGCCCGCTCTCCAGCGGACATCTGCACCTGTCCTTCGCCTCCCATCCCACCGTCCACGCACACGCCCCGCTTGCCCTTTTCCGTCCCTCTCACCTCAATCTCGGCATCGTCGGCATCGCCGCTTACCATCCGTCCGAGTCTGCCCTCGGCCACTTTCACAGCGCTCTCGCCGACATCCCTGCCCTCCCCTCCTCCTTCCCGCTCGCCAAAACTTGCTTTGCCTTCCAGGACGACGATGCACCCAACGCTGCACTCGGCGGCAATCTCCCCGGTCTCTCCACCATCCCAAACGCAATGGGGAACAAGAGGCTGTACATCGGCACTTTGCTGGCTGATTTATGCTCACAGATCTTGGGTGAATTTGGACGCCTGGTATGTCACGCTGAACTCATACAATACCTCCGTCTCACGTCTTCAGGTCCACACGTTGGAATCGCCTTTGGGGAACGAGTACCTCAACGCGACTGTTTTCCCGTCTCTGCCACTGGCTTCAGACTGGCCGTCCGCTCTCGAGTCTAGTTCACACCTCCCTCAGCCCCCCTTTCATCCCAGCCAAGCTGACATCGTCCTATCTGTCCCAGCGAACAACGGTACAGCCCGCAGCTCTCCCGCACCTGGCGCTTCTTCCATGTCACGTCATTCCACACTGGGTCCACCTGCCGTTAAAAAGCGTGTTAGTGCAGTAGGGACTGCCTCCTCGCACGCAAGGCTTTTTAAAGTTTACGGCGACTTTTTTCTGTTAGCGGGGAGGACACAGGATTCCAGAATATGGTCCGCAGACCTCCTTTATCCTGCCTTTCTGTAAATGACAACCTCAAAGGTACCAGGAAGCACTAAGCATGTTCAAGACAGGAATGGACCCCGTCTGGCAAGCATCTGCCTTGGAAGGTCTGGCAGTCATCTCCGTTCTCGACTCTTGGGCCGCCAGCCAAGGCCTGGTAAGTTTCTATTTCCCTTGATGACTGCATGTGTTGCACGCCTTTTCACAGCAAGCATCACTTAGTGATGCAAAAGACCCTTGGGTGGAGGTTAACGAGCAACTTTCGCAAGCCATTTCTATGTATCTCAAGGCCAGCGTTCCATCGGATACCACCCAGGATTACTCCCTGCTGGCGTTTGTTTACACGTCAGCTGTTCTGCGACAGACCTCGTTGCTGTTCTGCGTTTGGTCATCCAAGGGATGGGGTGCATTTGCCTTTGCATCGATGCTGCAGCCGGGTGGCACGGCTTTTTGGCAAAAGCTCGTCTCTGACGATTCCCCAGCCAATCTTGAACGTCTCAGTACGATCACCGGTATCACTCGCTCACAAATTGCCAGCTCGGTCTCACAGGCGCACGGACCTTGGTTATTACATCTCGGACCTCAAGAGCGCCTCGTTGTTCTGCAGTCGGTGGCGAATATCTACGGTTACCTGGGATACAAGCGCAAGGAAGCGTACGTCCTCCGGGAGGTGATCAGTTGCGTCATGGACTTGGTTGTCTGTGGTCGCGATGAAGATTACCAACTTCGAAGTTCAGAAAGTTCTGGCTCGATCGCCTGCGCTGGCCTCCACAACGGAGATGACAATGCCTCTACTACCGGGAGTTTAGCATTTCGACCAAACGAAAATGTTCTAGGTAATCATAGCGTACTCAAGGTTCTCACATATGCGTGCAAGGCTTTCGGTGTCGATTTGGAATCTGTGAATGTGGCTCCACCAGCAAACGTCGAGGAGGAAAATGACGATGCGCAAATCGTTTCCTCAGAGTCGTCGAGTAACCCATTTGGATGGCCGGAACTCCAAGTAGGAGTTGTACGCGAAGCCATTGCTGTTGCTGAGGCACTCCCTGGTCAGTAAATATTATTGCTGCCGACTGAATCTTACGGATCCAACAGATCAACTGGCTGTGACTCGCTTTTCTTTATCTGCTCTTAGGACCATGCACCCCATCCTTACCACTAATGACCAATGCCATTTATACCAAACAGCTTCGAAGGCGCTTGTTGTAACACGACGGCGTGGCGATCCATCTGTGGTCGAATACTGGGCTGGACACCCTATCCAAAGCATCGCCGTATTGCCGTGAGCCCTGAGCACTCGTTGTATGGCGATTTTGCGGGCGACTGATGTAATGTCCAGGCTCCCTTCCCACCGCATCCCGGCTGAGAAGCCACTATCACTCTTGACCAGAAGTAATTCCGCGCCCCGTGGTATGAGTATCATATCCGGCAAAGACAACGATCCGTTTTTATACAATCCCCGAAGGTCTGCTAATACGCAAGTAAGCTGAACGACTATCTGTTGTTTGAGCAACTGAACGTTCTTTCATAGGGAAAAACTATCATTGTCCAGAATGAACTTGCCGAGCTGGTTATCACTCTGCGCAACCCCTACGTGTTCGAGCTCGAACTCCGTGATTTGTCACTAATGTAAGTATTTATGCCTCATTCTCGATTTTCATAATTGATCCTTTCTAGTACCTCGGGTGTCGAAGTTGACTGTAGTATCATCCCATCGATCGTGATTCCCGCAAACTCCGTCCATGCTATTACAGTGACCACGACTGCTAAAACGCCGGGCATCTTGGTTGTCAAAGGCTGTACAGTTCATGTGCCTAATGGCGCCCCTAAGAATTTTTTCCTTCCTCTATCCACAGACTCTGAGGAAGAATATCAGTCTCGGAGGCAGAGCATGATGATGTGCGAGAGTGGTCGATCAAAGTACTCGGGGCTGGATTCGCGGCGATGGGACAAGGGCGGGAAACGTTTGACCAATCTTTTGGTGCCATCGAAAGTGAAAACACGATTCTTGGAATGTATGGTCGTCCCAGAGCAGCCGTTACTTCGTCTGAGGCGGACTTCTCTGACACATGCGGCGGTAATGCTTTACAACGGGGAGAAGTACGTCAACAAACACGAAGGGATTACCTATTTCTTAAAATTTGCTTCTAGGTCTACTGTTCGACTTACGCTGGAAAATGTCTCCACGCTGCCAATCAACTTTTTGAAGGTGTCGTTTGAGGATTCCACAATTGCTCCTGCACAAGACGCCCTGGCAGAAGGACAACTCGATGTTCTTGAAGTTTACGAAACCGAGTACGACCTTATTCATCAGCAAGCCTTTTCGTGGGCCCAAGACAAGGAGGTCAAAGTTATTAATCCAGGTCAAAAACTTGTAGTACCTGTTACGTGCCTTGGAAAGGCCAAATGGTGTGTTTGCTCCTCGTGTACAATTCTAAATATTCATAACCTTCCTTAAGTACGAGTGGTACCATCCGTGTATCATACGCGCATGTCCACCAGAACGATGAATCGGGCGCCGCACAAGAAGTCTTTTATGCAAGACAGCTCACCTACTTGATGACCGTCACTGTGTATGAAATGCTGGAATGTCATGATATGGACATCATGCCCTTGAACGTTCTCAGCGCTATTAATGATGATCCAGTAGGTCAGAACGACTCGCACGAATGGTGTGTCTTCTCCATCGAAGTGCGGAATACATATGGTTTGCCATTCGAGGTGACGTTTGAAAGGACTCGATATGGTATGCTTGGATTACCTTTTCCCCCCCGGGAAACGGAAACGTACTCATTAGATCAGATGCACCAGATGGCACTCGACGGTGCATTGTTCCGCCTGGCTCAACGTCCCGGCAAGTCTAACGCTGGATCTTTTCTTACTGTTCTTTAGTTGACATGAGTTCTTGTAAACAGATTCCTACTTCCGATCAGAAGGTTCCGGCTTCCTGATGATGTTATTTCACGCCCCATTCCTACTCTATCAGACCGCCAGTTCGTCGTGTCCAAGTCCAGTTTGAGTAATGCGGAAGACATGGCTCAAAGAGAACTCTTCTGGTACCGCGAGGAACTGTTGACCATCATCCAAGGTCGTTGGAAAGAGGTCAATGTCGCCACCGATCGCCCGACCCGATGACTGACTTTTTTTTCCCTCAGGCAAATGGTAGTCGCAACGGATATCTGTCTCTGCGACAACAGCGCATGACGAGGCACATGTTAAAAGCGCTCACGTCGGATCTAACCCGTATCGATGTATCCTTGGCACCATGTTGTCCAGAAAAAAAAACTGTTGGATCATGTGGCGGAAAGTATTCCGTGGCAATTAATACCGTTGCCCATTTGGTGGCCAAGGTGACCAACACGGGCCGTACGTTGGATCGGAACACTGTTTTCTTTTGTTCTCCGTTGACGTCATCTTTCAGCCTCGACGCTGGCCATCGTGTTGAACGTATCGACGAGTCCGGAAGAATACATCCTCGTGCAAGGCTCGCAGACGGATATAGAGCTCGGAAATGTGGAAAGTGGTCAGTCACACACGGTAGAGGTACCGTTCTGCTTCCTCAGTGTTGGATACTTTGAAATTGCTGTCGAGGCACAGCAGTTGGGTGACGTGGAGGGGAAACGACGGACGGGGGTCGCTCGCTTGTGGGCAACCGTCCAGGAGCATGATTCGTTGTAAACTCGATTATCGAATCATTTTCATAATTGAAAGAAACCACGTTTTGCAATGACGATCTCGTCGGTGGTTAGAGATTCGATGACTCCGTGCTGTCAGTTCGTAAAAACATACGGCAACGAAAGGTGATGGTGAAAAAACAAAAAATCTAGTCCCACCGAGGATTGAACTCGGGACCCTTGCATTAATGTAACCTCATAAGTACAACGCTCTGACCACTGAGCTATGGGACTATCACTAGTTTGATCACATAAAATCGTTATGATCACATGACCGTTTATGACAATTTTGACAGCATTTACAAAAACTTATCGGGGCAATTATTTATCTAAGGATCAAGAAGTCGTGTCTCTTCCTCACATCCGTTCGCGGATATATGTAAAAACCTCGTTCCGACCCTTCTTCCTTGTTCCTCCGAATGTGTAATCCACAAAATGGCTTTCAGCTCGTTCTCGGGGGATCGCAACGCGCGAGTAACAAAGTCCTCGACCAGCGCTGTGGAGTGAGGATCCAGTGCAGAGGTGGGCTCTATACACAAAAAAAGGAGTAAGACGCGCAGTTTCAGGTGGCTCATATACGGGAACGGACCGTCCAGCAAGACGACTTCGGCAGTATTTAACCCGAGCGCGGTGGCCAGCGCGATCCGTTGCGACTCCCCGCCGCTCAGATTTGTCCAGTTGCGGTCCCAAAGTTCTTCATCGACTCCCCAACCTTTGGCAATTTCAATAGCGTGTGACAGCGCGCTGCCGCCGCTGACAGATTGGGGGGACCGGCGAGAGTTGAAAGATGAAACAGCGGCTAGGAAGTCTCGCGGGGTACCTGATAGTAGCGAAGGCCTTTGCGGAACGTAAAAGACCTTGGTTCTGAAGAAGGGTACGCCTATGGGCGCTGTCAGCATCAAGACTTGCGATCATAGTCCAGGACGTGCCGTAGGACTTGGCGGTACTGGGGACAAACTAGTCATGCTTTGTGCAAGACTCGTGAAAGAACGAACACGCACCGCCCTCTGTATAGAATCTGGCCGTCATATACGTTTAGATGCGAAATACATTTCAATAGCGTGGTTTTCCTACAGTTGGATGGTCAAGAAGCTTCATTGTCGAGATAGAAGCCGACGTACCCTGACCCACTCTTGCCCTGTAAGATGACCACATCGCCCTCGTTGACGTCGAAACTGATCCTGCTGAAGATGGCTTGCTCCTTGTCTTTGGCACAACTAACATCACGAACTTGCAGCAACGTCGTCATGCTGTCTATCGATCAACTTGGGGTGTGAGGGTGAATGTGAGAGGCACCACCAGTGCTACATCCCACGGTGACTAGTGTCCTCCTATTTGACATGAATCTAGAGGTAATTACTTGAAATCTACGACTGAGGCGGCATTCCCATCTCTTCGGGCGTCAGATTTGAGCTCTCGATCATTACACCGACACCAATTTTTGCAGCATTCTAAATCGCACGGTGAGCATAGTTATTATTGGAAACGCGTGATCTTACCTTGAAGTGGTCTATCTCACCAGAGACCAAGAACGCGAAAGTTGGGGCAAACCGCTGCTCAAGGAGGGCAGAAACCTTGCCAGTGGAGTCGAGTTGTGCCCTGAAAGTGGACATGCGAAGGTCGTACTTGGCACCCAAAGTCGCTATAGCATCCCTTCTCTGGGCACCTGCAATTAACTGAAGGTCGGCTGCCACCTCAACCTTGTCGCTCAGCTTTTGCCAGTAGGTTGTCTGCAAGATACCAGCGGGTTGTAATTGAGCAGTAGCAATCCAGTTCTTGTTGCTGCCCGTATATTTGGCAAGATAAGACGTTGCGAGCTCGGTCAACTCTGGCGTCTGGCGCTGATACAGCGTTTCAAAACCAAGGGCAAGGTTCTTCGTAAGCGACTGGAGGTAGCTTCCGATGTATATACCGGTGAGGTCGGCGGGGGACGTATTGACGGCTTTTACATTGAGGGAATAGTCTTGACCTTGATAGTCTTGTTCGAGCTGTAACATGCTATGGCCAACCTGTTGGGAAAGCTATAACAGGCCGAAAATAATGAGCGATGAGATGAACTAGGATGAAAGGGGGACGGACCTGGGCTTGCATTTTTGTGATGCACGTTTCTGACCAACCTTTATTCATCCTAGCGTTGACATTGCCCTCGTGATCGACGCTTCCTTGCAACAAAACCTGAAATACGCGTCGGGATGGCAGCGGATGAAGAAGCATGTCACATTACACTGTTTGTCGCGTAGACGGAACCAAAGTTGTAGGAGGGGGCGGCGACCTGGGAGCCAAGATTAAAAGAGTGTGATATTTGGAACGCGGGGTTGATGGAAAGGTTCTTGGACAAGTCGGCCCGGGCACCATCGAACATAAAGTTCGTGAGGTGGGTCACTTGTGGAGAATGTGAGAGGGAGAGGGGAGAAAAGAGAGTATGGCGCACGTTTGACTTCTTTTTGCAAGTTCTCGACGGTGCCAGGGTTTGGAAGGTCGAGAGACCTCCGCCAATTAGAAAAGCGGACATAGAGTGATGTTAGAGGGGAGTTCGGGGCGATGGGGAAGGGGTGGGGGGAGGTCGAAGGGACGTCGAGGGGGGACGGGGATGACATGGAGAAGTCGTCTGCGGACTCGCTCGGCGCAAAATTGGCCGAGTTGAAAAAAACTACTGTGGAAAACGATTGCCTTATTGGATTGTCGGCCGCGGCCCGCAAGGCCCGCCGGACCGGCTAAGCTGTTCTCGCTCCTACTGCGCACTTTCCAATTTGGGCCCGAAATCACTGTGCGTCCGAATTGCAACGTCGCAGTCCCATCGGGTATCTCCACCCTTGACCACAGACTACTCCCCAGTCTCAATGAACATCCCCCTCACCGCATCTCAGAAACGCTCCATACTCCTCGCAGTCACCATCATCGTAAGTTCATCACCGTCCTGCATGGTCGCGCATTCTCACCGCCACAAGCTTGGTCTATGTTTCCTTCTGGGCTCCCGGCCTGAAACTGCCACTCTTTCTGCCCCATGGTCCCTCCAACACAAAGTGACCAGTCCCCACCACATCGATAAGCCCCCCTCCGCCACTACCTCCGAGCCCGAGCCTGCCCCAACAGCACAACAGAGTGGCCCAGTGCCATCCGACAATATTTTCATTGACCTCAAAGCCACCGAAAACAATTGGATCGCTCGCCGTGCGAATGCAACACTCATGATCCTCGCTCGCAACAGTGATATAGATGGCGTCGTTCAGAGTATGGAACAAGTAGAGTCCAAGTTTAATCGCAAGTTCAATTACCCCTGGGTCCTATTAAACGAGGAGGAGTTTACTGCAGAGTTCAAAAGGTAATTTGGTCCTCGTCGTCAAGGACCCGCTCACACGCTTGTAGACGCGTTTCCGTCTTGTCCGATGCTCCCGTCCACTTCGGTCTCATCCCCCGCGACCATTGGATACAGCCTGACTGGATCGACGAGAACCGTGCGCGAGAGGGTCGTGACAGGCTTATGAGACAGAACATCATCTATGGCGGTCAGTTAACTTTGCTTTCGTCACACATCACGTGGTGGCTAATATCGCCCCTTGCAGGAAGTGTTTCGTGAGTGCAGTCATTTCCTTGACACGAGCGAGCTTTACGTTGCTCCACAAGATATCGTAACATGTGCCGTTTCAACTCAGGAGTGAGTCTATTCATTTTGGTTTCCGATCACATTTCCTGAACTTCTTTCCCTAGTACTTTTTCCGACATGAGCTACTCCAGCCTTATAAATGGTACTGGAGAGTAGAGTAAGCGATCCCCTTTTAGTCATCGCGCGCCGTCTGACAAGTCGCCCAGGCCTGACGTTAGATACTTCTGCGATATTGATTACGACCCTTTCTTGTTTATGGAAGACAACAATAAAATCTATGGTCCGTGCCCAACTTACCAGTCTTATCATAAATTTCTCTCGACACTTTTCAGGTTTTACGATTTCCATGCCAGATTGGGAGCCGACGATACCAACTTTGTGGAGTTCGATTCGAGGTGCGGAAAGACACGTTCACACGTCTTGTCATCGAGATTGTTGACCGGAACCGATTAGAGTTTACTGCGGAGAACCCTCAGTATTTGCACCCAGATAACTCGGTGGACTTTTTATCCGATGACTCTGGCGAATCGTATAATTTATGCCATTGTGAGTGCATTTTTCTGAGCGTCATTGTCACACTCAACGTGCCGAGTAGTTTGGAGCAATTTTGAGATAGCCGACCTGGATTTTTGGAGAAGCGAGGCATACACAAAGTATTTCGAGTTCTTGGAGCAGAAGGGCGGATTTTACTACGAGGTGAGGCTTTGTGCGCACTGTTTTGTTCATGAGGCTCACCGTACAAGCGCTGGGGAGATGCACCTGTACACAGCATAGCTGTGTCACTCTTTGCTGGCAAAGATCAAATTCACTTTTTCAAAGACATTGGCTACAGACACAGCCCATTTCAACACTGTCCGCAAGGGTCAGATTGGAAAAAGGGTCGTTGTTCGTGCGACCCCAACGATAACTTTGGTATGTATAGTTGTATTTCCTTGTACGAATAAGCGTTGATGTCGTTGGACTTGCTAGACTGGGCACAAAACTCGTGCTTGAAGCAGTTCATGCGCTTGGCATGAAAACTGAGTTTTTGCTGTTGTATTTATTTTAGATACCTATTCATTCCTAGTACATAGTCATTGGTATGATAACCACACAGAGGGTACACCAAGGGTGCACGTGACCCGTTGTCAGTGTGCCAGATCCTGGCTGCGGCGGGCAAATCAGCCAATCGTAGCGCTCCAACGTCGTCGCCGGCATATAAAACCCTTCTCCTTCTTGCTGTCAGTGTTACACATTCCAGCGTCGTCCGTTCGCAACAATGATGACGCCTATGCGTTACGTTCTCCTCGTCCTGGGCATAATCGTGAGCACGTTGGAGTCTCAGCAAGTATCTCACCCAATTAAAACTAGGTTGGACTACACTACATACTCAGCTTCACACACGAGGAATATGGCAAAGCCACGTCTGTGTCACGGCTCAAGGATTACATTGCGCAGCCCGACTCTCCACAAAGAGACCCTGTACCCGACCACTACTACAAACCACCCGAACCTGTCTACGCTCCAGACCGAAAAGCGAACGCGACCTTTGTCATGCTAGTTCGGAACAGCGACCTTGTCGGTATCATGAGTAGCATGAAACAAATCGAAGACAGATTTAACCGAAACTTCAACTACCCCTATGTCCTCCTTAACGACGAACCGTTTACAGAAGACTTTAAAAAGTATAGCGTTTGTTGACCCGTAGCTCTCCGCTCAGTGTTTTTATTGTTCAGGCACATTTCAGCACTCACTCGTGCAGAAGTGGAATTTGGTTTGATTCCAAAGGATCAATGGGTACAACCGCCCTGGATCGACGAAGGAAAGGCAAGCGCGGCTCGTGATGATATGGTGAGGAACAACGTCATCTACGGAGGTGCGTATCTATCTCCATATCGCTCCATCATCGCATTCAATACACCTGTTTTCTAGGAAGCGTGCCGTACGTGGGGCATTTTTCATCACTTGAAATTCTGACAGTTTCTCTTCCAGTTACCGAAATATGTGTCGTTTTAACTCAGGGGTACCCGTGATGTCTTCTTTCACCTTAAACATATCTCTCACATCTCGTAGTTCTTTTACAAACAAGAACTCCTTCAGAAATATAAGTACTACTGGCGGGTGGAGTAAGTGTCGCGTTCTGGGTCACCCGCGTGAATTGATTTTTTGTTTCCCAGACCCGATGTAAAGATTTTCTGTGATGTCGACTACGACCCTTTCTTGCTTATGCAGGATCACCAGAAAGTATATGGTGAGATTTCCTTTTCACATGTAGGAAAACCATACGACATGCGAATACAGGATTTACCATCTCCCTGTTTGAATACCCTGCCACTATCCCTACTCTGTGGCAACACGTTAGAGGTCCGTTGGCCTGTTGAAATTTCAATGCCTCTGGTAAACATGTCTTTATAGCCTTCATCAACGAAAATCCCGATTTGGTACCCACCGATAACGCCATGGCATTCCTCTCCGATGATGGAGGAGAGTCCTATAATCGTTGTCATTGTGAGCTGACGTTTTGTATATTCACTGCGATTGTTCAATTACGATTGCAGTCTGGAGCAACTTTGAAATAGCCGATATGGACTTTTGGAGAGGGGAAGCCTACTCCAAGTTTTTCGACTACTTGGATGAACAGGGTGGATTTTATTACGAGGTATGTTTGAATTGTTAGTTGTGCAAAGTTGTTGCCTCACGTCAATGACCTCTGTCGTAGCGATGGGGCGATGCGCCTGTACATAGTATAGGCGCAGCGCTTTTCGCGAGAAAAGACCAGCTTTATTTCTTCAATGATATAGGATATCGTCACGAGCCCTTCCAGCACTGTCCTCAAGGAGACCTGCACTCGAAATCGAGATGTTGGTGTGATCCAACTCAAAATTTTGGTGAGGCTCCTCGTTCATGCTTTGCTCGAACGAACTTGACATTGTTCCTTCAAAGATTACGAATGGTATTCATGCTTGAACAAATATGATGGTTTGTTCAGGTAACTGCGCAAGCCCGCTAGCACCCATGTACTTGCCTTGGTTCCTCGTCTGACAATACCTAGACTTTTCTTTACACGAAACCAGAGTAAATATATCGTAATCGAGGACCGCGAGGCACACACTCCATACGGACTTGGCCAATGGTAAACATAAGAATTCGCACAGCAATACATGCCACGATGCAACTAGGCTATGATATTGCAGCAAACTCAGAGAATCGATTGTGAATAGTATTGGAACTATAGATCGCAATGCCATCATGAGATAGCTCTTATTAAAGTTGTGGATACTCACCGAGTCGTACAACCGTGTCCAGTTGGATGCTACAGAACTATCGATGAGCCGATTGACGTAGTCTCCAACGAGGGAATGTGTGAGAGCTGGTTGGAAACGCTCCCGAATTTGGTTCGCAGTTTGTTCACCGAATGCAGCAAAACATGGAAGAGTGGAGTCTGCAAGAGAAATCAACGAACGATTCGTCATTAGTTACCGTTTCACTACCTTTTTGCATTAACTCCACTAGGGCTATATGAGAGTGTTGAGCGTCACGACGGGTGGCGGCTGAAAGCGACTAAACCACTCACTAATGATCCGATCACAATGTTTCCTTGCAGCTTCAAACCCTTCCCGAAACAACCTTTTAAACTCCAAAAAGGCCTCGCCAGCAATGCCGCCTAAAACTTCGACATAGTCAGGAGGCAACTTGAAAGGCGCAGCTTCGAACCCGATATTTCCAGGTGAGTTCGAAAGCATAAACCCAAAATCAATGTGGATGAGGTGACCGTCTCTATCGAGCAAGATGTTCCCGTTGTGGCGGTCTTTTATTTGAAGAAGGTAGGTGATGATCGAGTAGCCTTCGTAGAGTTGTCTTCAATAATCGTAGAAATCCCCGAATTGACTTACCAGCAAGGGACTTTGCAAAATTGCGCTGCGCACGAGCAAACTTGGCCGTCGAGGGATCCCCGTATGTTGACCTGAAATGGTCCATCAATGTTACATTACCAAGCCGGCCCACAGCCAAACGTCGCGCATATTCAGCCTTCTTGATGGAATGTATGGAGACGGCATCAGTGATTGTCTCGACTAAACCCGACGATGCTCCGGTGATCAGGATGCGGAAACTAGGTCCTTCATGTCAGGCAAAACAACTAGACCCACGCATGTAAAGGGAGCGCACTATCGAACCCAACACTGTGAGCTTTCCTCTTCCCATATTCGCTCGAATTCTTGAATGAGCTGGACAGCAATCTGTTCTTGTCGTAGATCGCCACCCGTTTTCACAATGACAGAGACACAGTCCCAGGTTGCTACCAATGTCTGACTTCACCAAGAACTCACGAAAATATTTCGTGTTCCGCACCTAGGTGCCCATATGGCGATCCGTGTCGTATTCGACTCTGAATAAGGTGTCAACAGAATGATAAAGGCCGCATAAAAAACCTCTCGAACCTTCTTAGCAGCCCAAGACTCGCTAAACACCAACGCGGACGGATCCACTTTACTCAACTCTCTTTTGATGATACCCTCGTCTTCAGCCGTCTTCATGCCTCGATTATTGCCAGACTCCTCAAAACCAACGTCACCCTCACGCATACGCGACATACGTTCCTCCTCTAGGGCAAGCATCTCCTGCATGATACGATCCCGGATTGCTGCAGCTTCGGCATGTTGAACCCGCATGCGCGTAACAGGTGCGGAGGTAGCATCGTGTAGCCTTGGGTTACCACCGAGCGAAGGGTGAACAGGGCCAGTTGACACTCCGTCAGGGGTCCCAACCCCGAGCCAGTTTGAGCCAGGAAGCCAACTGAGGGAACCCGAAGAGGTAGATGTGACATCCTGCACCGTACCAAGAACCGTGTCTGAGTTATGTTCCGATGGTTTAACTAGGGAAGTAACAGTCTCGCGGACGAGACTGGCACTTAACTGTGCAAGCATGATAGCTGCTGTTCGCATTCGTTCAGAATAGTCATCGAGCGAAAGAGCGCGCTCCCCTGCGTTTGCATTTGTACTAGGAGAACGAGTCGAATCCGGTAGACAAGGTGCAGGTGGTAGAGTCGAGCGAGAGTTCATCAAAGGAGCAGATGCTGCGCTGTCTTCCACTACAGGAGAAGATGGCAGAGGTGAGCCACGAGACCATGTGGCAAGCTCAAGTTCCCGATTCTTTGGGGTTGGAGGGAGGACAATCGTTTCTGAGAGATCGATTGGACCACGAAGCAACTGTCCTTCACCGTATACTTGCTCCACGAGATCCATTTCTTCTTCTTCATCCGAAACAGGTAATGCGGAATTTTTTGCCTGCGGCGTCTCGATGTCGTCCGTGGTACCACTCTCTTGTATGTCGGCGGTCTCTTTTCCCAGGGCCTGTTCGGATGCCGCCACGGCATCCATAATTGCAGACGAACGAGTCTTCGTGTTCCCAAACGTGATGAGCTCTTTCGAGGCGCCCTTTCTCTCATTCTCTTTTGAAACGATACGTTTAAGAATTTCCTTGTTTCCGCGTTTGGAGGGGTCAAAGTTGAGGTCATCATGCAGAATCTCTATGAGAAGAAGATAAGGTGCGCGTTCAGCAGAATTAAGAACAACGGCTTCGCCAGGGGGAATGCGGACGATCTTGTGGTGGGGCTGGGTGTTGAGAGGTGTAGTAGAATCATAAGTGTCCGATGAAGAACACCACATTGGCATGCAAACCTGCGAGGGCGTGTGTAAGGAAACTCTTACACATAAAACAGCGATAAGAAACGAACTTCCGCAGGAAGCTGATGATTCAAAGCAGTCAACTCTGCTCGCAAAGCACTGACACGCGCGGGTTTAGGTACAACTAAGAGGCGGTTGGATATACTCTCAAGTGTGAGAAGGAATTGAACCTAGATAAAGCCGAGACATAGATGAGCTGCCAGACCGCGTGTGCCAAGGTGCGCCATACCTCTGACCGACAATACTGGCTTCTTAGGAGATGATACTGTGATTGTATATCATACTTTTGCAGGAGAGTATCGCCAGCCGCTGCCACGTTTTGCTTAAGTGAAGATGGAGACGAAGAAATCGAAGGCGACGACTGATATGGACTAGAAACACGATTAGAAGAAGGAACATGCTCGTAGAGGGGGTCTGCTGAAGCACGGGTTCGGTGCAAGTTGCGAAGGTGAACGAGTGCAGGGCTCGTTTGGGCAGCGACGATAGTGCATCGGCGAGAAAGCACCGAGGGTGTCGGCGTGTGATTGTCTGTATCAGACGTATGTAGTGCCTCTGAGCCTTCTGTGTCCTCGTTGTCGGGTTTCCCGTCCAAAAGCGCGTCGTCATCTTCACCCGAGTCTTCGTTAGCAGGGGTGTGATTTGTAAGGACATCGACCGGCTCAACGCTGCGAGAATTGGCTCCATCGTCATCTGCTCTGCCTTGCTGTAAAGCGACCTCGCCCATGACGTTTGTCAGCGCAGGCATGGCAGGTGCGCCGGCCAAGACGAGGCCAGTGCCAACGAGGGCAGGCTCGACGTGGGACCTGATCTTCCTCCGCGCAAAGGGGACGAGGTAAGAGGACGAGAGAGCAGAGTATGGACCGAGGGAAGGAGGAGGGAGCTCTGCAAAGATGATTTCATGGCATCTGTGCAAAACCCTTTGGCAGACGAGGAAAGAAGGGGAGGTGGGATAGGCAGAGAAGTCCTGCAGAGAAGCTTGCATGAACCATAGCGTCTTAACGCGATGAGCACGCTAGTCAGCCGTGAGGATCGAATGGACTGACGAGCAAGGCGATGTGCGTAGACCGCTGTGCGATGTCGACTACGAAGCACTCGAGTGCGCGGGATTTGGATGGGCGGGTGACGAGGAGATGGCTAAAGGGGATGAGGAGGTATTTGCGGACGATGGGAGGTGCACACGGACCAGATGAAGCCCCAGACGTCACGGAGATCGTGGATGGCAATGTTTGAGAGTCTGCGGGTGAGGTAGTACGTGATCCCGATGTTGTCTGCATAGAGCATCAGATATCGAAGCGCGACATGGACGGAGAAAAAAGACGGGGAGAGGAAGAGCCGGAGGAGCAGCGCATGGGACATGGTACGTGTACAAAGTGCTATTTGACCTAATACTAATACTAATGCTAATGCTAATACTACCACTACCATACTACCGCTACGCTACCACTACACTACCACTACCACTACCACTACCACTACTACTCCCACGTACACACTACCATGATCGTCCTACTACTACCCCTCCTCGCCCTCCTCGCCCTCGCAGCCAGAATATCGCCCCACGACGAGCTCGTACAGCTCGCAGTCGCCGGAAAGGGCGTCATACAACTCGACGAGCGCGTGTTCGACCTCCTCACGTCCCCCAAGCGCACCTGGTCCGCCTCCGTCCAGTTCACTGCCCTCAACCCCCAGCGCAGATGTGCCCCCTGCAAGTGAGTGCCACCCCTCCTTTCTCCGAATCCGACTCATGTACTTGCCAGGGAGTTCGATCCTTCCTTCGCCGCTGTCGCCAAAGCCTGGTCCACCGCACCCCAACAGCACCGTGACAACCACTTCTTTGCTACCGCCGACTTTGACCAGACCATCAAGGTATTCCAAAAGGCATGACTGCGCTCGAACCACCTGCGCGCGCGTTCTCTGACGTCTCCACAGCTCCAGCTCAACTCTGCACCCGTCGTCCACGTATACCCTGCTACGGAGGGTCCCAATGCTAAAAGCACTTCCAACCCATACAAATTCGACTACTCCAAGTACCGCTTGCCCTTCTTCCCTTGACACCGTGCTCACCGTCTCCCTTGTTCACAGCGGCTTTGAAGCTGGTCCTCTGGCCGAACAATTGTCCAGTCACACCCCGATCCCAATTCCATACAAGGCACCCATCGACTGGTCCAAACTTGGCTCGGTCGTCTCTCTCATCCCCATTGTCACCCTTGTCTTCCGCTTCATACGCCCCGCAATTTACAACCGTTGGGTGTGGGCAGTCGGAACGGTTCTTGTATCGCTTGTCATGACGTCTGGATTTATGTTTACGCGCATCCGTGGCATGCCATTCGCCGGCCACGACGGCAGCTGGATCGCCGCGGGCTACCAGAATCAATTTGGCCAAGAAGTGCAAGTCATATCAGCCATTTGTAAGTATTTTACCCCTCCTCGACATCAAGTCGTTACATTATAAATTGCAGATGGGATCCTAGCGGGCTCATTCCTGATGTTGACGATAGTCACACCGTACCAAAAGTCTCCTACTCGTCAACGGGCCCAGGTGTACCTCTGGACTCTTGTCAATTTCGTCGTCTTCTCTCTTTTGGTGTCATTGTTTCGTATCAAAAATAAGGGTATGTTTTCTTCGTTTTTGCTTTGTCGCCGTACTAATCAGAAATGCGCAGGGTATCCTTTTAAACTCTTATTTTAAATGATCGACCAACGGAATCTTTCGAGGTTTCATTCTTCCCCAGATATCTATGTTGTGTTCGTCCAGTTTGATGGTGCTGCAATAAAACCGTAATAAATAGAAAATATTCAACAAGAGTGCAATAGTAAGAATGATATATAATGGTATGAAGAAAATATCATGCGATGAGCGCAACCCTCTTCGCAAAAGCACCTCACCATCACATGTTACACAGCACCCGAAGGCCCGTCCTGTTGAAATACATCTACGTATCTACTTCTAACGTTTTTCTTCGCTGCCTGCGACCGTGACCGTCCCATCGGCGGCGCATTTGGCACGCTGCTCGGTGCAGCCGACATCGACGCGCCGTCTGTTGACGCTAAATGGGATCGCACGCGCATAGGACCTTTCGAAGTCAGAGGCGAGCTTAAATCAATCGCAGACGCAGTCCTCGGTGGTGGTGCATGAATAGGAGGGACAGCCCCGTTGGGTATCCCATTGGTGCGAGAGTTGCTGATGCTAGGAGAGGCAGTCTGCGCTCGTGAAGGCGGGGGTGGAGGGGCTGAGGGCGGTGGGGCACCTACTTCAGCCTACAGAAAGATGAGATCCCGCTGAAAGTACACAGTACAAGCTTATTTACCTTCTTGTTCACCCAACGTTTCAGTTCTTTATCGTAATAGAAACTCGTTTCTTCGCCAAGGCTGGCTTTAATCGGCATCGGGGTGTCAGACCGCTTCCATAACCGGCTTAACCACGAACCCGTTGGGGCGGCGGCAGATGGCTGAGGATCTAGCGAAACAAAACCAAAGTTTAGCAATACGAAGTTAGTCCCATATGGAATTTACCTCGCTTCTCCTCATCCTTTGTAATGTCTTGCACTGGAGTAACAGGGGGTTTGTCTTCGGTCTCATTGACAGACTCGACCTGCGCTCTTCTGCGCGCACTGTTACTTAGTCCGAGGTCGTCTTCGCCGTTGTCGAATGTACTTTCTACTCTCTGGTGGGACATAGTGGACGCCACCGACAACAGAGGGTCGTCCATCAAGGAAATAAACCCCTCTCCCACCTCTTTTACGGTTTCGACATGATGGAACGTCGTCGTGGTAGGCGTCGGCGCGGAATTGGTGCTGTCAAGGGAGTTCCACCAACCACCTGAATCTTCCGTTTCTTGGTTGGCGTCCATCATTTTCGTTTCTTCGTCTTCCTCATGTCGGTCTTGCCCGTCCCGTGAGTCATCCTGCAATTCTGAACATTCCTCGGCGGTTATCTCAAGCGAGGTCTTTCGCGCGGGTGGTTCACTCCCATACGCAGCCGCATACCCGTTGGTGATAGAAGATCCGATCGTTTGGTTGGTGTAAGGCGAGTATGCGTACCCGGAAGAGTGGAGAGGTGCAGTTTTAGGAGGTGCAGGAGACGCATGCCTCACGGGACGGTAATATTCCATAGCAGAAGATGCCCTGTCAACCGGGACGTTCACCGTTGCGGTAGAAGGCAATGCCATTGCGGAGCCACTCCGCTTAGGTGCCGACATAATACGCGAATTGATGACTGTAGGAGGGGGTGATGGACTGGCTGTCGACGCTCCAGAGGAAATAGAGCTGTAACTCGAGAAAGGTCCGGCAAATTGGGCCTTTGAAGACTCGTTTATCGAGGGGGATTCTTCGCTACCTTCACCAGCGATAAACTTCGTGAGATGTCCTTCAAGCCAACTACCAATACTGTCTAGGGATGGTTTGTTCACTTTCCCGCCTATCCATGATGTCGATTTGTCTATCTGTGGTGAACCAAGTAGACGGTCAGCGAGTTGCTTTAGTCCTTCCACCAACGAAGGAGTGAAGTGCGAGGAGGGTCGACCCATAAGTACAGTAATTGCCTCGCAGTACCTTATGGAGAACAATGAGTGATATCCTCGAACAATAACAACTCTATGGTATACCTCGTAGCACTCTGAACATGTCCAATATCAGCGAGGTACGTGGCCCGAATAAACTTGTAAGCTTGCAGGTGGGGGAATCCGTGAAATGGTTCTTGGCCCTTAGTAGGGGCCTTCAGAGATAACGCAAACTCTGCGATCTCAGTGAATATTATCGAATCAGGATCCCTGAAGAACGCTGGATTGGTATGTGGACTCTGCGAACCCAGTAACACCAAACGAGCACCAGGAACACCCAAACCGCCCATGGCCGACGTTTGGGGGGAAAGTAGATAGCTAAAAAAAACGGAATTAATAGCGATTTGGAAATGAGAATTCAGATCTACCAAGAATGAGCACCTTCAACAAGATGATGAGATGCCAAGCAATCCCCGAGAGCTGACAACGCTGCCGAGTATTCCGGACCTAGAGGGCTGGATAGAATACTAGCTGTTATTTCGGGCCACTTCGAAAGGGATTTTTCAGGGATTTGTGCAGCAGACACAGTAGAAGGAAAATTTGGAGACGCAGGTGTGACGTGTGACAGCATAGGAGCAGGAGCTTGTATGGTTGCTGCTCTTGATAGCAAGTTCTTGGGGACAAGTTCTTGAACTTCGATTTATGTATGAGTTAGTTCCTCAGTTAGTAAAATACCACATACCAGCAGCAGGGCCTTGACCAGAGAACACGCTATATACTACCCGGAGCCATTCACGTCCAATACTTTGCGAGGTGGTCTTGCCATTGACTTGAGTACCGCGTTGAAGAGTTTCGGAAACACCAAGTTCAGTTTTCAAAAACTCGTTGACTGCCTCTTTCCATGCTTCTTTGTCTATGCTGCTTGCAATTAGTAATGCATGTGTCCATAATTTCTCATCGAGAGCATAATGATAAGCTTGGCGGCGCTGTCCTCGCATGAGGAATTCCTGTATCTTGTCCAAAGCAGATGGAAGAAGTGTCGAGACCGACAGGGGATTCTCTTTGGTAGATGCGAGCATCGGAGTTGTACCATAAGTATTTGGCATTGGAGACGTCAGAGCTTGCGCTGCCGGCGCAACCGTACTGTTCTGTGTAGACTCATCCACCGTGCCAGCGATACGTGGCACCAATGCCGCACGGACAGCGTTATCAATTGCAAGACTAATATGTTATACATCAGCAACTACCACCGCGCAGATAAATGATTTGATTACCTTCCTGACATCGAACCGTCATTTTCCACCATGATCTTTAGTAGCCGCACCAATATCAACTTCCCTTCTAAGCGTTGTTTTTCGACACCATCGGAAGTATACATTGTCCCACGTAAGATCTCTTCAACGCGCTCTTCGAGATACTTGACTACACGCGCCTTCTTCGTTTTCGCCTGCGATGTTCCCGTGCGCACCAGACTTGTGACAGGAGTACCAGGATCGGAGAACAACGGTCCAGGAAATTCCGTCGCCTTGTCTTCGGGTAATAACTGGTGAAGTACACGGATCGTCACGCTTGTTGTACGTCGAGATGAGAGCGCAACGTCGAATCCCGTGCTCAAATCGGTCGCATTATGGAAGCAGGTAAGAACCTTACCGCCAAAGCCAAAGCTTATCACAGGTGCACGGGAAGTCGTTCGACCTAAGGGATCATTTGCGCCCAACAGGGAGGGAGAAGGTGCGTATGGTAGGCGAGTAGCACGTGACACGTGGATATCCTGTTCGACCGGGTGAGACAGACTGCTAAATGAATTTGGCTCAGTAATATGAGCACCAATCCCAAGTCCAAATTCCTTGCGTGGCTGCGGAGGATCAAGAACACCCGTAGGATACAGGGTTGAACCATTTGAGGTAGATCTCCCCCGGAGTTGAGAAGGGGTGTACGCTGTGGTGGTCTTTGGTGGCACATGGAAAGCTGGCGATGCCGATCGAATGGAACTAGGAGACATGGTTCTCGGAGGTGCAGGCACGGATTTGGGTTCATACTGATTTACGGGAGGAGGTGGAGGAGGGGGGGTGTTGAGAGAAACAGACCCATGTGAGTTGCCCGTAAGACGTAATGAACTTGGTGAGGCCGTCCTGTGCACCTTCAGAGGTGGCAGAGGGGGATCGTATGCGTTTGATGCCTTTGGTCGGAATTCAGCCGCGGTAGGTACTGGCGATGGCTTGGAAGCCTGAGCAGGAACACCGTTTGCAGGTTGATGTTGCGAAGCGACGGAAACTGAGGCCGTGTATGGGGACGTCCCAGAACGAGAGACAGAGTTGTGACTGTCGCGCTGTGCGGCCTGTGGTTGCGGAGGCGGGATCGTACACTGCGCCAGTGGTCTTACCGATTGCTGAATTGGATATGGAACAGACACCGGTTTCGTCGTGGTGGGCTTGTATAGATCATATGAAGGTTGGGCAGAATGTTGACTAGCGTAATGCGGCTGATAAGGAGTGGGAGGCGTGTGGCTATATGGCTCGTACGAAGCTGCTGCACTCTGGTAAGGCGTCGTGGTTGCTATGCAATCCGTGGAGTGAGCCGAGCAGGCAAACGAGAGTTAGACGACCGACCTGGGGGGGAAGCATACGCAGAGTGCGGTTCGTACACGGTGGCTCCGGAATGATAGCCATGCCGGTGGTCGTAGGATGGCGGTTGGGCACCCGAACGGTGGGACTGGCCATCCTGAGCAGTCGGAATGAGCCAAGGGTCGTGTTGTTCTTGCTGGGCGTCAGGATACATTTGCTCCGCAAACCAGGAAGAAGTTTCTTGACCCATTTGGGACGGATGAGACGAAGTATGGACCTGGTGCTCATCGTGAGGTGGTGTCGTGTCGGCGGCCTCGTTCCCGATGACCGCAAAAGGGTCAGGCCCAGAATCAGCATCTGAGCCAAAAAGCGAGGCTGCGGGTTCGACGGTGCTCATGGCTTCAACGTGTCCGACCTATAAAGGAGAGCCGCCGTGTTGTTGTGGTTTTTCGAGAAGAGTCACCCCCAACACCTCGCTCCGACTCCAGTTAAGGCGACCGAGCTCGCCTACAAACCGTACTTGACCTTGTTTGGTTCGGTAATCACACCGGCTTTACCACCCGAATAAGCACTCCATAGACTAGTACCGACAAATCTTTGTCGTAGAAGTAACAACTCAAAGGTTCACAAGGATAACAGTAACATGAAAGCAAATATTGACAGCGAAGAAAAAAATGCATATCCGACTAAAGCGAGTGCGAGAAGAAAAAGAACGAGATATTGGCTTAGTAGGTTGCATTACGAATGTTCATTGCGAGTAGTGGACGTGAGTGCAGAGAAAATGTGATTGATGCGACTTGTACCATAGCATTGCGATCAAAAAAGAGAAAGCGAAAAAAGAAAACGAGAGCAACGAAACACGATTGTCAAAACGAACAAGGGGTGATGGAGCACGTCATCAGTTCGACTGATTTTGGGACAGCGAAGGGAAATCAGCGGGCTTGTCTGACGATGCTTTGAAACCATTGACTGTCCGCTCCAACAGCCGCTCAACTGCGAGATCAATCAGCTTAGATATCAGCACACAGCAACGATGTCGTACTAGAGATCAAGTGCTTGCTGTATGCGCTCGAGTAGCGGCGCATGCTCACCAACTGAGGGCGTATCTTGCTCACAAGCAGATCTTTCTGGTCTTGATCGGCCACAGTGAGCGCTCGTTGTAGCACGTAATCTGGGTAAACGTTCATTAATCATGGTTCCTAGCTCCACTGTGACACTTACTGGCAAACTGATCTTTCATCATAGAAACGATGGGACTGACACCGTCAGGCTTGGGCATGATGATCTCATCAACCAGTGCACGCCGCTCTTCCATAGTAGCAGTGACGAGTGCCTTCTCACAGACATTGGACGCGAATTTGTGTCGGGCCATGTTCAGCATTTGACCCCGAAGCTTGGCAATGACTTGGCAACGATCATGCAGTTTGCCTTGTTCAAGAACAAATTGCACAACGTAATTCTAACAATAAAAAAACATTAATAATTTATTACATGGATGAAGAGGGGGATCGCTTACCCCAAATTGATCTTGCATAAGGTTGATCATATATTTGTGCAATTCATCCATCAATGCACGAGTTTGTTCTTCGGGAAGATGTTCAAAGCAACGCTGGAGTACTCGACAACCATATGGGTGCGTTGATAAGTCGTAGACATTACCACGGAACGATTGCACAAAACCAAGGCGATCAGGAGATACACGCTCGATCAATTTTTGAATGACATGGTTGCCGTTCGCATCCTTGACACATTTGAGTACATGAGGTTCCAATTCCTTCACGAAAGACCCTTGTTGCTCTGGAAGAACGAACTCGACAGCCTATGGGACATGCTCAGTAAGTAATATTAGCTCAATCATAGTCCTACCTTTTGCACGACGCGGCAACCGTACATTTGCAAAGCCAACGGTAGGATATGGCCTTCCATAGTGTTCGCTAAAACAGTTTTCTGCACCTGTGTCCCGTGCTCAAACAATTTTTGGATCACCTATTCAAAATGAGACCCATGTCAGTAGGATATATGCTACCACTCACGTAGTTGCCAAACACATCCTGAATCAACTGCAGTGCGTTATCGGGTACAATTTCATCAAAGACGACCTGCTTTTCCTCCGATGTTGCGGTTTCAAGCTTCTGTTGGATGAATCGGGAGCCGTGTTGATCGCCACTAAATTCAACGACATAACCAAAAATGTCCTACAACACGATATCAATAACCATCATAAAATCCACACACAACTCACCCTCAGTTCCCACTTTCGAGACTTGTTGGCTCTGAACTCATCCAATAGTGGACTACGCAAAGCCAACGTGGGATCGCTGTCGTGACGACGTCCAGGACGTACGTTTTGAGGGTAAAACGGTATTCCATGGGCATTCAACCCAGCGTGCCCGTAAAGTGCAGCGCCAGGGAGCATAAATGGTAGCTGTATGCCATATTCCATGGCAGCTGCGTAAGCCTGACAGATTTCAAAACAAAGTTCCAAGCCATCCTCCCATTATGGATGGCCAGTCTCACCTGCTGCTGAAGACCATACTAACCTCGAACATCAGAGTGTGTTTAATGACACAAAGGAAAGTGCATACCTGTTTTTTGTCCTGTATACCAGCCGGTACCGCAGCGCTTATTTGCGGTGTTGGCATAGAAGATATCGTAGGATATATGATCGGTTGATGAGTAGGGTAGTAATATTGCGAAGGTGACCGGGCGGAGGCAGAATAATCGAAATATATGCCGGATTGCTGGGCAACAGAAGTATTAGGATGTAGCGCCTGTGGAGATACACCTTGATATACATTCACAGGTGAGTTACCGCTCATGCCATTAGCTGCGGGGTAGAGTGAAGGATCGGCGGGTGTACTGTATCCATATCCATAATCCATATAAGGGTCGCGGGGTGCACCGTTGGTATAGTAAGAAGAATAATCCGCTTGGGGGTAACTGCCGTATGGCGTACGGCCCTGCACCATGGGAGACGGACGAACTTGAGGAGAAACGGAATGATGTGAAACGCCGTTTGGTTGAGTTGGGATAGACGGCTGACGGTATTGGTTATTGATACGGTCGTCCTCAACGGCCATTCCCCTGAGGCCGAGTGACAGCTCGTTCTCAACCATCGATGTGACATCGAACGTTCCGTTTTGGCCGGAAAGCGAAGAGGAACCGTAAGTAGGGTTAGACGGCGAAGGATACCTGCCAGCATCCTTCCCGAGCCCATTATCGAACCTCTGCGGGGAGAATTGCCCGGTCTTAGCCGAAGAACGATCATCCTTAAAAGAAGACCGAGTTTCAGTATCAATGAATCATTAATGACGACGAAAAAACGTGCAATTCTAGATCCCGTTAGCGCAGTGGCTTGCCTCTGTCGTGCATGGTGCAGAGAAAGTGGAGAGTTGGGATCCTATTACACAAAACTTAGTGCGTACTTGTGAGATGCTCTTACTAAACTGACCAACTGAGAAAACTCCTTCTTCTGCGGGCTACCACTCAGTTCATCCCAAGTACCACTGGATGGCCTTGGTGCAGTCCAACTGTCGGCGATATTCGGACGGAACGTATTCTCCGTTTGTGAAGGTGAAAGATCGTTGACGCTCGTCGCGGAAGAGATAGAGGCATTCCTCTTCGATGCCGGTGTGGTATGCCCCCAGACCTAATAGCAAGTGTAAGCAAACACATGTTGAGACGGTATGAATTCGACAAACCTGCCAACCAGTATTGAGGCCCTTGATCGCGGGTGCCGCGGCCATCCCAACTCCAAACATATTAGGTGCACTTGCCGGTATGAACATGCCCTGCGGTTGACCCTTCAGCCAAGTGTCAGCCGAGACTCGACGAGGAAATAAGTGAACACACGTTTGGGGATGCCGACGGCGAGTGGCCGGAGGAACGCGTTGATGATCCCGATGGTTTTCGCGATGTATCCCCAGGACGTGATGCCATTGCACGAAGGTAAATTGATCGCGCACTGAGGAGAGCGGGATGAGGGCGAAGAAGAGAAAGTGTGAACGGCAACTCACACAAGTAAAAAAGGAACGAAGAGGCGTAGATATTATAGTTTTAAAATGGAGGAGTAAATGAATTAACTGCGAAAGCGATTAGTGACAATGGACACGTTGGAAACAAATGAAAAGCAGGTTCGGCACGGAGACGCAGTGAAGAGCGCGTCGAAACCAAGGAAATGGACCACGATGTGCGCTATACGGCAAAGTACGCGTGTATGATGAGACTCACCTGAGATGATGTACTAAACCAAGATGCCGAGCCGATGGCAATGCGGCGTTCTTTCCAGGAATGCGGACAGGAAGAGAAAGGGCTCGGGATGCCGGTTTATAGGGCAGGAAAGAAAAGGGCGGGGAAACCGGGTGGGAGCTTGAATTTCTGAGGCGAATATTGAACGAAATTGAGTCGCTAAGGATTTGGTTCGGCAAGACAAATGGCTCCGTCACTGTGGCACTTTGCCCAATGGTAAACGAGCGGACGATCTTGAGGAAGCGAAGGAATAAGTTGACCGGCAAAGGGAGGGATTGGTCTGTCGGGACAGGCTCAGCTTGGCGGCGCCAGGCCAGACAGAACCCTGGCGAACTTTAGCTTGACTATTTACCCCGAAAGTCAGGCTGGGTGACCCTCATTAACACACACAGCCATCACAGGTCCCCGCCTTCGCGTATTTCCGATGAAATTTTTTTGGCCGCCAGTGCAACGGGCAGCGCAGCGCACGAGCACCCGGTGCGGTCGGTTTGGAACTGGTGGAACGAGGCCGCCGTCGGACTCGTCGTGCTCGTTCCATGTCGCACGTCCTTGAAACGCTGAGTCCAACGGGAACGCTGCCAGAATGATGGCTCTCGCTTAACGAATCCTTGTCGGCTCCGTGGCCTCCAACGGACGTCGTAATCGCCTTGCCTGGAAGCTTCTGCCCATCCGGCACCTCCGGATCTATCTATACATCTATGACACACACAGCGGTAACATCCATTTAGTTTTCCCTTCCGCATCCACACCTGTCCCCAGGGACAGCCACTTACTTGACTGCTCACCATTCGGTCGTCCAGATTAGTACGTATTGAATGGTTTCCTATTCCCGCGTCCGGGTCAATGCGCATTAAACGACGATGGTATGTGTAGATCAAGTCAACGCTGTCAAGATATGGAATGCCTGGCATCCCGAGGATCGCAGTACATCTAACGTCCTTTAGCTTCCTCGAGAGTTGAAGAACCACGAAGCACGCTTCGCTAAAATCGGACGTCAACGTGTGTTCAACGCTAATATGCGTGTACGTACCGCCTCTGATAATGTCACAATCAGTCGAAATCCGAGTGAATATGATCAGCTGTGCTTCCGCTGCCAGCCAAACTCAACCACTTACCCTCCTTCCTCATTCTGGATCCTCGTCAATGGATTGACTGATGACGGACCGCTCCCTCCACTTGCTTGCATAGAACTACTAACGATCCCTGCAGCCGCAGCAGAGCCGCCACCGCCACGGAGCGGCTTGGCAATTCGACCAAAGCTCAACGTTGACGTATTCGACGCCTTTTGTGCTGGGTATGTCAAACCGTAAGTAGCCGACCGACTTCTGATAAATCTGCCTTACCGCGCGCTTGCTCGAGCCTTTCCTTGACCGACTGAAGTTGTGTCTCAAACTTTTGGTTCTGAATAGCTAGCCGACGGTCCGCATCCTGCAGAAGGGTCTCTAGATTTTGGATCCGCTCATTCCGTGCCAGCAGTTTTCGCTCCGCGATCCCAGCTTCCTTCTTCAATGCTGAGTTCTGGTCAACAAGCTACAAACCACCAGTAAGCTACAGCAACCAGAACGCGACAAACGGGTCCCTACCTGCTTCTGAACGATCGTCAACTGCTCCAAGTTGCGCTCGAGGAACGCCATCTTCTTTTGCTGAGCTTTGCTATTACTGTTCCGAATGACATTGTTGTACTGTTCCTTGATCTCATCCAGTTGGATCTCCAGCTCGACGACCTGCCATAAATATCATGAATACAGTCTCGTACAAGTTCTCGAACGATTCCACCTTTTCACAGCGGTTTGACAGATCTCGCATAAGCGACTTCTTGACACCCTCGAACTCCGCTAGCTGAACATTGATCGCCTTCCGAGTGCGCTCCAGGTCTTGTGCGCTTTCGGCCAGACTTTTTCCACCCTCAATGCCTGCGGATGTCACAGCGAAGGCGCGCTACGGAGACCGCGATGGTTTGAATTTAAAAAAAAGCATGTCTAGGAAAGTACTTACTTTTAATTCTTCGTTTACATTCTTCATGCTGTCAATTGTGGCGTTGAGGGAGCGAATTTCGTTCGACTTCAGCTCAAGTTGTTGTTTGAGATCGGCGACCTCGGCGATACTGGCTTCCCGGCGAGCGGCATATTGGACTTCGAGTTTATTCTGATATCGGGCAGTTATTTTATGAACATCCACTATTGCGACGCAATTAATTCCACGGGCGTACCTTGAACTCTACCATCGAATTTGCAATGTCAGCATTGCTCGTCTCCTCGTCATGAATAGTTTTCTCTGTTGGCAATGGATAAATTCATGAGGGCATCCGGATTATTTATGCGCACCAAGAAGTTCTTCGTACTCAGTTTCAAGGGTAGATAGGCGGCCCTCGAGTTCGTCGCGGCGACGAGTGATCATCTCGTTTTCTTCCTGACTTTGACGCAGGCGATCGAGCGTCTCGCGGACCAAAGACTGTGCTTCAGTAAGCTGTCTCCTCGCAGTGACCACATCATCGACAGTGAGAGATGAGATAGTCGTCTCGGAGTCGACAGCGTCGAGCTTAGCAAGCAGTTGGCGAAGTTGTTCATCCTTTTCAGAGAACGCTCCTTGCTGTGCGGAGACTCAGCACACACCCCTGGTACTCGTAGGAGACATACCGCATCAAATTTAGCCATCATAAGTGCCATCTTCTCCTGCTTACGTTTCTCCTTGTCCTCCGCAGAGGCATCTTTCTGGGCACTGCGAAGATCTGTAATGATCTTCTTGAGCTCATCCAACTCATTCTTGGAATCCTGGTTCTGCTCTCTTAAAATGTCGATCGTGATTATACTCTCTTTGTTGTCATAATCAAGGCGCTCGACTTGCAGACGAAGCTCGTTCAACTGGGTAGACATTGCTTTGTTCTCCTACAATAATGGCTGTAGAGCAAGCATTCGAGAGAAGATTAAATGTTACCTTAGAAACAGAGGTTTCTTGTTCCCTGAGGAATGCGAGCTCCTCGCGGAGCTCCTTTACAAGTTTTTCTGCGGAAGCCAGTGCACTCTCTTTTTCGGCCAACAAGTCGCTCAATTCGTTCTCCCTGCGCAGGAAGTCCTCTCGTTCATCCTTGTCCATGCCGATAACAGTGGGTGTTTGTGGCCGACTATCGATATCCGACCTGAGACCCTCCAAGACAGGGTTGACAGGAGTCATGCTCCTAATAGTCGAGGGAGTAGGTGATGAAGTGGGCTTCTTGGAAACACCGACGGAAGTGACAGGCTTGTCGGGTGTTGCCCATTCGCCTTGGTCCACGTAACCACCGGAACGCCATATTGCAAGCTCGGCCTCCAGCGCCTGTATGTAGGCTACATGTCTTGTGTTCGCAAGCTGTGCTTTGGAAAGTAGTCCCTTGAGCTCCAACGGTGAGAGTTCTTGGTTGACGCGGGCAGTATTCTTGATCGACTTTGCACGAATACCGAATCGTAGGGTCGATAAAGTTTCCGCCTCGTTGTAAGCTGAGGGAGAACAATTGATGATAAGTGTGGTGCGTGAATTGCCACCCAAGGACTCTTGCAGTATCCGCGTAAGTTTCGAATCACGGTATGGAATATGTTTCGTCTGGAAATAGGATCCAAAGTTGACATCACCAGCGTAGTCGCCTCCAAGGAGTTCAAGCCACATACCTTGGGATCGGTCAGGGCGTTAATGACCATACCGAGAGCCGAGAGAGATTTGTTAATCTTCTTGGCTTCTTCCAGGGTTTGGCCCGACGCCCCTGTCTTTCCAACCTTTTCTGAACCGGCAAGATCCACGAGGTAGAGATTACCACTCTTCTGAGCACCGGTTTCAGTATTTCGCTGTTGGATCGTGATGAGGAAGATTGAATGTGAGCGGGAACTCTCCGCATTCATGTCTGTAATAAATTAAGGTTAGAAGCAAACAAACGATCGGACCAGAATGCAGAGATTACTCGTGGAAGTTACCACTCGTGCAGCTCCTCCTTGACGCATGATTTCGTAAACTTCGCGAGCACTACTGACATAATAGTCGGAAAGATTCTTGACGTATACACCTCTAGACTTTTCCTCGTGCACTTGCAAGTTATCATTTTGAGCTGCCAAGCAAATGGAAATCAGCCGTGTTTCACGGGAACAAGAAAGAGATGGCTCACGGGCCAGCAAGTCACGGATGCGTTCTAAATAAATTTCCATGTAAGAGACCTTGACCATATACTCCAAATGGGCATCTGATTCCACTATTGATTGGAATATTTGTTCGGTGATCCGAGGTATGATGCCCTTGAGGTCCTCCGAGTCTATATCTGCGCCCTGGGGAGGGCGATGAGGGAATGGAGCTATCATGTAGATGAAACGACTTACCATCATGGTAAAAGTCTTTCCACTACCGGTTTGGCCATACGCAAACACAGTTCCATTGTAACCGTCAAGCACATCTAAGGGAACGGTCAGCGATCTAGGTCAGCAAAGTTGAGTGACATAAAGGGAAGAGAGTAGGGAAGGATTGGACGGTCCGGGGAAAGACATGTTGAAATGACAGGAGATGGTAAGAGGACGCTAACCTCTGACGATGCTGTACGCGAAAGTAATGCCGAGTTAATGAAAGACAAGCGAACGGGAACATCGGGGAGCTTACTCCTTGACGCCGTAATCGAACACTTCGTGCTGCTTCGTGCCCATTGGGAATACCCTATCGAAGGTAAAGCCGTCCTTCTCTGGGCCGGAAACGGCTTGGGAGTTGCGCATCATGACTGTTTGGAGATTGTCATCGAATGACACGACGATTTCGCCGCCCTCCCTGAGCTCTAGAGCGTTGGGAGGACGAAATCTAGAGATTGCAAGTCAGGACCTCGGCGGTCGACTGTGGGTCGGCGGGTGGAGACGCACCGACAGACGACTTTGATGTTGGTGGAGGAGGCCATGGTGGTCCGCCTGCAAGTCTAGGGAGAGGTAGGGGTATATGGATGAGATGGAAGACGGTCGTGTTTTGGGTGTCGCGGTGAAAGAGCCGCACGTTGTCTACTGTTTCAAGCGGTGGCTGAACATGAGATTGCTCGGCTGATAACTTATGTACTACCACAGGACAATGCAGAGATCTTCTAAGTACGGTAATCTAGTCGTCGTCGCTCCCGACAGACGGCGGTGCGGGTGCGGGCCTGCTCGACGAGCTTGCCGCTGCACGACGAGGAAGGTGATCGTCCTTTTGGGCGGCGTCAGCGGCGTCTATCCATTCCGAGTAGATGTCGACGGGCTCGGTCAGATCTGGCAAGGGTGCGGTTGTGGGCAGCTGGGCTGAGCAGCGGACAAGGGGCTCACGGTTAGCTTTGCTCTGGTACCGCTGGTCGCACACTCTGCAGACGAGCTGCGCGACGCCCTCCTTCCTGTCGAGCCGGATGGTGACGGACTTGTCGTGGTGACAGAAGAGACAGGTGAACGCGGTGTCTGTTCCCCGTCAGATCAGCGCTCTCGACGACGACGACGACGACGTCGGCGAGCACGAACCCAGTGGCTCTCTCCGTTTTGCTGCGCTCGCTGCGCCTGGCTTTCTCGACGATTTTTTGCGCTTTCCCATCCTGTCCAAGGTCTTGTGGTAGTAGCGCAGGAACTCACTCGCACGTGATCTGACGCGTCTCGTTGATCGTCCACCTTCTCCTCGTCCCCCATGGCTGCCCGTCGTCCCCGCCCCAGACCGACCGCCCGTCAGCCCACCACAAGGTCCGTCGCGCCACAGGCCCGCGAATACACACCAGCCCCGACCGATCACGAAGACGGCGAAACACACATACAGGTCGTCATTCGATGTCGAAGGCGCTCCGATCGTGAAATTCAGGAAAACTCCCCCATCATCGTCACCTCGCACGGCGCCAAAAGCAAGCAAGTCACCGTCGAGACCTCCGCGCCAGTATCCAGCCTGGGCGTCGTCACCTTGCCACCCACCCGCACCTATCCTTTCGATCTCGTGTTCGGGCCAGAGGCCGACCAAGCATTGATCTATCATGATGTCGTAAACCCGTTGCTCGACGAGGTCCTTACGGGCTACAACTGCACACTGTTTGCATATGGACAGACAGGCACTGGGAAAACGTACGTGGTCCTGCAACTCCGTCATCCATCCACCGCTCACCTGCGGACTAGATATACCATGCAAGGCGACTTGACACCCACACAGATGGGCAATCCCTCTGCTCAGGCCGGAATGATTCCGAGAGTCCTGTTCCGCTTGTTCCATCAACTAGAGTCATCCGCAGTGGATTATAGCGTCAAAATATCATTCGTCGAGTTATACAACGAAGAGCTACGAGACCTTCTTGCCAACGATCTCTCCGCTCCCGCAGGCTCGACCCAACCGATGGGCAAGGGAGCTCCCTCCGATAGTCAAAATGGTTTGAAAATATTCGACGATGCTAGTAAGAAAGGCGTCTTCATTCAAGGCTTGGAAGAGATACCTGTCAAGGATACAGCCGACGCGCTGGCTCTTTTGACCAAGGGCAGCCATCGTCGCCAGATTGCAGCAACCAAGTTCAACGACCACTCTAGTCGCTCTCATTCCGTGTTCTCCATCACAGTACACATCAAAGAAACTTCATCATTAGGCGATGATCTATTAAAGGTCGGAAAGCTTAATCTCGTTGATCTTGCTGGGTCAGAAAACATAGGTCGCTCCGGTGCCGAAAACAAAAGGGCAAGAGAGGCTGGCATGATCAACCAAAGTCTCCTCACTCTCGGCCGCGTCATCAATGCACTTGTCGATCGCTCTTCTCACGTACCATATCGCGAGTCCAAGCTTACCCGTCTTCTCCAAGACTCGCTGGGTGGCCGTACCAAGACTTGCATTATTGCGACTATCTCGCCCGCGAGGTCCAACATGGAAGAAACCCTCTCAACCCTCGACTACGCCATGCGAGCCAAATCCATTCGCAACAAGCCCGAGGTAAACCAAAGGATGACTCGAAACTCCCTCCTTAAAGAATACGTTGCTGAGATCGAGAGGCTGAAGGCGGATGTCCTAGCGGCCCGGGAGAAAAATGGCATTTTCTTCTCCGAAGAGACATGGAACCAGATGAATGCCGAGCAGGAACTTAGGCTAACAGAGACGGAGGAAGCAAAGAAACAAGTAGAGATTGTGGAGAGCCAGCTCAGGAACGTAAGGGAGGAATTCGAACAAAGTATAACGCTCTTGATGAAAAAGGATGGGGAACTGAAAGAGACAAGGGAGAGGTTGAAAGAGACGAAGGGTGAACTTGATTTGAAGGAGGGACAACTCAAGTGGGCCAAGAGCGCGTTGGAGGAGGAAGTTGTTGTTCGGCAGGTTTACCAGGTCAATGAAACCAAACTCGATGGCATCGCTTGTGGGCTGAAGCAGGTTGCTGAGGAGAGCACCGATGATATCGATGCCTTGTTTGATAAAATTCGTAAGGTTGCTGCTTTCCTCGACAGTGTTTGATTAACAGCTTTGTGCAGAACGCAAGGCAAAGGTTTTCAATTCCAATATGAAAGCAGTGTCATCGCATGGCAAGACGATGACCCATGAGCTGGTCTCTCTTTCAGCTAAACTGGACGATTTCATGAAGACTGCTGGTCATTTGACGGTGAATCTTAGAAATGATGCGAAATCGTACTATACCAGAGAACACGAGATCATGGCCGCCCATTCCGAGCAGATTGATCATCAGCTACAACGCATCCAAGACTCCTTGCGTGTCATCAATGCCAAGGAAGACGCGTCCGCGGAAGCGATAGGTATTATGCAGAGCGCGGTAAGGGAGTCACAGGACACGATTAAAAGCTCGTTCGCCGCTTGGTCAGATGGCTTGCGCAGGAGTTCTCAGACTTTATGCAGCGAACTGTACTCGGCGAATCAGAGCAACTTCTCGGCCGTAGGTTGCATCTTGAATTGGGTCTTTTGCGTGTTGAAATTTGTCTCTAGCTGGAAGGTGCTCTCACAGCGATAGGATCCCTCATCGACACAGCCGTTGACGAAGCTTGCTTGTTTGTCAAAGCGGAAGGCGAAGCTAGCCTGCAGGCTAAAGCAATCACAGACGAAATGTCACGAGCTGAGATCTCCCGTCTTCAAGCCCAAAATGCCCTCCTTTCAAGAGCACTCGAATCTGAGAAGACAAAGTCGGAGAAGGCCAAGGGGGAATTAATTGAACGCATATCCGACCTGCTTGGTGATTTCGTAGCTACACGGCATCAAGAGCTGAACGAAACCTTTGATACCATCGTAAAAGGGAATGGAAGGGTAGAGGAAGAGCTTGGCAAGTTCGGGCAGCGCCATGAACGACTGATGGATCATGCCAGTTCCAGGGGAGCTGAATTCTCTGCATCATTCGCACGTAAAGGGGTGGAGGGCAAGAGATTGCGCGATGGAGCGATGAAGGTAATTCCCTCTGCTTGGTCTTTTCGACGTATCTCATCAGTCATTCAGTTTGCAAATTCAGCTCAAAGTGCGTTCAAGGATGGGCTTTCAGCGGTACAACTATCTATGGCCACGTCATCTACCACGTATTCTGGAGAGCTCCAGAGACATGGACAGACCTTCCAGACGTCGTTTGGAGGTGGTTTCGATCGCCATAACAGAGCAAAGAGAGCTCGTATCGAAACTGCAGATGCAATGGTGACAGACTTGCAGGCTGAACTTCGAACTGTCCAGCGGGGGTTGATCAATGGTCTGAGGAATGTGGAGGGTTTTACTACTCGTGTCATGTCGGAGGTGCGTCCTTGGTCGACAACGCTATTGACTCGTCATTCACCCGCTGTAGTGTGCGAATATGGCCGACTCAGTGGAAAGGCACCACAAGGCTGTTGCAACTGGTTTGGGTGGCATTCAGCAGACCTCTCGATCACTCCTTGATCAAGCCACACGAGAGGACGTTCCTACTGGGATGACACCTCGAAAACGGGTCTGGGAATACGTCGACAACTGGGAGCTAACAGAGCACCGCGACGTCATTTTGCAGTCCTGGAGGGGAAGTACAGCGAGTGCCAGCACAACCCCCCTCTCCATGGCACAGGCTCTACCCGAGGAGCCCCACGACACACAATCAGATGGGGAAGACACGGAGGTAGAAGGAGATCTTACCGCCACCGCTCTGGAAAGCGACGTCGCACGGCCGCCAACACCACCGGTGCCAATCCCACCCGTAATTTCGTTATCGTCGTCGACATCATCTACGGCGACACTGCCTGTCTCACAACAATTATCACATGCAGGAAATGGGTTGAAGAAATCGGGTCCTATACGGTCTGGGTTACCTGGGGCACTGGTGGACCGGCCGACAAATATTTTAGGTCCAAGGGGATCACGGAGAGTGCGATGATGTACATCTTGGTTGTAATATATGTAGTGGATTACATAATAGAAGTCGACCCTTGCAAAGCGCAGCCCAATTTGAGTTTGAAGTGTACCAGCAACGATGGCAGCAGCAGGACTGAAAAGTGAGTCCTGTGCAGGCTGCTCTTGGCCCTCCAGAACTGAATCGCAATGCAGCCGTTATTCTCTTGTCTTTTGTTCTCGCCGTTGGGTTCTTGCTTATCATTCTTTCGTGCGCGCTTTGGACGAACTGGCTACCTCTCTTGGTCGGTAGGTGTACCAGTCTACCATCAAGGCGCCATGAATATATAAACGCATGTTCTCCACAGCACTCACGTTTGTGCTGGCACCTCTGCCCAACGCTATCTTCGCACACTGCGGGGCGGACGAGTTCTCATCATACGAGGCTAACTCAGGCGCTGTCGATCTCGGGCAGTTCATCACTTCGATCATCGTCGTGTCCGGATTCGCATTTCCAGTCGTTCTCACACACTCGGAAGTGATAAAGCTAGGAGCTTGTGTTATGTCGATCATCGGTGGCGGGTGCGTATCACCCTCCTCCCCATGGTTCCGCTCAGTAGCTCTTCCCCTCAGGCTCGTGTATGGGACGATTATTGCCTACTCTGCTGCTTTTCGACAAGATGACTCTGAGTTTGATTGATTATCCTACATACCGCCTCACCTATCGCTGCAAATATGTCACTATGTACTAAGCGGATGTTATACTCTCTTGCTAAATAGATGCCAGTACGTTACTAGGCGGGTTTAGCGAGCGAGACGGCTGAAAAGTGATATACGTGGGTTCTTGCTCGCGACTGCATAGGAAGTACTTACAGCACCCATGTCAGGCTTTCCTACCCGAGCTGAAATGAGATTTACCATCTTGATAAGTAGCGCGATGTGTGGTTGAACGATGTCGAACGTATGACTTTGGCTGTCTTCAACCTGCTGCAACACTTCCCGCTGAACCTCGACCAAGGCTGCGCAGAACTTTTCCCTAAAGAGACCTTCAAGTTGACCACTGAGGGATTCCATAATGTACTCCGGTGAGGGAAGGTCAGCCGCATTCTGACCGGTAGGTGTTTGCGAAATGTAGGCTTGCAGTGCCGCAGCCATTGCTTCGATTTCCCTGTCACGCCGCACCAAAGCATCCTGAGATTTTGCGTGATCCTCAATAACCTGCGTAAAGAAGGTAGAATCAGATTGCCTCGCAGGCATGTCAAGATTTAAAAAAAACGTCTAGGCAAACCTGAGAAAGCAGGTTTTTGAATTCCTGATTTTCCGCCTCTAATATACTGCACCTGGTCTCCAGAGCATTCACCTTTACGATTAACTCTGCAACCTCCATTGCTAGTACTCCGATTTCGTCGCCCGTCTTCACAATGGCATGCGTCAGTTCCTTGTTCTTGGAATCGACAACAGCTTCGATTTCGGCTCGAGGCACGGCTAGCCCTTCGTCGACAGGTGGATAGAGTGCATGTTCCTCTTGCAATCGGGCATCTATGCGAAGTTCAATCTCATCTGAAATAATTTGGTCACGTTGAATGATATCATTCTCCAGTTTGGCGAGGTGTCCGTCAAGGTCCGTGAGCTTGTCGCGCAATGTTTCTAACTCCTTCGTCATGTTCTCGCCCTTGGGTCGACCTGGAGTGTCGCCATCCTCCTCTAGCCTTCTTCGTTTGAAGGGTCGATCTGAATCTGGGGTCTGATCAGCCGCGTATGTCTTGAAGAGCGCTGCACAACTGTTCTTCACATCGTCCAACATGCCTTTGACCTCCAAAACATGTTTCTTGGTCTCTCCCAACGTCTTTTCTACCTCCAAGATCTGTGGAGTCTTTAGGATGGGCCAAAATTCGGATTTGACGAGTTTTTGAACATTTTCGTTGATCTCTTTGCGTTTAACCTCCAGTTGAGATTCCAGTGCCACCTTCTGAGTCTCGATGAGGTTACGTTGGGCTTCTGGCATATTATTCACGAGCGAAGAGTTGGAGGCCATGCGAATCTGGGACAAGTCTGATTCGAGTTTTGAGAAATCACGACGTAATGTGATTGATGAGAACATGAAGCTGAACCAGAGCATATGAACCAGAAAACAAAGATAGCATCGCGACGACATACTCGATTCGTTCATGCCATGCTGACTTTTGTTCATCCAGAGATAGCCCTTTCGACCCCTTAGACACGGTGCCTGCAGAGGTAGTTGATTGCTGATTAGAAGCAAAGGAGGGCACCTTGGGTACCTCGGGGATTTGGGGCGGAGCCGGTGGTGGTGGCTTAGAGGGTTCTGGGGGTGGAAGTTGAAAACGAGCAGAGTCAGCTCGTTCCTTGTCTTTTCCTTTGTCTCTAGAACGAGAGGTTGAACGACGTGACTCGGCCGAGGCAGCAAAATCGTTAATGCGATGTCGCGGATGCTCAAAAGACGTTGTTGAACCGGAAGGAGACCTCAATCGTTTCGAGGTGGCACCGTAGTCCATAGGGCTGTCAACGGTCGACTTGCGGCGGGAGGAAAGGCCAGGCCCAGGGGAGCCGGCACGTGTAGCCATGCTGGCCATACTGTCTCTTCGATGAGGTGATTCGTGGTGACACGGTAAAGTCGGCTTCCTCTCTCCTTCTCTCCCTTTCTTTTCTCTCATCCTGTCCCACTCCCTGTCCTCGCGGGGTTCCTTGAAGCGATTTTTGGGTACGAGGCTGTAGTAGAAGTCGGAATCAGAGTCTTGCACCATCTCAGATTTAGGGGGCAGAGAAGGATGAGCAACCATCCAGTCGCGTTCGTGCGGGTGCGCAAAGTGGCACGCGCTGGCATCCCGAAAGCATCCCAGTGTGCCATCCTTCATTCGCCGTGGCTTGCCCCTGTCGTCGAAAAGCTAGTGGACGGCGTCAAGCTCGGCGAGTCAGCTGCTGTGAGGTAAACATACGTTGCAGCGCCGTTCTTTCATCATTGCAAGTAATCAGTGCGGCGGGATGATATACAAAAGCAGTCTGGTGTCACCGAACGAACTCAGCACTAACGTTACTATGTACCGAGTTAGCGCGGTATATGACAAATGACATTTACTAGGAATGGAAGTTTCGTGCAAAACGATTCATCCATCGTTGGCCGGAGCAGTGATCCCCAACTCTTGCGAGTCCAGCCATCGCGAAACCCCTGCGACCATATTCATTGCAGGCTGTATCCTCCCCCAAACCACTTGGATCGCTTCTTGATGATGGCGGTCAGATGCTGCGATGACAGATTTTTGCATCGTGTTGACAGTTGGTAGGATTTGCTGTTCGCAAAACTCGTTCAAATTTGCCTCAAAGGCGGGCCGAAGGATTTCCATCAGCTTTTGCCGTGAATTAGCGTCAAGTGACTCTGCCGGATGAGCACCAGAGTTTGCAGGCTGCGATGCCACCAACTGCTCGAACTGGGTTCGTATTTGAGTCAGTCGTTCGTCCACTCTCCGCTCGACTTCCTCCTTCTGCGCGGCCATTCCTTGCATCTGCTAAACAAAAGAACCAAAGCTTATCGACAACTCTGATCAGCGAATAGTGTTGGCACTTGCCTTAATATAAGCTTCCTTATTCATTGCGACGGCTTCTTCGAGATGGCCGACACGCTTGCTTGTTGCATCAGCTCGAAGGAGTAGATCACGTATATCTTCCACTGCATGTGGTATTTTTGCATCCAATTCCTCCACCTGTTGAGCTGTCGCCTCCATATTCTCAAGCGCACTTGGCGGAATAACGATGTCACGGCGTAGTTGCGAGACAGCGTGGTCAGCCTCTTGCTGACGTGCCAAACGTAACCCTGAAATCTTGATGGCCAAGTGTTCATCAATTTCCGAGCAGATATCACGCTGATGGCGAAGGGTTAGCTCCGTCAACGCTTGGTCAAACCGTTCTTCAAGGTCTTGGACCCGACTTCGCAAGGAGTCAATGAGAGTGGCATTGGTTCCTGAAGAGTGTTTCGGCGTGTCGCTGGAATGGACATCGTCCTTGTCCTTGAGAACATGTTTGACGAGAAGGCCGCGGACCTCATCGATGAAGGTTTTCGATTCGGTAACAAAAGCCCCTGCTTCCTCGCTGACATTGTAGCGTTGACCCAAATCGAGCTGCGATGCAACTGTATCGTGAAAATCGACGAGAGATGAAATAGTTGAAGAGAGCTTGTCCCTCTGTAAGGTGACCTCTTTTTCACATTCAATGCGTTGGCCATCGAGTTTCTTCCGCCCTGCCTCGCCTATGCGTGCATAACACTGAGACTTTTGGGTGCGGATCCAACGGGCAAGTTTAGCCTCGGCTTCCGAGAGGGAGCCCCGTGTCCTAACAGCACGCTCGCAGATCCTTGTCGATTGTATGAGAGACGATGTACTTAGGAGTGAAATTAAGCATACTTGATATATTCCCTGAAGATATCTGCCTTTTCGTCAAAGGCAACATCATGCCTCCGTTTGACACGGGTCGAGTCGGTGGGCGTCGATGCAGCAACAGGAGTGGATGGCGTAACGGAGGTGGATGTAGGAAGGGGGTTAGAGCCCCACCTGCTGGTACCAAGTAGTTCATTGTTCGTCCCTGTGATTTTGGATTTCCTTCCTTCGTTGTCCCGAATGCGTGGCGGGGCAGGGACTTTGACTTTGACCTTCTCCTTGTTCTGTCTGGAGTCCTTCTCGGCCCGATTGTCCACGACCATAGCATCAGAGCCTCCCGAATTACCTTTGTCCTTGTTAACGCCCCAACTGGACTCGCCCCAACCGTCTTTGTATGTGCTCTCCGATCCAGAAGCCGCAGTCTTCTCCACCTTGGTGGTCTCAGAACTGGACTCACCCCATGGTACGTTCTTCTTGCTATCCCATCCTGACCCCCAACCCCCACCAACGTTTCCACTACTCCAGCTTTCAGACCCCGTAGTAGTGCCTGTCCCGTTCTCATTGTTCATTGTTCTTCCGCTTGCAGTGTCATTAGCTTGATTCCATCCGGTCTGGGACGCGCTCCAGGGACTAGTCACAGATGAGTTTCCTGTAGGTTTGGGGACTTGATTGGATGTTGACGTGGAGCTTCCGGTGGTCTTTCCGACACCAGCTGTGCCCCATCCGTCGCCCCACGCGCTTCCGCTGTCCCGCCCACTCTCAGTGCCCCATCCGCCAGTGTCTTGCCCGTGTCCAGTGTCCTGCTTGTTCCCAGTATCCTGCGTGCCTCCAGTGCTCCACCCGCCAGCATTGCCCCATGCGGTTCCGGTTTCTTTGTCTTGCCTGCTTCCACTGTCCCGTCCATTCCCAGTGCCCCACCCGGTGACCCATGCATTTCCACTGTCCCGCCTACTCCCAGTGTCCCACCCGTCGCCATCATTATCCCGTCCGCCTCCAGTACTCCAAGATTTGTTTCCGGTGTCCCAGCCGCCACTGGAGCCGGTGGTATTAGCGGCAGAACTGCGTCTGCCGTAGCCTGAGTCGCGGTCGCCATAAGGCTTGAACCCATCCTAAATAGGCTGTAGCATTACAAAAGATTCGAATGATAAAAAAAAACCCACTGAGCCACTGTTGTCTCTTGACCTAGGAATTCGTGCATTGGCCCAATCAGATTCTCCAGGATGAATGAAATTGCATCCTCCAGTGTCTCTTCTGCGACAACCTCCTTTGACAGGCTCGCCACTTTCGTCGTAGTACTAGAAGAACGTCTGAATATCATGAGCGTGAAGTAACGTGACGCGACCTACCTTGCACCTGATGCGATTCATTACACAGAAAAGCTTGTCGACACGTGTTGCAATGTAAATAGTGCCTAATGAAGGGCAACCTAGAGGGATCAAGGGATGGTGGTGGTAAAGTGGCAAGCAAGTCCAAGTGGCACACGACGCTTCGACGCGTCATTAATTTACTGAGCGTGATCCTTTCGTAACTCGGGGATGGCCGACTGGAGACTGATGCGTGATGACGGTCGAAAGTCCGTATAGGAGCCTACATACATCATTCGGCAGCCTGATTTCGTTTACCGTTCATTTATCGCCTTCTTGCATTTCGTCTTCCAACGGCCCAGCCTGTATGAGTTTTTTAAGTATGACCAGTCTATTAGACATAAACAAGAACAAAATATCTCCTGGTATAGCTACGTGCATGTACGCTTAGACTACGATTTTGGAATAAGTATAAAGGGCACCTCCCATTCTTGTCTCACATTGCGACAATTTCATTGTGATAGGCTGGAGGTCACGGTGCTTGAACAATTAGTGCTTCGATCTATGACTCTTTTCACTCGTTCTTATTTTCCTTCTTTGCTTCTAGCGAAGACATAGCTGCCAGAAAATCACGTGAAGCCATTGAATAACCGTATCCGATCGCGCTGTGGCATAAGATTTACAGGATGATTGTCGTAAGAGTAAGAGTACCGTGACCGTGGGATAAAAGCGTGATAAGATGAAGCAAGGCGCTCGTGGTGAAAAAAACAAGGTGGTCAAGCAGAAAACAAGCGCAAGAAAAAATATCCAAATAACAAAACTGTCACTCTACCAAAGCCATCCACTTCGTGGGGGAGGTCGCCTAGCTGGCTTCACGTTCCTTCGCACAGGAACGGGAATCTCTTCTTCTTCATACTCCTCAACGTCATACTCCTCAATTTCTTCCGCCCTCAGAGGCTCTCTGACGATTTCCTCTTCGAATGTAATGGCGGTAGTGCGAGGAATCGCAGTGGAGAAAGAAGACGACACGACCTCTGGGGTAGGGAATGCGGCACGACGTGTATTGGCTGGAGGTGGAACAGTGACAGTTAGCGGAGGAAGTGTTTCGTATTGGATGATAGTTTTTGTTTCAGTTTCGGCGACAACAATGGGGGGAAGTTCCTATTGGGTAAGAGGAACAGACAAGGTCAGCAAAGTGTTTTACACGTGTGAAGGGGGATCAGTTGGCAGCGCGCAAACGCGAGACCAATAATAGAAATAAAAGACGTAGACCAGACATTGCCTTGAGCAATCATGTGATCAGCCCCCGATCGCGTCAAATCGCGTCTCGGTCACATTCACAAGTCGTCACGCCACCAACTGATCTCCCCCCCACCCCAAGAGACAAGGGGGACAAAAAATAAAAACCGTTGTCCCCCAAGCCCGGATGAAGGAGGGGAGACGGACTCTACACGATTGAATGGGCATTTCTGTTATTTTGTTTAAAAAAGAACATCACAGAAACCCTCCTTCATCTCAGAGCTCAGGACGGCTCAGAACAGGCGGTGGTACCTTGACTTTCCGCTTAGGTGCTGGCTGCTCATAGTAGATTTCCTCCTCAACTGCAGCATTGTCGCTGTTAATCAGGCTAATTGCGACGTGTAAATAAGGTGTGCCTGTGATGAACCGAAAACTTACACGAGCTGTTCCATGATCCACGCTTCCCGCCTGGAAGCGTCATGCTCTCTCCTGTTTATGTTTTCTTCCCGGCGAGTGATCTCGCGCTCGCGCTCAGCAACTCTGAGCTCACGGTCGAGAATTTCGTCTGCGCGCGAACTCGCTTCTTTCCACCACCCAGGAGGAGCAAGTTCTTGCTCTTTGACGACCTCCTTGATGATGGTTTGTGCAGGGGGGATATCAATAAAAGTCTGGGTGGGGCAGATTGGACAAGAAACCGGTGACTGGGTAGGAAGAACGCCGCCAGGTGCTCCAACGAGCAACTCGGCTTCGCGACGCGCGACCTCAGCTTCACGCATTGCGACATCACGCTCGCGAGTTACCAGAACTTGCGAGCGTTTTGGATTCAGGTAACCCCATATGCCGGTTGCGACGGGGTCATCCTTTCCTACGACCGCGTTAGAGTTCTGGGCCGCAGGGAGAGAGAGCATGACAGCGAGGACAGCCAAGACGAGGGATAGAACAAGGAGGAGAGTGGTCGAGGAGATGGTACGGTGGTGGTGGTGGCGCTCGGAACGATGACGATGCTCACGCTCACCACGCTCGCGTTCGCGTTCGCGGTCATGATGGGAAGAGGAGGGGACTGCCATCTTTGTAGGGGAATTCCTGACGCTAATCGAATGCGACGGCGACAAGGAGGCAGAGGGAGCTCGTGGGCGGGACGTGGTGGTAAAAGTAAGGGAAGTTTGGGTAGTTGTTTTATGCCGTCCGGGAAAGACGACGATAGAGAGGAGAATGGGGAAGAAGAGAGGCGAATTCTTTAAGAGGTCGTGAGTGGTTGAAAACGAAGAATGCGCTGGTTGAAAAGTCCGAACTCCAATTGTTCATTTTCTTCCTTTTACAGGATTTGTTATTTGTACGCGAACAGTAGCCAAATAACATCATGTGACCGCGTTTCGTCCGCGAGTAACACGTGATCAGTAGTATATTCTTGCCTACTCTGGAAATTCGGTCTAGAAGTAGTAGTACTCATGCCGACACTTTCGCCGTCGCTTAAGTTTCTCGACCAGGTGCGTACGACGCGACGCATGGTACTTGGACGTCTGATCAACAGAATATAGACGTCGAAAATCGTGACTGTGGTCACAGCTCTGGCCTGTCTCTACACTCGTTCTGCGGGCGTAGGCTATTTTGCAGCAGGTGCACTTGTATGTGCCGGGTCAGCCCAGGTGGTCAAACTCCAGATCAGACAGGAGCGTCCAGGACACGGTCGAAAGAAGTCGTATGGGTATGTCCTGCGCGGAACCGGGCTGCATCATGCTTATTCACTTCCGCAGTATGCCCAGTACTCATGCATCGGCATGTACATTCTTTGCTGTCTCCGTGCTTCTGGGAAGTATGTACCTCCCACTGCATCCCAGTTTGCATCCACTTGCAAAGTATGCACCATTCGTGGTCGTACCATGGACAAGCATGATCGTCCTCTCCAGGGTATGGTTGGGCTACCACACTTGGCCTCAGGTTACAGGAGGGGTCTGTTTTGGAGCATGCTTTGCGAGTCTGTGGTTCAAGATGTGGGCCGAGAATGCTGGTGGTGTAAGGACACTCGGTGGGGAATTAGAGTCCATGTTGTGACATTACGATGTGACATGATAATGCATGCACGTAGTCACGCGTTACGCCTCGCCTCCTCGTTCTCTTTCTTTCTCAACTTTCATCATCCAAAATGAGTCTGCGTCGCTTCGCCCAGGTGAACGCGGCGAACCTGCCAGGCTCCAGTCCTCACTCGCCCTCCCCCCGCCTCTCGGGTGGTACACAGACCCCAGTGACCCCTCGAACACGCGTGTCTGTCTCTGATTCTCCGTCCTCCACCCCGTCGGTGTCCTCCTCCATCCCATTTGATTGGGAAGCAGCACGTTCGCGGCGTCCACCCCCTTATTCCACCCCTCTCAGCGTGAAACGCAAGGCTCGCATGAGCAATGTAAATAATGCAACGGCCACGCCTCGAAAGGCCATTGTTCGAAAAAAGGGGTTTGTTGAACGGTGAGGGTTTTTTATATCCCTCTGTGCATCCTACGTTACTGACTCGATATCCCATTATTTCGAAAAGCATTGCAGATATACCCTCTCGGATTATGTTTGAAATATCGCTCTTTCCTCACAACGTGCCCCTGCCAGCACCCAAAACGAGCGCGTGGCTGATTGGCACATTGATGCACCTGCTTCACTTTTTTGTCAGAGTGTCACAGGTTCGCGCCACTGCGGACTCGGACGTTGGCTGGGAGGATCTTTACTGGGAGCGCAGTCAACAGAGTTGGTTCGACTGGGTGAGTGGCATATGTGCTCTACGAGGGGTTTATTCACATGAAACGGTATAGACCGTGCCGACAACATGCATGCTGCTACTGGTGTCGACACTGAATGCACTACATCTCTTTTCGCAGACGCGCACATACCAGCTTCATCGGCGTACCCGGGCTGACCCTGTGAACTCTGCGCATGCTACGTTCGTACCGTCGCCTCGGCGGGAGAATGATGTCTTTTCCGAGACACTTGCGCGCAAATCGACATTTGCACGCCGGATTGTAGGCCTGTTGCAGTATATGTTGCATGTGCTGTGGCGGGTCGTCGTTTCCGCGGTGCGCTTCCTGTTGGGGTTGTCTTCGCCAAGTCCGTCGACATCATCGCCACCACAGGGTGCGCCGGCGGAAGCAATCCAGCAGCTGGAGATTTGGACTCCTGGAAAGCTAGAGCGAACACTGCTTGGGATATACTCGCCTGTTCACGGGCTATTGTGGATGTGCACTGGTAGCACGAACTGGGTGCTGATGTGCGTGGCGATGTGTGTAGTGGGGGTGCAAACAGGGACGTTGATCTCGGCGTACGAAGGGCTGGTGAAGGACAAGGCGGTGCTGGCGGCGGAGGTGATGCACGAGTACAATGAAGGGGTGAGTGGACACTGACTGGAGGCGAGACGAAGCTGATGTGTTTGTCTGCAGTTCGTGTACCCAAGGATGAACCCGGTGCGGCGGGATGTTGCAGTGATGACGCATGAATCGGAGATGGTGAACATCTGGGAGGAGTAGTGGTGGTAGTATGTAATTAAGTTACCCGAGTGACAGGTCATGTGACGCTTAGTGATGGTCTTATCAATGCGCTGCTCACTTGTCTCCTTGTCCGTCTATCCCGATGAACCTTCAAGGCCTCAACGTCGTCCACCCCGCCCAGCACGACTCCAGCGAACTCGCCGCCCCATTCCCCGACTTCTCTGCCCATCTCGACCTATGGACAAACCTTGCATTCGACTCTGATGAGCCCTTGGCTTCCTCATCCAAGCTAAAACGCCGGCTCGCCGACGACGACGACCTTGACGACGCCCCTTCGTTTGGCGTCCCCAACCAAGACAGCCACGAAAATGCCGTCGTTCCCCCCACTGCCCCTTCTGTCGATCTCAGTTCATTCCTCGCCAGCATCGGCGTAGACCCCCTTTCGATCCCGACAGCTCCACCCGCCCCTGCACAGCCAGCTGTGCCCCCCCAGGTACAGCCCATCCCCTCCCTCGCTCAGCTGCTTGCACTCCATGCCGCCTATGCCAGCTCCTACAACCCTCCCCCACCTCCTCCCGCACCCGCTTCCCCGTCCACATCGACAACCACGTCGAAGCGCACTCGTACACAAAAATCATCGCCTTCGACAGACACCACCCCATCCACTCCCCAGTCCTCTGAGGAGGCCACCCAGTCTGAAACCAATGTGACCGGTCTATCCCCGGTGGATGACAAGCGCCGTCGAAACACCGCGGCGAGTGCACGCTTCCGTCTTAAAAAGAAGGAGCGCGAAGTTGCCCTTGAGCGCCGTGCGAAAGAACTCGAGGATCGTGTCGTCGAGCTGGAGCGCGAATGTGAGGGACTACGCCGCGAGAATGGCTGGCTAAAGGGTCTTGTTGTTGGCGTCACCGGCGCTGGTGCCGCTCAGCATCAGCAAACCTCTGCAAAATAATCGTCCAGATTTCACGTAGGCCGTGGGTACGTTTTCGTCATAATCACTTCGGTGCATCTCATCGATTCTTCTTAGCCAGTTCTTCTTGTAGCTACCTTTTCTTTTTTCTACCCGTATTATGAATTCATGAATTATGAAGGAGCGGGTCTGTGATGTAGTTGTATTATTGGTAGCTTATCTCCTTGCTCAACATGTGATACACGCTTGGTAAGCAAGCGTCACTTGATGGCGTTATCTGCTCCATCTTGCCAAGGCATGGGCTCAATTGAACGATTTCCCGCAGATTCCACATTGTACTGATAGTTGCAGCTTTCATATACATACTCATACTGGATCAAATTAAGCCTGCGACTTGGCGTCGGATTCGTAAAACCTGATTAGATCTCGAACGTCTTCTCGACTGCCCAGGAACACTGGGCACCGCTCATGGATGCCCTTGGGGACAAGATCTAAAATACGCCTGGTTCCCGTGGTGGCAAGGCCTCCCGCCTTATCACACATACATCAATATATGTCACCGGCCATCGCGACGGTTTGTCTCACCTGTTCCGTCAAAAATGCCATGGGAAACGCCTCATACAACATCCGAAGTTTGCCGGACTTGCTTTTCTTGTCATCGGGATACCCGAAGATGCCACCATAAAGCAGCGTTCGATGTACATCTGCAACCATGGAACCGATATACCGAGCAGAGTAAGGGGAGCCAGTCTTGGGGAACTTGATCGAGTTGAGGTAGGCGTTCACCGGGGGGTGGAAGTACATGGAGTTGCCTTCATTGAACGAGTATATCTTTCCCCGTGGTGGTATTTTTATCTGTGACGGTCAAGTAGAAGTGGAGACATCAAAAGCAAACACGCACATCAGGATGGGTCAGGATGAATTCTCCGAGTGCAGCATCCAGGGTGTATCCGTTGACACCCGATCCAGTGGACAGCACGAGGTTGGCAGAGGAGCCGTACCTGACACCTCTCAGAAATACGCTTGGTTATGTGGCTTGGGACCCTTACATGGTGTAACCGGCAGCAACCATCTCGCTGCCAGGCCTAAGTACATCCTCGATAGTACCTGGCGAACCCGGTCGCTGCAAGATATGGGTTCGTCGATTTTGTATAAATACACGCACAAAAGATGGAACCCACCAAGGCGTAGATTCCAAAGATGGTCCCGATGTTGACACCAGCATCGATATTGCTGCTTCCGTCGAGAGGGTCGAACACGACACAGTACTTGCCTTTGTTGCGTTCTTCGATGATGATTGCATCATCGAGCTCTTCGGAGACGAGAACAGCAGTCTTGCCAGAGGCCCGGAGGGCGTTAACCATGATGTCATTCGACAGAATATCCAACTTCTTCTGCTCCTCTCCCTGAACATTAGTTTCTCCTGCAAGACCAACGCTGGGAGACACTGAGAACACGGCAATGTAAACGACTATCGAAGTCTACGCACAGATTGATGAGGCGAGCTCGGCGAACGTTGGTGGCGATGAATTTTGAGGTCACCTGGATGGCGGTGAGGAGTAGCGTGAGATCGCCAGTTGCGGCTGCGCCCAGACGCATCTGATCATGTAGGACATGGCTAGCGGAAGGTAAGATGGGGTTGCCTTTCGGATATATGACGAAGTATAGCCTACCGGGTCAACGTGATAATGTCGGTGCTGGGGAGCTCCTCGTTGGCGTTGGACATCGTTGCGCGGTTGTCCGTGCACAGTGAGGCTAGCAGGAAATGATATGGGCTTATATGTGTCTGGTTTGGCGCGGATGAAAACGGGCTAGTAAGGCTCACTCGATGCTCCGACCGGAGACGACGAGCGCCCAGAGTCTCACGCTCCGGAAAATCACCGTCGGAACATCATCGTCCCCCTATGATTAACTCGGAAAACAGGTGATTATACCGGTTCAACTATACATAATTTAACGTTAGCAAAGTACACTAAAGACCCGCAAAGATCGTGAAAAACAAACACTCCTTTTCTTCATCTCTTCCTCTTCATCCCCACAACCGAAGCTGGATCCTTGCCCTTCCGTGTCCGTAGCGGCATAGGAAATGTGTCGCTGTCCTCATCGTCTTCCCCCGTACCAGCATCATCGCTCCGATCACGATCAAACACACCGTCTCCCCTGATCCCGCTCGTATTCTGCACGATGCTCTCGGCTACGCCCATCTCGTTCCCGGAACCAGCACCCCATCCATCCCCGTCTTCGTCATCGACACCATCATCTTCAGCATCGTCTTCACCTAGAGCCTGTGAAGATGCCTGCGCAATGGCAGCTGCAATCTCCGCGCTGATGCTTGCAACACGGCTCTCGAGTGGCTCGTCCGGTGCGTGGCATTCCGTTGATCGGGGCGCGATATGATTGGTGTTCGCTGCCTGGGAGAAAAGAGCCGAGATCGTCCGCACCGACTCTTCTAGTTCAAGATCGGTCGTTTCCTCAGATATTTTCTGCTTCTTAGCTTTGAAGCTATACTTTCTGAATCGGTGAATGAGAAGAGCAACCAAAAAAGGACTGAACAACATTAAGACGCTTACACTGTGGGATCCGGCTCCCAAGTAGGATCATGCGTTCGCATGTGTTGAGTAAGCGTCGTTCGGCGCGTGAAAGTCTTTTCACATTCCGGATCTTCGCACTTATACGGGCGCTTCCCGGTGTGCGTACGGCGATGTCTTGCGAGACTACTGGAGTCACCGAATGTTTTACCGCAGCCTGGGTATTCGCAAGAATGTGGTTTCTCGCCAGTGTGTACTCGTTGATGCACGTGGAGAGCAGATCTCTGCATATTTGTTGTGGCGTGTGACGACGATCAACATAGAGGACAAACCTGAATAAATGTCTTTCCGCATCCTGCATGCTCACAAACAAACGGTCTTTCACCCGTGTGTATTCGCATATGGCGGGCAAGGTCACTTCGCCGGGTGAAGGACTTGCGACACTGGGGATCTTGGCAAGTGTGTACACTGGGTGCTTTATCCTTGTCCCTCTCACTATCAGCGTCCTTGTCTTTGTCCTTTCTCTTCGACTTTTTAGAGTCGGATACAGCGGTGTGTGGTGGCGACGATGAAGATGCAACGGGTTGAGCAATTGGGCGAGGCGGACTAGATGGCGACTTGGCACGACCTGCAGGTGATCGAGAAGGAGCATGATCACTACGTGACCGAGAAATGGGGGAAGTTGTTTCGGCAGATGAAGGGAGAGGTTGACAATCAGAGTCGGCTTCGGCTTCGAAATGCGAGGAGAGATGGTTGAGAATGTCGCTAATGTCGTTGAACTCCCCTGGAACACCAGAGTGAGGATCTGCCAAAGAACCTTGCGTGCGAGAGGAGTGGCCAGGTGAACGTTTATCACTTTCCTTATCTCTGCACACCTCGTTCTCTGCATAATCCTTCGAAGGCCCTTCAGGATATGTCAAATCCAGGTCTTCGTTGGTCCTCTCCTGGGTGGCATCATTCGCATAGTGATCGATGTCTCCCGCGGTAAGGGAACGGAAGGCAGGCGTTGTACGTGTCGTGGGTCGTCTTCCCTCTGCGCTGATACCGTTTCCTTTGGAGGATTCCATGTGGCGCCCATTAGAAGCTGCGTGTGCATGCGCGGCTTGCAACATTGCAGCAATTCCACTCAAATTGAGCCCGAGTTCCGCGATTCCAGACTCGACAGAAGTAGGGGCACCCTCGTGAACAGAGCCTCGTGCATTTCCATCGGATTGGTCTCGGCCGTCGTGAGGTGAAAGAGCCTGTTCTTGTCGCTGCTGGGCGGCAGCACTTAGTAAGGCTGCAGAGGCTGCAGAGGCGTTCTGATGGAGCAGCGTAGCAATCTCACGTTCCAAAAGCTCGACGGAGAAGTTCTCGGAGACGACGGTGGGACCAAGCGAGAGGGGGATGTCGGGAGGCGAGGAATGAGAATTTTCCGAGTCGGCGAAGGAGGGTGCATGTGGAGCATCGGATCCGTCTCGCTGGTCCTGGTCGTGGAGCAATTCGTCTTCTGAGCCCAGAGGTTCATCGTGGACGACGTCTGAGAGGTCTAGGACATGTTCGTGGTCGTCGTGCTCCATTCCGGAGATCTGCAGTGAGCCGGGGGTGAGTTTGGGTGCAAACCTGAGCAGGAGAACCGACCATGATGGGTGCACGCCGTACGAGATGAGCGCGTCCGAGTCGATGTTGGTGGAGATGCTCGTTTACCTCATTCCATACATCACGTGAGATATTTCTTAATTGGGATGTACCTTGGGCTGTTCCTGAAAAGGAAATAGGTATATTCGTATGCGTCGGACTTGTGCATGGTCCAGCAATGCCCACCAAGACGAACCGCCCAAAGCTTCCAAAGTCAAGACGCTACCACTGGTATTCAGTATTTCTTTTCATCTTGGGAACCTTGTTCCCGCCGCTGGGTGCGTCGCAGCCGCTACTTCCTCCGAACCGGCTCTCAATCACACCAGCCGTCGCAGCCAGGTTCGGAATCGGCAAGGACTTTTGGCTCAATCTCCTCTTGACAATCGCTGGATATATCCCCGGTACGGTCGTGTTTTTTTCCCTTGCCGTGTACTCACCCTATCCCGCAGGGCACGTACACAACTTTTACATACAGGTGCACTTGGTGATCGGAATCTTACCTCCCCTTCTCACGTCTTCTTGACAACAGAACGTTCGGAACAACAAGACACACCAAAGGACACCCAAATGGGCCGTGCGTTATGGCCTTGTCAGTAATTCGGAGACTAAACGTCGTGAGCGGCGTTCGCAATGGGCCAGCAAATACAACGATCGCAATGTAGACTCCGGCTACGATCAACAACCCCTGGAAGATGGTCAAGTCGGTCCCGCCCAACCTACCACACAGGATTCTACCGATAACGCCCCGAGGGACAGCAACGGGCTGTGGCGACCTGACGATGAATCGTATTATAGTGCTGAACATGAAGGCGGACCACAACCGTCTGAGTCGGGCGGTCGCTGGCGTTATGTACCTAGCTTTAGCGATACCCTTCCCGGAGGCGGGGATGCCAATATCAAGAAGAAGAAGAAGAAGGACAGATGGGCGAGGACAGAGGATGCGTACACTGCAGAGTCGGGACAGAAGAAGAAGAAGAAGAAAAGGTCCAAGAATCGATCGGCAGTGGGAGACGCAGCTGAAGTCAACTCGACGTATTCGCATCGAACCGAAACTACTGGGGAATTGGAGCTTCCAGAGGAGGCGACGGGTGGAGCTTATCATGGAGGAGGCGATGAACTTTCAGAAAACGATCGGGTGGTTGCTGGAAATGGTCATGAAGGGGCCACACAAGGGGAATTCAGTCACGAATTCTGACGTGCTTTCTTCGGAACGATGCTTTACTCTTTTATGTTACCCATACTTATTGATGTGCGTCGACCTGTTACCTAGATATACCTCGTCGACTTGATAAACCTATATGCCTGTCGACTTTTATTACAGGCAAGATCAAGTGAAACTTGAGACAGGGACGCTGCCCACAGTGGGGGATACTAGGCTGGAACAGGACTGTGACTAACTTGGATAAGTGAGTTAACTCAGTTCGGGGAAACCTAGCCGAGGCGCATCCGAATGGTGCCACTGCCAGATCAGAATCATCATCGAAATAACAGGAAGGTTCCAACTATTCAGTGACGACAACCGTGACGCGGGACATGAGACACGACGCCGCTCTATGTCCACAAGGCTGTTCCAGTGGTAACCATGTTTCTAGTTTTTTTAACAATATATCGGTTTGTACTCGGTCTATTTTCAGTACGCATTCGTGGTGGGGTCGACCAAGTCATGTACTGATCCGAACATGCTTAGGAGTTCGCCTCCACGAGGGTCCGGACTTGGCAGAGTGCCAAAAGCTCCCGACTCGGAAATGACCCGGACCAGAAGAACCCATTGATATTGTCCAGCCGCCGACTCGGATAAATTCTCACTAACCTCATGTGTGCCCTCAACTCTTTCCCATACTTTGTCGCGCGATGGTTTCCGCCTCCAGTGCCTTCGCCTTGTTACTGGGCGTGGTATCAGCTATCCGTGCCAGTGCGCAAGTGTTGATTGACTTCCAAGTTACCGAACCTCCTCCCGTACCCCGCGATGCCCAGACGTGCACTGTGCTGATTCTCGAGTGAGTATCAGGAGCAGAACCATTAGACATGCCGGTAACAAGACGTTAACACAGGCACACGTTTGGAAACTCGTACGGGCAGTGAGTAAAGGCTCTAGTTCTTCGTGCATTGCTCATCTTGTCACAACATCAGCCCCGGTGTTGTTCAATACTCGTGAGTTTATCGCGGCCTCTGTCTGATATTTATCTATCAGCTGAGTTGACCAGTCCACCCGCTGACTGTGGCACGCCCGGTTCATGGGCAGCGGTGACTCTGAACTTCACCGTAACGTCTAACGGAACGCAATATGACCGTCTTGGCGTCTTCACTTTCCAGAACACGGAAAGTACGTTGTGCAATTTACCCGGTTGAATGTCGCTCATTCAATGCGCACGTTCAGTCTGGCGCACTTCCACTCCCGAACCCACATACGAGGGTATCATCTGGACGTACACCAAAGATGTCACCCGCTACATCCCACTGTTTGCCGAACCAGGGACTCTTATCCTGGATTTAAACAATATTTTGGATTCTCAGCTGAACGGAGAGTATGCTAGTACGTACATTCATACTCCGTGCTTTCACTGAATAACCAACTGTCTACAGCGACACTCTATGCAACCTTCTACGCAGCTTCACCGGAGTATCCAACGGCGGGACAATCAAATCTCATTGTCCCGATATCTACTATAACTTCTGTCCCACCTGCATTCTCCGTGAGTCGAGTTTTTCAAGTTGGGATCATGTGATACTAGACAGGGCCTATTTTAGACGAATGTTACACTTCCTCGGAACACGGTAGAAGTTTACGCCGAACTGTTTGCATCAGGCAACGGTGCTGAAGAATTCTGGGTAAGCCATTTCCGTTCCCGTCGTTGCATTTGTCTCGAGCGCAGAGGTGTCGTACATAGTACTACAACGTTCCAGACCAATATCTCAATGATTTGCCCCCTGGCACAACGTACGGGGGTGGACCATTCCGTGAGGTGCGCCTACTTGTTGACGGTCAGGTCGCTGGCGTTGCGTTCCCTTATGCGGTCATCTTTACTGGGGGAATCAACCCTGCGGTCTGGAGGTGAGTGTTTCTCTTCATATATCGAGTATTATTCAGCTGTCTCATGTTGCAGACCCATCACTTCGTACGGCGCTCTCGACTTACCAACCTACTTTCTGGACTTGACACCGTTTGCTCCCACTTTTGCCGACGGCCTTCCGCACAGCGTCACTCTTGACGTGGTGTCCGCCGAGGCGAACCATACGCTGAACCAGAACTGGTACGTTTCTGGGCTGCTCCAGGTCATCACGGATCCTTCTGGGCTACCAACGACCGGCGGTATTACATCCTACAACGTCCAGCCCTATGCAGTGACGGAGACATCAGCTAGCATCGATGGAGCTTCTATCAACATTACAGTCAAGGCTCAGCGCTCGCTGAGCATCGAGGCAGACGTGATCAGCGGAAGCGGACAGAAAAACGTCGTCAAGTTCCAGCAGGACCTCGGCTACTCCAATACCCAATATTACCTCGACAATACCAACGTTCAGGTGAGTGCACAGAGGACGTCTCTTTTTTTTATATACTTGGCATTGAAAACCACTTCATTGGCAGAATGTCGCACAAGTCTCTACCGGATCCGTGCTGTCCCTTCATAACGGTAATCCGGTCGTGGTGGACGATTTTGAGTATCCGTTGTACATCAACATGACCTTGCTGGCGACCACGAATAATTCTCAAACGAGTATGACTCTAATCTTTTTTTATTTTTTGTCAACGCTACGTGCTGACGAGAACGCGCTAGTGTACACTACATTCGATCATTCCTACAATCGTCAACTTGACCCTGCCCCATTCATCCTGGGTTCGACGATCGCGGAACGCCAGCTAGCAGGTAGATGTGTTGCCGCCTGGTAACTGGCAATTGTCTGACATACGCCATGCAGCGGGATACTTCTCAACAGGTATTGGAGGGAACGGAATGAACAACAACACATTCTCTTACAGCGATACGAAAGGGAACACGTATAACAGAGAAGTCGGCGCAGCTGACGACGTGATCATCTATGACGAACAAAGCGGATCTTTGGCCACAACTGCTTTCTCTCCGTTAGTAGCATATATGCCCAACGGTGCTTGTGCACCACTTCTGAGGCTACCTGGGGGCGAACGTGGGCAGACTGAGACGGAGGAGACAGAGGCAGATATGCGTCGTTAAATTGTCGTACAGACGAACATATACATGGACAGATCACATATACGCGTATCGGTGATTTCATCAAATAGCGAATGGGATATTGAGACAGGATCTCGCAGTTCAACTCAGAAAAGGCCGATCACCCGTCCGGTTTCGGGGTCAAGTCCAACTTCCCAAAATCCTGTGGGTTACACATGAGCCTAAAGCGCAGATATCGTTGGGTTCCGTTACTTACCTGGACGTGTGGCCAGACCTGGCATCGTCTGCATATCTCCAAGGATAGGGTATAGGAAGCCAGCACCAGCAGATAGGCGAACTTCGCGAATGGGAACAGTGAAACCGATTGGTGCATTTTTGAGCGCCGGATTATGGGAGAACGAGTATTGTGTCTTGGCCATGCAAACTGAAAGATGCGCAATGACATACAATTCGACTAGCACAATAAACCACGTACCGGGAAGGTTGCTATACCCTTGGCGAGTATATGTTTCCAACTGCTTACTTGCCAACTCGCTCAATTCGATGCCATCCGCACGATATATTTCTTTGCAGATGATATCAATCTTCTTGTCGATGGGGAGATCGAGGTCGTAGAGGAATTTGAAGTCGGACTCTCCCTCACAAGCCGCGACAACTGCTTCGGCGAGAGCACGGGCACCAGCACCACCCTCGGCCCAATGGCTGCTGACAACTGCTGCATCGGCGCCAGCAGCGAGCGCTTCCTGGCGGATAAGTTCTAGTTCGGTATCGGTATCAGAACTAAAAAACTAAATTATTTGTGAGAAATTGTAGAAAAAACCAATGCGCACGAAAAGCGATTGATTGCAATAATAACTTTCAGTCCAAATTTGCGCGCGTTTTCAATGTGTCGAGCAAGGTTCTGGCATCCTTTTTGGAGCGTGACAAGATCCTCCTTGGTGTAGGTATCAGCAAGGGGTTTTCCAGGCGTCACCTCGGGCCCTCCACCATGCATCTTCAACGCTCGAGTTGTTGCCACGATCACAGTAGCATCGGGTTTGAGCCCAGAGACACGACATTTGATGTTGCAGAACTTTTCCATGCCCATATCCGCACCAAAGCCACCTTCAGTAAGGACGTAACCAACACGGTCAGAGGAGTCGCCCAGTTCCGTTCCCGCAAGCTTCAGAGCGACGCGATCTGCGAGGATAGATGAATTTCCATGTGCAATGTTGGCGAAAGGACCAGCATGAACAAAAACAGGAGTGCCTTCGAGGGTCTGCATCAAGTTAGGTTTCACAGTGTCTTTCATCAACACTGCAAGGGCGCCACCAACACCGATGTCGTCGGCTGTGACGGCTTCACCACGTTTACTCGTCGCAACGACCATCGCACCGAGTCTCTCTCGCATATCCTTGAGATCTGTTGTCAGTGCCAACACTGCCATGCATTCACTTGCAACGGCAATGTCGAAACCTGCTTCGCGCTCATGGCCCTGCTCGGTGGAGTTGCGGCCAAGAGTAACTTTACGCAAGAAACGATCGTTGGTGTCAAGCACTCTGTTCCAAGTTATCGTCTCTGGGTCAATGTCGAGACGAGCGAAGCGATTGATTTCTTCGGGAGTGAGGTCGCTGGGATTCGTCTTGCTGATACCAAGCTTCTGCAAGCGTTTGAACATAAGTGGTGCGAACACGCGTTTGCCTTTCTTGCTGGGTACGAGGCGGGTATAAAGAGCTTTGTCGGTTTGAGTGGCCTCATGGAACATACGCGCGTCAACGGCGGCAGCTGAACGAACGTCAGGGTATCCTCAGCACCGGAACGAGGCATACGAACCAAGTAAATTATTGGCAGCAGTCACAGCGTGAATATCACCAGTCAAGTGCAAATTAAACTGAACAACTTATTAGCATCTAGCCGACGATCAAGGGCAAACATTCTTACCTCGTCCATAGGAATGACTTGACTGTAACCTCCACCTGCAGCGCCACCTTTGATACCAAAAGTAGGCCCTTGACTAGGTTGACGAACGCAGGCAAAAGCGGGACGACCGAGGTGTGCACCCAAAGCCTGCGCAAGGCCGATAGTCGTGGTAGATTTACCTTCACCGAGTGGTGTGGGCGTGATGCTAATATACTATCGTCACCTAGCTTTTTGCAATTTGGAAGGGTGCTCACCCAGAAATGACAATGTATTTGCCATCTTTACGATGGGCCAAGCGATCCAGGACACTGAGTTCAACCTTGGCCTTGTATTTTCCGTAGCTTTCCAACTCCTCGGGGAGTAGACCAATCTCGTGTGCAAGGCGGGAAATTGGTTTTGGTGAATGCGCCATGGCGATCTCGATATCGCTCGGGACTTTGGTTTTGATGTCAAGGGGGAGTGGTACGACCTTACGGGCACGAGTCTGCTCAAAGCGACGAACAGCAGACGTTAAGACATTTTCCATCAGCATAGCCACGGTCATTGGACCAACACCTCCTGGGACAGGGGTAATATGAGAAGCATGGAGAGCTGCTTCACCATATTCCACATCGCCCACAAGACGCTGACCGGACTTCTTGCTCGCATCTGAAAAAATTCATGTGAGATGTATGCTGAGGGACGACATGGAACTGAAGATACCTGGGATAGAGTTGATGCCCACATCGATGACAACTGCACCCGGTTTGATCCACGAGCCTTTGACGAACTCGGCCTTTCCGATAGCAACGACGAGGATATCGGCTTGCTTGACCTGAATGAAAGGTTGTAGTGGAATATTACCCGCAAAAGTCAGAAAGGTACTCACCACATGTTGGAGGTTCTTGGTACAGCTATGACACTGAGTGACTGTCGCATCCTTGTTTCTCAAGAGAGCTGCCACGGGGTTCCCAACGATATCACTGCGACCAAGCACGACAGCATCAGCACCGGAGATAGGAACTTTGGTTGACTCGAGCAAACGAATGACGGCTGCAGGGGTGCAAGGGGCAAATAGAGGCGATGCCGCGCGAGATGAAAGTAGTCCGATATTATAGGCGTGGAATCTAATAGAGATAAGGAATGGGCGCGTGACCAATAACGAGGAAGGAAACGCTACCCATCGACATCCTTTTCAGGGGAGATTGATTCAGTAACTGTTCGAACTCCGTCTGCGCTAACATTTGGGCCAAGAGGAAGCTGTACGAGAATGCCACTGATAGCGTCATCGTCATTGAGTCGCTTTACGACGGTGATGACCTCCTCGACGGAGGCAGCTTCGGGAAGGGTGACATGTTGGAATTGGATGCCGACCTCCTCCGCGGCCTTTGCCTTCATGCGAATGTAGACGGTAGAGTCCGGACGGTCGCCAGCCTGGACGACTGCAAGCTTGGGCTGGAAACGGGGGAACTGCTGCTTGAGGGAGGCGATGTTGTCCGCCACGGATTGACGGATCGATCTATGAAAGGAGTGAGAGAGAGACGGGATGGAGGAGGAGGAGGTACTTTGCGATGAGATTGCCGTCGATGACACGCACCTGGGAGGAGGACATGGTGATGGTGCGAAAGAAAGAGAAACGAACCGACCGCAGAGCAAAAGCCCTTTGCATGTCCCGCACGCAGGGCTTGTACTTATACGTACAACTTGCGAAATCGACATGTAACCCAATGTGGTAATCTGGTCACGTGGTAAGAAATGCACACGAGAGAGAAAACCGGAAAGTTTGCGGCTTACGACGACGATGAACGGGTCAAACATTGCACGACGGGTTTTCTCTGCGTCCACCGCAGCGCTCTCCTCCAGAACCCTCCGCCGCTCATTGCACCCTCCGCGACTCTCGTCCCAATCCCGTCTTTACTCGGACCAAAAATCGCACTCGGACGACACTGCTGAGCCCACACCGGAGCCAGAAGGGAACCAGCCTTCCGTCGAGTCCGAAGCCCTCGACAATCTGAAGAAAAAGGAGGCAGAAGTACACGACCTCACCGTCAGTTTTTCCCGTCGTTCCGCGCACTCTTGCTCACCTCCTTCCCACAGAGTCGACTACGATATCTCCAGGCTGACTTTCTCAACCTCCAACGCAATGCTGCTCGTGAAAAGGAGCAGCAGCGCGATTTTGCCATCACCCGTTTTGCAGGAGACCTCCTTGAAACGGTGGACGTCCTTGCTCTCGCACTCAAATCCGTTCCCCCCACTGCTCTCCAACCCGAGTCCTCCACGCCCACCTCTTCCGACGCTACCCCATCTCCCAAGTCTGCCCAGGACTATCTCACGGAGCTACACCAGGGTGTCGAAATGACCCATCGCCTCCTGCTTTCCACCTTGTTCAAGTACCACGTTAAATCATTTGACCCTACCGGGGAGAAATTCGATCCCAACCTACACGAGGCCTTGTATCAGGCACCTATACCGGGCAAGGAACCTGGGTCCGTCCTCGAATGCCAAAAGACAGGTTACATGATCAAGGATCGTCTCCTGCGCGCAGCTCAAGTCGGTGTTGTTCAGGACGCATCATGACGGTAACTCGGGCGGTTCACTTGGATTCTATAATGCACGTCAGTGAACATCCGGGTATGCTACCACTCTAGACATCCGATAGAGATATGCATCATCACATTAGACGTAATCTAGCACACATAATTCAACGAATCTCTACTCCAAATCGATCGCGAAGGCTAGACGTGATTTGGGCATGAAGCATATTTGTTTCGTCATTTGTCAACGACCTAAAATGAGTTAACATCGACATTTGATCAGAAACTGATGGACCGTGCCTGTCCATTGAGCGATAGTTGATTCGGTAGCAAACACTCTTTCGGGACGTCTTTGGGTGAACGAAACTGTCCGTCTGTTATTCGTTAGACGATCACGAATGAAAAAGAAGCCAAAATGTTCTAACCATCTTGACGTCCTCCACAATGTCACCTACCGCGTCTCGGACGAGGTCGCAAAAATCATTGTCGTGGAAGTTCACGTGTTCGGGTAGCCAAAAGCTGACGTCTTTGAAACAGGCAGGGTATTTGGAATATGGGCGGAATGTCGTAATTTCACCTTGCTTGAATTGTGAGAGGAACCGGGTGTCCTGAGACCAGAATAAACGAATGTCAGGGATGGAGTAAAGTATCATGGCGATACGCTCGAGTCCAAGGCCGAATGCCCATCCGAGTTTATCGTGAATGTCTGAGGACAAGTCAGGTTGCTGCGTGGATGTTGACGAGAAAACACTCGCTCGCATTGGCTAGCGTCGGCTGATAAATGACACCGCAACCGAGAATTTCGAGCCATTTGCCATGGAAAAAGACCTCGACCTCAAAGCTTGGCGTCGTCCAGGGAAAGGCCGCCTCGATCCATCTTACTCTGAGCGGATTTTGGGGTGTAGCACCGACAAGGTCACCAAAGAGGGTTAGTAAGAGGCCATTGAGGGATAGTTTCAGGTTTTTGGCGATAAGTTCGGTGTGTCTGGGGTCATGCGCAGGTTGACACGGGTTGGCGGGTGAGAGATGAGGCACGTCTTGGATGATGATGTTGGAACGCTCGAGACGGGCTTGCAACATCGCATTGTCGTCTTCGATTTCTTTCATGCCGTTCGGGTCGGCAGAAACGATGCGCGCACCCTCTGTTTGATGGAAGACGGGATAATGGGAGCTGTCTATCTCGTCGCGCCTGTAAACGTCGGCCGAGAGAAGCCACGCAGTCTCGCCTTTTTCAAACACCTCGACCTCGTGGGCAGAGGTATGGGTCCGGAGCATGAGGTCCTTGTTGATGTAGTAGGTGTCCGTGACGGAGCGGCCGGGATGATCTGGAGGAAAGGAAAGAAGGTCAAAGTTTTGATACGGCGTGACAAGCGGTGAGAGGGAAGACAGATGTGTGTAGGAGGGGAAATGTGACTCGACGAGGGTGCGGAGCGTGTTGAGAGGGTGCGCGGGCTGGTTGTGCAGCCTCATGGGAAGCTTTGAGAGGATGGACGCGGACACATTCGTCTTGTCGTCGGTGGGGTACTCGCGTCCGAGCACGTTTATCGTCGACGACGCGGCGATGCTTGCATACGACCTGAACGTCGAGCACGGACGCAGCGCCGGTGGAAGCCGCATGTCGGTCGGTGAGCGCGTTTGCGTTGTGTGAGCCTATTTGCGCGTTGCGTCGGGAGTCGTATCACGTGAGGTCTCTCTCTGTCTGGCATGTCGCTCAAGAATCCAGCAGGAGAGGCGCGCTCGCAGGTACCGTCGCTCCCCCCGCCCCCGCCGTCCCTGCCACTGACAGCGACAGACATCCTACGGCGCGCATAAACGCAAGTCATCGTCGAAGCGTCCCCTGCTACACTCGGACGACGACGACGACGATGTCCCCGCCCCTTCAGCCACCCAGAAAGCCAAGCGTCCACGCATGGTCGACGACGATGCATTATCCCCCGTCACCACTGATGATAGCGAGGACATGGATGTAGACGTCGATACTTTCGATGGCCATCTCGGTGCCACCGACGACAGCCGCTTCCTCCCAGAAGATGGCATCCCCCACGATTCCTCACCCTTGCATGCGACGAAGCAAGGCACCTCCAAGAAGCGCCAGCAATCGACCAGTGTCTCTGCATCCAAGAAGAAGATCCAGGTGGTCTATTCTGACGAGGAGAGCGACCGCATGGAACGCGACTCCGTGGAGGACCATTTCAGCGACTCCCCGCCCCCGCCCATCGAGGTTTCTGACGACGACTATGAACTTGACCCTGCACTTAAACGTGGCGCTCTCAAAGAGAGAGCCAACACCGCCAAGGGCAAGACAGGAAAGGGGAAACCGGTGCAGCTCAAAGGATCACAGACAAAGGGTTCCAAGGAAAAAGAAAAGGACAAGGAAATTTTTATCAAAGATGAGCGCAAGTCGGCTGCTCCGCCAACAAATTCGCGAGCATCTAGTGTTGCGGCTCAGAGTCAACCTTCAGAGATGTTTTCTAACGAGGACCTCGCACCCTCCTCCTCGGCAGATGTTCTCAATATCCCCAAGAAGCGCAAACTTCCGCCGATCAAGAAAACCAAAATAGCCACTGGCACGGCGAGTACGCCAACACCGACCCTTGCAACGCAAAAACCATTGCCCCCTCCTGTTCAGGAGTTGGCAAAGCCTTCGTTGCCAACTTCCGAACAACGAAAGCAGGCGTTGACAGGCGTACGGGACATTGACTTGGGTGACCACAAAGTCTATGCGGAACTTTTCAAGGGTGTAAGAAAACATTTTCGATGAACTCTCTGTCTGCTTATAACCATTTTTCAGGCTGGAGGAAATACACCCAAATCCGGTTTGAAAAATGCGGAAGAGCGGCGGAAAGAACTAGACAAGATGAGAGACGAGGCGAGGGCTAAGCGTGCCGAGGGAGCAGTAAGATCCATGAAACCTCCTCTCCATTGTCTTGATTTTGTTTGTAGAAATTTGCTTTCGACCTACAGTCGCAAGCTGACAAGATTGCGCGTTTCGAGCAACGTTTACGTGCAGAGAGCAGTACTGTTCTTCACCCAAACTTTCTCGCGGCCAAGTTTAGAGATGAATGGGAATTGGAGAGGCGTCATAGACGAGCCACGCCTAAAGAAGAGGGAGAAGCATGACGTGTTCGTACCGTCGTGACTGATTTTGCTGGTAATGTACTGATGATCTCAAGACCTTTGGAATATCTACCGTATCAGCGCAACAGCGCGACAACCGTGTCATGTTGCAGCATTGGGATTGGTCGAAGGTTCACACATGTTAGTGCATAAACGGACTATCTGATCGACACAGATGCCGAACCATCTCTTGTCGGCGCGTTTCTTAATCTGTGGTTTGACTGTGGGTGTGGCACTGCGACTCTGAATGGCGAGGGTGTCCAACTGGGTCGCGAGGTCATTGGTAGAAGACAGGAGGACGGCTATTTGGGTGTGTAGGGCAGTGGCAATCCTGGACAGCTCAGGGACCTCCTTGCGGATAGAGTCTGGGTCCTGTGGCGCGTAAAGGGCAGCGATGAGATCGTCAGATGTGGAGAGGAGTGGAGTGGACTGCGCGAGAAGGGAGTCAAAAGTGGAAACAGGCGCAGAGGACGGATATGGGAGGAGATCGAGAAAGATGCGTTTATGGAGAAGAGTGGTGATACGCAAGAGCTGGTGGACCTGCGCTCGTGCTCAGGGTATGTATTGGAAAATGGGTGGGGGATCGTACATTCTTTGCGCGGTCCAGCTCGTCCTTGTCTAGCCTTGGAGTGTTGCCGAGTCCGATCTCGTCCCAGCCGTCATCAAAGTCATCCTGTGGGCCGTCGCTCTCTGCATCTTTGATCATGCGGGCGATTTCTTGGAGACTGTCCTCGAGGGATTCCGTGTCCGATTTCCAAGCGTGATAGACGGCGGTCTGGTTGTCCTTTGGGATGCCGGAAGGGCCCCTTGCGTTTGTGATGAGGTCATGGAGGGCGCCGGTCCTGATGAGGTACTCGTCAAAGGGGGCGGCGTTGTTGAGGAATGTTTGAGCGAGGGCGCGGAGGGCGTCGATGATGTCCTTGATGCGGTCGGTGACGGCCTTGACGAGGACGGCGCCGTGGAGGGAGGGGCGGAGAAGGGTGATGCAGTGGGCGAGTGCGGCGGTGCGCTGTGTGAGATCGTCGACGACGGGAATGGCGGGTGCGGAGGGCTTGAGGAGGGAGAGCTTGGTGGAGAGGTTGTAGACGAGTGCGAGGAGAGCGTCTACGTCGGCGAGGAGAACGGTGAGCGGGGGAGTGTCGGCGCCGGGAGCAGGGGCGGCGGCGAGGGCGGCTGTGCAGGACTGCGAGAGGAGCGCGACGGCGACGGCGACTTCGGGGGGAGACATGGGCTGATTATGTAATTGGAGAAATAGAACGGGAGTAGTCGCGCATACACTCTGCTCTGGCATTAATGTCCCTCCTCGCCGCGCTCCGTCTCAGAGCGTGCAGTCCAGCGTCGCTCAGGTTTCTCCGCCCCTTGTCCGTCGCCCTCATCCATCCCCGCCCGATACCACGCCAACCACTCCCGGCGTTTGCCTGGCCACGTCGCTCTGCTTCCTTCTTTCCCTGGTCCGTCTCCGCACCGTCCCTCGACACCGCCGCCCACATTGCCCAGCTCGAGGCACGCGCCAATGCCGACCCAAACGACCTTGCCAAGCAGCTCGCCTTTTTCAACGCACTCGTCGCCACACGCACAAAGCAAGGTTACGACACAGTCATCGACCGCTGGGAGCTCAGCCAACGCGTAAGTATCCCCCTTGTCTCCTCCCCAACATCACCCATCCTCGTTCCAGGACCCATCGTCTCCGCTCATCCGTTCCGACGAGGCGTTTGAAATATATATCGACGCTCTCGCCAGCTCCGGACGTGAATCCTCCATAGACCTTGCAGTCCGCAATCGACAGTCTCTCATCGACTCCCTCCCTGCCTCCGCGGCCTCCCCTCCTTTGTCAGACTCCACCCCTCCGAATGACCCCAAGCTACCCGATTCCTCTCCTCCTCCTCCTTCCCCTTCCCCCGTGCAGTCCAGGAGCGAAAAAATAGCTGCAGACATCCTCGCTAGACGCGCCAATCCCCCCTCCTCCACCCCACAGGAGCAATCCCCGCCAAATCCCGCAGTTGCAAGTCTTGCCGCAGCCCTCAGCAGGGGGGCAGGCGTTAGTGGTAACCCCATCCATGTCACCCTCAGCGAACGTCCGTCCTCGTCCCATCTCTTCCACCCGACACTAACCCTTTTTATCAGCCAAAGGTTCTCTCACCATGCGTATCGTCCGTTTCGTCGTGGTAGCAGGTCTAAGCGGCTTCTGTGCGTTCGCGTTTTTCCTCTGTTTCCGCACCCTAATCTAGCCTCAGTCATGCTGGTCATTCTTTCTGTCCTATTGGAAAACTCTGGCCTCCTCAAGGCGGGTGGGCGGACCACAGAATTTGAGCCCCTTCAGCAAAAGCCTGTCAAATTCAGTGATGTCCATGGCATCGACGAAGTCAAGCAGGCACGTCATTTGATATCCGTACACATAACCTCTTAACTATTTTTTTAGGAACTCGCAGATGTCGTGACATTTTTAAAAGACCCGACCGCTTTTGCTTCTCTTGGTGGCAAGCTTCCCAAAGGTATCCTTCTCACAGGTCCTCCCGGTACCGGAAAGACCATGCTCGCCAGGGCCATTGCTGGAGAGGCAGGCGTGCCATTCTTCTTCTCTTCCGGTTCCGAGTTCGAGGAAATGTTTGTTGGCGTGGGCGCGAAGCGTGTTCGCGATCTCTTTGCTGCCGCGCGCAAGAAGCAACCTGCCATCATCTTCATTGACGAATTGGATGCTGTTGGCGGAAAACGATCTCAGCGTGAGCAGCACTATATGAAGCAGACTCTGAATCAATTGTTGGTCGAGATGGACGGGTTCTTGCAAACAGAAGGCGTCATCGTCATCGCTGCAACAAACTTTCCCCAAAGCTTGGATCCGTCGGTTCTCCCGTCATACCTGATCCAAAAATGAACCTCATTTACATTTTTCCTAGTGCGCTCACTCGTCCCGGTCGTTTCGATCGTCATATTGCCGTCCCTCTGCCGGATGTTCGTGGCAGAATACAACTGCTCAATCATTTCATGAAAGACGTTATTGCCAGCAATGGTATGTAGTCTTTTCGTCCATCGGCGATAGTGTCTCTTATTTCTCAGCCGTCGATCCCATGATCCTGGCGCGAGGAACCCCCGGATTTTCTGGAGCAGAGTTACAAAACATGGTCAAGTGGGTCATGCATGCTTTGGCTCGCTCCGAAAGAACTACTCACCAGACTCTTTAGTCTGGCTGCTATCCAAGCAGCTAAAGAAGGTTTTAAAGAAGTCACTTTAAAGCACTTTGAGTGGGCAAAGGCGAGTTATTTTTCGTTCAGCCCTTGTCTGAAGAATGCTTATCCGAGTATTTGACAGGATCGCATCGTCATGGGCGCTGAGCGCAAGAGTGCATACATTGATGAGAAAAACAAACTGCTCACAGCGTATCACGAAGTACGTTTGCGCACCGTGTGAAGTTGGCCTGGTCTTGACTTGTTGCGCAGGGAGGTCATGCCCTAACAGCACTCTATACGGAAGGTGCCATGCCTTTGCATAAGGTTACATGCGTGCCTCGTGGCCATGCACTCGGTGTTGTGCGTTCCCACATGAATGACCGGAAATGGCACTCACAGACTTTACAGACCTCTCAGTTGCCTGAAGGTGACATGTATTCCGTTTCCCAGACTGAGTACAAAGCCATGATCGACGTATGTATGGGTGGCCGCGTTGCAGAGACGCTGAGTGAGCTTCTTGTTACTAACTGGCGCTTGGCCGCTGACAAAATCATTTTGACATTAGTCTATGGCGAAGGTGGTCTCACAAGTGGGTGCTCTTCGGATCTGCAAAAGGCAACCCAGACAGCGACGCAAATGGTCAAGGTATGGAATTTCAAGTGTCGCACGGTCGAATATAACGTGGTTCCTGTGTAGAACTGGGGTTTTTCTGGGAAAGTGGGGCCCGTGTTTTACAGTGACCAAAATGGACCAATTAGCCCGCAGACAAGCGAGAAAATCGACTCTGAGATCTTGAAGTGAGTGATTTGAAAGAAGGTACCGCCGAGACCAATGACATTGTTGCAGCCTGCTGCAGCAGGGCGAGAGTCGGGTGAAGAGGCTCTTGGAGGAAAGGAAGGAGGAGCTGGATCGGGTAGGTGAATGTTTGACTCGGGATGGCAACTGTTTCTGACGAGGTGGTGCCGTAGCTTGCTCGGGCGCTGGTGGAGCACGAGACGCTCAGCTGCGAGGAGGTGAAAAGGGTGATCAGGGGGGAGCCAATACGAAATCTGCAGGAGAAACTAACGGAGGAGTGAGGGCAGAGAGATATACATTACGTGATTTATGTAAATCGGCCGAATTAGAGGATGGTCATTATATCATATTCGGCGTAGCGGGATCAAAGCGTGGTTGCGCGTGTGAACGCCACGCAGGGGGCGAGCCAATAGGGAGACCCTAAGAGGGTGGACAGCGACTAGGGAGAGACGGAATGAATCTCCGACGGCCCCTATGGCCACTGGTGCAGGGTGCTGGAGGGGCGCGGCGTATGTAATCTGACAGGCTGCCGGCAGCGGGTAGGGGTCGAATAAAAAGCGGTGCGTGTCGGAAGCAAAAAGAAAAAACGAAACGGGTGTTGTCGTGTTTCCTCCTACCTCCGCCGACGAGAGGCAAGTGTAACTGGGATTGTCCGGCGGCGTATCGACATGGCTAATAAAATGCGCTCACAGGCCACACACATGTGTCATCGTCTGCTCAAGTTTGTCAGACACACCGCATGCGGTCACAACGTTTTCCAAGGCGACTCTGTTATCGACTGCCGCTCCCATGAATGCGTCCTCAGCGCCGCCCATCCCCTCGTATGCCAGCCCTGTACCTGCCGCCGCTACTACACGTGCGCCCTTCCCTCCCCCCATTTCCCCTATCGCTCACATGATTATATCAGCCAACCTGAACGCCTGATCACCCATCAAGTCCGTCCCGCTTCTTCTCGTGACACAACTCATGTCCCATCCCACTTACAGGTGCCTGGAAAGTGTCCAAAGTGTCCTCCATGATCAGATAACCTGTATGTACATGCGTCTACCCACAAGTGTAATATAAGCATTTGTAAGCGTGGGAAATTCACCCCGCCCTCCAGCGTGGCGCCCTACACGTCCAGATCCATCAGCATCTCGTCCTCTATCCCACCGTCTCCATATTCATCCTCGTCCATCTCCTCATTTCCCTCTCTCTCAGCCGCAAGCAATTCCTGCTCCGTTTGTTTTGCCTGTGCCTTTTCAATCTCCTCCAGCGTCCATAGTGAAACTCCCGTCTGGTTTTCGTTTGGGTTCTGCGAAATCGTCCGCATGAACAATTTGGACAGTGTCACCGCCATGTCTGTCGACAGGTTCGAAGCCACCTCGGTGATGTACTGATTGATCCATCGAGGCAGCTTTGCTCGCTTATCCGCCCGCGCAAAACGCTCCGTGGGACTCAGCGATAAAAATATCACATGATGACACCCATGCCCACCTTGTCCGCGAAAACCATCAGCCCCCAATCGGTCTTTCCACGAAGCACACGTCCCACACATTGTGCAGCGTTGCGCATCGCGTCAAACCCAAGAAACTCGGACTCTCTTATCCGATATGCGTCTCGAAGGTATTCTAGACGTGCCTTCAAGATCCGACTTTCCGTGTATTGGTATGGCACCCTGTAGATTATCTAGTTTTCTGACCCCACAAATAGCGTCAGTACTCACCCAAACATGATCACAGCACGTCCATAATTGTGATCAAAATCGATCCCTTCCGATACTTTTCCTCGTGCCACTGACAACAGCACCGCACCACGTCCGTTATCGCACGCCTGAGATAGCTGTTGGCACATGTCTAATCAAAGCACCACAGCTTACCCGTCTATAATTTTCGAGTGCTATGCTCGTCTCGTTCGCATCCGGCGTTTCGACGAAGATGAGTTTGTTCTTCCACACCTCGTTCAAAAAACCCTTTGAAAAGTAGCATCAGGGCATTCTTTCGTCGACTCTGGCGACGCACCATGTCGTTCCATGCCGCCACGATCGACTCCATATATAGATAACTGGGGAAGAAGGCGACGATGCCATCGGGTACGATTTTACTGTATTCAACGAGGATACTCCCAAAGTTTCTGACCACAGCTGGATCGTTTCGGACTTCAAAACGCGAGCTGATGGCGACTTGATCGCTGCCACGAGTAATGACCTACACAGAAGCTATCATTCGACCGTTTATAATTGTGATTATCTACTCACCAATGGTAAAAATGCATTTCGTGTGAGAGTCATTGGATATGTTTCCTGGACCACAGGCGTGAACTGCAGCATTTTTGGATACATGTCCAATGGTGAGATTGTTCCTGAAGTGATTACTACACTGCTGAAGTGCTCAAATACTGGCTTGATGGCCAACGAGGGATCAAGGCACCTGTCGCCCAGTCAGGAATAGAAGAAACTACTAGCTAAACCACTCACGTAAAGTGGAACACGGGATTTGGTACGGTGGCATTGTCAGTCTCGAAGGGTTCAAGAATGAGTAAAAAGCCTAAATGACTGATGGTGATTAAATCCAATTATCGTCCGAAAAAAACCCCACCTTTCTCGTACGTTGCCACCAAAGTCGCGAAGGAGGCAACCTTTTGCAATGCGGAATGTTCGTCCAGCCGAGTCAGTTCTAACGTACGTATCAACGACTGCAACCTTTCAGCGCAAAACCTAAAAGAACGGATTAAATGTGGGGACAATCGAGCTTGATGACAGGTACCGTAGTGGTCTCCTTTCAATGTAGGTGATATCTTTGAGATGTTGTAAGAAAGACGGTGGCGTTTCTGCGACGACATGTAAGACACGCATGCGGGTCTTTTCAATCGTCAGTATCACTTATAAGCGATAACACATTGTACCAACCTTGAGGTATTCAACAAAGCGCTTGAGAAAGGCAACAAAATGTTCTGCCTTTCTGATGTTTCCAGGTATTGCCTCTTTCAGCAGATCGTCCGGAAGAACTGAATGCTCGTTAGTTATGAATGCCCACGAAGCAAATTACCAAATACCAGGGGTAGCCATAAACGTGTCTTCGGGGACCGCTTCTGCTGCTTCCTGTAAACCTTCAACCAACTTTGCATATTCGTCTTGAAGTTTAGCAGCGTCGGTCGTTTTGATCCTTCCAAGACTATCAGCATCCTGAACATTAGCGAGCGTAGCCCCTACTCTTCGATCTTTTCACCTAATTTCGTCACACTCCGTGCAGCCGAATCCAGCATCGGTCGTGTGAGATCAATGCTAAGGGATTCTATACACACATTATCTGTTACGACGTTGAGCCAAGCAATAAACATGGACATCATGGCTTACTGACCGATATTGTGTGCTTCATCAAACACAACGATGGCATCTTTGGACAGTTCCTTAGACACCTGTTCGGCAACTTTGGGATCGATTAAATAATGGAAGGAATATATGATAACGTCGACAAATGGCATCTAGTATCATGACTGTGAATATCAGTCAACACTTCCGATGGGTAAAATCTACCATTCGTCGCACTGTAAAGTAAGGGCAAGTACCATTTTCTCGACCGTGTTGAAGTACGTCCGCAAGTGTCCATATACCCGGAGATATGATAGTCCCAGGTTCGCATTTCCCCAAGTTCTGCCAAGAAATGTCACATCTCACTCCGATTCATGATTTAAAGATACGTACCTCATGCCAGTCGCAAAGTTCCACCGACCCAGGGTCCGTACGTCCTTTATCACATACCGCAGAGTTGGTGAGGTCACGACACCGCGCATCGACAACTTTACCCTTCTTCTCTTTCGAGACCTGGAGGAAGAACACACGAATACATGAGAAAGGGTATGCGTTCGAGCCCCACGCACCTCTGTATGTATGCACAAGTTTTTCCGGCTGGTCAAGCCAAGGCCCATGAAATTTTCTTCCTTTTCCTTCTGTTCTGGAGTTTCCGCACATTCTATTCGATACTTCATCAACCTTTTCAACTCGGCGAGGGCCTTTTCGATCTCTGGCACGGTACGTGAACAGTATATAAGTTTGCGTTTCGTTGGATGAAACTGTAGGTAATGAATGATCAGCTTTGCCACCTGGTACTTTACATTCGAAATACCTGCTGGTAGGACACAATCAAGGATAAGAGTGAGACAGTTTTCCCCGTCCCAGAAGGCATTTCTAGGACGCAGTGCCCCTGAACAGTTTGTTTTGTTAACGAGACGGCATGTCACTATACAGCAAAACATGATGCTTACCGTAGCATCAAGAGTACGCTTGAGATCACACATATATGCATATTGTTCTAAGAGCGATGTGATTAGTTTGAGTCTACCAAGCTTCGTGACGACCCTACCAGGATAGATTCGGTCGTAGGGAAAGATTATCTAGACGTCGTGGATGTCAAACTTGTCCGGAGAGTATGCCACGTAACACGTACGGGTAGGTTGTCGATGAAAAACTTCATAGGAGTCGTCCAGGACACGGAAGAACGAGCGAGAAGTGCAGAAGTCACAGCTAAACGCGAACCACGTGATCAAACGACAGTCCATTTGTCCGAAGTACTACTAATAGTACAACAATCATAACTAATGCAGTACAACACTTCACAAGAATACACTAACAAGAGCACAAGTGTACAGTATCCAGTGACACATACTCGGGCCATGTCAATTTCAGTCAGACGCGTACTGTTGAACACCGCTTTGCATGACCTGTTGGATACCATTGTTCCCGTTACTGAGATACAAATCAGTTAGTGCCTGTACAGACCAGAACAGTAAAAATCGCACCTGGTGTAACCATCGTTGGGAGAAATCCCCGTTGTATCATCATTCGGGGAAATCGGAGTCGTTTGGGAGTCTTGCGAGATACCAGTGACCCCAGGTGAAATCGTGGTTCCGGTTTCAGCTGTCAAATTCTGTTGACCCCACTGTTATGCAATTCAGTATCCAAAGTAAAGAAAATGGTTGATCGTTCAAACCTGATACTGAGTAATGCCACCCAGTCCCGCAGCGATCCCAGCTAGATTCATTGAATGGTGAGTTACTCAGTTGCAAGCAATACCAGCGCACGTACTGCTTATCCATGTAGAGTAGGCATCTGTCTGCTGTTGGTTTGTCACACCGTATGTGAAGTTGGGATTTGATGCTATCAGAACATCAGTCACCACAGCGTCTCCAGCCGACCTTCAGGGCTACGTACAAGTATTCGGGAAGAGGGCAGTGGACATGTTGAAAGGAACAAAATCTGGTGCATTTGCCTGTGTCACCAAGCCGAAGGCTGTGAGTGCTGCAGGCTTTCCAACACTTGGGAAAGTTGGATTGTTAGATTTTGAGGTCGTGTCAGAATATAGGGCTTACGCAGCCGCCGACTGAGCTTGCTTGAGGATCCAATCGATGCCCAAATTGAGCGTGTTTGTGAAGTTATCCACATTCGGATCATCGGGACCATAATTTTGTTGGTCGGGGAAAAGTGTGAAAGAGCCGAAGCCAATTTCCGGAATACTCAAGATATCCTGGCCGTCCACTCCATAACTCCCATCATAATTTGAACCAGCACCTTGTGAACTTTGTCGTCGAGTAGCTGCGTAATAGTTGAGTGAAGTGGATTAGGACTGGAGTATCTATGTGGCTTACGTGTGGCTACCCACCGCCCCCTGATGCGCACACCGTCCTGTTTCACGGTACCAGCGCGTATCGCAGCCTCTCGGGTGCGACGTCTTGATGCGGTGCGCTCACGAATTATTTGTTCCGTTGTCACTGGAACAACCTTGCGGCGTTTCTTTGTCCCTGAGGCAGGAGATGCCGAGGGTCCAGGTGCAGATGCAGGGCTCGGAGGATACAACTTGGGACAATCAGTGCACAAAAATCCCGACGTTCTACAGAAGTTTATTTGTATGATCCGTGTAGCACAGTACTGAACTTACCCAGAGGAAATGAGGTGGTTAGGATCAATAGAGCGAATATGTGCCGCTACAGTGGCGTGCCATTGCGTAATCGTTTCCGTCGTACAGTTCGGGCCCGCAGGAAGCGTGGAGTTGCATCTACACAATAGTTCAGACAGGTCAATAACGTAGAATTAAACTTAAGGTAGAAGGAAAGAACCTCGGGTCATTTGCAAGCTCCCAACTAAAAATGGAAGGACTATTGACGTATCTCGAGACCACCTGAGTGGTGTAATTCAGGAAACTGTTTAGGATGGATGGATTCGTGTAGAACTGTTCGTGAGTGTCGAAGCCAAATTGGCGAACATATAAGTCCATGCCACCTGTCCGAATGTGAGAATTGACACTTTGAGAGTAATGAACTAACCATAGTCATTGGATAAGTAATTCCGTGGGAGAGTGTTGTTATCGACCGGAAACCAGTTGTTAGTGAGCGATAAGATAACATAAAGCCCGTGTTGCTCGGCCATTTGAACGACGGTATCGAGCTTCTGGAGACCATTTGGGCCATCGTTTACGGAAGTCGTCCCATTTTGAATAATTTGGAAATATGTGCCATTCGTTGGAGCTGTAGCAACATCTAAGTAGATGCATGTGAGCGATACGGTCCCGATACGGATCTGACTGATACGAGCACACCATTGAACCCCCAAACACGAACGACTCGGGCACCGAGGGCGGAGATGTTCCCCAGAGTGTACCAGATGTCTTCGTCCGTGTTTAGTACGGGTACCCAGTAGGCATTCGTGCCGATATACCCAAAATTGCTGATGATCGCCGCCGCATCAGTGATTGAGGGCTCGACAGAGGCCGCCAACATATTACTTACGAGCCATTTACTGTGAACGATGTGCCATTCGTGCCTACAAAAGGGCTTTGATTCCACCTGGCAGTCGCCCTAGAAGGATTCGCCCGAGCTGCAAGCACGAGGGATCCCAGAAGGAAAAAGAGAGGCAGAATGGTCATCACGATAGCGGCGTGAATGCGCACAACGCACAGACAGAAAATAGGAAGGTGTTGTGCGAGGAAGAGCCCGTTTTATACAGCACTTTGATACACGTGCTCGCTCATCAGGACCACTGCCGTACGGCGGTGGCACCCTCCGGTAACTCAAATGCCTGCGAATGGCCTGCGAATGGAGATTGGGGGCGGTGAGGTTACGACATGATGTGGCCAGGGAAGCGTCCGAAGTGACAGCGAACAACTTGTCACCATAAGACGAACCGAATGGCCGAAATGCTGCAGCGATGAGTATTCAGGACACATTGTCACATCAAGGCTGTGACGTGGACCTGGTCCTGCGCCACGATCAAGTATGGACACACGTGACCCGTTAACTTCATTGCTTTTGACAAATAAATAAATAAATAATGAAATCAGTTGGCATGCTACGAGCATCGCTGAGACGTCCTTTCCTCGCCCTCCCTCGTTGCCGCTACCAGTCCCAAGACGCCCGTCGAGGCCCGTTCATCCAGGACCACTTTGTCGATTCAGCAGGGGTCGCTATCAATGTGTTTGCTCGTTTCGCCAAATTGTCCCTCCTGAGTGCCCTTGGTCTGGGGCTTACTGGGTGGTCTATTTTTGAGGGAACTCATCTATGGGTCGAATCTGTCGAACTTGCATCAGAACAAGACACTGACACAATACGATGGGAGTGGGACCGGGATGCGGAGAGGTGGACAGGTGGTGAGCATGGTGGGACAGACCCCGCCCTTGGCTTCAGAGCAAGGCATCTTCTACGCGGCTCGTGGATGGCGGAAAACTGGGGCGTAGGTTCCACGACATTCTCAGAAAATGGGGGCATCGGCAGCCTCAACGTTGTCGACGCCCGTGTGGATTTCGCTCAGAATTATCTTGACATGGCCATCAAAATTGCTGAGAGCAAGACGGCGCTCACGAAGCTCCGCCCACAAACTATTAATGAGCTTATCCTCCGCCATGGTGCCATATTGGAGCGGATCGGATCTAATGACGCTTTATTTGAGGCCCGTTCCAAGTACGAACGTGTCTGGGCTGGCCTTACGGACAAAGGGACGGATGCCGCTCGCATCGCTGCAAAACTTGGAGACCTCAATTTCAGGCTCGGCGACTCACACGACGCATTTGCGTGGTGGACACGATCACTCAGTTTGACACAAGGTACCCAGCAAACTGAGGATTCCGTTACCCCTGTTGTGTCTTCATCCGCGCCCTCATCCCCGTCTGCACAACGGACACTCACATCCACACTAGTCTCACTATCCGCTTACTATTCTACGTCTGGCAAACTCAACGAGGCTCGCCAATTCCAAGAAACTGCCCTCACCCTCTTGCGTAGCATTCCCTCCCCCTCGAGCGTCGCAGATGCTTCACCACCTCAGATGTTGCACTCGTTGTATCTCCTGCACCGATCCTCCCTTATATCTATTCACCTGGCCGAGGTGCTCTACGCTCTGCGCTCACCTCGGCAGTCATCCTTTGAGTACTTGACGAGAGCGTCTGAATCTTCCGAGCGTGTTGCTCTGGCTCTCACCGGCTTGCCGTTTGTGTCTGGCACGAAGACGTTAGGTGCGACACAGTCTCCTGCGCCGGATGCTCCCATTCTTGCGTCGTTTGCCAAGTCCCACTCCATGCGGAAGCCAGCAACGGGATTGTTGCGTGATGCACGCCGTACTGCGGCGGAGGCGTGGAACTTGATGGGAATCCTCAACGAGCAAGGTGGTAGCATGGAGGATGCCCTTGCATGCTATGAGCGTGCAGTTGGATGGGCTGGTATGGCGTCCGATCGAGGTGGGCCAGGCGAGGGAGTATTGGAGGCAGACTGGAAAGTTATGTGGGCGAATTACTCGCGAACCCGCGATGCAGTAGGAAAACGGAGGGACAACGTGTAGTCACGTGCAGATGAATTGAAGCTAGTCTTTTGCTGTGGTGTACCCAAAGGCACACGGTACTTATGTTGCGTTTGCCTACCTCCCACTGGCAACACCGTCCAAGGGCTCTTGTCTCGTGCAGGTTCAACTCCACCGTATCACGTCCATTCAGCTTTCATTTAGGCGTCAGCTGGGCCCCAAAGCCACCCGATCCAAAACTGACCCGCTTCCATACCGCATTTTCTGCAGATTCTCACCTCGGAAAATGGAGGGATGCAATGCTTGCCCACTCGAGCCACTCTTTTTCAAAAGGTCCAGGGGAGGACTTTTTCTATCACACCGAGGCACGTCTCCTTGTATTCGTGCCACCCCCGCGCGCTCATCCTTTTTTTTCATAGACGCGCAATGGTTCGGTAGGTAAGACTCCTTCCGTTCCACCTTCCTTGGCTCACCTCAGCGTCCAAACGTAAAGGGTGTCGCATTCGGTGTTGCTGACGGTGTGGGCGGATGGGTCGATTCCGGCGTCGACCCTTCGCTATTCGCTCAAGCCCTGATGTGTTCTGCACATGGCCAGTCCCGCGAATCCTGGGCAGGGGAGCCTGAGATTGACCCCACCCAGGATCACGAATGCCACGAAGGGGTACGAGGACGGGAGATGACGCCTTACGAGTGCCTCGACCTTGCTTACCAACAAGTCCTGACAGAACGGCTTGTGGAAGCTGGTGAGTGCCTTCTTCTCTTTGCTTTCCGTGCGATCTCACCTTTCCGTCCCTTTCACAGGATCTAGTACAGCTTGCCTGATAACTCTGAACTCCTCCTCAGGTGTTCTTCGCTCAGCAAAGTGAGTCGCGCATGTGTATGAGTGCAGACCATTCAACAGCCTCTAGTTTAGGTGATAGCGGCTTCTTAATCATACGATCTTCTTCCGTAATATACAGAGAGCCAGCTCAGACTCATTATTTTAACTGCCCCTTGTTCGTCATTCGAACACTTGCTGTGTTTGACCTCATTAATGTCTCCTTTACAAAGCCAGCTCACAAAGTACCCCACGAACGTGAGCGTCAACAGATATTACTTGGATCGTCCGAGTACAGCTGCTCAGTATGAAACAAAACTTCGTCACGGCGATATAATCATTGCATACGTAAGTTGTCCATTGGTGGTCGAACATGTCTCATGTTGCCTTCTTAGACGGACGGCCTATCCGATAATGTATTCCCTGCGGATCTAGTTGCTATATGCTCACTAATTGCTCGGGCTGGTGGCCCGGAGGATAAACAAGTACAATCTATGGCTGATCGTATCGTCCAGTACGCCCAGGCGTGCATGCGAGATCAGACGAGAGTGAGCCCTTTTGGACGTGAGTGACTCTGATGTTTATTGTTTTACTTGATTTTTTATGCTTCCCTAGGTGAGGCGGCGCGAGAAGGACTATTATATCGTGGCGGGGTATGTATGCCGTGACTCTTCAATGGACTGATTTGGTGTTAACAAATTGCTTGCAGAAGGAAGACGAGTAAGGGAATTCTCCCAGGTTGAACAATACTGACATGACATTGACGTCTTAGTGTTACTGTGGTGATGGCCCTGGTCAGCGAGGCACCATAGCACTATAACTATATAACCCATAGTGCATCTACTGAAGCGCTTACACATCGACATACCGTAGTACTAAATATCCAGACTGTCGTTCAGCAAGTGAGCATCGAGCAACGATGTGATTAGTCTCCAGTTCGTTAAGTAACTTGGAAAGTTCTTTCCTATGATACATCAAGCAAGCCAAATTCTAATGGAAATGTACATGTCGACTAAATGGTCCTGAATTCCGACAGATCCGAATAAAAGAAAATGGAACTGCGTCAGATAGCCTATATATCACCAATGGTCCTCGAAGAGAATCACGATGCCGCTGGATGTTAGTCATTAAATGTTCTGGCACAATGTACAATTGAGCCTGATGTGTTCCCGGAAAATTGGGGCTATACAAAATCTCGTGAATGAAATTTCCAGCGACGACAGAAGTCTAACACTTACGCAGAACGACTAATGACGCAAGACCAGCAACGACCACAATGTAAAGTAGAGTATACTTGACGATCTTGGGGCTAGGTTTAGCGTTCTATCCTTCGGGTCATAGAATACAACTCACTATCCAGCGACGCAGCCTCTTTTGTTTCGTGGAGTAGAGAGGTGCGCGAATCTGTTTGGAGGGTCGCAACCAAACTACCAAGCAGTTTCAGCACAAGTAGGCCCAGGACCTCAACCACTTACATAGCATCGTCGAGTGCAGTTTATCGATAAAAGGAATAAGGATAGGCGGTGTCAATATGATCAAGAGAATGTGACCAAGCAAAAAGTCTGAACTCCATAGAGACATCTCTACGATCTTGACGATAAACTCTCGCGCAGGTTGTGACATGGCAGAATTGCCCAGTCCGCGGCCATACCATTTACCTGACCACCAAGCGCGGTTCGTCTCATCGTGTTTGTATTCACGGGAGAGAAACACAGCGATCAGGATTTTCTGGATCGCACGCTGGACGGCGACGATTGAAATCACGCCGAGAACTGCATGCGATGCATCCCAAAGTTCGAGGAACCACTAAAGTAGAGCGTGAGACAGGTGAAAGCAGGATGTTGGAATCACATACGAAGAACTCAAAGAACGCAATAATGCCAAAAAGTGCAAGGAAGTGAGCTAGCCCGGCCATCACGGTAGCAAACTTCGTCCACTTTTCGAACATGGGTCCCAAAAGCAACGATATAAAGAAGAGTGCCAGAAGAACAGCAGCATTCCAAACCACGGGTCCGATCGAAACCACTGCAATGCGGACAAGAGGGCTAGGGTTCGGTTGTCCGGTTAGGCTCGGGAACGACTTGACGAACATGTAGGCAATGACAAAAAGAATTGCGATGCAGATTGGCCAGATGACTTCAGAAAAGACGACGGTTCGCCAGGTTGCACGTGGGACGTCACCAGACAATTTCTCCGATGGATGCCCAAGTTTCTTCTTCTTATAGCCAGTAATCATCGTTCGGGAGAGTCGACAATATCCGTACCAACTGCTTGCCTTTGTCCGCGAGTTTCCTCGAGACATCCATCGGAGAAATTCGCGGTAATCGATGATGAAGTCGGCAAAGGAGAACTGGTGAGGATTAAATACGAATGGTGCAATGCAGAGCGAGAGGACAGAAAACCAGAAGTAGACCAGGTACGGTGTCCAGATGGACAGCGAAGCGTAGAGGAGTAAGATGAGGTTCCTCATTCCCATGTAGATGCTTGGTCCCGCAAAACGTGAATATAGAATACTGAATGAAATACGAGTCGTCGCGAACCCACGACCCGTGGCGATGTATCGCGCTCCACCAAACGTTAAGTTGCTGAGGATGGCCTGACAGTATATCTGGGTAGAAAATACTTCGAAAATGGGGGAAAGCGACAAAAAGTGTTTCCCAAGACGTAGCAAGGCCTTTCCGGTTCCACGTTCCACAAGCTCTAGAGAGAAATGAACATGGTCATCGAGCACATAATTCAATCTTTCATACCTTGGAGGAAGAGGGGAAGGAAGGCAATGAAAAATACCAAGAAGATGGAGATAATGCACCGCTTAATCCAGTCAAAGACAGGGATCAAATTATAGCAGCCACTTCCTTGCTGACCCCCGAGGACGTTGCCTTGTGAATCAACCTGACAGATTGCCAGTTGCTTATTCAAAGTGCCAATGTAAAGTACTTTGGCGCATGAACAAAAATACTCAAAAAAATAACATTAGGACGACTTACAAGTGACCATGAACACCTGAATGGAGTAGATGACCAAGATGTTGTTGATATGGAAGCCGGGATGGCCGAAGTAGAAGGTAAGGAACCGATCGATGGGGAGTTGTGTGCCAAGGTAATAGTACTCTCGACTGAGCATTTGTTCACCCATACCTGTACCAATCTTCGTCTGGAAGTTAAGGATGGTTCCAAAACCGAGATCACGGCCCTTGCCGCACTGGTAGTACTCTGAATGCTTGATCCGCCCACCACGTCCAAAAGCGTTCATGCCAGCGAAAATATCTTCGTTGAGATGAAGTCCCTTTTGAGCCTTTGAGACGCCGCCTCGTGTTGTCATAAAAATCGCGTTCAGGAAGTCAGGGTGGCCATAGTGGAGCTTCCCTCCAACCCACGCCAGAGCACGAGCAGTCATAGTACCGAAGGTTTGTTCTTTCCCGGCGGCGATATCTCCCAAAACGCCAATGTTCTCCGAGAAGATATATTCCCGCGTACCAATGATAGCGACAGGAGCTTTCTTGAACTCCTTGTGTCCCCACTGAGCGTATGGGCTTTGGCCAGAAACCGAGTATTCTTCGAATTCTCCGAGGACGTTACGGATCTTCAAGCACTCCTCCAAGTAGTTGTCTTGGTTGGCGTCGATAAGCTGGAGATACTCTCCACGATAGAAGATGATTGCGTGATTCTGGTTGTCAGATTTTCCGTCACCAAGAATGGGGTTCCCAGGCAATTCGACACGGAACTTTGGTTTGCGCTTGCCAGTTTTCTCATCAATATCGGAATGACCGTCAATCAAGATAGAGAACAACCGAGGATCACCACCCTTGGGTCCAGCCTCCTCATCAAGAAAGGCAATCTGCAGATCGGGATATGCACGTAACAAGAATTCGGCATTCTCTTGCTCTTCCTTGTTGAATTTGGAATACCGCTGCATTGAAATGGTGAACTTGAACTTGCGCCGCGACATCCTCTCCAGCTCCCGTTCAAGCTTTTCCGTGTTGCCTCCAAACATGGATACAATGTCGGGATTTTCCACGCGATAAAGAAGTTTGATGGCCTTGGAATAATTCATCATGCCCGAGACGGTACGGTAAAGCGTCTGAGCGCGGAGTGAGGCCCAGATACGAGTGCGGAGGGTGTATTCCGGTGAGGATGTCTTGAAGCCGATACAGTAGAAAGGTAGATCATCCGCTTTGGTCTTCTCGTTGGTAGTACCATCCGGGTGATCTGATTCATCAGCAAGGATCTTCGTGTCCTTGACAAAATTATCCCATTCAACAGGATGCAACTGTTTCAAGTACTCGAGCAGTGTGACGCGGGTATTCTGATCTTCTTCACGGATGATCTCCCGGAGACTCAGCAGGATTTTTTCGGAGTAATGAGGGACGAGAACAGTGAATGTGGGCATAGCATCGACGGGGAGAGGCTCCGGAAGTGCAGTGGTGAGGGAGGATGCAAGGAACGAGATGCGTCTTTCCGCTTCTCCGTCACCAGGGAAGTAGGTACCCTTATAGTCTGAACTATTTTGGTTGGTGAAGAACGGTGGAGCACGTAAAGTCCGACGACCATCCGGACCATCGACTTGGTGGTATAGAAGTCGCTGGACGTGGTCAATGGACAAGAGATGTTCGCGATACATAGAGATGATGATCGCATTCCAAATTTGCGAGACGAGAACTTTGGGTTTGTACTTGACCTCCATCTCCGCAGTGGCCAGTAACTTGGCGTATATCCGCTTGGGCATACGAGTGTAAACGTCCTTCCACGGTGTCCAGATGGAAAGTCCAAGCGAAAAAGACCGGCCAACAGAGAAGACGACGAGCCAGATGATGTACCATAGATAAGTGTCAAGGAAGAACAGGATGAGATCCATGATGTACATGATGGCCAGTGTAAAGGTGACCTGGTGGGAACACAATGCCGACCCAAAGAACTTGTCGCTGCACCCTTGCACGGTTGTCTGCGCCATAACAGCTATGGGGGAACTGAATGAACTCGTAAGGAAGAAATAAGACTCGGTGAATTTGCAGCCAAAGACGAGGAGCCATAAGAAGATGCTGGCAGTTCGGGCAGAACGGGGAAGTTCGGGATATGAGGCAGTGAAGGTTTGCGAGGCCATATACTTGCGCGATTTGCCTGCAACACGATCTCCAAACATTCTACCTGAAGGGAACAAACCAAACGTGATGGCAGCGACCACGGAGATGAAGAACTGCACGATGGCGACTATAAGTGGTATCTGAGAGCTGGTGGGGATTAGTTGGTTCTCAACGATGACGATGTAGACTGTCGGGCCTCCAGTCAATGCAAGAATGACGAAAAGAAAGATAAGGCGAGTCGTAAGGTGCGATGCGTTGTTCCAAGTTGTGGGAATGTACATGAACTCGGCGAGAGTGGCGAAAAGCATGATGAGAGTGGCAACAGCACCACCCAAGGCCGTGGCAGACCAGGTCATGGCAGGTGAGGGGAACTGCTTGTTGGGGGGCGCATACACCTTGGGGGAGTTGAAAGCGGTGTAGAACCAGTAAAAGGACACATGGAGGATCCAGACACGATTGAAATTGACGAGGAGATGGGCGATGGATCGCTTCTCAAAGTAGGTCTTGAAGAAGACTCTATTCCAATCTACGCGTCGGAGGTTCAAGTACCGTTTAGTGGGAGATATGTCAACCAAGCGAGACTAGATGGAAATGAGAATCGTTGGAAAAGAAGCAATGAGAAAACACACGTTGTTATCGAGGACTATACGAGCGAGACCCTCTGGATACCAAAAGAGCTGGTTGATGTCGTCGTAACCAATGATCTGATGATGGTCCTTTTCCCTTCGGACGAATTTGCCGTCGACGACCTCATATCCCTGATCGCGCATGAACTTGTAGAGAGGCTTGATGATCGTCTCGAGGTAGAGACCCTCCTGAACAGGTTCCACGGAGTTCTGACATTCTGGGCTGCGATAATAGTCGTCGGCACACTTGAAGATGAAGCAAAGACATTCCGGGACGAAGCGGACGTTTCCGGCTTCACCCCAACAGAGAAGATAGAGGGCGATCTGGCGAAGACGGTCATATTGGCTCATGTTGTTCATGGCGTTGCGCCAACGGTTGAGGGCGCTGTCAAGGTGCTTTGAACCAGCGGTTTTGACGGCGCCACTTTTGACGCTTCTGAGACGTTGTAGGCCGGGGTTCTGCGACTGACCGACAGCGTCGTCGAGATTGAGCTGGGCAGCAAAATACCACTTGCGGTAGTTTGCATGTTGACCGCCAATGTAGTCTGCGTGGAGAGTGAGGAGAGCTTGGTTTGGACTCATGCGCGAAGCTCTCGAGTCGAGTTGCTGCATGAGAAAATCGAACTGAGGGAGAGGTGAGGGGGGAATACGAGGGACGAGGAAGAACGAACCATGTTACGCATGGAGTCGCGTTGAAAACCAAACTTCTGGGTGAGGTCGAGGAATATGTCCTCGATCTCTTCCGTGGAGATGGGGATTTGCTTGTCTGGCGACCAGGCGGGGTAGGGATGCGCACCCTGGCCGGGGTCAGCGAATGGGGAGCCATAGGGCTGGCTGGCCTGCGAGTTTATGGAAGGGGCATAGGAGCGGGTGCCGTTGGGGGCGTCCGTGGGCGAGGGTACGCCATATGGGTTTGAATTGGGGTCGTAGTAGTTCTGGTTGGCTGCGAGTCTGGTTGTGCTTGCGTAGGGAGAGGCGGTCTCAGAGTCGTTGTCGTAGTCCTGACGAATAGGCTGTGGAAGTGGGTATGTGTGGCCGGGCGGGTTGGCCATGTGAAACGAGCGACGGTGGTGGTGTGGAGTGAAAAGTCAGCGCCAGCGATGAGGAGGAGGAGGAAGAAGAGATTGCGTGAGAACAAAATGTTTTTGTTGCCAACACCACCAGGATGAGATGACGACCGTACCTCCGCTCGCGTTCGTCTGCATCGCCGTCCTCGCCCGCTTCCCCGACGCCATCCCGCCCAACACCCCGCCCATCCCCGCCTCCCCCGCCCTCCTCGACGCGCTCCCCGCTACTCCCGACGCGTCCCTATGGGCCACCATCGCGCAGCTCGTCCGCCCGCTCCCGCCCCATCTCCGCCAGCTCGACCTCCCCCTCGAGCACGCCGATCTCCCCGTCCTCCAGAGAATACCCGACTCGCCCGACTTCTCCCTCGTCACGCTCCTCTCCCTCCCGAACTGCACGCATATACGCGACGACAACATCGCCGATCTGCGCCCGCTCCACCGTCTCCTCGGCCTTGATCTCCGCGGTTGTTCCGTCTCCTCGTACGCCTTGATCGCCCTCGCACGTGGCCTCTCCGTCCCGCGAATCAGACTGCTCAGCCTCCACGGCTGCCCGAACATCGCCGACGACGTCCTCCCCGCCCTCACAAAGTTCCCCCTCCTCTCCGCCGTCGGTTTGTTCCCATCTCTTCTTTCCTTGTCCTGTCTTAGCATATATTCCTAGACTTGCGCTTCACCCGTTGCACCCCAACCGCCGTCGGTACCGATCTTTCCCTTCTTGGTTTCCGTTCCTCCGATGTCAACTCCCTCTTCCACCCCGCCCCTCTCTCCTTGGCCCTCTGCACCCTCGAAAAGATTGCCGTCTCTGCACCCGATCCCGTCTCGCTCTACGCTTGTCCCCCGCAATCCGTCTTTCGCCTTCATATCGACGAGCTCAACCATATCCCTTCTCGTCCGAAAAAGCCTGGTTCTCGCCCGACATTGTCATCCGCAGAGGACACTGTGGTCTTTATCCCTCCCGGGAAGTCGGGCAAAACTTCGGCCATCGTCACCATGCATGCACCCGTCGACCATCCGACGTCCTCGAATAATGTTGCTTCGTTCTACGAGAATGTGCCCAGGAGCAGGCGTTCTTGGAAGAACATGCTCCCCTTGTCTGCACAAGCGGTACAGTCCTCCCAAGGCGGTAAGTCGGACCCGTTGGCCATCGCCAGATTGCCGCCCCCGTGGAACATTTTGGACATTCCTGCACCACCTATTCGCCAGGGTAATACTGAAGACCTGCGACGAAAAGAACCAATCCCCCGCTGGACAGGCCAGTCGTTAAACAAAGCCCTCAAAGTTGATCGCACACGTTTACACAAACGTGGCTCAGACGTCGTTTCCGACATGATCAACCAGTTTGCTAGTAAACGTCCAAAGATTGAGAGCGAGTTTGCAAAAGCACGAGCGGACGTTTCCACCAAGTCGCGCAACCCGTTTGTGAGGACTGCGTCGATGTTTGCGCAGAGTACACCAAGTATCCCTGACAGGCAGTCGTCCTCGGTGCATGAGCCTTTGAGGGGAGCAGAGCTTGGCGGGCAACTACGGACTTGCCATTCTCTGCCCTGTAAATCAGTACGAGAACAGCGGACAGACATTGAACGAACCGTCAAGCCACTGAAGCCGATAACGTCGCTCAAACCACCGATCCTTCCAAAGGAGTTGTTGCCATCCCTGCCTCGGGAACTGAAGCAGACACGACTAGCGTTTGCTCGAGAAGGATGAGTGCAGGCGTGCTGTATGTAGTCGATCACGTGAATGATAACGAGATGCACGACATGGTGTGCTGCTCAACGTGTTGACGATGGACTACTTCTCCAAGTTTCTCAGAAGTAGCAGCCAACCATCTCCCAAGCCGGTGCACGACCATGCTGGCGAGTTCAACAGTTCGTGGTGTCTGATCAAGGTCGGTCTCCTCAGCTTCGTGCCCCAGCCCATTTACCGAGGTCGCCCGCCAGACCACGCTCGAACACCCGGACGAACGCCAGCTCATGAGAGGGATCCAGTCGACCGATGTGCCCGCCCATCTCCGGTCGATGGTCGATTCACTCGTGTGGGAATCGTCCCGGACGGAAGAAGGGTCTGTGTTCTCCTTGCCTTGCCCTCCCTCCGTTACTGACCCCCTCGAAGCGCTACTGGGGCCTGTCTCGAGTATCTTTTAAAGAACGGTCAGGCTTTGGCGCACTGTAAAGCAAGCAGAGGTTCCTAATGTTCTCGTATAGACGTGTTGGGTACGCTCGTTCGTCTCAGTGAGCCTGATCGCCCCTCGGGAATACAAGCGGAAGTTCTTCGCGCCGTACAGAACATGGTTGTCCTCATGGACGAGCAATTCCTTGTCCACTCAGCCGTACACAGAGCTGTTCTTAGGCTCCTCCGCAATTGTGTCGGAGACGATCTGCAAGAGCAGTTGGACGGCCGAAATAGAGTCATGGGAGCTGCCAAGAACGCTGTACGGTGTCAGCCTTCCGAATACGAACTAGACTGTGAGTCGCGTGCGCACGAGCGGGGCCGTGTTTCATGCGCTTTACAGTGGTCAATCTGTTGTGCATATTGTGCAGTCGAATACGCACTTATCGGGAACTACTCATGATATTCTTTCATGATAAACACTGGTACCGTTCCGAGCCCCTGTTCTCAGTGGAAGAAGAAGACGAGGGTGATGAGGATGAGGAAGACAACGAGGAAAATGCAGAGAATCCCGATGCTGCTCCAAAACGCGTCCCTTCTCCCGCGCCATCACAAGTGACCATAACATCGGCAGTGCGAAAACCAGAGTACGAGTTCCTATTGTTCAATTATCTTCTCCGCTTTGTGCATCGAGAAGGCCAAATTGGAGATTTTGCTCGTGCCGGGCTCCTTTTCCTAATGGATGTGGCCATGTCTTCAGGAAGTCCTACTCACAGGCGAGGCGAAGTAGGATCTAATCCAAAAGCCGGAGATTCGATCACGGATGCCACACTCGCTCTTACAGAATACATTGTTGACGGCGATTTCTCCGACGTCTTGGGTGCGGGTTTGGGTGCTGTATACTCGCTATTGCCCTCGAAACTCGAGATCCATTCTCCAGTATCTCAAGACATTGGTCCGGTTGGCATGGTCCTTGGTAGCGTTGGACCTGCGACTGAGCAAGAAAAGGAGGAGGCGGAGGTCCAGGCGGAGAAGAATCGTGCGATTGGCCTTGAGGAGTCTACCGATTCCGACTTTAAAGCACGGCTAGATCACTTTCTCAAACTACTCGAGTTTCTGCAGGACATCATTCGGCGAAATACAACCTGTGATTCTGTCGACGATACGCCAGGTCTTGTTGGTGCTTCTATCGTGCCATCTATCCTTGACGCTGTGCGCAGAATCTTCCTGGAAAACGTTCTTTACCCTTCCATCCTCGAGTGCTCTGATCTAGATGGCAGTGCTGTCGCTGTCATGTCCTACATTGACATCATGATACGAACACTTGAAAAAGGGCAACTTTCGAATCTTTTCGTCGATTTCCTCATAAGCGAGAATAATGATGACATTGGCAAGTCACGCCAACGATTTCACGGGATGCTCAACCTCAGTGCTAACGTGCCACCTCGGTTTCGCTCGAGTCCTCTGTCGGACAGAGTAGGAACATCGTCACATCGTCGCAAGAGTAGCGCAATGATGTTGTTGGAAATGGAAGCTCCAGAGTCAAGGCGACAATCAGAATACTTCACCACCATGGCTCGTTTCACCCTCAAGGATCTCGTACTTTCAAATCTTCGCTCGCAGAATCAGGCCACCTTAACTGCGGCTCTTCAACTTTTTCAGACGATGCTCTCAAATCGATGTCGGGTCTGTGTAGATGGACTCATCCTGGTCATTCCTTGTACGAGCGCAACCAACTATCCAGAGCCTACCATGATCGTGCCTTTTGTGCCTCTACAGACATCGGATGAAGATAGCGACGAGGAAGAGTTTGTTTATCCTGGAGCAGATGTGGAGCCTAGATTCCCAGCCAGGCCCCTTCCAACATATTTGCAGCCAGAAACGACGATCTCCACCCACGAACGCGAGATGGGCCTCTATCTTGCGCTTGTATCACGTATCGACCCGTCGCACAACGATGACGTTTTCAGCACGGGTTATGACCACTACCTGGGCGACGCTCTTTGTTCTATCCAAAATCACTCCTGCTTCCATATAGGGGCCGAAGAAGACCTCGAATCTCGGGCGAAACAGAGACATAAACTGAACGTCCGCGACCCGATCCTTTCTCTTGTTCTCAATTCATTGTGCAAATTCTTTTCCAATGAACCCAAGACGAACATTTCATTGACGGGCGTACTGGCAGAGCTAGCCCTTTGTCCAGACAGGTCCATAGCAGGGTGGCTTACGTGCAACGTCAACGATGACTCGCAACCAAAATCAATGTCGGATGACGTTCCACTACTACAAGACATGTCGGACGATCGCTCCATCGATTTTGAGATCGACGAGAAACTCGCCACAGAGACCAACATTCTCCCCGCGGCCCGGCTCGACGAAAACTCGCGCCCCGTGGTATATACCATATTCCAAGGGCTCGTCGGCCAACTGGAACGCTATCGTCAGCTCGTGCCCAACTTTGACAAGTATCTCCTCGAACGTCGACAAGGCTTGTTGTTTTCGGAGAATTTGACGGATGCGCTCACGCTCGTTATCGAGTCTGTGGTGGACCCGACTGTGACGGGCGCACCTTTGAGTTCGGTGAGCTCGGCGGATACGAGTCTACTACGCCCCAAGACAAAACCGAAAACGACGTCACTCATGTCGCTTTTGACCCCGAGGAAAGCCAAGTCAAAGGTACAAGCGCCTGTAGAAGCTCAGACGTCGTCTCGGGATGGTGGCAAGGTGGTTGCGTCGAGACCGTTTGCACCCCATTATCAACAAACCCGTGATATCGTCGTCGAGCCGTTCGTCGTATCGCTTCCCACTGAATCATCTAGTTCGTGGGTTCCATCTCAAACATCCAACTGGGGGCCTGATGAAGAAGACATGTTCTCGGCTGGGGCTCTCTGGGGAGGGGTGAACATGAAAGATGCGGACGAGTCGGATATCCAAGAGGAGGACCCGCACCCGGCTACCCACATTACCTTGTCTCATTTGCTGGACAATGTGGTCGTTCTGGAGGAATGTATCAAGGAGCTGGTTGCTATCGTTCAAGCACGAAGGAGTTTGGGAATCGATTCTCTGAGATATGTATAGATTACAATTAGTACACAAGAACACCATGTAATGGCTGGAGTGGCATGGAGTACACGTTGAACAGAGGGATATAAGGAAAAAGGTTCGCTTAGGCTCAGAGCTACTTTGCCTTCTTGGTCCGAGTTCCTCTTTTCGCCCTTCCCGTCCCGGATGCCTTTGCCCTCGGCGCCGGCTTGGATTGTATATTTCCAGATTCTTCATCCTCGATCTCTGCGGGTGCGGACCGAGGTCTCTTTTGCGGTGACGCCTCCGTTTCACCAGGATCTTCGGGTTCGACAGTGTTCTTCCGCTTCTTTCCTTTTGAGCCTTTCTTCCTCGACGACTCCCCATTGTCCATCTCCATGTACTTGGCAGCTAAATTGTCCAAAAAACCGTTTCTGGCCTTTTGCCTTTGTAAAATGAGGGCTTGCAGCGCCGAAACGTCCTCTTCGTCATCCTCCTTTTGCTTTTGCTTCCCTTTCCCCTTGCGAGCACCCGCTTTTCCTGACCCATAGAATTCATCCCAGACGCCCAACTCCTTGGCCAACTCCTCCGCCTCCTCGGCTTCTTTCGCTGCTTGTTTCTTTCGGACGAGTTTGGCCCTTTCGTCCGCCGAAGTGGATTTCCAAAGCGCTAGGTCAGGCAGCTCTTTTTGGGCAATGAGTTTGGATAGTATGCGAACAAAACGCGGCTCATCGTCGACGGTGGAGTGTGGAATATGTTTCATGATGTCACCGAGCGAGCCGTTTGTCTCGTGATATGCGTCCATAAGATCCTTGACTTCCTCGGAAGAACCTGAGCAAAAAAGGGATGAGAGACCATCGGAAAGCGTTCCACCCCGTCTGACAGCTAACCTTGGTATTCCTTCTTCATCTCGTCCAGCCGGCCACGCGTGACGCGGTCGAATAGATCCTGGAAATAAGCGTCCCATCCACCATCGTCGTCAGGATCGACGAGACTCTCGCCAGTGGTACCTGTCCTGTCGTATTTTTGGCGGCGTTTGTCGTCGCTGAGGACGGCGTAGGCGAAGCCTATCTGTTGGAAGCGCTTCGACGCGTCTGCACGCTCGTGTTCGTCCGAGTTGGTATGTTTATCGGGGTGGCATAAGAGGGCAAGTTTTCTGTAGGATTTCCTGATATCTTCCGGAGAAGCGTTCGGTTTGAGTGCGAGAACGTCGTAGAGGTCGACGTTGTCCTCGCCGGGGAACATTTGGGCCATCTCCGAGTCGTCCATGCTGGTGAGTATCAAGGCAGTCAGTGCCACGTGACTCGCGAAGCGCAGCGTGCATGGGAGTACCCAATTTAAGTAAATTTCTGTGGAATCTATCAAATCAGTTGTTTCGAATCCGATCGCCTATGACTTTTTCCCCAGTCATACAGCATTCGACGAGCCTGTACGAACTATAAGAACACGGAAGTGTGTTACTTATATAAGATCGCTCTTATCAGCATGGGCAGTGAATCCACATTCATACAGTAGCCAAACCACGAGAATCGCCTGCAGTTGCCATCCATGCGTCAAGAAGCCTCGGAGTCCGCGACAGAACCCAAATGAAGGCACGCCACTCGATGTTACCATTACTGTTATCAACGCTGCCAGGGGAGTCGACCTCCAGACATACGGCCAGCTGAGAAACGACATAGTTGGCCGTGGCCTTTCGGCAAAGTATGTCCAGCCTACTCTCCGTTGAACAAATGTCTGACAGGCTCACTGCTTGAGAAAGACTTCCGGTCATCCACGACGCACAAGCCCATCAGGAGCCGAAAAACACATTTGACCCGTCACTCTCAACTGCCCAAATATAGATCGAATCGTTGGCAACGCTGAGCATATTTTCACGAGAACCACAGCGTTCAAAGGTACGATCCGGGATCTCCCGATGATCCGAGTGGGCACCGCCACCCGTTCAGTTACAGCTGGACACTCCTTCCTCCACCAAGTTACTTGGAAGTAACTAATTCATCACTCGAGATGCGATCTTCATCTTCATTAACCTTCGCCATGTGAAAAAAAGGTATAAATTGAAACAACAATTACAGGAAAATGAGTCAATCTCTGTACATAAAATATGCGTGGAAATCCGCAAAGATCCTGGACAGCCCTACAGACGCAGCATCACAGGAAGGATATAAACCATCGTTCTCGTAAGCAAATAATATCCAAAAAGATTCATGATGTAAATAGCTAATGTCTCCATAGTCAAGGATCATTCGATCGATATCTGCGGTTGGAGTGGAGTGCCGCCCAAATACGCTGATTGCCGCTCAGACATGTCTCCTAGTGTTTTCGGCGAAGATAAGTATTGTTGGTTCGCGTTTATATCTGAGAAAGCAAGGAGAGGTTAATCACCCATTTTAAACACATCTGAAACTTGCTGCCGGATAGGCTTATATAACTGACCATGAGTCTTGGAGTCGTGCAAACCCTTGTCAAAGTCATGGAAGCACTTGAGGCCAACCAAAAAGGTGATCAACAGAAGCAGGAATGCAACAGCGGCTGGAATATATAGTTCAGTAAAAGGCTGCTCGAAGTAACGAGTCTACCAACTGAAAACGGTCAAAGTGGCACGGGTGGTGATATATTCCTCTTTAGAGGCCGGGAGATAAAAGCGCACTAGCTTATATACTAAATCGAGATGATTTCAGCGAACAAGAAAATAGCATGAATCGGTACTCACCGACTGCGGAAGGGATAGAAAGGCACCTTAAATTAGTCATTCACTTAAGGATATAGAAACAATCTTACAATAGCCCATGCATGGTATCATGAATGCAAGTGCTACTGACATCATCCTGAAGACAAGTTGAACAGAGAAACACGTGGCAAGGTATGCGCGCCGTACCATCTGATTTCACGTTGAACCGCGTAGGCACAGCCGGCTATCAAAAGAAGGACCACAGGTATAGCAGCAATAGTGAGTCCAAACTCGACAGAGTAGGTTTGAAGCACGACAATAATGAGCTAGTAGCACATCGCCATCAGCGTTCTGTCGATCGTAGACAAGAAATGACGTACCTGCATGGTAACGCCAACAAAACAGAAGAAGTCGAATTTGAGGAGACAGATGAAGACTTGATAAAACTGGTACATGGCTATTCCGTGCATGGTGAGTCAACACTACAGACTAGTGAAGTGGAAATCACAAACACTTCAACTTGGGGCTCGCCCCGACGACATGAAATATGACCCATCTAATTGCAATGAAGTCTGGAGTACTTCATCAGAGACAGAAATCTCACCCAAATTCTCCGAAAAGTTGCTTGATCCAGAAGATCAGGAATACCCATGACGCAGCCACGATACACGGAACGACTATGAGGATAGGTTCTACTTTTGACCACAGCGATCCTCCAGTGTCCGTGGAACACTGCGGCAAGGTACAGGACAGGAGGGCGTCCCTCGTTTCGTGGACTTGGAGGGCAGAGAAGACAATGAGAGCCCCATGAAATACTAGAAGGTGTGGTCAGCTAAGGCGACGCAAATAAAGAGTGGCAATACATACTTATAATGCCTAATAGTTGGATTATGTTTCTCATCCGCAAGGCATCATAAGCCATGAAAAGCTCGAATATCCTGGAAAATGTGTGTAAACAGATGAGTGAAGAAAAGCGGAAAAGCAACTACTCGGCCAAAATAAAGAGGGCGAGATAACAGGGCAGGGTCTGGCGAATAATCAGCATTTGACAGCAGAGTACTTTGTATTGCAGTACCTTGAAACTGCCGGAGTCGAAGCTATCGCCGAGGCGTGCGCGTACCTATGAAAGACGTTTTAGATGATCCGACAATCCGTCCAGGAGTACTTCTCACGATTCCGAAGGTGGACGCGACCATGGCAATAACTATAATGGCCTCTGGAAAGGGGATGAGCGTTGACCGGGCCATGTACGGTGTACTCACGAACGACGACTGCGGTAGCGCGCAACATGTAAGTATGAAATAAAAGAAGCGAGTTTTACATACTGGTTATAATGAAGGCGCGTTGCGGCCTAGTACCCAGTAAAGGTTCAACGGCCATGTTGAGCGAGAAATTTAAGCCTGGAGTGCCGCAAGCTTGACTGTGGTGGCTTTTAGCAGGCTGCGTGATGGCCTGTACCTGTGGCAATAGTGGCGGTGCGTAAAAAGGCGGTGCAGTCCAGGTTCTTACATACTACTAACTTACATCTACGATCATGATCGTTCGAGAAGCTCGATCATCTTGATAACAATGAGCGGTGTATACGCTATCGTGCAGCAGCTGCTCGAGTCTCGTCAACAGACTGCGGTCGGTATTGGCCACTTCCTACAAGCCTTCTTGAACTTTGCAAAACCTGGGGGGAGGTCGCCAGTTATTGTCGAACACATGAATAAAGAGGGTACAACCCGAGTCATGATGTTTAGTAGACAAAAGCTGTCCACGACTTTCAGTGTCAGTTGGACCGATTTTGCTGCTGGTCGTTGCTGATACGTTGGCACTCCGAACAGAGCGCCATGGACATTCTCAAATATGATTTGGGAATCGTCCAGAGGGGTTATTACAGCTCGGGCGTGATCGTCACCGTCACTGGGGCGCTCTTCTACAACGACGATGGGAGCGTTCAGACAACGCCGGTGTTGATAGCCCAGGAGTCCTGGCCGGACCTCATGGCGCACGTCCACAAATTTTTTATTCGTACACCCGGTGTTTGATTGTGGTACATGATTTACAATCGTTCTATGGTCTGAAACTAAAAAATACCTGGCCGCAATATATCACAGATCACTGTGACGAATGTTTGTGTTTGTAGAATGATGACATTATGTATGTATAGCAGAAAAATGAACGAAACAATGAATCTTGTTTCTAACTGTATCGAGTCTGGGGTGCCGAGGGACACGAGTTTCGGTCACTGCTGCAGAGCGCTCGTACTTGTTTAGGTCCTCTAATTAGACTATGAATAACATGGCCATTAATATTCACCTCCTCTCAACAAACTCTCCTTTACGGCTCTCGCAACCAACAGTTCCTCCCTCCACAATGACCGGATGTTTTCCGACATCCATCGCATCCAGGTATGCTTTCCATTTTTATCCAGGGTTGAAGGAAGTGCGACGGATTGCTCTGCTCTCTCGATGAGCAAATCGCACAAAAATCCAACCGCCTTCCTCCAGGATTGTTCGTTCTCGCAAGAAATCTGAGATTGTTTCCCTGTGACGACATCTCGCCACGATTGGATGATATCTTCGTCCGCAGAACCAGCAGCCTCTACGAAATGGTGTAGCCGTAAGGCTATGATCAACCGCCAAGATGGCTCAGCCCTGTCTGGAGTGCAGTATAATGTCCAATCTCTTCGTAAAGCCTTGAAGTCACGGTCAATCACAGAAGAGGAAGAGACTCACCCCCAGTAACCCTCAGTAACGAGAGCAGTTTTCACAGCGTCACCGAATCGGGCATCTGTGAAGATGTACTTTTCAGCCAAGTCTTGTACATCTACTTCTCCGCTATCCTTCTCGAAAAAGATATTTACAAAACCATACTCCACGAAGAGCGTTTTATTCGAGTGCATTCCATACGTTATCAAAATTTCATCGTCTTCCTCTATCTTCACATTGCCAGAAGAGATGAATTTGAACCCATCGCCAATCGAATTTATGGGAGCAGTATTCCAGATCTCAGAGGTTGATGGGACAGGGGCCATAGAGGGTTGACGTGATGTGTGGTTGGCGAAATCAAGAATAGGACACATGGCCAGGTTATCTGGATCCGTCTCCGCGTGCTTCAAGCGATAGTAGATGCACCGGGTGTTCACTATTATAAAGAAGAAATATTTGTAGCGCGTAACAGAATACGAGACAATATTACCATTGAGCCAAGCCCACAGAAATTTCATAGTTGTATCGAACGACTCGAGATTATTCGATGATACTTGGGCTATGGTTGTCATGAGAGGCATCTTCTGCAAATTTGCAAAGAGTCTGAGCAGCGAGCAGAAAGGTAGACTATGTACTTACGAGGAAAGTTCGAACTTTGTTCCAATCATCCGAAAATCGTGCATGCAGGCGATGCAGTGCCTTCAACACGCTCGGCGGGAGACTGTCCAATAGCAAATTATGCACGTCGTCTGCTTTGTCGAGGTCGAACAAGACGAGCCAAGTGAGAGGATGGCCACTGAAATCCCTAGGGAGGATTGATATGTAAGGCCCAAAAGATGGGTCCGCGCTATCCTCGTCGAGCTTTGGGCGCCATATGAATAAGTGCATCGAGATCAATTGCACCGCAGTAAACGACTTGACCACGCGTGCATCTGGAGGATAGAGCCGTTTTAGTGTCGTCTTGTTCATCAACGCTTTCGGCGGGACTGAAAAGACAAGACTTTCTGGCTGCCAGTTGCAATTCGTCAGCTGAAAGGCCATCAGGGAGACGGTACCACAAACCAAGCAGGAGCTGCGGGCAAAAAGCCCATTTCCAGCTACCAGGTGTAGTATCAATATCACCGAGCGTGGATGAGTCTGGTAGTAACACTCAACCACCGTGTACCGTTTCTCTGCACTCCGCGGAAAGGTTTTGTGCTTGAAATCCGTGGCTCTCAAGCCAAGCCAGTAAAATTTTCCATCTATGCTGGAGGAGCGCTGAAGCTGAAGGTTTTGCCAGGTCCATGACTCGTGAGATAGAGTATGATGATCATGTCATGCCCACAGACTTCCTTGGAGATCCACCTATTTCGGTCTCGAGTTCTCCTAAGTTCCCTCCTGCCATCATGTCTGTATTTGATGCCTCTCGACTGCTGGGAAAGACGGTCCTTATCACCGGGGCGAGTTCTGGGATCGGCAAGGTGAGCCCAAGTAAACGCGCGAACAGATCCAGTCTCACCCCAAGCATCGACAAGGCCACAGCCATTCTATTCGCCAAGGTCGGCCCGATATTCTTGCCTCGATATCCGCTCAGACGCAGTGACAATTCGAACAGGGTGGTGCCAACATCATTCTCACTGCACGCCGAGCAGATGCCCTGCAGGACGTGAAAGATCAGTGCGCCGTTGCACACAGAGATGCAAGCGTCCAACAAGGCGGAAATTTCGTCTCCATCGTTCTGGACGTTTCGGATAAGCACCAGGTCGCATCGTTGTTGGACAAGATTCCGTCCGAACTACGTAACATCGATGTCCTCGGTAAGTTTACACTGCCATCCTACTACTTGGTACCACCTACTGTTACTCACTACGATCTTTTTTGATAGTCAACAACGCAGGCTATGTCGTCGGTGTTGATCGCATCGGCGATCTATCGCTCGAAAACGTGGAAAACATGTTCTCCACCAATGTCTTTGGGCTGATTGCGTTGACCCAATTATTCATCAAAGGTTAACTGTTCCGAACAGCTCGACCTGATTTCCGTTCTCACTGCCTTTCAGACTTCAAAGCAAGAAAGACAGGCCATATCATCAACCTCGGTTCTATTGCCGGAAGAGAGCCTTATGCTGGAGGCGGCATTTATTGTGCGACCAAGCATGCAGTGAATGCATTCAATGGTGTATTGTTGAGAGAGCTCGTTGATACGCCTATCAGAGTGACCGAGATTCAGCCCGGTATGTTGTGTTTTATTCCCAAAATAACACATTGTAACGCAAACCCGTAGGCATGGTTGAGACCGAGTTTTCCGTAGTGCGTTTCAAGGGTGACAAGACAGCGGCGGACAAGGTGTACGAAGGTCTGCAACCACGTGAGTACTGAGAAGGAAACCGGCTACCCTAGTTTGCGTCTGCTCACTTGTTACGAAAGTGGTCGCCGAGGACATTGCAGAAGAAATTGTCTGGGCAGCATCGCGCCCACCTCACGTAAACCTTGCTGAAGTCTTTGTTCTCCCAGTGAACCAAGCATCAGCCATGATCAACTACAGGTCTCCCAAACCCTGAGAGGCAGTCCTGACGTGACGTAGACTCATAAATGTACCAACTAGACATGATAAGATTGAAATATGCTACGCTAAGGATACAGCAAGGATAAAGATGAACCGTGACCAGTAGATACTACTTTCTCTTGCTTTTTGACCGCGTCATCTTAGGTGGAATAGGTTCTGGCTCGATATCGTTATCGTAAAGGTACCTCTTTACTACAATTTGCTCCGTAACGAGCTCAGGAAGTGGCCGATTGTCAATGTCGAGAAGATTCCCAAGATTGTCAAGAGGAAGACTCTGAACAGATGGCTCAATGTTTATTTCTACAGGCTTGACATAGTACTCACCTTGGAAATGGGTGCCAAACAACCTCTTACCGAGGTTTCCCTTGGCAAGGACTTTGGCTTCAGATCAACTTCATCGAGATAAATGGCAGTTGATAACCCTCGATGCCACTTGACTTGTTTCACCGGCTTAACCTTTCTGTCTACACCTTCGAGTCTCAGCGGTTCAATGACCCGCTCAGGTCGCTCTGGAGTCTCGTAATCTTCCTCATCACCAGGACCCTTACGATGCTTCTGTGACGCCGCCTCATCATCGACATTATCGTCGGCGTGCGTATCGAGATATGAATCGACCTGTTCTTCAGTATCGTCGAGTCCTAAACCTATTTCGCTCAGTTGGGATTTCCTCTGCTCTCTTTCTTTCCTCCGCACGTCTCTCTCATCCCGTTGTTTCTGTAAAATTGTTCGCGCCTTGACCGTTGGGCTTTCTGGCCTAAGACCTTCCTTCCGAATAACCTCCGTCGCCAGTACTGCGACGGCCTGCTGATTCTTCGTCGTGTTCGATGCAGTGAGCGCCTTCAATGCAGTAGCACTCATACCCATGAAACTATCAAATTCCGTACGAGCTTGAGGTTTACGACGAGATGGGGGTGGACGTGTGGAGGTGGTACTATTAAAGACGTCAAGGACGTATTGTTGTTGTGCTTGCTTACGAGTACGAGAAGTTCTCCGCGGATGATTAGAGAATTCGTCAGCATTGGCATCGCTTCGATGCAATGAGGGGAGTTTGTGTATAGCAGGTTCCACCGGTGGGGTATTACCATCAGTCCGTAAGGTATCTGATGTTTCAGGACGTGTAGTGGAATTTACAGGCAAAGGGTGCTTCTCATCAGGAACTTCATTCGATGTCGACGAAAGCTCCGAAAGTGGGGATGGAGGAGATGGAGTGGGGTCTGATGGTTCCGACTGCGCCTTTGGCGCGTATCGTGCTGATAACATGCCGTCTACTACTTTGCGGAACTTCAATGGCTGAGGGGCCTTTCGTGGGCTTGATTCTGGAAGCGACTGGACTTGGGATGGCAAATTGGCCGGTTTTGGGGCATACTTCCCGTTAAGCATTCCTGGTACGACCTGACGGATCATGACAGGACATGAATCAGAAGGGCCTGCCATTTCTGCGGCTCGCTTTCGTTTGAGCGACCCTCCCAAACGTTGATCATCAGCGGGTTTGGTGGAAGGCGCTTCCGCATCGCAATTCCCGACATCATTGTTCTTGTTGGTAAGCCGAAAGGTCTTCTGCGAACGGATATCAATGAAAAAGAATCGAAAGCACGGACGAACGACTCACATGCACTGGTACATCAGCCTTGCTGCGTGTCGTCGTACCTACTGTACTCTTGCCGGTTTTTGGCAGAGGCCTCGCATATGGCTTGTTACCTATTTGCGGAATACGACTATTGGTGGAAGGCTGCTTCAACTGAGACCTGGGATTGTCCTCCGTGACTCTGCCAAGCGTAGCATTATTTTCGCTACTTCCCACCTCCGCAGTCTCGGGCTCTTCGGGAATGGAAGGCTGTGACGGATCTTGACTCGATTTATGACCAGAAACGAGTGGAAAAGGGAGCTTGGCGCCCTGTCGAGGAATAACAGGGACGTTCGGAAAGATGGATTCTTTGGACTTTCTGAGATGATCAGTTTTTGAGATCGTTACGCCAGGCTCGACGGATCGACTGCGAGTAGGGATAGGTCGCAGGGGGCGTGGTTCCACGGACGTGCTTCTGGCACGGGGACTGAGTCTGGTGGGGGAACTTGGTGACTGGTGTCCCTTTGCTCTGGAAGCTGCCAAGTCCGCGATAGGTATTCGCTTCGCTGGGCTACGAGACGGGTCATCAAGAACCGGCCGCGTGAAGACGGGAGTCCTCCTCGTCGAAAAGCGTCTTGACTGTGACTGGTCTGTCCCCATGGGTAACTCTACTGCCCTCTGAAATGACGGAGTTCCGCGTGTAAGGGAAGCTTCAATAGGTACTCTTCGCGCAGGGGTGCGATAGATGTCGTCAATTTCGAACGAGAATTTAACGGGGGAATTCAATTTCCCAGAACCACCGTTCGCTTGGACCGGTGCAGGAGCGACGATTGGTCGCTGGACAGTTGTCGTGGAGAAATCAGGATGCACTACGGAAGGCCCTGGTGTCCGAGGCGGCGTCGATAAGCATTTAATGTGAATGGTCTCTGCACGTAAGGGTGTTTGCTCAACCGGTGATTCTGAGGGCAAACACAGTTCATCGAGCACGCTCGTAGAGTGAGAAGGGGAACCCATTCTCTGCTGTGAGTTGGAATTGGACTCCTTCGTGCTTGTCGTGCCGCACTCGCCTTCCAGCCCCTCCTTCAAAATAGACAAGCCGTCATTGTCCGTGGATGACGCTTCTTCGATATCTTTCCGGAAGGGAACCACGGTGGCTATCGAAGGCTGACCATTCTCAGTTAACGGCAGCACGTTGGGCGGAGATTCGCGTAAATTCAGTTGTTCAGAGAATGGCAGAGACTCTTGGGGAAGGCTATCCAAAGTGGGAGACGCGACATGGCTTGATGAGGAATTATCAGCGTGTGTGAAAGACGGACCGAAAACTGCTGACTCAAGGAAACCAGTATTGGATGTTGCCTGTACATGTAGTTCAACAATACGTTCGGACGGTGGAACGATACCTGTGCTGTCCGCAAGGTCACTAGTGGTCTCACATACCTGCTGTGATGACCGTGAAGGCAGCACGTCTACCACGCATTGTGTAGATATAATAGGAGGCGTGTTAATGGAGGCCAGATCATCGCGAGGAACGTCTTCCATGGGCATCGAGGGAACACGAGATTCATGTGAGATGACAGTACCATGGGGGGAATTGGTGATAGACTCCGGGGCCGCTGCGCCATCATCCAAACTTGAGGTCCGACGACCATGAGAGAGTCGGAATGGAGGATAAGATAACTGGTTTAGTCGCTCCAAAAGATTTATAGGGCGGAATGGGCTAGGGGGTGCGGATACTTCATGAAAAAAATGATCGCCTTTCTCGGGCGTGTCGCTAACGTTATGCGGGGCAAGGTCGTGTGGGGGAGGTGAGGGGTTATCCTGCGCTCTCCTAATCCTATCCGCGAGCACCGTAGAGGGTTCTGGAACAGAACAACAGTGAGAAGAACGCGGTCGAGTGTGTGTTTGCCTCACCGTCTGGCGGAAGGTAATCGTTCTCGGGTGTGTCGTCGCGAGAGAGCTGAAGATCAATGTCATCGGCGCTTGAAGTCTCGTTTTCGTCTGTTTCTCGCGCGTCGCAACACTCTGCTAGGTGTTGCGGTGGAAGAGGACCGGACAGACGCGGTGATCGACGGCGAGGAGAACCAAGCGCATTTGCTTCCCTAATTCGCCGTTTCGCGACGAGTCCCGAAGTAGGCGGCCGGTCTGGCGACAGCAGCAGGTGGTGGACCGCGTCGGGCGGTGGTGTCGGGCTGTCGGTGGCAGCTGCGTCCATGTCGTGGTGGACGACGCGAAAACTACGCGGAACGCGGTGGAAACTTGATAACGTGTGTGAGCGAGATGCAGCGTTTAAGTTGACACGTGACGCGTGACCGTCCAACCATTGAATTCAAAACGTCCCAACGCCGTAATACACTTCGAGTCTCTCGTGGATACAAAAAGGTAGCAACCAGATGCGCAATGACCCTTGGGCAGTCACATTCCCCACGCCCGCAAGAGCATCTCTCACACCTCGCCTTAGAGGGTGGATGGTTTCCTTACAGAAGATGAATTGGATTCGGTTGGAACAAACTGCGGGTGGATGCGCTCGGACGCAGATTTCAGCTGAAAACAATCAAGTCAGTTTCGTGTTGCTGCGCCCGATACGTACGTGCCTGCAGATTTTCCTTTGCAAGCAGCTCCATTGCCCTCGTTTGCCTGTCCATTTGTCTTTTCATGTCTTCAAGCACAATCTTTATGCTCGCTCCCAGATCCCCCTCGGGGGCTGGCGCCTGCGAAAATAGAGAGGGACGTCTTTCCTGACGTGTCTCTTCAGATGACACGTTTACCGTTGTTCCGCCGCCATTGACCAAGCTCCACTGTGAAGAGCCGGCGGTCTTGTCTGGAGCCTCTCTCCAACTATCTGTCCGTTGGCGAGACCCAGATGCACCCTCGTACAGTTTCTCGCTAGCGAGTCTCTGCGAATGGGCCACAGCTCGGAGTGCATTGTCTCTGCCCTTGTCCAGCAGGGCCATCGCCTGCTCTAAACGAGCATCAATGATTTTGGATATATCACCTTCCAGGGTGGAAAAGAGTGTCTTCCAGAGCGCCTCAAGCTCTCCCACGCGTGTTTCTAGTCGCTCCCTAGTTCGAGTATGCCCATTTATGACTGTGGCCAGTGCTGGTGTCACCGCCATCGCGGCATTGGGGACAGCTCTCGAAAGTTCCGATGAGAGACCAGTGAAGGCTTTCAGTTTATCTTGCTCTCGATCCAAAAAGCAAGTATCCTGAACTATTTCACAACACAATCTGGAACAACGATTAGTTATTTTCCCGGACTGGATGACGAAGACCAACTTTGCAAGACGATGGAATGTATCTGAGACGCTGGTTTGGGTTTTGACATCGCGTTCTGGGGCGAGAGGAGCCTTTTCTGGCTGGACTACGTAGCGAGCGCTGTGGGATTCATTGCCGGAGACGGATCTGTACAAGGTCTAAGGACAGGTGAGGCTGGATCGTATGCACGTCCTGTTTAATGACTGACTCCTTCGGACAACCTCTGCCGCTGATTTGGGTACTGATGGTCTTCATCGTTCGCTCTTTTCAGGGAAAATTCCTGCTCATGAGGGCGGACACCCCAGGCATCCGAACCGCTGTAACGCCTGGGAGCCCAATCCCGATGGTCATGGTCTCGATGGAGTTCTCTCGGCCTGCGTTTTGACAAGTCGACCTGCGGTATTAAGAGCGGCGAGGAATGGCGGGGAGGTGGGCGCGCAGGAGAGAGCTGAGTCTTGCTCTTCGGCTTTGATCTCACGGGGTCGCGATTCTGTGGGGAAGGGGTATCTTCGATTCTGCGTTTGAGCTTTGACCATTGGTGATCGTTTGGATGTATGAATCTAGAGGATATGTTCAGCTGGGACATCGGACGACGGCTGGTAGATACGCGCCGACACTTGTTTCCCTGTGAACAGTACGGCTTGATAGGGATTCCCTCCTCGTCAAAGTGCTTTGTAGGGTGTAAGGAGGCGGCAATGGGCAGAATGGGGCACCTACACGACAGCGCTGGGTCTTGTACAGAGACATGGTGATGGCGAGTAAGTATGGCGGAGCGTGACGCGCCTTGTTTTTCTCAGCACTGTATCCGAGACATCCATGTCCGCACAGGTAAGCTATCCTCACAAACCAGCCCTCTTGCAGACCAGAGCACCCGGGAGGGTCCTTCTCTCGCTGCAGAAATTCGTGGACGAGAGATGTCCCAGCATCCATTCGCCGTTTCGTCCCGCTTGGTGGCTGCCGAGGTGTCGTGCCCGTGACATTTTACGTCCAAACGAGTCTAATATCCCAGCCAGCGGCCATCTCCAGACTCTCTACTGTATCCTCGGTGATTTTTCGCAGAGAGATCAGGTGAATTACAAAAGGTAGCAGCAGCCACGGTTACACTCGCTCCACGTCTCACATCCAGTGTTCAGGACCTTTCTTCGTCTACGGGATGGCGGAACACTGTCAGTCCTCTGTCGTGACAATGCTCTGATCATTTTATACTTGTACCACACAGGGGACTCGACTTCACGCCCGTGGACGACTCCGATATGCTTCCTGACACTCCCGTCGTGGTAGTCATGCACGGGCTGACCGGAGGTGTCGTCTTTCTTTTCCCTCTCACTCCCCTCAGCTGAATCTCCCAAAGGTTCGTATGAATCGTACGTGAGAGCCATACTGGCTCCCGCTTGTCGACCAGTTTCACAGGGTGGACTTGGCTATCGTGCGGTAGTCGTTAATTTCCGTGGATGCACGTATTATTTTGTTCCGTTGCAATGACACGTGCTAATGAAATGCTAAATTTTAGGTGCAGGCGTGCCCATCACGAGCCCCCAGCTTTACTCTGCCGGGCATACGGATGATATACGCCAGGCAGTGTTCCATATATCCAACAAATTCCCGGAGGCTCCGCTCCTAGGAGTCTCATTTTCCCTCGGAGCCAACGTGATGACCCGCTACGTTGCCGAGGAAGGCGAACACTGCCGCCTCCAGTCGGCATGTGTCATGGGATGTGTGCGTGACATGCTCTAGCTTTTTAAAGGTGAAAATGACCCGCTCCATCACGCAGCCATGGAATTTGATGGCAAATGTTCAAAAGTAACCATTCATCTTGATCGATCTCTCCCCTACTCAGACATCCTTAGGCTTCACTCGACATATATTGGGCAATACGTGTATTCCAGAGGAATGGGCCGAAATCTCGTCAATATCCTCAAGAGACACACCGAGTCACTTACCCGCGATCCCAGCCATGCTATAGCCGAAGCCGCGACTCTAGCCAGTAGTATGACTTGGCCCACAATAGAGGCATTCGACCAGGCTTTTACCAGGATCGGAGGCGGCTCCTCGCCTCCCTGGCCGTTTACGACCGCATACGACTATTACGAATATGCTTCAAGTCACAAGGTTCTCGGAAACATAAGGATACCCTTCCTTTCAATCAATGCAGCAGATGACCCAGTCGTTCAAGAAGTTCCAACGGTAGAAAAAGAAACCGATTGGGTTGTGACAGTTGTAACTCCTAGTGGGGGCCACCTGGGGTGGTTCGAATCGGATGGTACTTGGGGTCAAGTGAGGCGGTGGGTGTGCAGACCGGTGATCGAATGGTTACGTGCTACGGCAGAGGACATCCATCAAAATAGACAGAACACCAAAAAGCTTGAAGAAATAGACGGATTCTTGACGGAGGCAGGATCAGAGAGACTAGGCTGCAGGGTTGTTGGTGAGGAGGTCATCCTCGTCGGTACCGAGGTGGTTGCTGGCATGATAGCAGGGCTATAGGTCTCAACTTAGAAGCAAGACTGTGGATACATATGATCCCCGTGCTATCTTTTGTTCATACCGTCCCAGAGGAAGAAATGGTCATTAATTTAGTCACTGTCACTAAAGTGCACGCGATCGTCCTGGTTCTCTTCGACCTCCACCTGGTTGCGGTCATACTGACTAAAGTCAACAGAGACAGTTCCCTCTTCCATGAGATTGTCATCCTCGTGCTCAAGGTTCCTGTTTCTTTCAAACAATTGACGACCTATTAACAGCTCGTGAGGGAGCTGAATGAGATGGAGACAAATTGCACTGCAAACCTGTCAGTCGAAACGCGATTTTCTTGACCTCCTCCCTCTCCTTGGGAGTGAAAGCGCGTAACTTGTCTTCTTCATCCCGTGATTTTTTCTGTGATATTTCCTTGTCAAACTTGGCCTTCCAGACTTTGAACGACTCGATCGTGACCGGAGTTCCGCGAGTGCGTGCCTCTTCCGCCTGACAGGATGTTATCAATATTCGTTTGCCACAAAATCTGAGTGGGACCTCACTTCAATTGCCAGACGCTCCTTTTCGCGCTCTTGAGCTACGTGTTCGTTTACACGATTTTCCACCAAACCCGACAATGTTTCCCTGAGGTGTGAAACCAAGGTAAACGTCATCGCCATGCCCTTGTTTTCTTCGCCCTGCGGCAGTACGCTGAGCTCGATCATTGGAACAAAAAGCCACGACATACGACGTCTCGAAGACCATCCAAAAGTGATTTGCTCTCCGATTCACTGATTTCTCCGTCGACAGCCTCTAATCGTAGATTGGGCAGTACATCGGGGTACCCATCGGTGTAATCGACCGTCAGTTTCAGCTTGACTTTCTTCCGCACCTTGATATGGATTTGGTTGTGAACGGGATCAAGATGGCCGACTCACATGGATCTGCGCCATCTACGACGACGTCTGGTTCGACATCGATCTCAATCTGTCTGTCCGATATGACTTTTGCATGAGTGTTGAGCAAACGAGCTGCAGAAAAACGAGTGAGATACGAACTTGATAACTCTGACGGGTATATGGCCTCGAGGACCTAGTTATCGGTGAGCAAAGTACGAGCGAAATAGCACCAAGGACGCTCAACCTCAAACTCCTCCTGCAGGATAGAAGACATTGTGGCTCATTCGATACCCGACCAATTTGGCTTCCAAGTCAAATTACTATATTTGGTCTCAACCATTTTCACCAATGTCCTGGATTGCCCCGGCTCTTTTGCGACGCTACTCAGCATGGAGTCCCGCGCAGTTTATCGGCGGTGCTCGGTTTACTTCCCAGTTGTCGCCCATATTATCGGTGATTGACTTCAACCTCGGGGACGCGTTGGAGAAGGCAATACAGTTCAAGGGATCCCTACCGGCGCGCAGGTCGCCCGCCGACATGTGGGCCGACAAGAGTAACAGTTTGAAGCTCTCTGCGCCCCCAAACACATGGACAGGTGATTACCGTCAACGCCTCAGCCGTTTCATTTCCAACGTTCAATCTAGGCAGACGGGTCGTTGTACGCAATGCAGATTTGCACAGTGCGTTTCAGCACCTCAACCAGCGTCTACGACGAAACTTCGTGGCCAAGGAGATTTCTCTGACCGTCCGGCACGAAAAGAAGGGCGACAAAAGGGCGCGACTTCGGAGCGAAAGGTGGAGGAGGCGGTTTGCCGACGCGGTCTGTACCCTTGTACGCTTTGATCCACGTTTACTGAGTGCACACATCCCTGTAGGTCAGGAAAAAGGTACAGCTGGTCAGCACGATACGTCGGCGGGGTGGTTGAGCGTGGTCATCTGTGCCAAAATCGTATGCTTACATGGTCCCAAGCTACTGTATTGATGGTGACCGGTTACTTCTCGTTACATTCAGCCCACCCTGCCTGATTTCTTACGCGTGTGGCGCGTTGTAAAACGGATCAGCCCGCCGCAAACTTGGCGTTGCTTTTTTAGAAGTTCCGATCAAATGCGTGATCCATGACGGTGCTACGGGTGCCGTTGTGGATGCAGATACTGGAGTACCGCTAAATGACGAGACTGTAAACGAGTGTGAAATGCTTGTGGGTTTAGCGCCTTGTGGGGTTGTCTGGGACGAGCGACCAAGAGCCGAAGACCCTTGCGCGGACGCTTTCAGGCGATGGATAGCTCATGGCGATCGTTGACCAAATCGTGATGGACCTCGTGTCAAGTATGGATGTAATTCAATTCACTAACGGTCACTTTAAGATCCTATCGAACCAACAAAGTTCCATGGAGAATAATAAGCTATAGCATACTGCCACTTTGGACAGCATTGACAGCGAGCAAGGTGAATTCTGGCCCGGATTTCTCACCTGATGGCGTCCCCAATTTGTTCTTCGCACCCTCTACACCTCGTGTTTACCACGCTGGTTCGATGAACACTTCCTGCGATACACCGCTTCATCGGAGATAAACGATCCTGCACATTGTGAAAAAAGACCGAATGGATCTCGTCCATCCGCCGAGGATACAGAAACACGGTCGAATGCTCCATGTAGCCGTCCGACCAGCGCAGTGAATGACATCAAGGACGGCGTCCAAGTTTGAACATGTTTCATTTTTGCCATGCATCCGTTGCAAATGGCTGGGCAAAAAGGGGAACTCCGGTTCATGCAACGTATTATTTGGTGGTGTTCTTGGCCAAATTCTGCAATCTGCCTCGCCTCGCGGGTCTGCAAATGTGACCGGGGACCGCAGGAATGAGGTTTCCGTGCGCGTTTGTGACAAACCACGGCGTCCACAATAAATTTCATCAGCCATGACGGTAGTGCACTAACCCAAGGACGACTTATAACCGCGATTGAGCTTGGGTCCAATACAAGCTACTTTCGACCCATTTTTTCCCTTTTCTTTTTACTTCTCCACCGATGTGCCATAACGTAGGTGCCCCCACTGGCACCGCGTCAAGTTATGGCTAATTGATGGCTGCAGATAATCGACGGCCGCTACCACACACCCTGTGGACACTTCGTGTCCATGTCGACACGAGTACAGGACTGCCTGAGACCCAACTGTCTCTTTAGCAGAAGACACATTCATCCCGTCGGTAGGTCTCGTCTATGAAAGCGGACCGAGTCAGAGCTTGCTAACATAAGCACATATGTATTGAAAGGATGCAAATCCCAGGCTTGTATTAGATTGATGGCCTTGCCCGTCAAAAACCCGATCCGCATTAGTCCCACTGCCTGTGCAAGCTGCCAAATAGGTGGTAGCCCTCAGGTTGTCCCGGTGGGAGTTAGCATGAAGTCGTAAGACGAACCCTGCTCCGCTGCGCTGGCGCTTGGAGTTGCTAAGCTAGCTAGGTCAAAGTACAATATACCATATAATTTTTATACATAATGGAGGACAATTCGGATGCGCGTTTGTATGTCAATGAATGAACAACGTTTCCAACTGAACTTGGGTGGTGACGAAGGAAGTAACTAAGTTGATGCCTTGTGCCAAATTGGTAATAGTACTCGTTTTGGTCCTTTTGTCTCAATCACACGGCTTCATTTGCCATGCCTAGATGGAAGGAAACAAGCTCGTCACATCCCCGACATTTTTCTAGATTTCTACCCTCCACCACAACTCTTGGAGATTCCTGATCTGACATGGCATTCAGAGGATCAGACAACCTGCGATGCTATATACATGAAGCGAAACTCCCAGTCATGACTTATCGTCTTCCCCGCGAATCTGCACCATTACACGTCTCATTGAACGTTCGCCCAGAGCGCTACCGCAAACTGAGACTCGTGCACACGATCGACACTAGGCTGTTCCACGGCATCATCACCCACTGTTCGTGTGCCCCAAATTTCCGCAAGCATGGTTAACTCGCCCTCAGGGATGGAAGAATTCGTACCATGCACCTCACTAGGCGTCGACGACGAAGATGAGCGCACAGGAGAACGCCTGACGATTCCATGCGAACCGCACTTCTCGATAGTCCCTTTACCGCTCGCACGCGCAGAAGACATTGAACGGTACTTTTTGTTTATTCATTAAAAAGTGCCGTTCTCCGTCATGTGGTCTGACTCCGAGTTCGATAGCGTGTTTGTCTGGGTGGACATGTTTCCTCTCGAAAGCGTTCGCCGCGTTTTGAGACTCTTGTACGCGGATTCGAGCTCATGGAAGTTTCTTCCTTGCGAAGAAGGTCCCTTTTTAAAGACGTCGATGTGGTCGTACGTCAAAAGCGATCAAGGCAAAACAATGTTTTCGCAGCACGCGTTGTGCCTGTTTCTGATACCGCCTTGGTCGTTGACCGCTGAAGACCTGGAAGAGTTTGCTCGAGGACAAACGGTATGTGGTCACATGGGCGAATGAGGTCTTGAAGGAATCAATGGATCCCAGTTTCCTGATCGCACCTCGTCGCGGGCAGACCAGCCAGAGAACACTTTTCACGGAAAGGAATGGCTTTGGAGCAAGGTTCCCTTTTTTTTCCTTTAAAAAGACAGTGTTGATCAGTCGGAAAGGTTTGGGACACCTGCGTCTGTAGAGATGCACCATGGTTCATCGTCACTACCTACACCCATTGGGTTTTTGGCGTTTTCTCTGCCGGTGAGTGTTTTCAGGGTGGTAGAATGTATCTTGCCAACGTGTAATCCAAGGTCGGACTGCTTCGTTTGTGTCTCCTGTCTACACATTTGACGCTCGCACACCAACGATACTGGAAGTTCTCGTTTTCTGGGTGATATCTGCCATGGGGTATCCTGGCGGATTCGTAGTCCCTGAAATCGTCCATGAGTCGTTGCATTACAGGCAGCTTTTGACTGCCAAGCCACACGACATGTCTCAAGAAGAGCTCTCTGATGCGCTAGCGGTTTTTGGTCGTTAAATAGAAGGATGTAAACTTGTTTTTATGAATACAACGTGTATCTACTTGCTCCTTTCCCACTCCCACAATCAGGACTAGGTCGAGAGGTTTCTTTCAGAACCAGTGACCACGGAACACGCAAAGTTATCCGCCGGAGCCCTCAGCAACAGAAAAATGCATGATCGACCGCACTCAATGCTCACTCGCTCTCAAAGAGGTCTAGCTCATCGACAGGCATATATTAAATCGACCTTCTTGGAGTCATATATTTACATACAACACGAGGACGCTACAAGACCCCGGCGCACGCGAGATAAGCGTGTCCTCGAAAGTCAAACCTGAACCAAGTAGCCTTACTTTTGTACCTCCTGTGCTTTCAAGCCATGCGTATGGGATGGTGTTACGGATGGAGACGAAATGCCGTGAAGCGACTCTGGTGTCAGATTGCTTCCGTTTACTACCACGGGCGGTGGCGGCGGCAGTAGCTGCGTGAATGGATCATACAACTTTGGCCGCTGAGAATGAGCCGGCGGTGAAATCTGTTCCGAGTCAGAGACGTAGCACGCAGATGGCTGCAAAGGGACGGACGGAGGTGAGCGCGCAAACATGAAAGGTCGTCTGCGGGTCCTGAGCCGAGTAAAATTCGAGCATGACACCGAGAGAGTCTAGACGGTCGGTTAAAACGTATCCACTCGGACGGGGAAATGGCATGACCTGCGAGGTGTTGTAATTCCGACTCGGCGAATCCGAAATAGTCGACTGCGAAGCGGGACGCGTCTGGGGAACCGGGCTTGTACGACGGAGGCGTCAGAAGCGAGGCCGATGGTGGGGATGCGGATATCCGAGCGTCTAGCGAGGGGGAATGAGGACCCTCAGCTACCCGCTGCGCGAGAATGAAGCATGCGGCTGCGATGATGCGAGGGGAAAACAGGATGGGGAGTGGCGTGCGGTATCTGATGGGAGTCGGGCGGGAGAGCGCATGGGTGAGCGAAAGAGGGCTTACGAATCATGGGCCAAGCTCCACGCGTAATCTTGGACTTGGGCGGTCGCTTGCTGGGTGTCAAAGAGGTCTATCAGAACGACGTGGGGGCTGGTCGTGACGAAATCGAAACAGAGGGCCTCGAGAAGGGCCTCTTCTGTGAGCAGAATCGCCGTCTGTTGCTGCTCAACTTCCTGGTGAAGCCTGAGGGGACGTGCATGGGTTCAACTGGGAGGCATACTTGCCACGCTCTCGGCAGGAATGTGTGAGACGTCGGTCCCTGTGATCTTGGACTGGCACACTCTTGCGACGTCGCGCAGCTTTCTGCCACACTCCTCGGTCTTGGTGGCGAGAAATATGCATGCGGCGGCGACGTCCTGGAGGAGGGTGAGCGTGGGCGGGCAGGGGCAGACGGGGAGGTACTTGTCTGTGGTAGTCCTCCATGGAGAGCCGCATGAAGAAGCGGTGGAACCAGGTTGCGGCGGTGAACATGGCGGAGGAGGGCCTAGATAAGAGGCGATGAGACGTCGGACGGCAAAGGGAGAGGACGCACAGTCCGAGGGACGAGCCGAGGCGGAAGAGGAACTCGACGCCACGGGCGCGATCATAGAGCTCCTTCCCGACGGAATACGCGGACGTTGCGACGCTGGGCGTGTGCCGCAGAGCGTCGACGGGAAACAACCACTGCGCGTCCATCCTGGTGATAGCCAAGCTCAGCCACCACCACTGCTACTAGTAAGTACTACCTCCGAGAATTAGTGCTCCAGCCAGCTCAGACTGCTTCCGCTCGCGGTTGGCTACACTTAGACCCGCGGATCTGATCTCATTTCGATACGTGCCTCATGGTGTCTCGCTATCGGTGAGTACCCCACCTGGGCGTGTGACCACCAACCCTCCCCCAGGGGCCACCAATGCGCCTCCGTGGCCGCTGCCCGCCGATAGACCGTCCTTTTCTCTCCCTGGTTTTCTGTTTTGTTTCGTCGTTGCTCCCCATGTCTTTCTGAAAATATTTTTTTTCCTTCCGTCCGTCTGGACGACATGATACGCTGCCGCCTGTCGAAATTGCCAATTCCTGTATCACAGAACACTCTCGACCGACTGGGCGCCGCGTTCCGTCTGCTTGGTGAGCTCAGTTTTACGAAATTGCTGCAACCAGTGACAGATTTCCAAAGCTTATTCTACTCGCCGATTCCGACTATCTCATGTTCTCCCTTCTTTCGCATGTCCCGGTGGGTATCATCTCCCGATATCTCATCACCTCCCGATATAGCGCGAGCACTCTTTCCTCCTTCTGGGCAAAGAAAAAAAAAGGACTCGTATTCTTCAACGGCATCTCAACTGACATCGCTACCGCCAAACTATGGTCTTGGCCTCCTCATCTTCCTCTCTCCATGCACCGTGGACAAGACGAATCTTTCTGGGGATCTGTATGGTCTGTCAGCGATTCCGCGACGTCAATCTCGGCTGTGCACTCACTGTACAACTCTGGAAATTGACGGCTGATGACGAAATCAGCTTATCGTCTCAACTGTCTCGCATCAAGTACTCACTATTGCCAACACGTTTCGGTGCACTTGGGTGCAGCGCAGGTGCTCGGATGGACCGTGCTGAACTTGCAATATCGATTGTCGCATCGAATCTGGAAAACTCGTGAACAACTGGTCGTGCTGTATGGACGCTCGGACGGACCAGCTCTTCGGGCTATCACAGACCTCGGTCAGCGTACGCTCGGACGACGAGCAAGACAATGAGCGCACCAGATCATAGACACAACCGCATCTTTTGTAGGTGTTCTGCACTCTGTTCCCAACGTAGGTCACCAGGTCAGCAAGATGTCAAGCGATGTTCAAAGGGGAACTTTCCAACCTTCTATAGTGACACATGTCGTAAGGGGATCGTAGCAGGGGGATTGGGGGGAGGCTCGTATTCGACTCTGGAGCGCATTTTAAATGCGCGAGATTAGACCAATCGAAGAAATCTCAAGAAACGGATCGTCGCCATGTTGCTGTGCGTCACTGATTGGTTATTATGTTCCGTTCGTTCTACTTGGAGTGTGACTCAACTTATCTGGTGCCAGCCTGTTGTTCGAGGAATCTATTCGGCTCTCCACGAGCAGTGCTATTTTCGTCCAGTCGAGCGGCGCAACAATATACATTTGGGGTATAGAAAACGTTCCATTCGCGGGGGTCCGTCAAAAAGCTAAAACTAAAAGAGCCAAAACAATCTCCCTTTGGTAAATGCACGGATTTCACGCGAAAAGTGGTGACGGTGATGCTTGGTCGAAGGAACATGTTGGCGACCTCACTCCAGATGTCGCGTGCTCAATGATTTTTTATATTGCCGGGGATGGTTGTGCAGTTGCCTCGTGCCAAGCTGTATCGTAATTGCTTCTGACGTTCTCGAGACTCCCCCATGGCGGAGCGGAACCAAATTCCAGGACCGGGTTGCTTCTGATGTAGCAAGCCTCGAGGTGTCTCACGCATAGGGAAAATGAATGGTCGTCGTCACAAGTTCGGCTATATTTTATTCGCGCCGACAAGGTCGCGGTTAATCTCGAAAATCTCAGTCTCGAGGGACAATGGGCTGTTTATCGAAGTCGGATCAAACTGATGAGCCATGCTCCTGGTTTCTACACGTTTCTCGAGACGCCATCGCTAGAGGATACGATGGGGCGCCGTTGAGGCAGGGACGAGAGTGGGGAGGGTCTTATCGAGCGCGCGCGTGTCGGATTAACCTCGATAGGTGGATAGGAAATTTCGTAATATATTTGGGAGTTTGTTCCTTAATTGGTAATCATGGCGTGTGACGGGGACGGAATGCGGTCAACCCGCAAACATTCCAACGAGATACTGACTGACACCTTCAGGAGTGAGGCTGCCCACGTCGGAAAATACGAGGGTGATGAGGTCAGGCCTGTGTGGTGTGAGGAAAAAGGAGAAGCAGTGCAGGAAATGATCATGACCTTGTGTAGTCCACATCGGGGTGGCAAGCAATCTGCTCCTGTGTCATGGTCCTTGGCGAATCAGGCGATGATTTATTTTGGTCTGTTCTAATCGATGACAAGTCTGAAGGCGACGGCAAGGGGAAGGCGAGGATGCTGGGATTGTGAGTCGGAAGATCGTATTGCGATAGGGGAAATAATCGATGGAACTTGTAGCTAAGGGTACGGTGGCGTCGGGACGAGTGATTATTGTGAGAATCAGAGGACGAACCTTTCAGCGAGAGCGTAGAAAGGGATATTGGCGGCCTTGGCGATGATGGCAATCTGGTTGCTGCCTACGGCGTTGATAAGGCCGCCGCTCTCTACGACAGCCTCTGAACCGACGAGGACGAAATCGACCTTGTCCATGACATAGGACACGGCGGAATCGAGGACGATAGTGCAAGGGATTCCTGCTGCGGTGAGTTCGTCATAGGTGCGAACGCTGTGGTGAGGACATTCGAAATAGAAAGGGCCGATGAAGTAGGGAAAAGGGCTAACCCAAGACCACGAGGTCTGGCTTCTGTGACATAGACCGAGATGCGTTTGCGCTGGTGGGCACGGAGGAGGGTTTTCATGACGACTCTAGAATAGGAATGAGTGAGGATCTTTTGGAGGGGGTTAGTGTAGAAGAGGCGGTGAAACACGCGGAAACCGCACGACGGAATCGTCTTTAATGAATCCTAGGGCAAGATGTGCAATTTTATCGCGATAGGCAAGGGCCTCTGTGGCGTATTTCTGGCCCTGCTTTACGAGCTCTGTCTTGAGGTTGGAGAAGCTCTGGGAGGGGGTGAGATAAGGAGGCGGGGTGGGTCGGGACACCCACGTCCGAGTCGTGGGGGAAGAGGGTGACGAAGGCGATGAAGAGCTCGCAGCCGGCGTTGAGGCTGATGGGGTTGGGGGATCTGCGGGTCAGGATGGCGGCGCCGTCATTGAGGGCCTTGACGAGCTCGAACATGGTTCCGGCTGCACGGGTCGGTCAGCGGGCGCAGGGATCGGGCAGGGGTGCAGACCATGGGAGGCCTCGACAAGGTTGGTGAGGGCGAGGATGGCGGCGAGGGGCGTGGAGATGTCCTTGTCGGCAAGAAAGGACTGGTAGGCGTGCCATATGTCGAAGTCGGGCATGGGGAGAAGGGATATGGGTCACGTGATGGGATGACATGAGGGTTGTCAAGGGGTCGGGCGGGGGGCGAAATTTGCGCGGATGTGGACCCTGTTTGGCGGGGATTGCGAGGGAAAGGGGACAGAATTTATCTGAAAGTGGACAGATTGTGTCATAAGATGGCTTGTCGTCGAAACACGTTGCACGTCCGGCGCGGGGTCGAAATGGCCATTTATATGTCGTCGGTAGCCGCCAATTATAGTGCACTGACCCACGCCCGCCAGTTCTCTCCAGCCGGACGCCATGCAGACTCCCCCGTCCTCGACCGCGCAGGTCAACTTCTCCAGCGACGTCCGCAACATGGACAGCTGGGCACGCCGCACCGGAATCCCCCTCACCACCGCAGAGGCGCTCGGCACCACCTACGCCCGCGCACACAAGTGGCTTCTCTCCCTCAAGTCCGTCCTCGTCCAGCAGCACGGCTGGCAGGACGCCGTGCCCGCCGACCCCCGCATGCTCTTCTCCATCGAGGCCCCGTCCCCGTGGCGCTCCCCGAGCGGCCTCCCCCTCAGCCCAAAACTGAAGCTCCAGCTCCCCATGCACGCCTCCTCCTTCTTCTCCCCAGAGCGCCGCGTCCAGTGGCAGATGGTCTTCCACAGCGACGTGTTCGCCACCCAGCGCCTCATCGTGCAGCCCGTCAGCGACATCCTCAACCTCATACAGTGTCTCCTCACCGGCGTCGTCACCCTCGTCTACGAGGAGCAGCTCCCAGAGGGCGTCTACACCACCACCCGTGGCCTCCCCTCCGTCCAGTGGATAAACGCCAACCAGACCGCGCTCCAGGAGGTGTTCGGCCGCACCCACTACAAGCAGCTCTGGAAAGCCTGCAGCGACCGCTCCGCCTCCTACAAGGTCGACGTCGAGCCCCGCCGTCGCTGAGCGCTTCTCCCGGGCTGGCCTCCCTTTGCCACCGCTCTTTGCATCCTCTGGCCCATCTGTGATCCGCCACCCTTTCAAACTCGCCTTGAGCTTTGATGTCGCATAGTTCTCATTACGCATTCTTCGCATAATTTCCACGCCGAGTGGGTAGTCGCCCTGGACTGTCGCCTACGCTACTAATTCGCTTTGCTCGCCCAGTAACTCTATTGCCATCAGTTTAATGTCCCTAGCATACCGTTCGTTTCGTCTACTCGCATAGTGCTCCCCTGTTGTCGCCGCGATAATTCTACATACACATATGTCACATGACCTCGCACACCCTTGCCGACGACCGTGATGTCCGACATTCTCTGCCAGAGCAGCCGCTGTGCGCAGGGCAACCCGCCCTCCAAGCTCGAGTGCCCGACCTGCAACAAGTACGTAGTCCGCACCGCGCACGTCTCGTCCTGCCAACCGCGCACAGGCTGGGCATACGCGGCTCTTTTTTCTGCCGCCAGGACTGCTTCAAGGCCAACTGTTGAGTCGCTCGCCGTTCCATCCCTTTTGGCCCTAATCCAACCCAGGGGTACCTCCAATCCGCTCCGTCCCCTGCCCTGACTTACTCCGACCGCCAGAAAACACACAGACTTGTCCACGATCTGGCACGTGCCCCTCCGTCAGGTAGGTTTCCTCTCCCTTTTGGCTAGCCGCTCCATCCACGCCGTCAGACGGTACATTCAATCCGTTCCCCAATTACTTCTACGCCGGCACCCTGCGTCCCGTCTATCCGCTGTCACCCTGCCGTCAGGTCCCCGATCACATACCACGACCAGACTATGCCGAACGCGACGACGGTAAGCCCTACCCCTCGCCCAGTCCCACCGGCAAAGACGTCTTCGCTTAGGTGTCCCCATCTCCGAGATGCGCACCCTGGGCCACGCTCCCCGCATCCTTTCTCCCGATGAAATCGAAAAGATGCGCACCGCCTGCCATGCAAGTCCAAACTCGTTTTCTTGCCCATCCCCCCGCCTTACCTCATTCTCTTCCCCCAGTTGGGGCGTCAAGTGCTCGACCTCGCCGCATCCCACGTGCGCCCGGGAATTACCACAGACGAGCTTGATGCCATCGTCCATCGCGCAATCATTGATCGCAATGCCTACCCGTCTCCTCTCGGTTATCGCAAATTTCCAAAATCCGTCTGCACGTACGCATCCCCCTTTCCCTACCTCCTAAACTCTCCTCACTCGTCCGACTTCAAGTTCCGTCAATGAGGTCATTTGCCACGGTATTCCTGACCAACGAAAACTGAGGGACGGGGACATCATCAATCTTGGTCGATCTGCCCACTTTCCTCGGCTGCCCAGTTTACTAACTCGGTCTCCTAGACATCTCCCTCTATTACCAAGGTACTCCCTCTCCAATTCCTTCTTTGCGTGCCGTTTACCTTGTCTCGTAGGTTTCCACAGCGATCTAAATGCTACATACCCTGTCGGAACTATCGACGAAGATTCAGCAAAACTGATTCGAACGACACGCGAGTGTTTGGACGCCGCGATGAGAATCTGTAAACCAGGCGCTCTATTTCGCGACATTGGAAAAGCCATGTTCGTTTCCCTCCTCCCCTGCTTTCCACCGCTCACTTGGGAATAGTGAGCCGATTGCAAGAGCCAGCAATTGCGCGGTGGTCCGCACCTACACCGGACATGGCGTCAACGACCTCTTTCACACTGCCCCAAACATACCCCATTATGCCAAGAACAAGGCAGTCGGAACCATGAAACCTGGAATGGCAAGTACCTTGCCTTGCCTTTCGGAACCGTTTCCTTGCTGACCGTAATTTTTAACCAGTGCTTTACTATTGAGCCGGTGAGCGCCACTGTGCACGGGAGCGACTGCGGCTGACTCGTGCAATCGTAGATGATCAACTTGGGTACCAATTGGGATACACAGCATTGGGACGACTCATGGACGGCGACTACCATTGACGGCAAAAGGAGTGCACAATTTGAGGAAACCTTGCTGTACGTGTCCGTTTCCTTGGTTCGGGGCTCGTGCTTATCGCCCAATAACAGTATAACCGAAACTGGCGTGGAGGTGCTAACGGCAGAGAAGGACTTTGTTTTCTGAGTCCAATCACATACAACGTACCCTACATGCGAATACAATGTGGTGGCAATACGTCCGCCGTCAAACTTTGTCCACTCTGTTCCTTGTCAGCGATGAACCTTTTTGTGTACACCCTTTTTTTTTTTTTACACGACGTGCATGAAAAAGTTGTCAGACACGTTTTTTTTCAAAGCCGCGCGTCACTTTTTTCCGCCTTTTCGCACATCACTTTATAATTGTTTTTTTTTTTTCTTCACACCCTTTTACTCTGCTGTGGCCCTCAAGCCCCGCAGATGTCCGAGTCCGAGCCCTACCTTCTCGTCGAAAAATGTGGTTCTTCACGCGGAAAGCCGATCTACGTGATCACCAAACATATCCCGTCAGTGCGCACGAAAGAAAAATAAAACGTCATTCATCGTTCACGCTTTTTTTGTTTTTGTTTTTTGGCGGGGGCGGGTTCTTTCTCATGTAGCGCGACCGATTCGTATCCGAACCGGACGGTACGTTGCCCCGTTTTCTTCTGCGCGCACCCGTTGCGCCCCCCATATGCGGAACGTTGACGTTCACAGAGGGAGATTAGATGCATGGACCTCGGTGGCGAAGCGCTCGGCGCGTTCAAAGCGAAGCAAGGCGGGTGCACTCAGATACAAGTGCGTCCTTTTTTTTTTCTTTTTTTCTTTTTTTTTTCATGGTCGATCCCGTTTTGATCTTAAACTTTCTTGCAGTTCTTCAACGAAATCGCATCCGGAAATCTCAAGTAAGCGCTCTTTTCTTACAACCGAGGGCATTACCCCAGTTGAGGACGGAAACCCCCCCCCCGCCAAAAGATGCACCAATTCCGAGTGTGGCATGGAGTTCTCCAAGGCAAGTCTCCGCGACAATGCCTACATTCAGATCCAGGGTCTACCAGCCTAATCAGAAGGCAAACTTGGCGGCCCTTTTTTTCCTTCTTGGTTCACTGGAAGTAAGACCTGGTGCCACTTCCTATCCTTGTCGGGTGGATCTCATAATGTATATATGAACACAAATCATGCCATTCACACAGACCCCATACATAACTACAACATAGTGTTCAGGTACAATCGCGCCTACTGATCTCCTCGTTCAAGCCCGCAGTCGCATTCGGAAAGGTCTCATTCCTGTCAACCGTCGCTATGCGTTCGACAGGGACAGAATCGGAAAGACTTTGCCTGCGTTGTCGTGGACGCATATGCAATGATTGGTTATCTGAAACCTGTACGCCCGTTGAACCGACACATGGACTAGCATGGTTAGTCGTCGTCATGCGCAGCCGCTGAATATCAGCGTAAGAGCCCTGACGACTACGGATCTTGCCTCTGAACGCATCATCGTAGGCGGGGAGATAGCTGATCACATGGTCATAATCTCCATGATCCTCATCATCGGACTCTTCGAGTCCCGGTGTTCCTGGCCGGCTGAGATCATGACTGGGCGTGTTCCCTCCCCATGCACTAGTCCCACGTTTAGCAGTGCGACTCCAACCAAAGAGGCGCTCATCCAGCCACGTCTGTCATCTCCATTGTATCAATCGGGCCATGACGATGGTTGCTTACTTACCATTGGATGGATAAGCAAGTTTCCTTGTGCATCTACTTGTCCCACGCTGCTCTTCCGTCGCCAGACCCCTGAATCAGTGGACGGGGGGGCGCTCGCCGGTACAAGAATGCGGAACTGTTCGAAGGATAAGATACGGAGCGGAACTACCACACCATAAGTGAGACACACCTGATCGAAATCATCCCACAACTTTGGGCCAAATTCATTAATGACATCCGCCACTTCGTTTGAAAGACGCAACCTCGTAGCCTTTAGATGATCCAGGTCCCTTTGTTGTCCGGGGATAAGGGCAACAATAAGAGGTCGAAGAGATCTGGACAAAGTTTCAATAGATGATTAGATCTACAGCCGCACTTCGCTTACTTGAAGACATCCATTCCGGCCTCGCCGAATTTAAGGGCAGCATAGTTCATGAAAGGAAGCAAAAAGATGACAAGGAACGGTGTGCACAGCTGTAGTGCAAAAGGAACACCTTCTTTCACAGCAATAACAGTGGCAAGGGTTGCATGGAGTGCGTACAAAACGGGAGTAATGCCCAAGGAAATTAGAATCTTCCATGTTGCGAGCACGTCACGTCCGGCAACCTTGACAACAGAAGCAGCAAGCGCCTCTGCGGAAACACAGTTTAGCAAGTGTTAAGACCAATCCTGGCACGTCCTTCTCACCTTGTGCCTTCCTTTTCGATATGATAGAGGCAGTAATAAATATCGGGGCATTCAAAACTACACCAGGCAGTGCCAATATGGTCCAGACCATCAACAAGGCAAGGCGATAAAGAAGGAGACCAAGGGTTTTCCAGCATGCCTTCTTGGCGCGCGGTACCTGATGTTAAGCTTATGAAAAGGCTACTCGACAGATTAAACTGAACAATACGTACCTGGTGATCGCGGAGGCCAAGATCTCTCAGGGCACGATTATACTTCAATACGTCTTTGCTGAGCTTCTGGACACGCGGTTCGTCCTTGAAATGTATATAACCTTCAAGGAAACGTCGATTCAGTTCTACCACTTGACCTAGCGTGAGATGTTGGCCAGGAGTCTTGTAAAGTCGCCGGACAGCCTGTATGAGCTGAGAACGTGATATAACATTTGACATGTGACAGAAAAGAAAAAGTCGGCAATCCTACCATAAGAGTGTCGTAGTCGGGGGCTCTGATAGTCACAGTCTTGAGACTGTCATAAATCAGGTCGAGGAATTTCGCAACTGCCTCACGTTTGCGGTTACCGCCTTCCTTGAACATTTCAATCAATTCTGTAGGCACGTCGAGAGCTGTTCCAAACTCCACAACGGCACGAGAACGAAAGCGATGGGCGTGGAAGTAAGAGAGACCGACGGGCACAATTTTAACTTTGACACTTGGATCATTGGCCATTGCTCCGAGAGCCATAATGGAGACGCCAGCTTTGAGAGGAAGCAAGTCAGTGCGATCATGACTTCCACCTGAAGTCGCGTTAGCGAAGTACGTCTGCATTCAATCACTCGAAACTGACCTTCAGGAAAGATTCCAATACAACCGCCTTCTGTCAACCTTCGGTAAACTCCACGGTACATCTCTTGCTGGTCAATAAATGGAAGTGTCTTGAACGCCAATCCATTTTTCCCCTCCGACTTGAGTTCTGCCAGCTTTTCTCTGATACGCGCCGTCCCTTTCCCAGTCTCGCCTCCAAACTCTTTCTTGATTCGAAGCATCGTGTCTGAGATGACTTCCACCACTTCAGCGGAGACCGAGTTGATAGATTTTGAAAGCATGATTTGCATTTTTGGAGTAAATTCGGTCTTGAAACGTGTCCCCTCTCCGATGACGAGACACGGGTCATCTGGGGACAAGGATACGACGCCCGTTCCGAGCTTTGCTTCGTCCGCTGCGCGGGCTACGGGTACTTTACAAAGCGTGAGTCCCACCAACAGCGTCGAACAAGGGAGGTGCTTACTGCTGTCCATCTGGCGAGCCGCGAAACCGATGGCCTTGCGCTTCAAGCTCTTGGCCGCTGTTAAGAATGCAACTCGACGGCGGGTTTCCCTGAACACTTCGAGGCTTAGGAGCAGAGGGTCAAGAAACTGCAGTGATAGTTCGCACGCGCAACAACAGAATGCATTTGGACACGGACCTGATTGTGGTGGGGTGCGCCGACAAAGATGACTGGGCCGTCGCGAGGGATATTGAAGGCACCACGAGGACGTATTTCCCTGAAGAATATCTGGGTGACTACCCTCCAGAACATCAGGGCTGTTTCATATGTGACTGCAGGCATTTTGGAGAGCAGTCGGTGTCGATGTCATGGAGAGAAAGAGGTGAGCTGCGCTGGCTCGGAGTCGTCGATGGAGACCGCGTATCAACACGGCCAAATTCAGCACCTCGGCATACCCGGCCGATATTATCTAGTCCATTTGCATACTCTACAGTGACCACGAGAATATTATATACTAGTCATTGTGGCTTACTTCCACCTCCAGAGGATCCGTTACTCGTCACGCTCGCCCGTTTGTACTGAAATAAGTCATGCAGCCGGTGCAACCTGTCTTCCCCCGGTGATCGTGGCGCATTCCCTACTTCCCGGACAGTGCCTGAGCCTCCCGTGCTCCCCTCATTCCCGTTCGCCTCGAGTTCTGCCACCAGCGCTCAGTATTTTGATGAGCTAGGGTGCATCGAATCCTACGTACTTGATAGCGTGCTTGCGACGGCGGCCGTCCTCTCCAGGTCCTCCGCAGCCCGGCTAGCCAGGGCACGGTTGATGTATTTCCGGAACGCTGGCCCGGTCGATTCAAGAAGTTTCTCCACCTTGGGTCGTTTGTGCGGATAGTTCTTCAGGAAATGGTGCAGTTCCGTAATTCCTTCCTTATGCATCGCGCCTGTTGTTTCACTGGATATGTGATTGATAATGGTGATAAGCTGTGCCTCCGGATCCGGCTCCTCTACAGGAGGCGAAAACCCATTGTGTGAGGATATACTTGGACTAGTCTGATGGCTGGGCGAAGAGCGGCGTTGGTTAGCTGTGCTGGATCCCGTCGGAGAAATCGGTCGACTGGAAGCAGCTGAATATGGCCGACTGATGGGATCTTGCGGGCTTCCACCTGCTCTTGTCGGGAGATCCGAAGGTTTTGATGTCGAATTGAGGATACGGTACACGTACGGGTACACGATGGTAGCGGACGGATCATCGAATGAAGCGGAAAGAATGTCGTACGCTTCATCTCCGTAGTGAGCTATGTGCTAGGTCAGGAAATCACGACAGTATGATCACATGAACATTGTACACACCAACCACATGCTGAATGATAACTTTGATCGTCCTTAACGGCATGTCTCCGCACGGAACCTTATTGGTTGCTCTGGCTCGCCATTCATTGGGAGGAACCGATTGGAGGAAATGTTCGATGGCGGGAAGGAGCTCGACTGGATCCAACTTCTGTTCCTTCAGATCTTGGGGGATGTTCCGCGCAAGCTTCCACACGCATTTGAGAACCAACTCAGCTACCCGTGATTCTTTCGACTCCGGTGGAGTACCTGCACTAGGGAACGGTTTGACGATCTGTAAGAGGAGAGCGAACAAGGAACTTGGGAGGATATTAACCTACAATGATCGCGTTAAATGCAACGGAAAACTAACCGGAAGATTGACATTCTACGGCTTGTCGCAAATAGGCGCAAAATGATCATATTGATGAACCGTGACAGATCCTTGACCTTAGTTACGCCGCTTTCGTCAGTTTCCAGAAGGCGTAGAGTGAGTTCTTCGAGTAAAGGCGTAAGGATTTCGACGGTCAACGATTCCGCCAAGAATGTATGGTCGCAAAACGTGTTCAGAGTTTGTATGAGGTGTTTAGCAAGCCTAAAATTTTCGTCCAGTAACAACTCCTCTGGCCTCTCAAATATGTGGGTCATTTGCAGCGTAATCGTCTCAATCAGGCCTTCGGTATGTTCTGCAAGGTCTCTGTATTCAAGGGAAGCGTGTCCTTCCTCAGGCTTCGTCATAAGGATCTTCTGTATCTTCTTGAGTGCGTCAACACTGCGTGAAGGGTCACTACTGAGGATACTCGATATCGTTATCGTGATGTCGTTGGCGGTAGCGGGGGGTGCATCGTCATCAGGAGGGTGATCTATTAAAGCATCAACAGCATCGTTGGATGAAGACGGAGGTGTTTCCGTTGTCCGGGGTTCGTTAGTTTGAGAAATGTATGGTAGCTCTGACAGTTCTTCAGCAGGTTGAATTGCGGCGTTGTTGGATATCGAGCGAACAGAGGGGCGTATTACAGAACGGGGTTGTGCCAGACGAGATGGGACCATGCTTTTGGGTCGCAGGCCTGATGCTGGTAGAGCGGATGGGATTCCAGAAGTACCTGTCGCGGACGCAGTGGTCATACCGGAGGGACTGGGCAACTTAGAAGGCCCACGAGGTGGAGAACTCGCTGGACCGGCAGTTTGCAATGATCCAGGAGAAAGGGGTGGTAACGACCGACCGGGCGAACCAGGACGTGCAATGCGAGACATCACCAAGGCGGCGGGACTTGCAGGTCGAGGTATTCCACCGGGTCTCCCAGTAGTTGGTGATTCTGGTCGGGAGCCCATGTTCGCCAAGCGAGCCACCTGCAAGGGTGGTGCAGGAACTTGGTGTTCTGGCGGGGCAGGACTACTTGGACCTGCAACGCGCCGGAGGCGCTCTTCAAGTTGTGTCTTGTCTTTGGGAGGGAGTGGTCCAACCAATGTCCATACCTTCTCTCCGACAAGCACGTATGCTTCACTATGAATTACACTGAGTGATGTTTTCTCTCAGACTAGGCACGGACATACCTCAGTACAGACAATGCTGATTTACGAACAGCCGAGTCTTTGTCGGCAATCATCGATCCAACGACTGGAAATGCTTTGGCAGGCTGATTGCACGCGCCCATTCCGTTACGTTTCAGTAAATTCGCGAGTTCATCCAATGCACCTTGCCTGGTTTTTGCCACCTTGGCTTTAAGTCCATGTTCTAGCAGCAAGTCGAAAACTCGACTGTATGCGTAGACTTTCGGCAAAGATTGTACGATGTTCTGGACACGTATACGCACAGGCTCACGCGCATCACCAAGCTGGAGGGGTGACGAGTTAGACATCGTTCATGCAATTGAACATATCAACCGCTTACCTTGTAGATAAACGTCGGGACAAAGCAAAGTGCTTCTGAATCCTCAAATTGAGCATCGATGCTGCGCAAGAAGGACACGATTGCCTCGATAACATCTAGGCTCTTCGAAGTCAAATTTGACTGCGGTTCATGAGCCTTGATAGAAACGTATTTCAACGCGAGATCGGAACATGCCAAACCAACTGCACGCGTATCGTCAATAGGAATTCCGTATTTATTTTCTCCTGATGCGGCAGCCAAGAAAAATTCTTGCACAACCGAAAGCCCAGAGACGTGATCGTTGACCGCGTTGTGATCATGACTGAACAACTGGCCGATTAGCTCTTTTGATACGTGCGGTTCCATTTGATGTTGCAATAGATCTGCGAGATCCTTACGCGTCGATCCAGCGTCATTGACCCATTTCTGAAGGTCCTTGGACAATCTCGCGCGTTTCGCCTCCATGTTCATACTAGAGAAAGGTAGCGAACCTAATGTGGCAGAGGTAGCAGCTTTTGCGGCTGGAACACCAACACCTGGCCGCTTTAGTCCAAACTTTCCAGAGGGTTTAGTTGCATTTAAAGGTTCTTCAACTTGTTCCTCTTTTGGTTCAGGTTGAGCCGTGCCCTGAGGCAACTTCCTTCTGACACCACTAGGTTTACATGGAACGCCAGACGACACAGGAGCTGTTGGCGGTGGAGAAGGCGGAGAAGGGGAAGGTGTTAGGGAAGGTGGAGCAACAGCAGTAATGACCGAGGGCTTTGCGACCGGCTTTGCAGGGGGTGCGGAAGCCGGTGGAGGTGCAGCCAGATCTTTGGCGGCTTGAATCACTGGGACGGCAGTTTTACGGGATGCCGGTTTGAGCGCACTCGTGTGTGCCATGACCTTGTCGAAACCAACAAAGGTGATCAAAAACGGTAGGACCGCTTGAGCACCTTTTCTGATATCCGCGTTGCGGTCGTCCAAGCAAGAAACCACAGTGCCGGCCCAATTACTCAAATCGAGTGAAGACGAAGGGGGGTTTTCTTTTAGATAATCAGAAATCCATCCTAGAAGCGACGCCCGCTGCGTAGGATTTGTCGCCTCCAGCGCGGTACCCAGGAAGTGAACCATGGAATCCATGCCCTCACATGCATTTGCTATCGCCGTCAAGGTTTGGATGGCAGCCGCTCTGACTGGCGTCTTCTGGTCCGAAAGCACGGTCGCTACTGGGACGACAAACAATTTAGTGTGTTTGTCGAAGGGCTTCCCCATGCCCGACGCAATACGTGCGACGATATCGAGAGCGAGGGATTGCACCGCCTTGTTGGTGTCAGTTACTCGAGCTTTGAGGACTTGCGCAATTTCGCCCATCGTTGGTTTCAATCGTTTGTTAGCACCTTGATCCAGGATCGCTTGCAATGTCTCCAAAGCTTCTTTTTTGGTCTTCCAAGCATCGTTCTTTGCATCTGCGAGAATAGTAGTGCCCTTGAGTAATCCATCAAGCTCTACCCTGGGGAAAAGATCCTCCAGTGGATCCACCGCGCCTTTACTTCCGGTGGCGGACGTTTGAGCAATCGAAGCAACATCGGCGGATGTCCGGCTTGGCTGTGGGGTAGGAGTGCCTTCGACCTTATCAAACTCGCTCTGGATTGTACCCAGAAGCTGTGGGTTGATATCCTCCAAAAAATCTTTGATTCCTGTGTAATTCAACATCAAGTTCTGTGGCGTTGTCGCGGAAAGCCAAGGCTTACCTGCACCTGCAAAAAGTTTTACTGTAACGAGTGCCTTGGTTGCACTGGTGCGTACAGAAGCATTGGAGTTCTTCAAGGCGGTTTTAAGAAATTCAATTAGGTTACGAAGTGAGAGTCCCGCAATTCCAAACTCGAGAACCGCGGTATCCACCCAAGTCAATGCGTCGGCAAGGACTTTGGGTGCTTTCTGTTTACCCAACGGTTCATATGCTAAATTGGTCTGCCTAAGTGTTCGGTGGCCGCATTGAGAAGAGAGTGCGTCGCACCTTGATTGAGCACAAACTGCAAGGATGTTTTCTCAGCAAATGTTAAAAGTGTGTCTCCAGCGGGCTTCTTCAATTTTGCATCACCCAGTTTTTCGCTCAAATGCCCGGTTGATAGCGCCACACACGATTTGCAAAAAGACGGGGAGCTCTCAGCAAGAATGTTGAGGATACCGTACAACTTGGCTGAAACCTGGACGAAATAGGTATTCAGCGAATTATCAGCCCTGGAATGAGAGAATATACCTGAAAGTTTTTTTCTGACCAGCCTTTTTTCGCAATTGCTCTTACAACGACCTCCGCATCTACCTCTTGTGCCACCCCTTCAAGCCAAGTTGTCATTTCTTCGCACGCGGCAAGCCGCGCCTTCCAATTCGTGTCTGCGAGCCCTTCCATGACAGATCCCGGAATAAGGTCAGCAGCGAGTGCTTCGGCGTCCTCCGGGGTGTGCTTGTATTTGAATGTATCAAGCGTGCCTGGCGCAGCTGGTGGAGGAGGTTTTGCACCTTTGCCAGTGGCCGCGGGTACTGCTTTCTTCACCGCAGGAGCAGAAGCAGCAGGAGTACTAACTTTGGAAACCCCGTCAGCGGGTGCCTCGCCATTGGATTGCCCCCCCTTCTTTGCCTAGAGCACTTCAGTAAGAATAACTCGTAAATTTCCAATTTCGTACCAGAAGTTTTGCAGGCGGCTTTTTCTTTGGAGGCCCGTCCTGTTGAAGTGCTTCCTCAGCAGCTGAGGGAGATATTGGTGAATCAGAAGGCGCTTGTGGTGATACTTTTGCAGCAGGTTTTTTCTTAGGCGGTTCCTTCGCAGCTGCTGGCGGTTTTGGCGGCCCTGCGGCCCCAGCTTTGCATTTCACTGTGGCTTTCTCGTAAGCTTCTTTGACTTTTGCCTTCCGTACATCTGCCAACCCATCTATCAGAGCATTGAGCGGCCTCTCTCCGACCATCTTCATCAATGTTCCTAAACATGTAGCAGCCTCATTGCGAGCGCCTTCAAAGCTGTCCTCCAAGAGAGCAGCAAGAGGATCTGTGAGTAATTTGATCTGTGCCGGTAGGACTGGACTTGTGGATGTCGCGAGACAACGTGCAAGAAACTTTAACGTCCCTTCCTTGACTTGAGGGTTTTTATTTCTTAACGCTGGGAGCAAGTCAGGTAATATGTCGGGCAGAGATGTCTAGAGATTCACGATTACGGAGGAATGTCAACTAGAAAACGCTTAGATGCTCACGGTCGTGAATACGGCATCTAGTGCGGCCCCTATAGCGTCCGTAACGTTGGCCTTCCTCTCCTTCAGGCGTTCCAACATTGGAGGGACCACCGCCTCCCTAAGTCTTCCAAACGGGTTCATTATTCCCTTGGCAAGTCCCTCCATAACATTGGCGGCCGTCATAACACAGTTGATGTTCGCGTCTTTATGTATACATGTGGCCAAGGATTTTGCGAGCTCCGCTAACTCGGGTGCATCCCGAATTCGGGGTGTGGCATTAACGAGCGCGAGCAAGTCGTCCAGTCCTTCTTTTCGCTCTTTCCATTTCGAGGACGCGAGATTAGCATGCAGATTCGATGGAAATTTGGCCACAATGTCAACAGGCTCCGCAAGGCTGCGAGGATCAGGGATCTCCAGTTCTGTTCAAAGACGGTAAGAAGTTACCAATCCATGCAAGGATTGCCTACCTGCTGTTGCACCAGGATCCGCGGCATCCCCATCAACGCCGGTATTTGCATTGGCTTCAGCTTCCCGTTGTTGTTCCCTTGTCATACGGCTGGCTTTGAGCGTACCCTTTCCTCTTCCTTCCTTTTCCATGCCCTCGAATGCTTCCTGCAGCTCCTTGACTTGCACTGGCTTAAGCTCAGTTATCCATGGATCGATCGCTGGTCCAATGTACTGATATAACACGTGTGCAAGTTGAGTGCCTTCGGCACGGACGTTCTTGTCCGCATGGGCAAAGATCTTGGGTAGTGTTTTGAGAACTGGGGCGGGTGGCGTTACCTGCGTCCCAAACGCTCTGCGGACAACTTGGTGATCAGCACGTGGTGAAAATGACATCCGTTAACGACTCACTGAAGGACCTCCTTCAGCGCAAGGACACAAGCCGCAACCGTCTTGGGCTGTTTTGCGGCAAGACCAGGAATGATATCCGCCTAGCAGGAGGTGAACCTGATCAGATTGACTATTCCGAAAGCGACTGACCGAGGGTCGATCACACGCACCACCACCCCCGCACCAGAATTCTCCACTTCCACGTATTGCAAAATAAGGTCTATTGCTTGATTCTTGGTCCCCGTCCTGGCAGAACCAAGACACTTGTCAACCAAGGCCGGGACGACAGCGTCTCTCGTTTTGGCGGCGGTCTCGCCCGCAAACTTGGCCAACGCTACGAGGCATTCTAAACCTTTCTCTTGAGCCACCGCATTCGAATCGGTTGCTATCTTCTTGAGGAGATCGGAATTGGATATGTAAGGTTTGAACGCAGGGTCGGTATCGGACGCAGTTGTCTGGAATGTCTTGATGAGAGACTCGTAGCCATTGACACGCGCTTTCCAGTTCTTGTGGGCGATCCTTTCCGAAATTGGGAGCGAAGAAAAGTCTTCTTCCTGTGGAGGGGGCCCGTCCATGTCCGAGAACAGACTTGGGCTTGCAGCACGTTGCAGTCAGAGTTGAACGCGCTCCTACTTGCTAGTTCCGATAAACCCTTGGTCGCGTGATTACGTAATTGAAACACAGCACGTGACCGATTATATTACCGCGCAACTAGCGTCAACCCAACGTCCGTGACGAGATCCCAAACTTGCTCTGCCTCCACGTCCAGCGTGCACTCTTCGCAACGTCGCAACGTCGACATCGACGTGGAATAACGCTGAAACGCACCCTCTTGTTCCTCCTTCATTCCAAGGTTGTGAAATACCACCATCAGTAGCCTCTGAACGTCTGATGCAGCTTCGAGCATCGAAAGCCGCACATAATCAACCTCTGCCTTGAGCAAGTGTAGTAAAGCGTCCCGAAGTCCCGTTTCTGTATACCAGCAGACGTTCCACTGAAGCCGTCATCGACAGTCAAGTGCGTACCTTTTGTATCCGAAGCAGCAATGATACATCTTCCCAGCGTGTGACAAGCGAATGCACGGTGTTCCAACTCGTGACCGGTTAGAATCTGTCGGACTAGTCAACTTTGTCTGGCGGGTCCGAAGGATGACCCACACCTCACCTGAGGTAATATCTCCTCCAGCAGCCGTTGGCAGTGTTTGGTCATCCCAAATTCCAAGCCAATGTCCGCGAGAAGTATGGTCCCAACTCTGTACAAGGGCAATCTACCTTGAAATTCAGCATGCCACAGCGATTGAAGCAGTGGTTGGATAGCTGTGACAGCTTGTCCCCGTCGCTGTCAGTAATGTGAATTTAAAATTACTTCCACATCCCAATGCAGTCGCGTACGCGGGCATCCATCACCTGGTGCAATTCGCTACTAATGGGGGGAAGTTGAGCCACGCTGTCGCCAAAGAAATACTCCTTCGTAACAAATGTTGAAGACGTCGGCTGGCGGGGCAACAAATAATCACGGAAAAACTTGCGCTGACTCCTGTACGTATATGGAATTAGGCAATCATTCGAACATTTAAAGCATACTCAGATCCACTGACCTCCGACTGCTTCTCAAAGCCAATATATGCCAGATCACGATCGCCCATTCTTGATAGTGATTGAGTGAAAGACCCCGCCATGTCTCTGGATGAAGAAGCAGCGCTAATGCAATTTGAAAAGATCCAGCCCTAGCCAACTGTTCCAGAACGCATGAAATGGCATTAACGACCAGTCACGTTGCTCCACGATGTCAACTGACCCTGTAAGCCCGATTAAGCGTGACATTCAGACGGTTAGGGTCGTCATCCCCAGACTTGGCGAACGCTAGAACGATCGATTCTTCAACTTCTGCGAGGTCATGACATCCTAGAAAGTTCGTCTAAGCAAAGCTGGTAAAACAGTGACTGTCAAGCAATGTATACCCAATGTACTCCATAAGATAGCTTGCATCGCATGCTGTCCGAGTAACCCTGGCTCGCAAGATGCCGCTTTCTTGAGATCAACCCAATGGTCGTATAATCCGATGGCTTGCGCGAGTTTCTCAAAACACAGGGTCAGGGGCTGGCCCTACGATCGATATGAATCAACCATCAATATACCAAATTTCAAAAACGGTACACTTTGAGGCTGCAAGAGTTTGGCGACATCAAAAAGGACCTCTGATGGGTGCAAGTCTGGCTGGATTTCATTTAGTAGAAGCATGTCGTCCGTGGATAAATCTGGAGGCAAGCGATGCAGTATGCTGCTTTAAGTGATCAGCACCAGCAAGGCAGAGTCTGTCGAACCAACCTGATACAGTGCTGCAACGTGATGCGATCCCCACTAGTGCGTGCTACTGCGATCGCTTCTTGTAAAAGCTGATAAGTGTACGCTCAGACAGTGAAGTGGCTCTCGAGCTGGCAGCGGACCTTGCGAGCGGCGGGGTACTCCTTACGTACGTAATGCAACCGTACGAGATTTAGGAGGGCGTGTTGACGAATTCCACTACCAACGAATGACGACTGTCAGACTATACACGAGGAGCTTGACACATACGAATCATTATGGTCATGAAAGCGTTGCTCAAAGTATCTTCGTAGATTTTCGGGGCCAACGACATCGTCGCCTGTTGAGCGACCTTTCTCCCAGCTCGAAAAGTAAAAGTTCATATACGACTGAAGGAGGCCTGTCTAGAAAAACCTACAGATCCCAAGGTTTTGAGCGAGCCGATGATTTCAAATCGGAGTTCGTCTTGAATATCCAGATGTCGCCGGTGAGAGTATCTTTTTCCACTGAACTATTACCAGCCTGATTGTCTCCAGTGCACCATGCTTGGTAGTCCTTTTGTAGTTGCATTACTCCATAAAATGAAAGCTTGATGAAGCTGACGAAACAGCGACGGCAAAAGTAGCCAAAGATAGAGCGGCGGGCCTGCTCGACGTCGAGTTAGTGGATGACGACATAAACCGACGCGCATACAAGGATGGTGGGCTGATACAAGGAAATTCTTGTGAGCGTTCGAAGGAAGAGTCGAATCATGTACACACCTCATCGTCAGCTCTGTCCATGAACAAGGCAGGCGTACCTAGGAGAGGATTAGATCAATGGCGCGACCGTGTCCGCGACGCACTGTGAAAAAAGCTGGTCAGCTGGTCTGCGCTGGTGAGTTGGCTCGGCTTCACAAGGATCGGTGAGACGGACGACGCAAGGGACGAAACGGGGGTCTTACCACTGCTTCCAGGGCGGCGAGGAGGTTCCGGACATCGGTGGAGTCGAGGTCCGGCGCGGATCTGAGCACGCAGATGATCTGTTGGTGTGATTTTGGCTGGACGACCTGGCGAAGAGTGAGCCGGGCGGTGCGAGGGAGCGGTGTGCGCACCTCGGAGACCTCGAGGAGCAAGAAGCGGTAGACGAACAAGAGAAAGCTGGGTGGGAGATTGCTGCGAAACTCTTTGAACACGAGCAGAAATACGGCGACGAGGTCGATGTGGTGCGGACGGAGGACGTGGTGCACCGGCGGAGGCGTCCCAGGCTTGTACTCCGTCGACATCGTCGTCGCGGACCAACTTGCAGTCTTCCTCTTCCGTCCACATGCGCCGCTCGACGTCGAAAAAAAGAGCTGCACAGACACTCCCAGCGGTGAGCAACCTCGTGTGCTCCCTCACAGACGCGCATTTACGCCCGTTGCAGCGTCCAGCGAAAAAACAAAAATCTACACCCAGCAAGTACATCACCATCCCCGCCACTGCCGACGGTGATGTCCACGATGCCGAGCTTTCGCAGGACGACGCGGTCTTGCTGGACGAGTTTGGTGGCAATATCAATTTCCTCGCCACGCTGGATCACAAGGGCATAGCAAGGTACTTTGCCCCTAGACCCAGTTTCTATCGACGATGATCTGTTCCTCTCAGGAACAAAAAGGAGACTCGGCGCCTCCACCAACTTCACAAGCCCATCCGCAAACCCAGGGTCGACGATCTACCCTCCCTCGATTCCCACAACGAGGACTCGGAATCATGGGACACCGACGTGGGGGATTCTGATGCAGAGACCCAATCTGACGATGCGTTTTTCCCCAAGGGCGACTCCGGAGAAGAACCTCCATCTCCGGTCAATCTAGATTCTGATACCGAGATGCCTTACGAGCGTGTTCCCCGGCGGCCCAAAGGCCCAGAGCCAGACAAGCGTCGCAGCATACCTGGTCTTCCGATCAAGCTCTCAGATGGCCGGATTCAAGCTTCAGAAAAAGTGACCGTGGCACCAGTGCAGAGTGATGACAGTGAAAGTATCCAGGACTCTGAATCCCCCCTACCAGCGCCTTCCACAGTAGAGGACGTAGCCACTGGTGCTCGTTTTGGTCGACCCGCAGTCGTGGACGTGATTGGGAACAGCTCGCGTAAAGCTAGAATTCAGGGCGCAAAAGACCAAATAGCTGGCATTTGTCAAGATATAATCGCCGACCCGGAAAACAGTGTTTGTTTGTTTAATTCAATGTCCCCGTTTCTCGTCTCATTCGTCACCTTAGCTTGGTCTACTTCGTCGACTGCATACCTTTAGTTTGGAGACAATCACGACTCCGTCGCACATGGAACCGATTAAAAATGACCTTGCCATACGCAAGCTAGCCATCCTCTCGCAACTCGCGGTGTTTAAAGACATCATTCCTGGATATCGGATACGCACGCTAACGGACAAGGAAAATGCAGAAAAGGTTAGCCAGATGGTTGCGCGAACACGTGAATGGGAGCAAGGCCTTGTTCTCGTGTATCAGTCCTATCTCCGCGCTCTTGAAGCCGAACTCAAAGGTAGGCATTCTTTGCGCCGCCTCGTGTTTCTGTTTCGAGCGTCCATTACAGCGAAGAGCGAATTGGCCGATGTCGCCCTCAAATGCATGTGCTCCCTAGCCTCAAATGTCACCCATTTCAACTTCCGTGTAAACCTTGTCGCATGTATTGTGGCGCGATTGAGCAAGAAATCATGGGTTGAGGTAAGCTTCTTTTCAGTATGGTCCAACTTGAAAGCCTACCTTAGCGCGAATCCTCAGTTGTCCGATCTGTGTTTGAATACTATCATCGGCATCTTTAGAAATGATCTTACCGGCGAACCTTCTCTGGAAGCCGTGCAATTGTTAAACCGCATGGTCAAAGAAAGACACTTTAACGTGCACCCAAACGTTCTCACATGTCTTTTGCACCTACGCCTGAGGAGCGAACTCGATGTGCGAGCCTCGGATTCCAGGGCCGACAGTGAAGACAAGTACGCGAAGGGAAAAATGGCGAACCGTAGGAGCAAAGGTAAATCGGTAGACCTGCCTCATTTGAGCAAAAAGGCCAAGAAGGCCCTTAAAGAAAAAAAAGAAATTGAACGCGAGGTACGCGAGGCAGAAGCGGAAGTGGACAAAGAAGAGCGGGCCAAGAGGGTAAGTGTGGAAGAAAAACAGCCTCTTCCAATGCCTGACTAGCGTGGCAAAAGCATACAGAAACCCTGAAGCTTCTTTTTGTGTTGTATTTTCGAATACTCAAGAATACTCATCCGACCCCCCTTCTGCCGGCAGCTTTGAGGGGTATATCCAAATACGCGCATCTCGTCAACGTTGACTTCTTCAAGGATCTAATGCAAGTTCTGAAGAATCTTATTATGCGGCCAGACTCTGACGACATCGGCTCGCACGCTAAAGACTCGCGCAGTTTTTCGGACCAGACCATAGATATGCAACATCGCTTGTTGTGTATTGTGACGGCGTTTGAGTTATTGTCTGGTCAAGGTCAATTTCGCTTTGCAATTTCCTTGTGAGACATGCTAACACGTGTCGGATCTCGAACAGGCGAAGCCTTGAACATCGACCTCGGTGACTTTGTCAATCACTTGTACGCCGTCATACTGCCAATCAGCGAGCTGTTACAAGTCGATGACGTGCCGTCTGTCTCGGAGTCCGGTGCGACGCAGCAACCGACTATCACGGACATGTTGTTCCGGGCGTTGACCATCGTATTCTCTCCGCGAACTACGGGAAACTCTTTGCCTTGGCGGTCGGCAGCATTTGCCAAGCGGCTTCTCACTGCTTCATTGAATTGGACACCTCCGGTGGCGCTTCGTGCCCTGGATTTCGTGGAAAGCTTGGTTATAAAGGAACCGAAACTTGAAGCGCTATTATCCACGGACGATCGGCATGTGGATGGAGTATATCTACCGGAAGTGGACGATCCTCAGCTAAGCCATTCGTTTGGAACGTCGTTTTTCGAACTGTTGCATTTGCAACGTCGTCACTATGATTCTCGTATTCGAGAATCGGCCCGTAGGCTCTCTACGTATACCCGAGCGTAACGATGATTAGACGTACTATGTGTCCACAGTGACGTTGCCGAATATCTACACTACTTCGTGCTGTGAAAGATACAAACAAAGCGCGACCGATGAAGACGAATGATTAAATCGTAATGAAAAGGATCCCGGGACAAAAAAAAGAGTTCACAGAAGACAATATCCAGAGAGTCAGGAGCAAAACAAATACAATGGTTCCATGATGAATGTCCGAGCATGAGGACGGTCATGAAGGTCATGAAAGCAGAGAAGGCATATGTGGCATGAACGCGGCCGAGTATGACGACGCGGCGGAGAAGGTGGTATCCGCGTTGATTGCTGACAAAGCATAAGGAAGAGACGTTTGCGTGGGGATGCTGGAACGTGGTATGCATTGCCCGGGCATATGGGTATAGGTGGGCAAAAGGGAGTCGGTGTGGTAAGCAGATTGAGGACTGGGTGACCTTTCCTGCCGACCATGGTACTTTTGGATGCCGACAAGCTTCGCAGCAGGCGTAAATTGTCCTCTGTCCAAGTCATAAAAGATGTGCGCGAGAACTTGTTCGTTGACGATGATTTTCTGCTCGATACGGGCCGGTGAGGCTGTTACGAGGCACGTGGTGAGCATGAGGTCTTAGTCAAGCAATCGGGCGGGGGAACACTCACCCGAGTCAAGCCACCGACTGCGGCTAAGCAGCGAGTCAGGGAGAAGCAGTGTAGCGCTTTGGAGCGAATCGTCACCGGTTGGCTGGGTCGACATGAGGGAACAAAGGTTGCTCTCCCGGGAGGAGCACTGGTCGCGGACGAAAACGGCAGTGGAGCATCTAACGTTGACAGAATGCCGCATGGTGCAAGAGACAGAGCCTTGAACGCCGTGTAATGCTGGGAAGGACGGAGTCTCGATGGGTGGAAGATGCAACTTGATTCTCAGGGCTACTGCCGGAGACGGGTGGACGAACGGCTGTGTAGAGGAAAGGAGAGCATCCACAGGAATGGATAGGGTGGGCATGCCCTCTGCCCAGAGAGAAACTCTGGTTAGTCCAATGGGAGTGGAAGTGGACTCTCCGGCGAACAAAGAAGACTCGGTGAATAAGAGTGGTGAATCGGACAGACTGGGCTGGTGGGATGGCTCCGGGGAGTACTGTGGAGTAAAGTCCAAAGATTGATCAATGGCGGTGTAGAGGCCACCCGGGCAGGATTGGGTTGCCGAGGGCCGACCGAGATCGGAAGTCCAGTAGGAGGAGAGAGGAGAGAGTCGGCGAGAGTCGGACCGATGGCAGTCGGAGGCTGAGAGGGATCGGATACGGCGACCATCGTCATCGACTCGGGAGGGTCTGAAGCTGTGCAAAAGGGAGAGCTCCGTGGTGGAACTCACGGTGGGACTGGAGCCGGATGCAAGAGACCGGGGCGGGCAAGAGGAAGTAGCCGAGCCACCTGAGAGATCGGATGCCGGGGAGTGATCGTCAAAGAAACCGACGGGGAATTCGGAGGGGTCTTCGGCCTTGACGGACGGGGGGAGGGCAGTTTCGAGGAAGAGCTCCTCGCCACCTGCGACGAGATGGTATTCTGGGGGTGGGTGAGTGGGAGTGGGGAAGGGAGGAATGGGAACTACCTGGCTCGCCCTTCCACATGTTGCGGAGGACCTGAATGTGGCTTGCGACCTGCTTCTTTGAGCGTTCGACACCGTTCTTGTGGAGATAGTCGACGAGGAACTGGTTCCTCCAGCGGCTGCGTCCACGGGAGTAGGTTGCCCAGGGAGACTCCCAGTAATCGCGGAGACCTGATGGGAAAGAATGAGAGAGAGAAGAGCGGTGGGGGGAGAGACGGGCCTTGGACGAATATGCGCTCGATGTCTTCTGGCCACACTTCGCTGGAGCCGTCCTTGAGGAGCTTCCTGTGCTTGCGCTGGGGCGTGAGGGACTTTGCGGGTGCGTCGGAGTCGTAGAGGACGGAGAGCCTGGCACGCATGGTGGAGGGGATGGGGGAGGGTGGAGAGGAGGAGAGGGCGTCGCCGGTCTTATATATGTGAGACAGGAGGGGACGTTAGAATAGCACACACTCGAAGGCTAAAGATCCGGTTTGGCATGAAGGACCCGTTGGCTCGGATACCTCTAATTGAAAAATGCCCTGGTGCTTGGCGAGATACGGATCGGGTGCGTGGGAACTTGTACCTGTTTGCGGCAGGACCCAATCATCACGTCACATCACGTCACATCACGTCACATCCTGTCACACATTAGAGTTCAGCCCACGCGGAAATGGAAAGAGGCCGCCACAGAAGCGGAGTGAGAGGGTGGGAGACGAATCGGGAGATCTAAGCGCCGGTCTTCTGGCCATGCCCACTGATCTGGGGGCCACCCTTCTTTCCGGGGTCGCTGCGCCTCCGCTGTCTGGAAGCTGCCACTCCCCTCGTCCTCCGGCAAGCGAGCCGGTAAGCGTCGGAGCTCAAACTGCCCCGTCGCCGATCGAACAGAGCCCGCCCCCACGCCACCCCCGACAGCCCCGCCCCGCCATGGCCGAGACACGCGCATGGCTGCGTCAGAACGCCGCCTCGTACGCCGACCGCGATCGCGTCTGCGTCGACGTCGACGCCGCCCTCGCAGGCTTCCCCGCCCTCCGTCCAAAGTCCGACGTCTACAGTCAGTCGAGTGCGCTCTCCTTTGTCCTTGGTTGATCGCCTCCGCAGCTTACGACGATGGCCGTGCCCATCTCCTCCTTTGTCTCCACGGCCTTCTTCCAATATCCTTCAGGGGCTCCTCCTACAACATCCCCATCGCGATCTGGCTCGCGAAGGACTATCCTCGCCAGCCCCCCCTCTCCTATGTCATCCCCAACAACGACCTCCTCGTCCACCCCGGCAGATACGTCGACCCCAGCGGCCGATGTTCCATCCCTTATCTCCTCGACTGGCCCCGGAAGCCCGAGGTCCGTTCCTGTCCCTCTTCCTAATCCAGTCCCCCCGCTGACCCCTTCCAAGCCCTGCAATATAGCTGCCCTCCTTCGGGCCATGCAAGATCACTTTTCTCGTTCGCCCCCTCTTTATGCCAAACCCAAATCTTCTAGTCCCCGTCCAGCCCCTCAGCCCCTCCCCTCCACTTACCCACGCCCTCCCCTAGTTTCTCGGCCCTTGTCCCCTCTGCAGAATCACTTTGATGATCGGCCCGCATTACCACCCAAACCCATCTCGTCCCAGTCGCCTCCCGTGCCCCCGCGCCCTATCGCTACGCCAACGTCTTCTTCCCTTTCATATCCACACGTATGCCCATATTACTCTAAAACGCTATCCTCTTTCCTCAACCGTATTTCCATATCTAGTCTGACCTCTACAATCGCCCGCCGCCGCCTTTGCCCCAGCATCCACGTGTCGACATCCATACACCGCAACATCACCCATCAGCGCTTCCTCCCGATGGAAATGCCGCGCGATCACCCATCGAACTGTCTAGAGAACTGTCTTCTTCCACCAATGCTAATTTCCGCACATCCGTACCTTCCGCCGCCCTCGATACTGTGCCCTATCCAAACGCACAAAGTCCGGCTCCAACCCTTGCCTCGAATCACTCAACCCATCTTCCCCTGCCTCCACCGCCGGTCCGCCCTCCACCCGACCTGCCGAATATCCCACGCCTAAACTTACTTGATGACGAATCGCCTATCCCACAGCCTTCTCCGGCTCCAACACCGCCACGCCCCCCGAATCCAGAACTGCTCCAATTGCACGCCCAGGTCCAGGACAAGATACGATCAGAGTTTTCTTCCCTCTCCCAGGTTATGCGCTTGGAAGCCGATCGGCTACGTGCCCAGCAGGCAGATCTTCTTGCCGGCGAACCTGCCATCCGGGACGAGATGGCGCGACTAGAAGCCGTACGAGATGTCTGCCGTAATGTCGCAGCAAGGCTGCGAAGCACTGTTGAGCAAGCAGAACGTAATCTCGCCGAGTTGCGCCGAAGGGGCGATCCGGGTGTAGATGAGCTGGTCTGCTCCACGAGCATTGTCCACAACCAGCAAGTGTACTCAATTCTTTCGGTAACGGCTCACCGACGTGGTTTCAGGCTGATTAATCTGGTCGCGGAGGACAACGCGATTGAAGACACGATTTACCATCTGCACAGGGCCCTGAATAGTGGTCGTATCGATCTAGAACGTTTTTTGAGGGTGAGGGTTATTCTCTTGGTTGGTCACATGGCTTGCTCATATCGGATAGACGACGCGCGTGCTCGCCGAGGAGCAGTTTATGAAAAGGGCGCTCGTAGAGAAGATCCAAACGGGGATGCCGATGGGGATGAGCATGCCCTATACCTAGACATATTTAGCAGTGATGAGATTCAGATGGCATGTCTAGACTTGGGTCGTATGGGTGCTCGGAGCGATAGTTGCCAAATGCGCCATGTTCTGGACCACGCGCCCAAGTGGGGACGGACCCTCGCCAGCTGTAGTGAAAGTTTGTCAGGACGGCGCTGTGCTGCGTGCGACAAGAGAGTGACTGATTGGTGGCAGCTGTTCCTGGGGGGAACAAGTGCGCCCTTCCGTCGGCAGTGCGTGCCTCCTTGCAATTGTTCCCAGTCCGGATCCGGATCTTCAACTAGGTTCCGAGTGGGAAAACTGGGCGTATCCATTCATCGAACCACTTTAATTAACTGCCTTCATGACCGGGTCAAAGAGAAGTTGTCTATACTCGTAACTTTTTCCAAATAACGACACCATGACAAACCTCCCTATTCCATCGTACTATGGGTCAAGGGGTCCCTGTCAGCCAATATATTCCCGACCCAAGCTGCGACGCCCTCTCCCGCAGATCAGGCGACCCGGCCCTCACCACCCTTTTCTGCCCCGATTTCAACCCTCTTCCGATACTCTGGCCCCCTTCCCGCGCTTCCTACCCACCTCCATACGCGGTGTTCATCGCCACCGTGTACCTCTTCCAAATTGACCCTGACGTTCGCGTTACCTTCTACGACCCGCTCCACCCGGTCCCACAACCTTTTCCTAGCGGATATTGAGTGCTGCTCTTGCAGAATAAGATCACGGAGCTGAAGAGAAGACAAATATGGTTGGGGTGCCGTCACCGGATCCGTGTGGTGTGCAAGCTCCTGGTTACGCAACGTATCAAGTGCAATTTGCACTAGTTCCGCGACACGCTTCTTCTCTATTTGGCGTTGGGCGCGGCTCCGTCGAAAGAAGAAGACCATGCATGTACACGCACATAATGCTGCATGAGAAACGTTAGCAACGGCCACAAGGCAACAACCGCAATACAGTTTCCTCACCAAAAATAGTTGCTCGCCATCGTAACCACACTTGTCTGAATTTTACAGTGAGCTGGCAATTCAGGGTTAAATTGGCAGTCTTGTGGGCCAGATAACGGTGCCCACTGCACCACATTGAGTGACGTGATAATCGGGATCAGACAATTAGTGATCGGGAACTCACGACATGTTCTCCCCAAATACAACGCTTCCCCACTCGACGAGCTGTTGTATCGCCTCGTTAAACGTATCGTCAAAAGTGTCGAGAAGGTGTGGCTGCGGAAACAAATATATCTATATCACTAATCGCGTATCGGAAAGTAACAAGTCCACATACCGCTGTTTTCTTCCTCATCGTCTCCTTCAGAACATCGACTTCCAAACCCCACTTTCTGGCTTCACCTCCTTCACTATCGGATATCGTCACCTGGGTCTCCTCACCGCCGGCGCAAACTCTTCTCCCACGTTCCTGACCGAGGAGGGCTTCGATCGCCTTCCCCAAGGCGCCAATATTCCTCTTTCGTCTCGGATCTTCAATACAATGAGGCGGGAACGCAACAGGGCCCAATCCGGGTAACCCATCGGCCACCTCAGAAATGAAGGTCCAGACCAACTCGACAGGAGCTGATGGAGCGGTTCCGAAAGGTGACAATAACGCAAGAATGGGGTGCGGACGTTGTATGTACCCACTATTGCACGTCACCGTACGTTGGGTGCACGATGCATATTCTGGACAGGGCGTGCATGCTGATGGATGTGGCAAGGGAATTAACGAAAGCGGAGGGCAAGGTCTTCCATCCTTGGCCAAGACTGCATCAAAAAACTCTGATGTTGTATCCAGAAGGCTCCGATTTGGTCGGATGCATGATTCCATTGCAGAAATGTGGGACTGGAATTTCAGCAAAGCTTGACTACTATTCGATCCCGCGTCGCAAAAGCCAATGGGTGCAGATTCCCTCCTGTAGCTGATGACAATGCTTGAGAAAATAAGAAAACAGACCGCATACAAGAACGTGAGTAAATAGTGCCTCAGTTTCGTCTGAGGCTCGAGATGGTCAACGATAGTATTCGGGATGTGCCGGGACGTCGATGTCACTTTCTCTTTAAGTTCGGATTCTTCGATTCCATCGTCCGGAAGGTTCGCAGGCGAGGCTGCTGAGTCAAAATGACGATCCATAACACCCGTATCCGCATCTGGAACAGAAAACTGTGGCGGCGACTTTGCCACCAGGGACGGGTTAGACTGGTGATCCAAGGGAATGAACACAGTCTTCTTCCCGGGAGGTGACAACGCAGGTGACTGTCGTAGAATGTCCAGTGGGATTTGGGGCTCAAACTTGGACTGGGGTGGAGACCGCTGGGGGAAAATAGGTGCCTTGACTGGAGATGATGGAGGAGAAAGTTGCGGTGGCGCCGACATAGAATGGCGAGCTTTCCTGTGTACGCCACTTTTGCGAGCTGGCCTACGAACGGGGGATGGTCGGGTCGGCGACGAAGATTCAGCACCAGACTGGAAAATGTTGTTGTCTTCCCATCCACTGTCGTCTGCCAACTACGCACGGAAAATTCAGAGCAGCACTACAGTAAAGCACGGAACGTACTGATGTCCGACGTGTCTGATCATCCTGATACTTAGACATCAGCGTCATTCATTGAGAAACTGATGAAACAGCCCCTACCTCTTTCCTTTTCGTCGCTTTCCGAACTGGTGGCACTTCTTCCGGTTCACTTTCTTCCGCGAGGGGCGATATTTTGCTACGAACCCTGGTCGCCGGGACTCCGCCCAAATCTGGTTTGGCAGACGAACGACGACGCTTTGGCTGAAAATGAGCATTAGCGCTGAAAGGGGGAGTTGGATTGACAGCGAGCCTACCGGTTCTGGCCGTTGCGATAGTTCCTCTTCCTCCGGGGCTCGAGAGAGTCGTTGCGAGGATCGCCTGTTCACCTAGACTATGATGAGCTACGAGTCAGGAGGGGTAGAACGTGGCTACCTTGGAATCTGCATTGAGCGGTCTGCCGGTCAGACCATCCGTAATGCCATCGTCGCTGGCAGCACTATTCTCCCTTTTCAGTCTCTCCTTCCGAAGTTTAGCAACTTTGGATTGAATCTCGTCGAGGAACAGTTGCACGAGTTTCGCTTTCGTGTACGGAGTGGGATAACGAATTTGGTGGTGAGTGAGGACGCCCAATAACTGAGAAACAGTCAACGTGTTTGGATCGAAGTCATTGTCAAGATAGTCTCCTTGGCTGATGATTTGCGTTGCGGTCAAAGACCTCGACATTGGGGCAACGTCGAGCTCGAGTACAACACGCTCCTCGACGGTCGCACTAGCCATTGCCACGCCACGCCACGATCACGTGCAGCTGAATCGAGGTTCGAGCGTGCCAAAACGAAAAATCGCCCTGACCCACTACCAGCAGGAACTACGCCGGAGCCGAACAAAGTCGAAGTCAGGGTCATTCAGCCAATATTCTACATGACTTGAGCAATTTGTGAGTTCATTACTATTCGCGCCATAGTCTAGGTATTGATTTCCGTCGCATAAGAACTATTAAAGAGGGCATTCGGTAGCGAGCGCCGAGCAATTGCATGATTCGTCCAGAATTTCTCGCTACCACTGGCAAAATTTCAAGACGCCATCATCACTCATTACTAAGACTTGAGAAGGAAATTTTATGGCACGGCGCTACGGGATGATGCAAGTCCGGTCGTAAGCTTACGAGTGAGACGTGCTTTGTTAGGTTAAAGCCTGAAGTACAAATTAGTGGGTCAAACTTGAAAATTTTGCGTTTGAACTTTGTACACTGTGTGTCTGCTCAATCGTTACGTCATTCTAGTGAGCAGCCGCATCGGTTGGCCGGCTTCGGGACCTAATGTCATTATTGTCATCCTCATACTTCCCGATTCCACATGGCATCTTCTTGTTCCGGCGGAGACAATGTGACGCCGACAAGCTTGTCCATTTTTGGTGGTTGTGGTTTGATCTAATATTTCTTTAATCAGGTCAAACATAGAAATATTATATTGTTCAGCGCGGTTCGGGCTACTTCGAATCTGTATCTGTTCACCGTGATTCGAGTTCATTTCATACTGTATCGAACTTGGGCCGGAATAGTCCTGAAGGCCCAAACCAGCTTCCATCAATCTAGCACATTGAAATATGTCAGACTTCTACTTTGCCAGAAGTAAACATGCGCTTCACCATCTGATTCCAGTATACCCAGGGAAATAGATCCTGAAGGGTACATGAAGAAGTTGGACTATCATCGGCGGAGATGTGCACGTACCTTCCCAAAGTGATAGAAGAGTCTAATCATTGGCTGTTCAACAACACGGCAGTGGTTCAGTAATCAGAAGACTGACCTTCGTGGCCGTGCCTGGTCACCCAGGAAGTGGGAAAATGATTCCTTTGGTTCAAAACCATACTTGAACTCGATCAGCATCAATTCACCATACCCTGTAAAGAGCTGAAATGTAGGTTAGCACAGCGGCTCATTTCATTATCAGACAATACTGACCGGGCAGCTGGTATAACCATCATATCTTGCGCTGCCGAGCTTCCCACTATCCATCATAGAAAACAGGTTCTCTGTGAGGATTGGTGCCTGCGACGTGATAGCTGCTGCAGTCTTGCTGGTCGGGAAGGAAGCACAGTCCCCAATGGCAAAAATATTGCTGTACTCTGGCTTTACATGCTGGAGCGTCGCATGGTTGACGTCTACCCATCCTGCAGTGTCGGCTACTGAAGAATTTTTGATGAAATCCAGGGGACCCATTGGAGGTGTCACATGTAGGAGTGAATATGTGCGATCAACGGTTGTCCCATCATCCTTTTTGAACGTCGCCGTGTGCTTGGGCACATCGATTGCAACGAGGTCGTATTCAAATTTGCCTCCAATGCCCCTTCTCAACCGTAGGGCGTCCAACGCATCCGAGTACTTCTTCACGCTGAACATGGTTGGCATCCCTGTCATAAACGTGATGCTGATATCACCACCTCTGCCAGATCTTCTATACCGATCCCAGGCCATCCACATTATTTTCTGAGGAGCTAAAGTCACATCAACATTAAGTATACCATAATCTAATTCATGTTACCTCCAGGACATTTAATAATGCCTGCTGGTTGCGTGAATATTGCATGACCACGTTGCAATGAATCAATCATCTCCCAGGCTTTGTCGCATGTGTCAAACGAGTAGATGGATGATACGCCAGAGACAGGGTCTTTAAGAGCTTCAGATAAGCCAGCGATAGAATCCCAGTTGATTTTCAAGCCTGCAGCGATAACCAGCGTTTCATATGCTATTGATCGACCCGTCGAAGTCGTCACAGATGACGTTTCAGGAGAAAAATTTGTCACGTTTTCTCCAATGTGCGCAATATGAGGTGGAAACAGGGAAGCAAGGGGGCGTCTGAATTCATCTTTGGAGCGGAGCCCTGCGCCAACGAGAGTCCTTGGAACGATGAGAAATGGATCACTGCTGGCGGAGGAACAAACTTACCAGCCAGGCTAAGCCAAGAGGCATGAAATGATATTTTCAGAAAATACTTGCCAATTTCACGCGTCTTACCTGATAATTGTGGAACTGCGCCGCGTCGACCACTACTACATCGCCGTGACTCAGAGGTTTACCTGCGGCGGAGAAACGGTTATATATCTGATTTGCTACAGATAAACCTCCGGAACCTTAGGAGATTGACTCAAATGTATGTCCAACGGACAAAAAAATGACCCACCTCCACCGACAACAACAACTTTGAACTTATACTTGGTGGCTGTGCTGACGACATGTCGTGCGAGACGAGTGGTTCCGATCAGTTTATGAGCAGTCAGCATCTGTTTAAACACACATGAGCTTTCCCCTCAAACTATTTAACGTCGAACGAGCTGGTGAAACAATTAACTTTCCAGCATGCAATATAACTGAGAAGATGTTATTTCTATAGTCTACGATTGGAGTGCGGCTTTGAATGCTTGAAACAGGGACTTGAAACAATCCCATATCTCGACTGAGATCTCCACTCACCTTGATTGCAACCGTGTCATAGCGTGTCGTACACACGGCTCTCCGTCGACTTTTTCAATTACATCCAGGCAATCCGCTATGCTGATCCGCTTCCTAGACGCCGAATCGATCTTTATTATTTCCGTTACGGCGGCGATGCCAAACTAAATATAACTAAGACATACGAAGTATATCATAGCAGTAATATTAGACACGAAACAAAACTGCGACGTGCTTCACCTACGTGGTCTGCTTCACAGAATCGTCTCATAAAGAAACATGCCTCTGGGTTTCATAAACTTTCCCTATGGGTCCGTCATGATGTAAGTGACAAATATCTTTCGAAATGCGTATATTCACGGGACCAAGCGCTAGTAACTTGACCGGCGGTACGCCGGTACTGTTAAACACTCGACAAGGAAATATGAAATATGAACATGCATGTTAGATTTTGCGTTGTCCGGAGATGAGATATTGAACCGTATCCCGTACTCCCATGTGTTTGTTGCTGGTATATTTTATCACATGGATTTGCAGCTATCGCATCCCCCTTTTCGGACCATCCATTCCGATGGCAGAAAGACCGATGGCGCATCGTGATCACTTTGAAGCTGCCGGATTCGTTCACCGGTACAGCCCCAAAGTCGACAAAGTTTGGCCAGTGCGAAAAACGCGCGCGGAAATAATGGCAAACATACCATACACAGGAAAAAAAAATTACCCTGTGGTCACTTTATTGTTCTTCGATTTAGGATGGCAGGAACGTTCAGGTGATAGCATGGGAATAGTAGTAGTGAGACATTTACACATCGAGAACAGAAATAACCTTTAAGTACAGTGGTCGCTGTGCCATCGGGCCGGGATGACCGCGACCATCAACTTCTGCAAGTACTGCTAAGTACTAGTGTCGATCTGACATGCTGCTCCGGCCGGGACATTGTGATGAGACCCGTAGCAATCGTCCGTAGGGCGACAAATGCGTGCATTTCACAGGACCTAAATACAGAGCGTGCGGAATCACTTCACCCTGTAAATCTGGGCCGGAATAGTCCCGACGGTCCGAACCAGTTGCCATCGATCTATAGCACATTTGGTGTTGAATGCATCAGAGCAAGATATAACGAGATTAATCGTGAGGTTTACCATCAAGTTCCAGTATGCCCACGGAAACAGATCCTAAATAAAAAGATTGAATGAATTCCTCAGTCGAACTGTCGCAGCGCAAATCTGGTGATACATACTTTCTTCAAATGGTAGAACAGCCTGGGCACTAACAAGTGAACATCCAGTTAAATAATCAGAAATCGAATGGCTGACCTTCGCGGCCGCGTCTGATCACCGAGGATGCTGGAAAACGACTCTTTTGGTTCTAACCCATACTTGAACTCAGCCAACATTAATTCGCCATATCCTGTAAGGAGCTAGAGCGGAGATGAGCACAGCGGCTCGCTGCATTGTCAGAATACCGACCGGGCAGCTGGTATAACCATCATATCTTGCGTTGCTGAGTTTCCCACTGTCCATCATAGAAAACAGGTTCTCTGTGAGGATTGGTGCCTGCGACGTGATAGCTGCTGCAGTCTTGCTGGTCGGGAAGGAAGCACAGTCCCCAATGGCAAAAATATTGCTGTACTCTGGCTTTACATGCTGAAGCGTCGCATGGTTGACGTCTACCCATCCTGCAGTGTCGGCTACTGAAGAATTTTTGATGAAATCCAGGGGACCCATTGGAGGCGTCACATGTAGGAGTGAATATGTGCGATCAACAGTTGTCCCATCATCCTTTTTGAACGTCGCCCGGCGATTGGGCGCATCAATTGCAATAAGGTTCTGCCTGAATTCGCCGCCAATACCTCTTTGAAGACGAAGTGTGTCCAACGCATCCGAGTACTTCTTCACACTGAACATCGATGGCATTCCCGTCACAAATGTAACGTTGATATCACCACCTCTGCCGGATCTTCTATACCGATCCCAGGCCATCCACATTATTTTCTGAGGAGCTGTTGTGGAATGAGCTGGGAACATATCACACTCTAAGATTCCGGTTACATACCTCCAGCACATTTGATGATACCCAATGGTTGCGTAAATATCGCATCTCCACGTTGCAATGAGTCGATGTTTTCCCAGGTTTTGTCGCATGTGTCAAACGAGTAGATGGATGACACGCCAGATGCAGGGTCGTTGAGCGCTTGAGATAAGCCTGCGATAGAATCCCAGTTGATTTTCAAGCCTGCAGCGATAACTAGCATTTCATATGTTATCGACCGCCCCGCTGAAGTTGTTATAGAAGACGTTATAGGATAAAAGTTTGCCACGTTTTCTTCGATGTGCGTAATATTTGGCGGAAATAGGGAAGCAAGGGGACGTCGAAACTCATGTTTGGAACTGAGCCCTGCGCCGACAAGAGTCCTTGGAGCGATGAGAAATGGATCACTGCTGGTATGGGAACAAACCTACCAGCCCGGCTAAGAAGGTAATGCAATTAGTTGAGACAACTTTTGTATAGCACAACTTACTTGGTAATAATGGAACTGAGATGCGTCGAGAACCGCAACGTCATCGCTGTTTAGAGGTTTGCCTGCGACGGAAAAACGATTATAGATTTGATTTGCCATAGCTAAACCTCCAGAACCTATATTTGAGTTCAGCAAACGGATAATCTAAAAATGACATGACACACCTCCGCCGACGACGACGACCTTAAACCTGTCCTTCGTAGCCGTACTCGCGTATCGGACATGTCTGGCAGTTTGCAGCGGCAGACGGACAGATAGTCTGACGGTAAGCATCTGGGGGTACAGAAACGCAAGGAATAGAAACACAAGTTGATATGTTATACTTGATCATGTCGCAAGAATGGCGAAATCAGATGGTTATCGGCCGTGTTATCCGATAACCCATCGTACGACGTGTCAACGAATGCCGTACCTTGCAAGGAAGCCTCACTGCGTGTCACGAGGCACCGGTCCATATGCTTGCCCCTCGCAACATGGGCAAGTCTAGGCTAAAATCCAATGGAAAATATGCGATTTCTACAGCGACACGGGGTATGTCGTCCTGCACCCGTAAAGTGCTCGAGTACGCGCGGGGTGGTGTTAGCGTGACCGTAGTGTGGTGGGAGTTGCTGTGCAAGCGGCAATTCTCCCGCGGCCGTCTGCTAGCCACTACCATCATCACTTCCTTTCACATCCACCGTCCACTTCTCTGACGAACCGACTGTCGGTCAAACAAGAATGGCCTCTCAACCCGGACAAGATGCAAAGTTCTTCCAACGCGGAAAGATCGAGGTACTTCAGGATAATTGGGACACCACGATCACCCTAGAAATACTTTTGACCAGGAATTTCGCGCCGAGCTTCAAGCTGCAGAGACAAAGGATAAAAAGTTCCAGAAACGACGGACTGTCCTCAAGAAGATTGTCGCAAATATAACTATGGGTAACGACAGTACGCGAATTGTTGGATGTACGCCTATGTCTGCAAACACGTTCATCGATCAGTGTCTCCACTCTTTCATGACGTTGTTCAGTGTATTGGAACCCCTCTGCTCGAGATAAAAAAGAGTGAGCACTACTGTGGACATTCGATTCTCCCTATAGTCATTGGCGTTACAGTGGTTTACCTGTACTTGGTCAGCTACGGCCGGTCTAAACCAGACCACATACAGGTCGTCATCCCGAGCTTTCTACAGGTACAGTGTATATGGTTTTTGTCAAGTCGCAGCCTGAATTTCGTTTCCAGGACTGCAACGATCGCAATCCGCTCATACGGGCCCTTGCCATACGGACAATGGCGTACATACCCATTCCTGCAGTAGTGGAAGCACTTAGTGAACAACTACGTCATTGCATCAAGGATCGGGACCCATATGTACGAAAGACAGCCGCAATCTGCGTCGCAAAACTCTACGCTGCCGATCCTCGGAAAGCGGAGCGGGCAGGGTTCGTTGAGATGCTCAGAGATATGATGCTCGATCCAAACGCAATAGTCGTCGCAAACGCCGTAGCAGCGCTCTCTGAGATTGGCGATCGTCAGGATGGTGTCATTTTTCGCCTCAACTTGCCCATAGCAAATAAACTCATCACCGCATTGACTGAGAGTTCAGAGTAAGTCAGCTCGTGGTATTTCACGTGTCTACTAACTCTTGATTAAGGTGGGGCCAAATATACATACTCGATTCTTTGTTACGCTACGTCCCAGAACGGCACGCTGACGCCGAAATGATGGCAGAAAGGGTGATTGTACAACTGCAACACGCCAACTCAGCTGTGGTTCTGACCACCATCAAAGTTCTTCTGTATCTTATGAATTACATGGGGGATCGAAAATTGATCGACCACATTTGCAAAAAGATGGGTCCGCCATTGGGTCAGCTCGTAAACTTTTCTGGGATTGCCGAGATTAATTATTGTGGTCCCATAGTCACGCTGTTGTCTTCTGGCCCAGAGGTTCAATATGTCGCGCTTCGCAACATCTTGCTCATCATTCAACGGAGGCCTGCTGTCCTGAAGAATGATGTCAAAGTGTTCTTCTGCAAATATAACGATCCTATCTATGTCAAATTAGCGAAACTGGAAATTATGTACCGGCTTGGACGCGAAGAAAATGCAAGAGAAGTACTAGCAGAGCTTGAAGAGTAGGCCTCTCAATTATTCCTGTGGTAGAGTCTTTGACTGTGCATTACAGATACGCATCAGAGGTAGACATCGACTTTGTTCGTAAAGCCGTGCGGTCTATAGGCCGATTGGCTATCAAAGTCGAGGCAGCAGCGGATATGTGTATCCAATCCCTTCTCAATCTTATCGAGACTAAAGTCACCTATGTCGTCCAAGAGGCCGTCATCGTGATCAAGGATGTGTTCAGACGCTACCCGGGTAGATACGAAGGTATCATCCCGACGCTTTGTGAAAATTTGGATGCCCTGGAGGAGCCTGAGTCCAAAGCGTCCATGGTTTGGATACTGGGCCAGTTTTCAGACAGGATCGATAACGCTGATGAGCTTCTGGACGATCTGGTGTACAAATTTCTAGACGAGACTGTCGAGGTGCGTAGCTGATGTCAGGAACGCCGTATCAGAATTGCTGAACGGTCTTAGGTCCAACTTGCGCTTCTGACTGCCGTAGTCAAGCTCTTTATCTACAAGTCATCTTCAGAAACCGCAAAGGCACTGGTTCATAAGGTGTTGAAATGGGCGACTGAAGAAATAGACAATCCCGACCTGCGGGATCGGGGGTTCATGTACTGGAGGATGCTTGCAATGAACCCGACGGTGGCTAGTGGAATTGTGCTTGCAGAGAAACCTCCTATCACCACGGATTCAGACCGAATGGATCGCGGCGCGCTCGATCAGTTGTTACTACACACAGGGACACTGGGTAGCATCTATCATAAAAATCCAGAGGTTGGTGCGCACAGACATGTCTCTACTGGTGTCTGATGTGCGGCGCAGACTTTTATCCGCAATGCAACTGGAAGAGCATTGGTAGACAGCCCTGCACTTAATGCGAACTCGAGGGCGGTTTTAGTCCCCCTTGCGCGCCCTCAACTTCCAACCCCTGTCGTCGTCGTTGGTCCAGGCCCTATTGAACCGCATTCTCACAGTCAATTTGCTGATGCTTCTACCGACGTACCAAAATCAGACCTCGAAGCGCAAGGAGCGGACTCGCTTTGGATCGATGACTCACTGAGCACAGGAGGCCGCGGACATGCTGTTGGGGGTGAAGATGCGGAAGCTGTTGCTGCTGGGGATGGAGATGATGATGATGATGACGTCGATGGAAATCCAGTGGCGGATCCGTATGCAAATCTAGACGGTGCATTCGGAGGTTATCTGGCAGATCAACCTAGGCCTATGGTTGGACACCAGAGGGGTAACGACTTGGATGACTTATTATTTTAGCCGACCCTTAGCAGAATGCACCAGTAATTCCTCCAGTCGTATTATTCCCGCTACGTAAGTAGTGGGTTTTACCAGGCGCGAAATTTTCCAGACTTTTGGCGGGCGATTGTAAGCTTTGCTCGATCCCCGGGCCGAGGCCTACCCCTCTGAAAAACGGCTGCAACGACTTGATTCACACAAAGAGTCGCAGAACATCAAGGAGTGCACTAAAAGACTCGCTGGCCTCATCCCTCCCCGACGGTAGGGTGAGTCGCCCAAGGACTTCGCATCGTCATGTGCGCATTTTACTGATCACATTGTATTTAGCAGGGATGCACATCGGAAACCATCTCTTCCAAAGGTCTGTCAAGAATTCCATGTCTTCTCCTAGACCGCGAAGCAGTACAATAAACGTGGATAGTAAAATCAATTTTATTAAGTCTCGCCATCGCGTTCGAGGCATCCCAACCTTGCTATTCTATTTAGTATTGACTAATCTCTACAAAGTTGAAACACTGACTCTCGCCACACAACAGGAGAGCATTGCTTTCTGCAGTACCCAGCCATGTCCCTCAGTCAGCTGAGCATCTGAGAGTCATCTTGTAATATAAGACAGCATGCGGCCTACGTAAGGCTACGGAATGAGTAGATAATGCTATGTGTCATTATAGTACAACATAGCATGGGCTTTTTTCCTGATAGGCTTGGTACTATGGGTGCACAAGAATCACTCGCAGACCATGAAGACAAGTTATGACTCCACTAAGGCATGAGCGCAGCCACAGAGCTCACGTGCCGCCGAATTCCTCGCCCGCCACACCCAAACCTCATACCGCCTTCGGTTTCTTCCCAGGATGTCTCCTGGGCCTTCGGACACCCCAGCGTATCCAGACGGCCTCGCGTCCTGCTAGGGTTTTCCCGCCTACCCTCTCGCGCGATGCCGTAGGTTCGCACCGGCAAGCGCCGCGCGCTTTCGCCCATAGTGCACACCCTAGACTCAGCTAGTAGTCCACCCATTCTCGTTTCGTCCCTCAGATCTTAGTAAATGCTACTCTGGGCCAATGCCACATGTGATACACAACGAACGGCCTCCCTACATACACTAGCTACCACAAACGCATGTAATGTCTGCCATGGGGCAACGCCCCAGCGGACAATAAACGAGAGGAAAAAAAAATGCTACTCTTTTCATCCTGCCTAGCACGCCGCCAACGATCAAAGAGCAGCAATTCACGCTAAGAAGTAAAACAAGCCCCGCCAAAACGGATTTTGAGCGGAACGTACTAGTACTTGCTTGCACCTGCTTTCGGGACGTGCTCCCGGAAGGGGCTATCATGTATTCAAGCTATCGTAGTGTAGTGTACTATAATAAATGCATTAGCATGATATGGTACTAGAACTAGCATGATCTTGCAAGAAAAATAATATCTTGCAAGGCGCGAGATTCGAGTGTACATACATGCAATATATTGCAGGCCCTAGCAAGGACAAAGATAATAGTATTCAACACACAGCTTGCAAGATATTGCAGCACTTGCAAGAAAATGAATTTCGCAACAAGGACGACTAAGCCGAACAGTCCTAGCATGATCTAGTTACGTCTAGCTAAATCTAGAAGCAGTGTACAACTTCGACTACTTTTGCTGATGTATTAATATGATTGGAATGCGCATTTTTTCACTCTGCCAATGCCTGTCTGGAAGTTGGCTGATACTCATCCCGCCCTAGGGCGTTCCTTTCAACGTCCTCTAGGGATATCCGAACACGCCATGTTCCGGGAAAGCCTCTTGAATGGGACCACAGACATTCTGCGCCGCCTCGAGCTCCGTCTCTTGAATAGCACCCAAGACGCACATCTATTCTCTGACGCCAACATCGTTCGTGCATGGAAATCTACCAAGAGACGGTTCCCGCTTGCAGGTGCCACTGTGGTTAGGTGGGGTATAGAGGGTACTGGGGTTGGTGCCGCAGGAGTCGATTGGGAACCCCACTTTGTCGTCCATGAAGGCAGCCTATCCGACCTTGGCACTCAGGAGATTGTCTTTGGACACGTGGCCAATGCAGAGGAGGCGCGACACCAGGCAGACATGATCCTAGACGGCCCGCGTCAACTGTCCGACAACTTGCTCGTCCAACTCCGCGTCTTTCGCGAGACCAACTCCGAGTCGGCGAGGGAGGACGTCCTGCATGTAATGATACTGATGGCGCATTGCGTTTCGGATGGCATGGCGAGCAGGACTCTTGTGCGGTGTTTCTTGGATACTCTTGCGAGGGGTCCTGGGCTGGAGACTGAGCCTGCTCAGATGCTACTGGAGGACAGGTTAGCTATGGCGATTTCGTTGGAGGAGCTTCAACCGGTACATCTGCGTACGCTCAGTCCCGCAAGACGACTGTGGCGAAAGGCAATTGCAACTACGATCCTTCGAATGAGGTTCAGAAAGATCCAAGTGAGCATAGTCTCCCGCTGCAAAGGCAACGACGAATGACCATTAAAAACATCGTAGGGGGGACACACCCTCCCGCGTCGTTCGGCAGGCTCGACGCCATTCAATGCTGTACATTCTGGCCTCATCGAGACCTTGCTTACGCAGGTACAAACTATAGACGTGATCGCCAAGTGTCGTCAGCACAAGATCACGTTCGGGGGCGCTTTCCTCGTGTTTTCGCAAGTGGGAATGACGCGGGTGCTCTACCGAAGGTACCTCCGTGGCGAGATTTCAGAAGAGGAATGGGAGTATAGAAAGAGGCAGCCATATATTAATATGGGTACGATCAACTTACGTCCATACCTTGACAAGACTTGGTTCGAAGGTGGCGGTGGCGGCGACTTTGTCTATTCCATCAGTGTGAGCGCCTTCCACCTGCCGTTCATGACGGTCGGTACAGTGGATCGTGTACAAGACACAAAGCTTTCGGATGGCGTACCGCCGTTTTCGGACCTGCTCACGTTGAATCGGTTATTGCATCGTGTTGGGTTGGTCAAGAAACAAGCAGTGGAGTATTTCAGCCATCCCTTGTTTTTCGAAATCAGAAGTGCGCTAGCTCGGCTAAGACTCAAGAATCAGCTGTTTTCTGTTCCGCCGACGAGGAGCGTGAGGACTGGTGGAGCCGAACATCTGGCTGTTACGGACAAACCCGTAACGGCTTTCCTCGGGTCTAGCCTTGGTAATGTGTGTCTCATGTCTCCATGGTCACAAGTGAACGATTCTCACCATGATACAATGATAGGTGGACCCGATATCTCCAGTGGAGTACCCCTTGCCGGACACACACCAACTCTCGCCTTATGCCTCTATGCCTCACCCTTCCAAGGCCGGTTATGGTAATGTCGCGTTCAAGGCGGACGTGACTCCAGGCCCTGCGATCGTGGTAGAGTGCGAGAGCTCTCATCTTCACATCAATCCAGGGGGGATAAACCTCAACGCATTGACTTCGGGTGGGAAGCTGAGGATATATGCTTATTATGATGGCAATGTGTTCGAGGATGAGGTTGTCAAGGAGTGGGTGGACGATGTGAAGGAGGCAGTGTTGTGGTTCGTCGACCAGTAAAGTTTTGATGACTCCCGGGGAAACATGCCTGCCAATATTATAGTTATTCTCACCGTGGTGTTTGTTGCATGCATGCATTTCGTCTGCACACACATGGGATCCAGTTCTTCGAGTCGTCTTGTTGAGAGTTGCAAGGTACTGTACTCGCCATATTTTTTTCCTGCCTTCGATTTCTTTTTCAGAATCACATGGAATTTGTGACGTTGCTTTCAGTTTGTGCTATACTTCACCCGGATCGACGTAGGACTACGAATTCGTCTTCATATGCTCGATGTCGAACGAGTTAATCGGGGTGAGACTTAGCGAAAAAGTAAAGAAACAAGTACTCTATACTTGTTGGAAAACCGGAGCTCTAGTAAGCGGGCCAACGGTAAAAATTAGAGCGCTGGTTATCGTCTAGTGACTGAGTCCTATTCGGAGAGGTGATTTGTGTCTAGAGATACGGAGGGAAAAGGGATGAGTACGTCCTCGTGCTGGTACGAGAATACATTTCACATCTGATTATGCTACTGCTTTCCGTAGCGAATGTCCGTGATTGCTCGAGTCTTGTTTGTGTGGTATGTATGACATGAGTAGAACGTTGGTAAAGAAGTATGCCAGGCTGAGACAATTCCAAGCATGATACAACACACTGTCGAGTGAGGATGAATTACTGTTGACGAACATCAATGCCAGAGGACTCTATTGATCGAACGAGGACACGAGGGTCAGCTGAGCATTAAGTGAATTTTGTCTGCAACAGCTACAAGGACGTTCTTGGGCCGCAAAGAATTATAGTGCTAATGCAGCTGATGGGAACTAAGAACACTTGGATTTTCAGAACCACTTACCTCTCCTAAACCATACATGCGACGATGAAAGCTGATGCGGACAATCTTCGCATGCCGCATGTTGGGCGATTTACCGTCTGGAGTATGAGTCACGACGGAGGGTGAACCTGCTTGTATGACTTGGATTGGCACGTTGTATGCCCGACTAAGGGCCAAAATCTCTGGCTCTCCGCCCCATGCAGCAGTGTCTCTAATTGCAGCACAGTATTGTTCAAACTCCCGTAAATTCATGAGTCCTGTGCTGTCGGTTGCGCCGACGCCGTCTTCTCCGGAAGTGGATGGTAAGAAAGGAAGGAAGTCGTCAGGATGCTCAGAGAGAAAAGTGGAGGCTGCAGTGCGGACTGTCGTATAATTTGCTTCGTTTGGTTGCAGGATATTAAGGAGAGCAAGCTGGTCAGCGATGGCAGAGAAGAGACAATGGCCGTCTGGGTTTATCTGTCGCATGTCTTACCTCTGACGTGAGAAAGCTAGCGCAAGGTACCAACCTCGTGAATCTGCACGGCAAGCTCGTCGCATGTCCGCTTTATCGAAGATGCCTCCTGCTTTATCTCGCGATCAGTTTGTGCCTCCATCTCAGGATTCGAAGGGGCGAAATTCTGAGCCAAAGTAGCGGCCTTTCGTGCCTAGCGGGTCTCGAGGTGAGCTCAGTGCTGAGATACAGTCGACGCTGCACCCACCTGCCTGGCAATATGTCGCAGCTTGGAGGTCTGCTTCTTCAGAGCAGACTCGATCACTTCATCCACCCTGTTCGCGAGATGGGTCTGTGGTTCTGCAGCCGCCGATGACTGTTCGTCTTTCGAGTCGAGCTCGGCGAACAGGTCGTCTACAAGGTCGTCATCGGCCCCGGGCGGCTGCTGAGGAAATGTTTCGGCTGCGGTGGACTTCTTTGGCTTGTTTCGCTTTGGCATTGGGAGGAGTCTGTCTAGTGGCTGTGCACTTGTGATCACCCTATGTAGTAGTAAACTACACTCCAGCACAAGGCTCCGACCTCGACCGCATCCTTGTCTTCGATACATGGAAACCGCTCCAGCAAACCAGACCTGCGCTGAATGTGCTTCTCAGCTCGGCTCGCTTTGCATCCAGCTCTCATCCAACGCTAGCGAGCAGTCGTGGCTCAATGTCGAGCTCGTTTCCAGACATCTCGCCAACTTGTTGCGTATCAGAAACGGCACAGGTTGGCAAACTATCTAGTCTTATCCAAACGTTGTTATCGATGCCATCCCAACAGAGGATAATCAAACTGCCCTAGGTGCAAGTTCCCTGCCGCAAGATCTCACCTCTCTTCTGTCCAAGGCACTCGACGGATCGTCTGCTCCAAATGATGCCCGTTCCCCCGCTGTGCTCGAAATCCTCCGTGTCAGTGCCAACCTATGTGTAGAACATGGTGAGCACAGTCGATTCTTCCTGTGCATCTGTATCATTTCAGCTTATTCTACCAGACCAAAATAGAGGCCAGCTGTTAGAAGCTGGTTTTCCCCAAGCAGTCGTATCGCTACTTGAAGGTTACGCAGACCATCTGCCACCTCAGCCACAAGTCAACCCTCTGCCTTTATCTACCTCCCATTTGCAGGTCATCAAAACCGCCATAGGGTTCCTACTCAATTCATCTCTCGGCTATGGTGTGTCGGCATGTTTCGCGGATCCGATGTCCACCGATGACCCACATACGCAGAACCAGTCAAATGTCGACTTACATCTCTTGAAGTCGCCAGGACACTTGTACGGTTGTCGTCTATGATATATCCAACTGGTGCTTGGATGAGAGGTCCAACGAGTCTATTTCCGCAACACTCGTCTGGGCTCGACGGCGTTCCAGAGCATGTGACAGAGTCATGGACTCTTCGTATACAACTGTCCAACTGGGCTTGGAGGCTTATCACGGAGTTGAGAGACGATGGTTTGTTTATTCAGTGATCCTTGCCGGCTCTTGCTTTGATTTCTTCACAGCGCATCCACTCTTTGACACAGATGTCCTCCCATTCCTCGTCCAGCCTTTGATCGCTTTCACGCCGCCTCTGCTAACCGCCCCACCCCCTCCGGAATTTGCCCAGCCTTCGCATCTCCGGACGTCTCTGTTACACGCTGATTTTGACCTGCTCTCAGAAGCATGTTCAAATCTCGAGTCTCTCGCACTGGACGTCGAAGACATCCGATTGTCCCTAGCTCGCGGATTTGTGTTCCCTGCAGAACATCAAGACGTTCCATGCCTATCTGTGATGCTAAATTTCATTGAACAAGGCAGTTATGCCCCACTGTGGTATGTACAACATGAGACCAGTTTGGATGACGCCGAGGTTCGGAGCCAAGAAAAGGCATTCGATGATTGTAAGGCAGCTGTAATCAAAGCAGTGGTAGAAGTGTCTGGAGAAGAAAAAAACACGGATGTGCTTTTTGATGACTCGGAAGAAATAAACCCTGGTGGTAAATTTGTTTCTCGTATGGTCAGCTGGATTCGCGCTTTTGTCACTACGGGCAACCATGGAAATCTTAGGGACGACATGGCAATATGTGGTACTCTTGCGCTCGGGAACTTGACGAGAAGAGGTAATTATTATATTCGATTTCACTTTACCGCTTGTTGATTGTTTGACAGAATCCCATGCAACACTATTGCTATCCCCGCCACATAACATTGCTCAGTTATTGTCCTCGGAATCCCTACTTTCACCAACAACGGACCTCAAATTGAAACATGGAACGATCGGCTTACTCAAACATCTTTCTCAGTCATCTGTCCATTCGACTGCCAATCGCATAAATCTGAGCAATGCTGGAATAATCGAGCGTATCGTCGTGAGCGGTGTTTGGGACGACCGCGGCAATGTAATGGCAGACCTCGTGCAAGTTAATGCCATTGGCGTTGTAAAGCATCTCTGCAACAACAGTAGTATGTTTAGTTTTCACCGCATACTCCTCTATTTACTGACAAGAAATTCGTCATAAGTCGACAATTCGCTCGCAGTCATACTGCCTTCCGATAGCGCAACCGTACCTACGACAGGACTCTCGCAGCTTCTTACCCTGATTAAGCGATCCGACACAGTCGCTATTAAAAGTGAAGGTACACGTGTTATCGTCAATCTCATCAAGTCACTTTGGTCTGGTGATCCCACGAACGAACAACGGACTGTGGAAGAAAATCAGATGAGACAGCAGAAAAGGGAACGAGCGATGCAAGCAGTGGTCACCACGCCATGTGTTGATGCGCTCGTAGCACTTGTCGGCAGAAGTGCCAAATATCCCATTCTCATCAATGAGGCCATCGTTGCGCTCAGTCTGCTTAGTATCTACCAGGATGGTAGTGAGTTCTTTTGGTCAATATGCGTCATCATGGTGCTTATCCACATTATAGGCCAGCTGGTGCTGAATAATCTCGTAGCACCCCTTCTCAATGACACGACCCCAGCGTCTGCAACAATGTCCACTGTAGCATTAACCAATAGCGAGGCAGGGTCCCCTATCATCACCTCTCCTCCTGTGCGGAGTCGTGTTCCTCTTCAGGGACGTGCTCTCGACCAACTTATGAGTATCCTCCGTAACAGCGGTAGAAACGATACTTCAAGCCCCAGACAACCAGAATTTCCCTCCTATCCTGTCGAGCTTCGCATTAATATCTGCGCTCTACTCGGACAGCTAGGGAAGCGAACAACCGGAGACGAGCTAGAAATAGTCAAGGATAGTGCTAGGTCTATCCTAGAGGACTTGCAAAAATCCAACGGAACCTCGAGCAAGGAGAGTATGCTGGCAATTGCAGCGAAGAGGGTTCTTGATCTGTGGACGTGAGACATGTACATGTAGTTCCGCTCGGTGTAGTATCCGTGATAGACCTGATGTCATTGGTGTTGGTAAATTAAACATGCAAAGTGACGGTCCCAGGGGTGTCCTTATCATAAGATTCATGTAGCCTGCAATGGAATCAAATGCAACACTCGTTATGTCAAAGAGACAACGACAAGTACTGGACCCATGTGAATCCCTGAGTTGGCTATGCCGGCAACGTTACCCGGACTCATACTACTACCGTTTTTAAACCAGACCTCCAGCATTTTCTCTCATTCATCCATGGGGCTGAGCAAAATTCAAGTAAACGTCTCACGAGGGATTGCAACTATCACCCTTAACGCGACACAGCGGCTGAATGCCTTATCGACTGAAGGTTCGTATCATCGTCTCCCTCTAAGGAGAACCAAGAATAACATACAACTATAGATTATGATGATTTCGCCAACTCGTTGAGGGAAATTGATAAACGTGATGATGTTATAGCCACGATATGGCAAGGTGTGTTCAAGTTGTGCTATCAAATTTTCAGCTGTTCAACGTTCAACGGCGCTCGTTCGTTGCAGCCAACGGAAGCTGGTTTTGCGCGTGAGCAGCTGTCGTTCATCTCACCAACTGTCGCAAACATGTTCCTGGTTAATTTGCAGGGGGACTGATTTCAAGAACGCCAAGCCTGCAGAGCTGACGGTCAGGGACCAATTCCGTGAAAAGGTAGTTACAGCAAATACGGATTGCACACGTGCGGTATGCCAGACATGTATACAAATTAAAAAGGCCCCGTATACACACCTTGCATCATTCTAGCTCTACACCCACAGCAAGGTTTTGGTAGCTGCCTTGAATGGTCCTGTAATGGGTAAGCGACCTATAATTGAACCACGCGCACGGTGGCTTACGTAGCTGTGCAGGTATTGCGGCTGGTGAGTTAACCCTTGCCATGACCATCCCCGTTGATCGTGGCACGATGCATCTGAAGCATTCCTTGGCAATTTCGACTTCATATACGCCCTCCCTGAAGCATGGCTATATGTTGGGTTCCCTTTTTTGGGTGCGTATCAGTACATGGTCACTGAGTTTGTGACCGACCTATTATCAAGGAATTGTGATCGAGGGGGGAGCAAGCGTTAGTTTCGTCAACCGAAGTGAGAATACTTTTTGAATTTATCATTCAAGTTCAACACTAAGCAATCCACAGTGGGTCTTTCCAAGGCGAATGAGGTGCTCATGTTTAGTAAGAAGAAGAGTGCCCAAGAACTGCTTGACTGCGGATTCGTCAAGTGTGTCACTTTTATCGATATGATTGTTCTGATCTGAATTTGGCCAGTAAAATTTTTCCTTCCCAGTCTCCTGAATTGTTTCATGCTGCGGTTCGAGAACACGTACTTGGCGAGCTTGATGGTCTCGACCGGACATCCGTACTTACCATCAAAGCACTTCTCAAGGCTGGATTATCAGAGAAGAACAATCCCGACGGCGTGAACCTCCGGGAAAGTTATGCGCAGGCGGAAAGACTTGCTACTGGAATACCCGCTAGACGTTTCGAAATGGTTGCACGGAAGGAAATAAGACATAAATTATAACCGCTAGGTTCGTCCTTGTACACATCCTCTCGATACCTCGGCATTCGGGGAACGGGATACTCGACCGAAAGTTAGTTATTCATTGTCTCATCCAAAAATTTTAAAGTTTGTCGAGTGTCCGAACAATGAGCGATGACCCATGCTCGCTTCGGCTTCCGCGCCCTTTACAGTTTCGGTCGAGATAAGAGATGGTGTAAGGTCGTACGGTTTACGCTCCCATCGGCTGCCTCCTGGCCCTAAACTCCCTTCGGATTGAGCAGCGAGGGGATGTGAACGCTGCTCGCTTTCGACGAATGTGAATTATTTGCGAATGCATGGACAATACACCAGATTAGCAAAGGAATGGTTACAGCAAGGATATGAAACAAACAAGTATTCACCATGTGATGGATACTCAAGTTGAACGGTCACACGTGAAGTACTAGCCCAAGGCACTTGTTGGACAGAGTCGTTCGCCTAGGATTTTAATTGAATCATTTTCGTGCACCGATCTCCGAGGAACTACAGTCTTAAGGCCTGAATGATCGACCAACCCCTTCTATGACCACTTGGAAACACTCTTAGGTTAGTAGGCCCTTGGGTAATCACTTACCTCCTGGTTCACAATAATCACCAACTAACATTTCTTCGAACTTCCGAGTTATTGGACCACCGCACTTGCGACACACGCCTATTCGGCTGACGTTGAGAATCAAATTCAAGTTGTCTGTGTTACAGAGACCTTATCCGATATTTTCTCTATTGTGACCGTGCTCGCCATCAGCTTTCCACGTTAGCATGATCAACGTGTGTGGAAGAACGGAGGGAGAACTTGGGCGCGCGAATGCAATTTTGCGAGGTACCCGCTCCGGGAGACATGGATGAAAATAGAATATGTATTTAGGTGTATTTCCCACATCCCCGGGGATGTCACGACTAATACATGGTCAGGTCACTGGGCATTGGCCCTTATCTTCAGGTCCCGAGCCTCGGGCCGCGCGGCGCGGCGATCGTGCGTCGATTGCAGGGTCTTCAAGTTTGAAAACGGTAGTTGCCGCGTCTAACTGGATGAGAGTGCCCGTGGACTTGGCACTTCCCAACATCAATCTTCAACGTCACTGAGAAATCTCTCACTCCCGCCAAACTGATGCGGCGGGAAGGCGGCGGGCGGAATTTTCGCATGTAATCATTTGGCTGCCTATGTACTTACCATAACTTAGCCACAGTATGTTGCACACACGCTCTGTCCGTGGCGTCGATATACCACCTGCCAAGGGACACTGGAATTTTCTGGAAATACGAGCGGCGGCAAGAAGCTTATACCTTTATAGGTAAGTCGCTCAGGAGCGAGTTTACGCAAACCGCAGTTCTCGGCTACGCCATCGTACGATGCGTCCTCAGATGAGTCTGAAGGGAGTTTGACCGAGTGCGTGCATGCTGGTCCTTTTGTGAATCGGCTATAAGGTGTATTTTCGAACATGAGAAGCGCGACGGACGAAGATTATGCGGGGAAGTGGGGGAATGCGAAAATAGACAGCTGAGATGTTGTGTTGGCAGCTATTGAGTCCTGCCGCAGGAGCCAGATATACACGCACTTATGAGTCACTATAGCCATCAAAGCACAGTCCGCAGGCCGACTCCCGAGCCTTCAGATCAAAGGTTACAAATCAATTAGTACTCATTCCATAGCACGTTCGTGATGGCGTCACACAAGGCGATGCAGGACCAAGTCATCATAAGTTATTGGCAAGTGGTACAAAACTTGGGAACGACATGTGGAGTTGGTAATACAGATGCGGTTGCCGAGTGAAATAGGAGGCGGGATTACCAACGCTGGACGATCTAGAGTACAGGATAATATGGACCCCAAGCGTCGTCGGGGATCACGTTCTAATGCCTGTGTTCGCTGTCAAACTCCGCCCTGTTTGAGACGGCTGGTGTTGGCGCTTGGGGGCGTGGAGAGTGAGGAGCACCTCGGCATTGTCGTTGGTATTTAGTACGTCGCGTATCGACTTTTCGGCCAGCATGCAAGTCTAATGCGACACTCAGACGGGGACCGAGAAATGACTCGACATGACTCACTCTGCTGTAGCCACCGCGTTCTAGGGGCTGACGGGAAACAGCGATGGCATTGTGTATGCTGTCATAAGCATACCTGCGCCTGGTAGAGAGAGCGGTCAGTGCAAGAGCAACACGGGCGACGGAGCCACGCACAAGACGCTCTCGAGCTCGCTGCGCGAACGAGGGACAATGAACAAGTCTGCGCCAACGAGATAGCGGTTGAAGGCCTGGTAGGAGGCGCAACCGGCAACGAGAGTTTCGTTGAAAGAGGGATGGGTCTGATCCCAGGTGAACCAGTTTTCGCTGCAAAGAGTGAGAGGGGAAGGGGAAGAGGGGGGCGTACATACGTCAAGTGCGAGTGGGCGATTGCCTCTGAGGTGTGAGGGGCGAGGAAGCGATCCATACGGAGGCGAGCTGGGGGAGAGAAGGGCGTGGAGGAATATATATATTATATACCAGGCAGTGATTGGCGCTGCAGGGAAATAAGGAAGAATCGGGCGTCTTGGAGATAAATAAATTTAAAAACAAATGGAGTGTCGGCATTCGGCGAATGAAACGTTTTTGACCATCCCTTCTTTCCTTTTTTGGATCACACGTTCGCTCGGGTTTATTGACACAGCCGTGTCCCCTGCACACAGAGTCTCGCAAGCTTGGCTGCACACTGGGCCTTTGTCATGTCCGCCCGCGCCGGTAACCACATCGGCAATCGGGTGCAGCCAAAGTTGTTCGGTCGCGCGCTTCGAGGACGACTCAGCACGTTATTCCTTTTTTGGTCATCCGCTGATTCAGCACCCTCAGATCGTTATCCTCAACACGTTCCAATCGTCCAGAATGTCTCTTTCTCGCGTCGTCGTCAAGAACGTCCTTGCCGTAGAAACAGAAGAAGTCCGGCCTCTGTCTGTCTGATCCCCGTTCTTCTGATCCCCCTTCCAGGGTGTAGGTGCACGCGTGCGGCGCTCCATCGGGTCCATGAACCTCCGCAACTTGACTCCCTTTTTGATGTTGGATCACTTCCATGTCTCAAAAGGCGCCGTGAGCAGTCCCACCTTCCCCTATCCAACATGCTCTGTCAAACAGTCACTCTTTCCAGGGGTTTCCTGATCACCCCCACCGTGGCCAAGCAACCGTTACGTACATGCTTGAAGGGTAAGACGCCGCCGACCAGAAGTTATACTTTAACGTTGTGGCTGAACCTCGAGGCGATGAATCATGCACAGATCCAGTCGTCACGAGGACTCGGCAGGTCACGCTGGTACCATCGAGACAGGTGGCGTCCAATGGATGTGTGCTGTGCGCCATCCAGTGTTGTAATCATGCGTTCCTTGTAACACCCCGCTTCCGCAGGGAAGGGGCATTATCCATGCCGAGATGCCAGTCCACGCACCAGGTGTTCCCGAACCAAGGGGCCTCCAACTCTGGATCGACTTGCCCAAACAGGTATGTACACCCAGGGGCCAAGACCATTTTCCTGAACGGGTCTTCATTAATGTACTCGTTACAACAGTTCAAGATGGTGGTAAGTGACCGGGTACTGCAAAGCCCCTAATTTCTTCAAACTTTATGATGCACCGCAGGAACCTTCTTATCAAGAGCTCGAGCCTGCTTCGTGCGTTTATTGTTGGTGACCCTGCGTTCTCCCTTCATGTAAAGCAGCATCCCAGTCGCGTATCCCAATGGCCCCAAGGGATCCATCAGCATTAGGGTGATCAGTGGCAAAAGTCATGGCGTCGAATCCCCTGTCCGACCACTTGGCGGATGCTGGTACTTTCACGTGATGATGAACAAGGCAGGGGATCGCATTTTCCAAGACATACGTAGGTCGTTCCTTTTCTGATCGAACACAGCCAAGCTGATTCTTTTAGCTTCTGGCTGGACTTCCTTCATCTATCGTATGCTTGACCTCTCCAACGGAGTTCAAAAGCTGACGTTGCCCGATCAGTTTGGAAGGGGGCCATCAACGTCGGAGATGATACTTCAGTCAATGGCAGCTTCCATACTCTTGTGCTGTCCAACGAAAACGGAGAGACGGGAGCAAATATCACAGCAGCCGTGGATGACACCGAATTTGTCTTGGTATGTTCTTTCCATCAAGTAGGGTATCTTCCTGAATCAACGTGCGTCAGGTTGCTGGTGAACCTCTCGACCAAACTGTGTTTCAATACGGCCCTTTTGTCATGACCTCCCGTGAGGAGATACAGAAGACGTTGATAGATTGTAACATATCTGGTGTTCGCGTTCCGGGCCTTTACTGACGTCCGGATAGATCAAACCGGCGAGAATGGCTTTGAGAATGCCCATACTTGGAAGAGCAAGATAGGACACTAAACAAGTCCCGTGCTACGCGTAGATGAGCACCGTTACCTCCGGTGATTATCCGACTGATCGTATCTCTGGCGTGGATGTCCCGGTCAAGTGCATGACGGTGACTATTTTACGTATGCTACTCTTGGTCTCCGTCCTCTACGTGCTTCATCTGTTCCCATACATCTCCTTCATCTTCTTCGGCATTTGTGCGCAAATTTTCCACAGCACATTGATCCCAGATAACAACAGTAGGAACTGTGGTCATGCATACTTTATCAAGTACACTCCCCTTTTCTTCTTGTTGCTTTCCGACTTCGGCAGCAGGCGGAAATGTGCTATGAATGCGACTAAATCGATCCAGAGACACGGACGCAAGAAACGACGGCGCTGCACCTATAGAGTTTACAGCGCCAGATATTCCTGACCAGAGTATTAGTATCAGCATGTATTGTTTGTGTGAAAGTGCACACCTTTGTATCCGTAAATAACTCTGCCAGTGCGTAAATCAAGTGCGAAAAGATTCGTTCCTTGATCCGACACGAACGCTTCACTATTTAGTTGGAACTGTGAGGCCAATACCACATGGTAAGTTTTGTTGTAAAACTTACTGCTCTAAAAATCCCTTTTCTACCGACTTAACACCGCCTACCTTGGAAATGCCTCCAAAATCGTTGACAGGTCGCCGGCCGGAACGCGTATCGTACCTGCGCAGATGACCGAGTCGCGTACCGGCAAGTATTTGTGGTTGAGTGGAGGATGACATATACACAAGGCACGTATTGTGAACCGGCTGGCGCAGTCCCAGATGGTCGTTTGTTACATTTTTGGCCCGCCAGACTTCGCCGGGGAACAATGATTCTGCCCTTTTTCGTTTCTTGTTACTCACAGAATCCTCCGATCGTGACTCAAAGGCGCGTTCGGTATTCCAGACAGAAACCTCAACCTCCTCACCGCCATAGGCAAACGTTTCTTGATTCGGACCTAGCTGCCAGTCCATGAGCCGCGACGGGAGGGCGCCCAGTTTGTGCGTCAGGTTATCCTCGTCATTCATGGACGTCAGCCTAAATGCGCCATTAGATGCACACGAGTATACGGTGCTTTTACAGACAAACCATTGAGCATTGCCTGACCACCTTTTTTTTCATGATTCACTTACTTTGGCGTTGATGCCAGACCGACGAAAGAAGGGTTTTCCTTGAACCTTGTTTCTTTCCATTCATGCCCTCGCTCGAGGTCGTCTTCGCCGGTCAATAATGAGCGACGAAGGGTGCCGTCTGCATGCGCTGAAGACACCTTGCCTTGAGCATTATTTATTGCGTTCGGCTAGTATTAGATGTGAACGAGGCACACACCAGAGTCGGGTCGCCCGTGCTGATGGCTAATTTCTGCACCCCTTGTACACGACCGGTTTGGGAAGCAGTTTGCAGGGTCTTGAGCAGCAGCTTGTTCGTCGAGGACGTATAAGAGACCGACTTTATGCTGCCCAGCTCGTCGCCGGTCAGAAATCGGGGCATATTACAATGTGACGTGACACAAGGTGTGAGAGATGGAGACACGCTCCGACGCTCTCTTCAGATCGACTACCGCGACAGTATGGAAGGACCACTCAAGGAGCTGGAAAAGCTCAGGACACCCGCAGAGGCCTCGACAAAGGCGAAAACACCCTCTGTGGAAAGCTCGCTCGACTCTCTACTCCAGACCTTGCACGAAGTCAAGAGCAGAATCGAGGCCGGTACGGTCACTCAAGACACGTTTGCGCTGCTATCACAGACGATAGAGGCCAAAAAGAAGGAGATCGACGACAAGCAAAAGGAAGTCTACAACGCGATCGCGAGAGTCGGAAAGGCTTTGGACAAGGTCCGTCTGCGTAACTCCCGTTCACGCAGAGCTCACGGTCTTTTCTTTCCCCAGAAATTCACTCAGCCTCTGCCTACTTACAATCCCTTATTCACCTCGCATGGTGCTAAAGAGGCACTCGATCGGACGATTGCCTTGCACTTTCTTCGTACGGGTCAATTCTCCACGGCAGAAACCTTTGTCGAGGTGCGTGGACTATGCTCCCCTTTATAAACTTGCCTGCGAAACAAGAACCAGGAGTCTGGCATCGAAATCTCCCCTGAACTCCGCAGTCGGTTCGTGGAGCTTCACCGCATCATAACATCACTCCAAAGACAGGACGTTGGCCCTGCGCTCGAGTGAGTGCCCTGTGTGAGAACCGACACCCCCAGGTTGCATGCTGAAGCGTATTTTCAGATGGTCTAGAAAGAACCGCTCGTTCCTTCGTTTGCGGTCCTCTCCGTTGGAGTTTTACCTTCATCGCTCTCAGTACATACGGTTACTCCTTTCTTCCAATCCATCCAACCCCACTCCAGCGATATCGTACGCAAACGCCGCTTTGCGAGGCTTTTATCCCGAGCACGCTCACGAGTTCAAACGCCTTATGGCCTGTCTGATTTACCTTCCCAAGGAGAAACTAGAGGGCTCCCCATACGCAGACCTTGCCTCGCCTTCGCTTCACACGGATCTCGAACCGCTTTTCGCAAAGGAGTATTGTGCCAGTCTGGGAATGAGCCGACAAGTCCCCCTCCGAGTCGTTGGTGATATTGGTGGTGGAGGCGCGCTAGCAAAAATAGAAAAGGCGCGGAACGTGATGAAAGAGAAGAAGAGCGAGTGGAGCCAACGTGATGAACTTCCTGTATGTTTGTCCATCAGGATGTGACCGCTGGATTGCTGACTGTGTCATCCTAGATCGAGATACCCCTTTCTCCGGAAAACCGTTATCATTCGATTTTTGCTTGTCCTGTCTCAAAGGACCAGTCCACGGAGCAGAACCCACCCATGATGATGACGTGTGGACATGTGATCACCAAGGATAGTCTCCAGAAACTTAGCAAAGTGAATGGGTGCGCTACACTTTTGATTCTCTCCGCCTGCGTAAATGACAGATAATGTCCGTAGACGAGTCAAATGTCCCTACTGTCCGACAGAATCAATGCAGGGCAATGCTTTACGAGTGTATTTCTAGCATAATATCCATCATCCATCATGCTGGTACTGTAGCACCACTTCTCAATTATTTGATGTATGAGCACGAGCATACGGTGGATCGACCCAGCAAGCCTAAGACCGATACCGCTAAAAGTAAGTCACCGAGACAGCAAAAATCGAACGTACCATCATCGTCAGAGATTCTTCCCCATGCTTGTCCGTAGTCCTCCGGACCGTACTCTCGTCCACGCTTGGCGTGTTCACGATCCTACCTAATCGCTCTAGTATCCCCACGTCGATACGATACCGTTTCGCGAGCGTTTCCAGCTCGGTACTCTTGGTGATCGACTTTCGCGCTTCGAGCAGCTCGGACAGGGTAGACGCCAGCAGACGGTCGTTTACCAGACTTGTTGACGCGCTCGTCGTCGTCGCAGCGGCAGCGGCGGCCTCTTTTTCAGACCGCATTCTGGATCGATGCATGTGTTGCACGTCGGCAAACTTGGCCTGGATTGGCAATGGTTCATACCCGTTCGGAGGCGGGATCAAACATGTTAACCGGGTGTCGAAAAACGCTTACCGCTCGGGTGGCCGTTTGCATACCGTCGACTCGTACCGGACCGAGCTGGTGTAGTTTTTCTACCCAGTGTGAGTCCTTGGCATCTCTTTCGATTGCTGCAGTCTATATTCAACAAACGGGAGGGCGAAAAAAAGGCGGAATTACTCACCTTCGTGTTTGCTCTCAAAGGCCAATGACTCTTTTTCCGACCGTAAACGTTCTGGCTCTGCAACACTGGGCGTGCGCGAGCCTGCCCATGACGGTTTTTCCTTTGGAAACCTGCGGGCTGCTTTGGAAGAAACACTGCCCATGATGGGTGTGATCAAGCGACTTGTGGATGCGGCACACAGAAAGGTCTTGCCGAGTCTGAAAGCCTTTTATTGTCTATACCTTACGGCCATGTTTTTACAGCCATCCACTATGTAAAGTTATACACGGTCGCACAAGTCGACCAAGATTGAAGAATAGAAGGTGAGGATAGCAACATTCCAGCACTAGCCAAGATCCACAACACTGTCCAATTTTACGCCAAAAAAGGAATGTAAAAATCAGAAAAGGGTATCAGTATAAGGAGTGGAAGTGAGCGTGTTTGGCAACGTCTGGACTATGGGGGGCAGGAGAATAGATAGACAACAGAAGGAATAACTTCATTCAATGTGCAAACATAGTGTCATGAACGGATTTCGTGGCAGAATTTTTTTTTTCAGTTGAAGGCACCCATGTTAGTTGGCGGCTGCTGCTGGTATACTTGATACATGGCATACGGTGGATAGACTTGGGGCACGGTCTGACCATTATATGCGGGTTGACTCATACCAAGAACACCGCTGGGCTGGGCGACACTAGAAGATTGAGGACCGTAAGGCATCGTGGACACAGGACCCTGTGTCATGGGGTTTGTAGTCGGCAGGGTCCCGTTGCGACGAACTGTTGGGCGTGGGCTACTAATCTCGGGTGATCGAAGAGCAAATGGATTAAAAGGGTCTGTGGACGGGGAGAACGCGGAAGGAGGATTCGAAGTGCGAGGACGAGCAGGCGCGTTACTCTGGCTAAACGAGGGATCAATGTGAAGTTGGGGTGGTCCAGACTGAGGGTTCTGGCCACCCATCTGCAACGCAGCCATCATAGAGGCCAATCCCTGGTCATTTGACGGGTATCCAGAAGGGAGACCAGGGACACCAAAAGAATTGTGAGATTGCCCCTTTTTGCCGGGTGGACCGTTCGTGGTGTAAGTTGGTTGATAATTAGGAATGGGTAAGCCAACTTCTTCAATGAGACGACGGTATGCTTGGGTGGCGATAACCTTCAGTTCGATCAGTACCCGCTTCGTTGCTTCAATAAAGTTCGGTTTGTCGAGAGGGTCAAGGAAAACGCTCGTCAAAATTTTGTGCACAACGGCAACACCGTTCACTTGGTCTCCCAAAACATCTGTTAGCACGTGATCACCGTGCGATGAGAACAGCGCCTGCACGATTTGACGCGATGCATCGGGCTCGATCTTTTGGTTGACGATTCGAAGGACGGTAAGCGACGCTAGTTTGTGTGTGCAAAGATGGGAAAGATGAGGGGTAAACCGTGGGGCAAGTAAACTGTATCGTGATGGGAACGAAGAGGTGTCCAACAACCAAGTTAGTAACAGCGCGCCGTTCGGATTGGTGGCGAGGGGAATAGAGTTGAGGATCACCGCAGTAGCGATGCGCCGTTGCTGACTGATGGTGATGTGAGGGCTCTCGAGACACGCCCTCATGCTCCTTGCTCCAAAACGTCCCTGTGCAATTTCCCACATACGATCGACCATAGCATCGAAGATGAAGTCGTTGGCAGGCGCGCCAAAACGTAGACAGCATCTGGTAAATCAGTTAGGAGCGAAGCAAAACCTCGGGAGGCGACATACTGCACTACGTAATTCCCAAACTGATCGAGGAGCAAGGGAGGTGCATAGGCCCTCAAATTTTGCACAATAAGCGCGACTTCATCCGGACTCTGTACACACTCGATGATCTTCTGTGCGGCCCATGTTCCATTTTTGTGAATTCCAATCATAGCTAAATGGGGCGTGATTCGTTCCAGCATCGCAAACCTCGGAGCTGCAGAGCATTTCTCAAATAGCTTTTGAACGACCTGTGCACTAGGTTTCAGAGAAAATATACGGAACTGCCAAATATTGGTGAATGCTAACCGTATTTCCAAGCCAATCAGAAGCCAGGTCAACGATTTCCCCATCAAGGAAGTCCCCCGCAACCTGATCGGTTTCCTCAACAGACATCGTGCCGGAATCGAGACGCTTGCGAAGTTCGCGAAGTTTAGAAGCATCCCATCGTCTGTTGTTTGGTCTCTCAGAGACGAGTGGTATCGTGGTGTAGTACATCGTAGGAGGCCGAAATTCTAAGCAAGAAATGAGAGCAAGTCGTGCAATGTAGCTAGACAACTGACCAGAAAGAGCCTGAATATCAGCCTCTGCATCAGTACTTCCTTTGGAAAGCTCTCGCATGATCATCTGCTGTTCCGTCACGGAGGGAGTCCATCCAGCGGGTTTGGAAAGTCCATCAGAAGCGTAAGCTATGTTATGCATACCCGACCCGATCATGCTGAGAAGCAAGTTCGAACGGTAGTTCTCAACCGATCCTCCAAGAACCTGTTGGTCGGCGGGGATCGTCGAAGCACCTTTAACACTCCGCAACGCATGGATAGTTGCACCGACACTCAGATCACCAATGCCCTGTACCGCGACACTGGGGCTGTCATCTTGTGCGCCACTACCTTCCTGACCATTCTTGACCGGCACCTTTGCAAACCCAATGCGGATGGCCCCAACATCACTGCCCAGCACATCACGACCGTTCAACGCTTTCCTTGCGCGAACAGCATCATCCAGACGCTCAAAGTTGACTGTAACTAATGTCAACGTCCTAATCACGTTTCATGGAAGAGGAGCACGAACTAAATCCGCAATTCTTGTGTGTCAAAACACGGGCAGACTCAATGGGGCCATAAGGACTGAAAACGTTCAGGATTGTCGCAGGTGTTGTGGTACTGGGAATGGAGCCGATCCATAATGCACGGGTAGGTGTGGACTGCAGCTGTGCGTCCAAACCCCCTAGACCTGGGCTGGCACTCTTTCCCATGCTATTGGGGGAGGTTGCACCAGAATTTGTCACAGTGGTGCCCTTTGCAGGTGCGACCGGAGCACTGTCGGCTTTGCCAAATCCAATTCGAACGGTCTGTCCGTTGGGCATGTTGATGTTTCCTCCAAGGCGGTTCAAGACGTCGTCTTTTGCACGGATAGCATCTGCTTGGTCAACAAAGTTGACAAAGCCACACTCCTAGGCCCAAAAATGAACACAATTCAGAAAGGCATACACCAATAAACCAACCTTTTCTGGTAACAATCTCAAGCTCTCAATGGCACCATAAGGCGCAAAAACATGAATGAGCTGTTCGCTAGTCACAGCACTATCAAGGTTACCAATCCAAAGTGACCGTGTAGGCGTCTGAATCTGCGAGTTGTTGTTTGCCTCAGACTTTGGTGAGACTGCCCTTCCCTGAGAGCCATGGGCAACGAGGTAAGCCGAGGCGCGGCTAACCTCCCCGTTAGGGAAATGGACAGTAGGCGAAGACGTGTTGCGGGATGCCAATTTGGCATCCGACTTGAGGATACTCGCAGGGCTTGCAAGACCGGAAAGGCTGCCCGCAGCAGGGGCAAGGTCATTCAAGTAAGGCGTTTGAACCTCGCTGGTCGTAACACGGCGCTGGAGAGAACGAATGGGATCATCCAGGGTTCCGACGGATATGGCACGCGGGCGTGAGGCCAGTGCGCTACCGGGAGAGAGGTGGTCAGCCTGCTTGAATCCTTTGGCAACATAAGAAGAATGCAGAAGGTTTGCATCTGGGATGGAACCGTCATACGAGCCGAGACGCTGTCGTTCATACAGCTGAGCTTCATAATTTTCAAAGTACTCTTCCTCTTCTTCGCCGCTCGGTGTGGCCAGCAACGAAGTAGGTCCAGATGAACGAGCACGATACGGGTTAGACACTGTACTTGCGCGCAAGCGAGGCGGATTGGCCAAGTTTCCCGCAATCGCTGCTTGCGCTTGTGTACGTAACTCGGAAATGGTAGCTGCCGGGGGTGGGCGGTGGCTATCGTCTAAGCCGAGGTAATCAAGAGTGTGGACGTCAAAGTCATCAGCCGAATCCGCCGAAGTTACAGATCGCAACTCGTCCAGAACAGGAAACGATGGACCAGAAGAGTTTGCGGATGATAACCAGGACGAGGAGAAGATGGAGTGCCCGAACGGATTCGATAGGCCAGAAGATGGCAAAGTAAGCGAACCCGACCTGAGACGACTGTTACGCTCGACGACACCCACTGGTGTACTAGCTGTGGTTGCGGGAGCGACACAGGTGGCCGAATGACGTAGGCCAGGACGCTGAGGTACCACAAGGCTGGGAGGAGTGTTGGCGTTTTGTCGCTGCGGGGGTTGCTCCGCAAAGGATTCGGTGGAAGGAGTCGTACTGGTCAACGTATTGGATGCAGCAGCGAATCTCTGGGCCGCAAGGTGAACGTCAGAAGGAAGGGTGCCGGCCCTAGCTCTCCTAAAACCGGGTGGATAGGCCGACGCAGGAGAAATTTCGGGATCGGCCTGGGATGGACTATTGGATACCAAGTCATCCGGCGGAGAGCCAGAAGGAACAAGGGCGCGCAGCGCAGGTGGTCTGTATCTTACTAGACGTTCCTCCGCTTGGATCTCCCGCGCTCTGGGGATTCGAGATGAGTGAGAAAGAGGAAAGCGAAAAAACCGACGCACCTCTTTGCAAACGCTGCGGAAGGTGCCGGGGGTGGGGTTTTGCCCGAGGAAACTCTTGAATAGGAGCCATTGTTGTCGGAGGCAGATAAAGACATTATAGGGCTTGTTTTCGTGTGCAATTAGAGATTACCGTTGGGTTGTGGATTAACAGACGCCCGTCCGCTTTTTTTGGGTGGAATAAAGCAAAACCCGAGCTGAGAGCAAGAGGGAGGGAATTTGGGGGGTCGTGTCTGGGATGCGAAAAGGTCGAGGGTGGGGACGTGTCGATGAATTAGCTTGCGCTGGGCCGGGAATGAACTAGAAGAAAATGCAAAAAAGATGGTAAAAGCAAAGGATATTTGGTGGACGATGTCCACGAATAGTACGTTAAAAGACCTGGCGTACTTGGACCAGAGAACTAAGTAAGATGGCAGAAATTTCGTGGTTGGGAACAAACCACCGTCTGAAAATCCCAAGACGTCTTTTCACACTCCGCCACTCGCCTTCTTCGACTGCACACTTCCTTTCCCAAGAACACACTCTCCGTCTTACGTCCCATCCCCGTGGCCGCCGCACTCGGCTAGCAACTCCATTAGCCCATAAGTAGTCGAGGGGGGATCATAGAATACCAAGGTATACAAAGTCACATCGACAATACGGCTCTAACAAGCAAAACAAACGAAGACGAACAAAACATCCCAACCGGACGAGAAATTTCTCCAACAGCACCCCGCGGATCAAGCATGTCGGGGACCCTTGGCCCGAGGTGACGCAACCCGAGATCGTGCAGCAATTGCGTCGGCAACCCTTCTCGACCGCCGTAACGGTCTCGTGGCACTATGCTTCGATGCAGGGGCAGCACTTTCCCCACCCTCCTCCGTTTCCCAATCAGGATGAACACACAGAGCATGGAATATCTCTTGCTCTGTTGGGCTCAGCGCCACTTCAGATGGGGCAGTCGCCTCTCCGGTCAACGTCGATGGGTGCAGATTGGCTAGCGCCAGGTTAACAGAGGGTGGGATGGCCAACAATGGTTCTTCAGCAAGTTCAATCTCGACAGGAACTTCCCAGACCGCTTCCGTCGCGGGCCCTTTCTTGTCAAGTTGCGGTGTAGGCAGGGGATTCTCGGCACCGGACGAAGAGAGCGAGTCATTAAAGTTTGGTCCAAATTGGTTGAGCAACTTCCATGACGTGCTCTTCTGGTAGAAATCTTGTAGAGCGGTAGGAAAGCGCATGACAAGGTCATCAGAAAGAAAAACACTCTCCACTCCCGACGGCAAACCATGACCATACGAGCGAGCGACGTTCAGAGGAACCCAGATCCCACTGATAGGCAAGGAAGGATGACACACGTTGACACACGCGTTAGGAAGAGGTGATGGAGCCGACAACGATAGGTAGGATAAAATCGTACTGAGATTCACAAAATCCGTGTCGATGCGTCTCAAGAGAGGGGTCGAACCAAGCATGGTCTGATATACCGAAATGCCTGAGAACAAATCAGGGTCGGTTTTTCCGTTGTGAAAAGCGCGACGCACCTTCGACTTGCGTTGCGCACACGTCAGGGGTGCATGGACGACACGTGCGTACAACCACCACATCTTGTACCACAGTCGTAGGCGAGGGGCAAACCCCTGAGTCTGCATGACAAGTTCCTATCTCTTTGACTATCGCACACGAAGTGTCCGCCTTGTCTTGTTCAAGTTGCACGCGCTGCGAAGAGGCCACTTCATCCGAAGCAAGCCGTGGGAGCAGGCTACTTCCTGCAGGCATTCTTACCCCATCGGCCCATCCATCTTCAAAGTCATGTGGATGAACAGTATCAGGGCCAAGCAACTCGGCATCCTGCCAAGTCAGCGCGCAATTTGCCGTATTAGTCCCGAACAAAGATGCGAGTGAAGGAGGCGAGGCAGGTGATGCTAAAACTGAGGTGCAAGATTGGGATGCAAAAGAACCGCCGCCGGATCCAGATGAGGATGACGAGCGATGCGACGAAGCTGTCAATGGGGAACACGATAATGGAAAATACGACGCGAGCGGAGATTCATGTTCATTCGGCTCCATTTTCAAAACGGGCAAATCCTCTTGACCTTCTGAGGTACCAGTCCAACCACTCTCAAACTCCCACTCCCAAAGCTCCAATGCGTCAAATTTGAGGTCGTCTGTCGTCGGCAGCTTTACGGTGGCGGACGACACGGTAGACGTAGGTGCACAGTCGAGGTCCTCCCAGGCATCCAGCATGTCGCGGATGTCTGCAAGCTCGTTTCTGAATGGCTGAAAGTCATCAGCCATCTCCACCTTCACTTGGGGAGCAGGTGCTGGCGAGGGAACAGAGAAAGAAGAATCCCAGTCAATGTCGGAATCGGGATCAAGGTCAAAATCATCGCGATCCGAGTCGGGAGGTGGAGACGCGCTCCAAGGTACGGACGGTGATCGCTTCCTCTCGTCCTTTATTGCATGGCAGGACCACGGTAAATGACCTTGCTCTTCGCAAGTAGGCGTGTAACCCGGAACGGAGATGCCCCGGCGCGGATACGGCGGCAGACTCCATGGGACCTCGGGTGGGTCTGGATGCATATCGGCATTATCGCCACCGTCGGCGCGGGCGGCGTCATCTTCGAATGATGAATCGGATGCGTCGTTTGACAGGTCGATAACCTCTCTCGGCCGAGAAGCAACGGATGGCGACGTCGCGCAGAGGACGGATGGACGGAGTCGGAGCATGAGTTTCACTTTAGGAGGCCGCTCATCATCACTGGAGTCGGTGCTCAGTTCGCCATATCCACTGTCAATCGCCGGACTATGGCTGTCCCGTCCAAGGCACGAGCTTGCCATGGAACCATCAGAATCGCGTCGACCACCCCTCCTGAGTCTCTTTCTTTTCTCTCCGCACTGTGCGTCATCACGGGTCACGTGCACATTCTGGGCCACTTGTAATTCGTCGCCGTGTTTCTCCGCCAGTCTTCTTCCTTCTTTGCCATACTCGCATAGACGAACTCCAGCACGTGCAAATGGGCACGAGACGCCCGTGGCCTTGGACAGATACCAAACCATGGTACCGCGGCGAAAGTTGGTTAAGCGATCACCTTCTAGAGAAGGCTGGGGGTGCTGAGCAACACAGTTGCCGTGAGGCCCAGAATCCTTGGATGTGGACTTGGTCGGATTGGTTGCACCGCCCGTCCTACTGTACAGGGCTGGTACAAGGTCGTCGTCTGAGAGCGTTCCGGACAATACGTGGCGGAGAAGGAGGGGATGGTCCTGCTGTGCCTCACATCGAGCCATGTGATTCCGAATGTAGGTGGTGATAGCTTGAGAAGCGGCGGAGACGCTGAGGGAGGGAATGAGGGGCACGAGATAAATGCGAGGCAATGGATGTAAAGCAAGGGGGAGGCGAAATTCAGGGGCAGAGAAGGACTAGGGGACATACTTTTGGCACATTAGACCGTATTTGATAGTCATTTCCGCGAGATCCTTGATCGTCATAGCGCGATTTTCCTGTAGGGCGTGAGAGCGGGCACGTGGGGGGTATCGTAAGTGGTAGATAGGGCGAGAAGGAGGCAACTCACGACTGAGAGGAAGGAGCGACCAATCGCGTGGAAGACCTTGTTCGAGGCATCGTCCGGATGGAGCATGACGCCGGGGATGGGGAAGAGGGGGAGGGAGGGATCCTGGGGCTGAGGGGGGGCGTGGAGGGCTGGAGGGACGGGCACGGGTCTGATCCTGCGTGGTGGGGGGAGCGGGGAAGGGGGGCATTGTGTTTGAGGGGTGTTTGGCCTGAGTCGTGTGCGGGTTGCATAGTGGTGCTGAGTGGGATGCATTAGAGGGAGGGGGATGGCATTGGGCGGAGGTCGGGATGGTGGTGGTGAAAGACAAAAAGGGAGGAGGAGGGCAACGAGCCCGACGTGACACCTAAAATTACATGAATCCATCAAAAATTCAAAAACAGATGCTGCGTACGTATGTCACGTAATGCTCACGTAATCACATTCACTTGCCCGATCATTTAGTTTCGTTATCTTCGCACCAAATTTGGACAGCTCGTGCACCCGTGGGAAATAAATATACCAAGAAACTATCTATTTCCGCGTCGTCGCTTCTTCGCTGCTGAAACATATTTTTTCATCGCAACCGTCGTCTTTCGACGATCGCCTTCGCTCAAAATATCTGTGCGACGCTTCCCAGACAGACGATGAATCAGAGAAGAGAGAGGACGAAAACACCCACCTCCCTGCCGGGGGACAGCTTGATCTTGCCAGACGGGCCTAGCATGGAACAATTGACGCCAGTTCCGCGGGACTGGTACACAAGGCCAACCTTTGGGGAGCAGAAAGCTTCCGCTCCGTGCGCCTTGTGCGATGGTTTGATTCAGCCGACCGGTAGCAGCGGCATTCATTGCGAGATGGTACTTGGAGTCGACAAACTGCGATCGCTTCAAGTCAGCCAATAGGGCACAACACCGAGCACAGCAGTCTGGCGGGCCTTTTTGATGGCAGCTCGCGAAACACCATGCCTAACCCCGTTGGGAGTAGTCGTTATACACTCCTTGACCAAAACTTTCAACCCCGTTTCGAGCACGATGAATTGAGCGCATGTTACCGTGATCATATCGACCCAAGGCGGATGAGTGACCTTCTCTGTCGAGTTGCCCATTTTCTGTCGACGTATGCCTGACAGACCGTGTCAGTGTCATGAAAGGAGCTCCGGACCGTCACGTGGTGCTATGTCATCGTGCAGGTCAGTGCGCACGAGACTCCACCACGTCATCAACCGGCAAGTTACCCACGGCTTGTGCAGGCTTGTTCGCAAACTACCAGAACACTCAAAATTATGCCATTCTCTGACTACCTCGTCACCGACGATTTGACGGTTTTCCTGGGCTTTATCGGTGTATCTGTATTTCTTCTCCAAAACTTATACAAGCCGCAACCTCTTGTTCACCCTATCCTCCTCGGAAGACAGAGCGATGTTGGCCGCGTAAGGCATCCCACCGAAAGCGCTGTCTACAGAAACTATGGCACTGGCCTTATGGGTAGGGTATGTTACCCTTTCCATTCATGTACGCGAGCAGTTACTTCACGCGCACATCTAGTTTCCTCTCAAACCCGACAAGGACGTAGACCTCGTCGGTGACTTTATCAAGTCCCAATTTGAGTCTCCGAGGACACTTTGGTCTACCAAAGTGGGTAGCCTGAATGGTGTGCGGTGCACTTGTCAACTACCCTCACATAGATCACCAATGCAAGACTGAACGAACGTGTTGCTGCATTTGGTGCCGGAATTGCTCGCCTTCTCCCGGGCGAGTCCAACGTCTTGTTACTACTGAACGATAGTATCGGTGTGCCTGTTTTCTTGTTCTTTTCTTTGTTGACTAAACGCCATTCATGTGCAGAATTTGTGATCGCTGATCTCGCACTCGCAAAACACTCCATAGTGTCTATGACTCTGACTTCGCGCAAGCTCCTTTCAAGCGTTTTGGAGACCCATCCCCCGTCCGCCATCATCGTTGGCGCGGACTTCCTCCCTCAGCTCCTCGAAGTTATCTATGACGCGGCAGAACACGATCACAAGGTTATCGTTGTGGGAGAGACGGACGCCAACATTCAGCCAAAGGCGGCTTCTCAGTCCCAAATTCTAACCTGGGCTCAGGTCGAGGCAGATGGTGCCCTGGTAGGCGAAACTACAACTTTGCCTACAGTTCGTAAGTCGTCTGAGATATATAGTTATGCCATCCACAAATCTTTTTTCCAGGGCCCCATGATCCATTCACCATTGCATTCTTCGAAATTCCTAATGGAAATGGAAACCCCCAGGGAGTGCGCTTCACTCACTCAAACTTTACGGCCAGTGTTACAGCCATCAGAGCACTGTTTCCACCTTCCATAGCATTGTCCTTCCTTGACACCATTGTCTCCGGTCACTCTCTGAGCACACCGTTCGGGAGAGCGGTTGCATACACCGCATTGTATGAGGGCGCGTGTTTCGCGACGTGTGCCTCGACCCGCACGTACGACGACACCGACTCCAATGGTGGTTTACGGCATGACGTTGATGACGTTCTTTCCGCGTCCAAGCTGGCTATGCCATCACCCACAGTTCTCTTCGTCCAGCCTGATCATCTGCAGGAGCTATCAACCGCAGTGCTCTCCCGTGCGAAGAAATCATCATTCGTCTACCCTATTGTGTGGAGGCATAAACAGGCGGCACTGACCGAGGGCTTTTTAAGTAAAGAAAGTTTGTGGGACCGCACTCTATTCGATGGTGCCCGTGAAAATGTTATGGGGCGAATGGCAGGTACACTGAAGACCGTTGTCGTCAGTGGAGGTGATTATTTCCTCGTCATTCTCCTTATTCCGAAACCGACGCACTGTTTTCCAAGGCTCGGTGCCGAACGACGCGTTGACGCCAGCACGGATTGCACTTTCGGTCCCGCTCATTAATGTTCATACACATGTATCGACAGGCGGACCTGTGTTTGCGACGCATGCCTTTGATCTACAGTCTCTGCCCTCGGCAGACGGCGACCAGGCTCATGTCGGTGCCCCAAGCGTGAACGTTGAAGTCAAATTTGTTGGCGTTGACGACGCGACGATCGAGAATGGAAACGATCCCAAGGGGGAACTCCTGGTACGCGGACCGCCAGTTGGGGTATTTGTACCCGGAGTTGCAGACAAGACGGATCTCAGAGATGAAGACTGGGTTCGGACGGGAGAGATTGCCCAAGTAATGACCAATGGCGCCTTCAGGGTGGCTGGAAAGAAGTCACACTAGTTTGTAGTTCTGTATCCTTGAAAGTATTTGTTTCTTGGAGAATTTATGTGTATTTACATAGATTGCAACTCGAAGTATTGGTAGCACCGGTACGGCGTCGACTTGGGAATTGAGCATACAATGGCCGTCCGCCTTGCTCCTTGGTTTGCCTTCTCTACGTTTACTGTCCTCTGGGGAAGATCCACGCGGTAGACATTACTTATGGTGCTGACCCCCTTTTGCATGCGTTCATGAAGTTTAGAACCAGCTACGTTTCAACATGCAGAAAGGGGTTCATGCATGGGGCACAATTCGGTTTACAAACAAATGTACTGACCACACGGGATGTATTGCGTTTGTTACTTTATAATGAAGGTGGCGGAGTGCGACGTTTCGAAGCGTCCTATGCCTTGCATGAGCCCGCTAATCAATTTGGGTTGTTGATGCTGGAAGATGCTTTAGAGATCATGGAGATAATAGAATACCGATTCGTCTCTCTCTTTGCGCCGGGTAGCGAAGGCGCCTTTTGGCTGGCCTTGCTATGAACGGGGTCATTTCGACTCGGACCGTATGTAAGTGATACGCACGCGATATTATTCGATCAAGTCGTGTGTTGTCCCCATGATAGACATTACATGTGCGGCGGGAGGCATGTTAACCGTTGGACCACGAGGACGTTTGTCTTGTCGATTCTGATCTAACTTGATAGCCGCGAACGAATGTTTCCGTCCGACCCCAAGGCTTCCCATTGCAGTTTGCTGCCAGTCAGAATCAGTGCAATTTCGATTACGAATACGTTACCTTTGCCCGAATACGAAGTGTCCGGTGGTGAGGGAAGAGGCACGGTAGAGCATATCAATAACATTGAGGGAGAGGGGGAAGGAATGACTAGCATATATGCCGACTCGAGAGGAATGCTCGAACTGCTCCGCGAGGACATGCAGCCAGCGAAACTGCTTTCACGTCGAGTCCTTTTTACGGTCTGCGATAGTATTAAATTGGGACGTTGGTAGTAGCTGTTGTGTGTGCTTATTCGACACCTCGGCTCGCCATGTCTTCCGATCATGCACGACAGGGCCTACAAGGTGTTCTCTCTCAACTCCAGACCCAGATCACCGACTTTCAGACACTGCTTACCCTCCTGTGTCTTCCACTCGCCAGGGTAAACCTGTTACCTCCGCAATTCAGAAGACTCAACTCCCTGCCGAGCGAAGAAGGGACGGTCGACGTCGTCAAGGTGTTTCCGCCAATCCAACGCGCTTTGCTGGGGTCGATACTGCCAACATGGGAAACAGTTCTAGAGGAGGAGGGCTGCTCTGCACTGACACTGCAATATTTTTGTCCAGGTGCATTCTTGAACGCCTCTTCTTCTGCCGGAGATGTTGCCTTATGCGCATATTCGACGATACTTTCCCTTCCGTTACATCAACGATGTGTGCGCCTGTTACTGAGACTCGTCAAGGAATACCCCGTCGACAGACTCTTCCAGGCGGTGTGTACTATACGTGATCCTGCCAGGAGATCGGTTAGTTGGGATGATTGCCTTCGGAATGTCTTTGCAGTTCCCGTCAAAATGGCCAACGCTTTCAAGGGGGAGAACATTCCAGCTGACCTCGGCCTCCCTGATTATTACAACAGTCTAAGCATACGAGTCGAACTTCTCGTATATGCATTATCGAAGCATGTTGCAGGTATTATCTCACCATCGAACTTGGACCTCGAAGTCTTACACGTTTCGAACCAACAGAAAATATATCTCTTGTGACTCAACTCTTCTCAAAGCTTGTGCACGTCGGAGTGTTCCCTAGCTTAACTCACCCATCTCCCTCCCAGTCCTCATTCTTCCAATCTGTACTCCCGATAATCCGACGTAGATTTCAAGACAAGGAGAATAAATCATATCAGAAACTCTGGGATCGTACGATAGCATCGCTGAACTCTGTGCTGACGCAGCAAGCCATTCTCATGTCCCTATTTTCATCTCTTACCCCTCTGGAATCGACACTGGGTACATCTGCTCATGACAGGGGCATCGTGCGTCGGGAGGCATCATTTCTGTACGACATGGTCGGCGACGTGAGTCCTGACGACGATCTCTGGGATAGTTTGGTCTCCGTAATCCTGGCTCGAAGTTGGGGTGAAAATCATGCTCGAGTTTTTGTATGTTGGCTAGCGAGTGGAAAGCACTCTTCGCAAGGTGACTCCCCGAGTCTTCCGAATATTTCGTGGCGAATCTGACTCTTCGATGGATTAGCCCAGGATGGTCTCGTGTCCCATCTTGTCGCCTTATGGAGCACTTCCGAACACGTCAAGCATTCCTTACTTTCTCGTCATCGATGTAGGTCGGTCCAAGTTTGTGTAACATTTGGCTTACCACACAGAGACCACGGTTCTAGATATCTCCACATTGCTTCTTCTCCTTGTAACACATTTTCCACCACATTCGAACGAAGTGACATCAATCGCATCCTCTTCCTCCTTGGTCTCTGCAGTTGGTGCCTATATCAGCCACCCAGATGCCAGTGTACGCCGGTGTGGTATGTTGGTCGCCGAGGTGGTGGTCAGCAGAGTCGGAAAAAGCCTAAACTTCGACGATTGGGAAGGAGATGATGACGGCAAGGATTGGGCTAGGGGTCTCAGACAACTCTGCTCTCGGAGAGATGTCGATTTTGAGCCGTTGCACGAGAATGACGCTGTTCGTGGAAGTGGTGGAGAACCATTACTCGATCTGACTACAGGAGTCATGTCGACCACAGCACCTCGTCAAGGATCCATTGCAGGAACCGTCGTACTAGCGCCGCGCGTCGCTGACTATGATTCGGATGATTCATTAACTGGCTATGCTTCTCCCTCGTCCTCACGTTCTCCGTCACCTACACCGTCTGAGTTGCAGGAGATCGAGAAAGATCCTACGCTTCACGTCGGTGAAAAGAAGATACTTCGCCCTGTGTACTTGGCTCAGCTGGGCGAACTCGTTCGGGGCAGTGGTACTGGGCCTTCCGAAGCAGATCGAGAGGCGGACAAGATAGAAATGGCCATAAATACCGGAGAACAACTAGTCCGTAGGAAGCGCGACTACGGGACAGAGCTGGGTAAGTCTATCTTGACTTCATCCGCGTCTCTCACCTCCTGTGTAGCAGAAAATGCTGCCAACCTTGTCTACGGTTTTGTTTCCCTCAATAATAAATTTGAACTTGACGATTTCGACAACAAGAGACAACGCATCATGATAGCGTTAGTTGCATGTTGTCCCCGAATCTCCGCCCAGTGCGTTCCTTGCTTTCTGTACACTCTCTGGCTCAGTTGTCGTAGGTGCATCATTGAAGAATTCTTCAAAAACCAGTATTCGTCTGACCAACGTTCTATGATGCTAAACGCTCTGGCTCTTGGTGCAAGAGAGTTGGCATCACTTCCTACTTATTCCGAAGCTTTACGACCGCTTGCGACTCAACAGACCGCTTTCCCCAGCAAGACGCTACCACCTGTATTGCATCAGAGATACTTGGCTGCCAATTCTGACAACATACTTCAACCACTTCTTCAGGATATAACCAAAGCAGCTATTGAAAAGAGCCGAGAAGCTACGGCTGAAAAGATGCCAGAAGTCGTTCGAGAGAGACGGCTGCGGATTAAAAAACCTGCAAAGATTACTGAGGTGACCTCGACTGCTGGTGTTCCTGCAATGCAGCGCCCACCAAGCGCAGTCACTTTTACGAGCATTGCCGCTGAATGGTTCGTCATGCCCCTCGTCAACCGCTTCTGGGTCTTTCTTCGGGATGAACAAACACGGGAGGAACGGACCGCGCAACGCGACGAGCTATATCAGTATCGGGGTGCCGGAACTGGTCTCATCCTGAACTCTCTTATACTGTCGGCGTTTCTGAACACCATGGCGATTCTCGTGCATGCTTCCCAGAATGCACCACAATGGCTTGCCCTTATTGTACCGAATGCGTTGGAACTGGCCGTCACCGTCGGGTCGAGGCAGCTGACGAAACCAGTGAGCGAGGATTTCGGCGACGAGGAGGGTCCGTCAAAAGGAAAAGATGCGTCTGTACTCACGTCTGCTCTCAACCTGGCACTGGTCGTTCTGGACGGCTGCCTCGAGGTGGATGGTGGGCATTCACTTGGCCTTGAGCACACAGCACTGTTGATGGGAGCGGGAGAGTGGGGTGGTCAAGTATCCAGCATGCTAGAGAGGGGTATTCGGGTGACGGGTGTAGGCGGGATACATGAGGTGGAATTGCGACGGGCCGTCGCTGGTGTTGTCCTCAAGGTCGACCAAATCACGTCGAGATGGCGGCGCTCAATGGTAGATCCGTATTAGCCAACGTGGGAATAGTATAGTCTAATACTTTACAATTCTTACGAGCGACCATACTCTTTGGCCCATCATCATGTTCGCTGCCAGGTTCTCGACTTGCCCGGCCCCGTTGCGGCCCACACTCGCCCGGAGGTGTATCTCTACATCGTTTGCAAGGCGTTCTGATGCACTATTTGTGGTCCGTGTTTTTGCCGACGTGTGATCCTTTGCTCACGTCTTCGCATTAGCACCGCGACACCCCGTACAACAACCCAAAGGTGTGCTGCTCCTGTTTCGCGTGAGACTTCCCGTGTAAACGTCGTTGTTCACAGATACCCTTCGAATTCACCCCGGACAACTTGAAGGAGGCGAAAGAAATCATATCCCGGTATCCCCCACAGTACAAGAAAGCTGCTACTATTCCTCTCCTCCATCTTGGCCAGCAACAAAACAAAGGATGGACAAGTATCAACGTCATGAACTACGTGGCAAAGCTTCTTGAAATGCCTCACATGCGCGTCTACGAGGTCGCGACCTTTTACACCATGTTCAACCGGTGCGCCGATTTATGACGGTCAAATCCCCCGGGTCGTCACGCTGAACATGTCCACGTGTCCAGGGAGCCGATTGGCAAGAATTTCGTCCAGGTTTGTACCACCACGCCGTGCATGTTGCGTGGGTCGACAGAAATTCTGGACACCGTCTGCTCTCATCTTGGTGGGATTAAACCGGGTGCAACGACCAAGGATGGAAAGTTTACCGTCATTGAAGTCGAATGTCAGGGCGCTTGCAGCAATGCACCGATGTTGGTCGTCAACGACGACTTTTATGTACGTCATTGGGTTGCAGATGAGACCATGTACTCATATCGAATGCAGGAGGATCTCACTCCGGCAACTACGAAAAAGGTACTTGATGCATTTGCGAAAGGTGACAAGCCCAAGCCTGGACCACAAGGCGGGCGGCATACCAGTGAAAATTCTGCCGGATTGACTGCATTGACATCCAAGGTTCGTCAACTTGTCAGCGCAAATCCAGTCCACTTATTATCGTTCGTAGCCATATGGCCCAGGAGAGTTCTGCACCCCCGAGTTTAGCTAGACTTCCCATAATATGATTTGGAAAATAGATGCAATCCATGATATTGAAATCGATGCAAAATGTACTTTATGATCCGAGGTAACAAGCGCGTCAGTCATCGCCCTCCCCATCGTCAAACTCGTTTGTGCCGTGACCCCCTTCCGCCAATCTCTCAATGATATATCTGTGATGGGCAAATGAGACACTGGAATATAGGTATCGTCGTCGTCACTTACTCCACTTCTTCTTTCAGATCGTCGCAATAAGTATCTGTTCACGTTTAAGATAGCTTTCCCAATCCAATTTGAACCATACTCACCGAGGGGTAAATCATGCGGGTCATAACCTAAGACACTTCTCAATAAGATGCAAGACGAATTCTGGAGTTTACTTACCAAAGGGCATTTCAATTTCATCCGCAATACCCTCAATGCCCATCAACGTAAAGGCGACAACAGTAACAATTGGAATTGTTCTCCAGCCCAAATCGTTCATAAGTGTCAAAGGTAGAGCAAAAAGGTATAGCGTGATGCATTGTTTGAGGTGAATTCCGTCTATCAGAAAATGTCAATTGCAGATGTGGACAAACAAGCATGAAAGAAACTAACAGGAAGAAGGTATGGGTGAGTTAGCGATCCGTTCCATAGACGTCATCTGATCAACCATAGACTGAACCCTGTCATGGCGTCTTCAGAAAATCACAAATCAACAATGTTGAGCAACTTACAATGCATTCATCGCATTAGCACCTTGGGAAGCGTTTTAAAATGCAGAGCATCTAGATTCGAGTGTAGTCTTACCCGCCGGCCCAACAGTCTCTAGTAAGCCGTCCCGTTTAAACCTAAACAAGACGCTCGTAATTTCATGAGCGATACTAAAGCATACGAGTCAGGTACGATGAAAAGTTGAACATATGTGAAAAATGCGAACATCAGAGGAAGCGGCATCGAAATGCGGTCAGCATATGGGTGAAACTCGACAGTTTGGTGAGAGTCACTGAGAAGAGGTGTGGTGGATCCAGGACCTTGCGTAGTGACGTTCTTGCTGCGCTTTCGCTTAACTCTCTTGGTAGCATCGGCGGAACGCCTTTCGCTAATGCTAGCATCCGAGGCAGAACTTTGCATCGCCGCATAAGATGAGGTGGACGAGACTCCGTGTTGCGTGGTGTAGCCCAGATCACCGTGCAAAGAGAAGTTAGGTGGCAGAATACCAGACAGATCACCGTAAGTCGCCCCATCTTCTCCACGAAGGTAGTGCTTCACTGAATAAACAAAACCAAGACAATACCGTAAAGCCTCAACCTTGCGATGCTTGACTTCGGCATGAGTGGATCGCAAACTTGACTTGGCGGGGTTGGCCGAACCGTTCTCAGTAGGAGGAAGGGCAACATGAACCCAGATCAGGCGGGAAAGATTGCGAACCTAACATTTTTGGTGTGAGACGATTGGTCGATAGAGTATACAGTACCATACATTGGATGTGAGAGTTGAAAAGCATTTCCTGCCGTCCCAGTAACGATCGTAGGAGGTGCTAAGGAGTGATTTAACATTCCCCAGACATTGATCAAGTATCAAACATACCTATTTCTAATACAAATCGGAACATTTTTGTTTCGACAACCGGAGGAGAGATGCCGCGACCCACCTGAATACAAGAATGAGGCCAACCTTGTGTGGGGTTCAGTCGAAACCATTGCTATCAGGGTACACTTTGACAACTCACCACAACAGAAAGTAGAGGAACCACCGAGTTCGTAAGCTCGATTTTATGACCACGCGACCGTGCAAACGCAACAACAGCAGCGAATATTGTTACCGTGAAGACGGGACCGAAAATACGTGGTATTATCTAGTGCACGTCCACTTTGAGCACGAAATGCAAGATTGCGACCTAATTCACGTACACTGCCTTTCAGCCGCAGGACATCCGGTAACCAGGAGTACTTAATAATCATCAAGAAGGGCTGAACAGTGACGACAGGAACAAACCCACTTTCCGCAACTCTTGCCTTTTGATTCTTGGCGACTGCCGTCGTTAAAGAAGTGTCGCCGTAAAGTTAAGAGTCGCTAGCCATCCAATGGACGGATGTTTTACCTTGAATGAAGCCAGCGCGAACCGTGCAGTGCTGCGTGGTTCCATCCTTCAACTTGACAGGGCCAGAAGCTTGAAGTCTTGAACGAAATTCTTGACGGCAACAATGAAGACAAACGTATTGGTTACACGCGCCGGATACAAATAGGTTCTAGTACACGTGTGTACTAAACAAGTCCATACAATGACTATAGAAAAGTCTGGGTGTAAAGGTACAGTGCTTATGCTCTAAACATGACATGCGAGGATGACGTGAAAACGTGAAACAAGGTGCTCTTGTCGAGACGAGTCTGGATTCTGGGCCGGGGTTATCGCGAGTAGTCATCAATCGATGTTCTGAACAGGACTCGGAGTTGGCTTGTGCTTGTCAGCGAGAACGTTGGAGTGAATGTATGAGTTCGGGTATACGGGCGTCGGTCTGATCACAGGTGGTGGCGCAAGATATTCGGATGATTCTAAGACATCCTGTCCGGTGAAGTCGTTCGTATCTTCTTTGGAACCATCGTCGGACAAGGTCAGGCCCGGGGGAGTCGTAACTGCATACGAGTTAGGAAGTCGTAATACTTCGCTTTCAGACGGAGAACTGTAGGACCAAGGGGAGTTGACCTTCATCGGATTTGTAGGATACTGGTTTGTTGTCCCGGGATAGCGAATATAGAGCTCGCCAAAGTTGCTTTCTCGCGGGCCACAAGGTATATCACGGTCTGGAGTTTGTGGCAACATCCAGTCACATGCAAAACCAGGGTCGAAACGTTGCTTTTCCGAGATCAGTTGAGGATAGTGGAATGGTACAGGAAACGCTGGCTGGGTCGGGGTAAGAGGAGAGTTGGAGCGAAGACCATCTACCAAGCCATCGTGAGTCCACTGCTGATTTGTCGGCTGGAACGCGGGAGAATGAGCCGAACGAAAAAAGTGCGCTGATGGGCCAGAGTCCACGTGTCGACCATGAAGTGGAAGCCTTGAAGCAAAACGGCGCATTGACATAGAGAGTGCGGGCGCATTCAAGGCTGAACTGGTTCGAGTTTCGTTCACTGCATTAGTGGATAGCATTGAACCTTGGAGCGCGGAAAGGTAATCGCTATCGGAGGAGTATAGGGTACCTGTCGCGTATTGCTGCTGGGGAGGTGATTCCGAGGAAGAAAAAGTGGAAGGCTGGTTGTAGAAAGTTGTCGATAAATCAAACACTTCGCTTGACTCGGAGTTGCCGTTAAGGGACGGTGTCACTTGCGAAGTACATGATGATGAAGACGAGCTATCGGCCTTATTGACCGTATTCTGGAGATTGAGAGTAAAATCGAATTCGCTTTTGAGGTGACGCGTGCTGAAAGAAATGTTTGCAAAGATATCTTGAGCGGATATCGCTACCTGCGGCGCAGAGTAGTGTTCGGAGGGACTACGTTCCGAAGAGAAGAGGAGGCGCACTAAGAGAGAAATTATGTAAGAGCGGTACAATCAGGGGTACGGACACAAACAGGTAGGGTTGTCCTTATGAATTTTTTTCAATCTCTGGAGGTGACTGGAGACCTGTTTTCTCGAACGATTTTTTCCTGTTTTTTCAAGAATGTAAGACTGAATAAGCTGGCAGCGTCCAAACGATTTGGCCTGGTTGGCATCCAGTGGGAAGTGACTGCTTTCAGGTGTAGCTCGGTAGTATTTGAGGCGCCGTTTGCCCATCGGCGGATACAGGGCCGCAGCTAATCATCATCACAGAACGGTAGATTACTAGAGACAACAAACTCGCCTTCCATGAACGCGGCGTGCACGTCCTCGGGCCATACGTCTTCGTATCTCTTCAGCTTGCCGCCCGCGGCTGTCGCAACGGAGCTGTTGTCAGGGATGTCGCTTGCTGAGACGGTCGGCTTTATATCCACCTCGTCGGAGTCCATCAGAAAAGGAACGTGTAGAGAACCAGGTTGCTCGAATTCGCCAAGGATATCTAGAATCATTCTACTTAGGCGTTATATCCCGCGTAACGGTCACATGACTAAAATTATGAGTCACGTGAAGCACTCCTAGGTTAAAGTCATCTCGCGTTCGCGTACATTCTCCTCCGAGGATTGAGACGTCGAGCTCATCATATACCCCATCAAGACCATTGACATGTCAAGCATTCAAGAAGCTATTGACGCACTGAGGCTAGCCTTACACAAGAAAGGTGTCGAAAGCGATGTGCAAGATGTATTCAATCACGTTGCATCATGTCTAGTGCTTTTGGTATGTGACATAACATGAATGATCGTAATCCATTCGACCAACCTATATGTGTAGAATTCTTCGTCCCCTTCGATACCGATGATACGAAAACTTGGTGCTGTTTTGCGCAAGCCGCTTCTTCCATTGTATAATGCCTGCCTCCGGCCAGCCTTACAACTTTCGTCTTCTGTTCTTTCCACGGTATTGGGAAAGATCTGTGACGCACAAAAGTTAGAGGAAGATACAATGCGTGCATCCTGGGACGCAACTGCAGAGGTCATCTTATCTGGCGTCCTTGTAAGTTCGCGGCAGAGTGGTGGCAAGCATGGTTCACGTTCCATAGGATTTCTTAGATCAGAAAGATAGCGGTGCGTATATGCACAAATGTTCAGATCAACTTATATACATAAACTATCCAGGCAACATTGAATCTGAAGCCTGGAAAGGCTTATGTCGTATCGTCTGCGAATTCTTCTTCTTTGACTCTGGCCAAGGACCGCCAATCTTCAGCATACCGTTGTGCCTATCCGTGAGTGCGCTATTCCTGTGAAAATACGCATATATGCGTCTGGTTCCTGGTTTTAAGTGACTGTTTGCAGGCATATAACACGTTGATCGAAATTTCCGTCAGGCAAATCACTGTCCAAAATTTTCTCCGTAGCCGGAATGGGCTGGGCAGGTAGTATTCGGTTTCTCTTCCTCATATACACATAACCTGAATGAAAGCTCAATATCAATAGTGAACGACTCGGGGCTGCAATATCTAGAACAAGAGGCAGTGGTGCTCCGCAGTCTCGTATATAATTGGCGCTCACCTTCATGTTAGATTATCTGCCCCTCGAGGCCCTCCTGACGTTATTTGCTCGACTTCTCCCCCCTACCCACTGCTCTCCCCAAGGAAAACTCAAAAGGATTGAATTTGTGAAGGAAGTTCTGGGCTCTTCGAAACTGTTTAAATGCAATCAAGAACTTCTGCACATAATGCAAAACACGTCTGGCATGCATTGGGATGATGTCGCTGCTCGAATCATTGATGCTCTTTCAAGGAGCGATATTACTTAGTAAGTGGGCGATTCTGCAATGACCGAACATTACTGCCTCTATTCGTAGCCCTCAACCGTTTTCCATCGATGAGATAGACGTCTGTGGCCATATCTTTCCTCAACCACTTGCAACCGACAGACTGATAATGGATAAACAAGCATTTCTCGCAAATATCATCATTGAGAATGTAGGTAATGTCGTCTTTCGTTATCCTCACTTTCTTTCAACGTTCCTTGATAGAACGACCTATGTGAAAGCTTGCAGGTTCCGTACTCCCAAATTCGCACGATTACACTGGATAGCTCTGAGGAAAACATCCCGAAAGGAAAAGTGATAATAATGGTTTACCTGACGTCTCCGCCTCTAGTTGCTAATACCGAAATGAAACCATTGGATGGGAGTGACCTTCACGCGAAATTTTTACTGCAAGACAATGTTGTGGGCAGATTTATGGAGGCATTACGGCGACGCGGTGTAGTAAGACAATCGATTTGCGGGACAGCTCCCTACTCACTTTTTACAGGGAAAGTTAAGCTTTCTCAGTCCGCTAACAAAGGTGCAAAGAAAGCGAAAAAGTATTTCGATTGGTTCGGGATTCCAATTCACCAATGACAGTTCCCCGATACCGCCAACTGTGACCTTTGAGGGTAAAGTTCAACACGTCAGTCAAGGTGAATTCTCTTCCGATCACTGACGTCTCGTAGATATGACTTTTTTTATAGTTTACAAGACAGATGTTGAAGAACCGGTTTCACCCGAGGCCGACCCCGCGCAACACGTTGACGCGCTCAATTTAAAGTCGGGGCCCAAGGACCCATTTCCAGGAGTTCGCGGGTCTGAAGCGGCCGAAGACGTTTCTGCCACAAAAAGTGGCACATCTATGCTTCCTAGAGAAAAGCTTAAGCCCGTCCAGAATCATACGGTATCTCTCTCTCCAGTCCGAGGGAATTCAGCTCGAGCGATACAACAATTATTTGGCGATGATGATGAACTCTCTGAAATTTCTGAGTTCGAACCCGATGGCAAACCTATCGACGAAGGAGTAGCGACTAAAGTATCTACAATCGGCGGTCATGAGTTGAGGCAAACACAACTCATGACACATTTTTATACTGACGAACGAAAGTTCCAGTGTTACAGGAATCAAGAAATTTTTCAGTTCCGTCTCAGGAACCGGTGGTCGTACAGGAGAAGTCATCACTTCAAAGACATCTAAAACCGGGAGATCGATGCTGACCTCAGATTCCCCTGTATTTGGCTCGTCATCCAGTACCCAGATCAATGTTTCACCAAAGCCATTACCGAACGTTCCATCTACCAGGCCCCTGGATTTCGTCAGTATGGGTGGGCAGAAAAGGAGTCGTAGTGGGTGCCGGCCCTCTAATCAGGAATTTCCCATCGCCTCGACAGAGAAGCCGCAAACAGGCCTTGGCTCCGCAAAAAACGAATCTAGATTTGGGCAGGAAGAGAACTTTACCTTGTCCTCTGGTACTACTCAGAAAGTACGCTCCCGCATCGATACCGCGAAGGATTTAAGCACTCCTCGGAAGATTGCTGGAAACCGTCGAAAGAGGGAGGCCGCCAAATCTTCAGAGAAGGTTGTTATCGAAATTGACGATGAATACACACCTCCCCGCAAGAAGAGTCGCGGCGGAAGATTTGGAAAAGATAAGGTCAAAGTTGACGAGGCGTTGTCCGTACCTAGGGCAAGGAGATGTGCAAAGATGACCAAACCCTCCTCCCCCGCCGGTGTTGTTGATTCAACTACGATCGAAGTCGATGAAGTCCCGGAGCCCAAGCCATCCCGCCAAGGGGCTCGCAAATCGTCGAGGATGAGGACGAGACAGATTTCAGCAGCAGGCGGAGCCCGAGTCCGTGTCAAGAATAGCAGAAAGGGAAAACAAGTAGATGTTCAAACGCTGAGCGATCATCAGATACTACCTGTCAATTCTCTGCAAGACATCAGTCACGGTACACCACCGACTCTCGACACATTATTTATGCCAACGTTGAGTATCAAGTCCCCTTCTCTGAACACAGATGGCCATATAGTGAGTACTACCACTCGCAAGTCCACATAATATTGAATCGGATCATTAGCTGTTGGTCGAACCGAAGATCACCGAGAAGATATCTCCAACAAAGTTACCCCCAGAGATGTGCAAGGTTAGCTTTCTGGGTTGGTTTCTAACGTCATGAATGCTTTGTTTTCAGGCTGGAACCATCCTTTTACACGAAGCGAGACAGTCCGGTGGTACAATAGTCGAACTTGAAGAGCCACGCGAGAACGTTGATTTCGTTCAACAAACTCCCGTAGATGTTATGAATCCCGTTGAAGAAGAACGCCACATCAAGACCCAAGTGAACATAAGTGATCGAGACTTCTTGTCTGACTTCGGTGCCGCAGACAATGATGCTTGCCATGCTTATGACGCCGTCGGAAAATGCGAGGGCCCTGCGGAGGTAACCAGCCTGCCTTATCTGCAAGACTATATTCTTACCATCAAGCAGCTATCCCTACCTGTCGTGGAATCGACACCTCGAAAGGAAATCATTACTATTGATCTTACTCTGGACGATTCTCCTGCTCAAGAAAAGGATAATCTGCATGGGGGATCCGTCGTCTCTGTGCTCTCAGTGACGCCACAAAAGAAGTACAAAACCTCCGACCAGTGCAAATATGTCTCTGCAGAAGAATCCACATTTATGCGGTCCCCTCGACAGAGCCACAGAAGTGTTGCCTTCGCATCTCCCCTCGAGTACGTGCTAGAAAAAAAGGTTGAATCAAAGACGTACATCAGTCCATCGAGGTCAGTTGCGCACTTTTCTTGGTACATTCGGGGACGTAGACCTACTACTACTACTACTAACACAGATCTCTTACACCCCCGGAGAACAATATCCTCTCTCCTATCATAATACCGACAAAATCGAAGGGTAACCAATTCCCTTATGTTGCGGCAGTGGCCAAATCCTCAACCCAAATGAAAACTTCAGCGCGCAAGCAAATTTCTGACGAAGTTGAAATTCAAGATATCGTAGATGTGAGCAACATGATTCTATCTCATCTACGCGCTGAAATCGACATCTTACAGGTGCTCGATGAAATACACGCTGTATCTGGCCAGTCATTTGAGTTGTACTCCATAGCTGACCTGATCATCAGGTGATCATCAAGGGTGTCTCTGACAGATTTAGGAACGTAAGAAAAGACATTCAGCACGGTCGAGACGAACTTGTCCGGCTGGTCCTTGATGAGCTACAGGACATGGTTATCGAGAAGTACATTTTCGCCATTTTCAGCAGACGGCTTGACAACCATCCATTGTAGTGCCAAATATTTCAATGAACTGGTTCGCCTCGAGGAAGATTACTACAAGAACGGCAAAGCGATTACCAGATGCTGGGAAGATCTCATAGACTGCAACGACGACATCGTAGCACGATTCCAGAATGCCTTGAAGGAGCACGATAAGAATGTGTCCGCGAGGAGATTTCCCAAGTCGCTTATACCCCTGCAGCCGGTCTTCATTTGCCGCTGTTCGAACGCTTGAAGATGAGTGACAGTCGATACCGACGCGATCGCCGGACGGATTAGGGAGCTGGGGATAGTTGTGTTATGCTGTAATTGGTCAGGCTTGTCAAGGTCTAGGACACGGCATCTTCGCGCATTATGTGTTTGTAGCGCGAAAGAAAAAGGCATTACGTTTGGCCACGTATCCTCTGACGGTCCTGATCGCATACACCGTCCTTAGAAAAGCTGGACGTGATGCTTTTCTACCGGAGACCTCACCTGCTATTTTCAATCTCAATATCATAAAGACATGGGGTCTTTGACGCGCTTCGTCGAGATTGGAAGTCTCTGTTCTCACCTTGGTGGACGGGTCCGCGAAAAGGAAAAATATTCCTGGAGCGCCGCAATTTTCGCATTAGCCTTGTCTCGTGCACGCGCGGATGGGACGTGCAGAGTTTGGGTATGTGTACATTACATAAGACATCCCGCTGTCGCGTCTTGCACGACGTCGTGTTCGGCGCTTGTGTTTGTGCAACGACAACGACGACGGTGAACACATTCTCATTGGCATTCTTCACATGGATTATTGATTGCTAGAACATATTTTGTACCACAAGGATTTATACATCTTCAGATGCCTGCCTTTGATCCAGTTCGGGACGCAGCCCTAAACTCGCCGGTATCCCAGTCAAAGTCCCTTCCAGTGCATGCCCACGACGCCGACTCAGAAAGACACGACAGACATTCGTACGATGTCCCTTCCCCATCGTCGTCACGCCCGTCTTCTTCGCGAACAACCAACAGCCCGACTGTGGCTCGTCGCGCCACTGATCTCGCAGTCCTGCTCAACTCGGAGCCCCAGGAGCCGCGTACACCCGGCTCTGCGCGACCGACGAGCCTGTCTCATCTGCTATTGGCGACAGATACCCAATCGCCCGTGTTGTCGCTGCCGACGACGAATGGGGAAGTAGACAGGCTGGCTGGTGCGCCGTCGCTGCGGCGTCGGAGCAATCTTCCGGTCCTCGACATCCCACGGACAGACACATCAGCAGAGAACGGCCAAACGCAGCATTTCTCACGCCAGCATCCTCATCCACCATCTCGTACGTCGTTCCACAGCCAGCAGCCGGTCGATTCTGCCACCTCCGCTGCCTCTCGCCACCTCCCGCCTTCTCCCCTCACACGCTCTCCCGTCAGAGCGTCTTCCCGCCCCTCCTCCTCCTCAGACCCCTCTGCTACCATGCCTTCGCTCTCCAGCATACCATATAACCCACGCAATCGAAAAACCCCCGCTGGCTCAGTCCTTGTCCCAATGTCACCACAGGAAATGGAAACGTATCGACATTACCATGGTGTCGGTACTCAGCTCCTTGTTTCAAGACGTAAACGGGACCGTACCAATTCTCCTGACAACGCACCATCTGCAAAACGACATGCTGGCGATGTGGGCAAAGTAATTGATCATTGTCAGTTTTAGTGTAGTACGCTTGATGCATCTTTCGCTCACTCGTTCTCTTTCTACACCTAGATAACACGCGCCCTGAAGTAGGCGTAAAGCAACGCATGGAGTCTCCCATCATCGGCCTCAAATTTTTTAATAATTGGGTGAAATCCGTGTTGATCACGCGTTTTGCTCACCCGGCCCTATCTACCTCTACGGTGTTTCAGTCTTCCGGGCCTGGCAGAGGGCGTGGAAAAGTTCTTGATATGGGCTGCGGAAAAGGTGGTGATCTCACCAAATGGTCGAAAGCTCGCGTCAGGGAGTTGGTCTGCGCAGGCGAGTGGTTACCAGTTCGGCACCTGTTCGCTGATAACATACTACTATCTGCAGATATTGCTGATGTTTCCATTGATCAAGCCCGTGAGAGATGGCAAACAATGCCTCCCCCTCGCTTTGACGCTGCATTCGCCGCGTTCGATTGTTACTCTGAATCTCTCGCCGAGGCTTTCCGACCGGAGCGACTTGCGCAACCTTTTGACGTTGTCTCGATGCAATTCTGCATGCACTATGCTTTTGAGACGTCACAAAAGGCGCGGTGTATGCTCCGCAACGTGAGCGATTACCTCCGAAAGGGTGGGGTATTTCTCGGTACTATTCCTAATGCCGACCAGTTATTGTGTGTACCGTCCTTTTTCATTCATCGTCGCGAGGGTAACACCGATCTTAGGGAACGGCTGGATGCACTGCCGCCTTCTGCGACTGATCTTTCGTTTGGTAACACGATATATACAATTCGCTTTGAAGATCGGCAATCTCGCCCTCTATTTGGGCATCGTTATTACTTTTTCCTCAAGGATGCTGTCGAGGATGTACCGGAATACATTGTAGACTGGGACAACTTCGTCGGGTGGGTTCTGTTTTCCCTTTGTATGACATTCTGCCACGATGCACAATGACTACAAAAAGTTGTGATCTTTGCACATGGTGATAATGTTCGGATTCATTCTTCAATCCGAGAGATTGGAATGATTCCGGTTTTTTTTGCAAATCCCTGAAAGTTGGCTCGATGTCTCATCTTGCATTACAGTTTGGCCGCGGAATATTCCCTCTACCCGATCTATAAAGAGGAGTTCCACCAAATATTCGCAGAACACTCTGAGCAAGAAGAGTTCAAGGACCTCATGGTGCGCATGAAGGTCGTGGATGCGAATGGCGAGAGCTCTATGGACGAGAACCAGTGGGAGGCCGCTAGTGAGTGGTTTCGCTTTCGTCTCCAAATGATTACTTACAACGTATTCCAGACATTTACATTGGGTTCGCATTCGAGAAGCGGTAATGGGCGATATATTTGACATGTTTGGATGCATCGTAGTACGTATTGTTCAGGGTGTAACGCGCACAGTCCAGCTACTTCAAGCTAAACGACAAAAAGTTCCAGTAAGATTACAAATGAGATAGGGTGTCAACTCAGTTATTACAAAGGTGAACGAAAGGGTGGAAGAAGGGTAAATAGGGTGTTCTGACTTTCAGTCTGCAAAATTTATTCCTGACCAAATCCAACGGTCTCCCTGTAAAGATAGGCTACGTCAATGACTACATCAAAGTTATCGCAATCAACTTACTCTACAGCGAGCGTCAGCTTTTGTTCCAAGCTCGCATAGTCTTTATACGGCGGCAAATCGATACGGTTGAAACATGTATGGCTCTTTGGCAGTTGCGATGGATCTCCGGATCTCTCGATCGTGAAGCGTCTTGGTCCATCTGAGCCTTGAAGGTCCTTGAATCCATTGACAGGGATACGGGATGTACCTGTCGCAAATTGTAGCAGCCGGGATTTGCGTTCGGGTGGCCAGCTGCGAATACATTTCCAGAACCACTGGATCACCTCATCCGTCATCTCGTAGCCTCGATAATCTGTATGCTTGGTCCAATCGTCACTACGAGAAAAGAAAAAAAATGGCAGCTATGCTGTAACTCGGAGACGAAAAACCTACACATCAATCTCGGACATCCCACCAATGAGTAACTCCAGTTCTCGTTCGTCGAACACTGTGATCAATTCCTGTGGGATTAACTCGCTGAAGCCCGACATGAAAGCTTCGAATTGTTCTTTGATGCGCCTCGAGATACGATATTCGACCACAGCGTCGACGTAGTCCTTCTTATTCTCCTCGGTAGCGGGGATGTCTGCACCTCCAGCCTTTAGCTCAATCGTTTCCAGAGCTCCAAATCGTTCTTCGGTTGTTGTAAAAGTTTCATCAATAACATCCGTAATGTCATTTTCCCTGAACTGCCAGTGAGCATCCAGGAATACGAGGTACACGAGACACTTACAGCATCCATGTGAGACCGCGGTGGAGTTCGGCATCAACAGATTCTAGATCCGATAGTGTGACTTTCTTCCGCAAAATCATCTTGTAGAAGCTGACGATAAAGTATGCATCGAGGAAACGTCGGTGAAAGATGCCAAGTCCGAGGCAACGTCCGATGAACTTGAAGTAATTTAAATGTTCGGGGTTTACACCTGACGCAGGGTTGATTTGGAGAGTGTAGTTATCGTGGGCGGAATATTCAAACAGGCAATAAAATGGGTTGAACATCTCGTGGGAGAGAAGGAAGAAAAACTCTCTGAGACAAGATCAGCTTCCAACCAAGTACTTGACCATGCTTGTTACACACCTAGAAAGGCCGCCATAGTCCAAACCATCTTCACCATCAAATTTAATCATCAAACGCTTCTTCAAGTCGTTAGGCGTCTGCCTCATGATTTCCGCGTAACTATCCTCAAAGATGTGGTTTCGCCTAACCTTGATCTGGCAGTTACCTGGTTGCGCGCGCATAGCGGGCTGGCTGCGGAAATATATAAGCTTCCTCCTGAAATCGCGTTTGTATTGTGGCACGTTTGCATCCAACGTGGACGGAAGGCGAGGGTCATCCCACGTTGTGGTTTTGGTGTTGTGATCGACGAAATATACGCGGGCGGTCGAGGTAAGACGCATTTCCCAACCTGAGGGTAAAGGACCAAGCTGCGAAATAGCCTGTGGCTGGAGAGATGTATTTTGGCCGTTGGGTCCCATGACACGCATGATTGTTTGACGACGGGGGTCAACCCACGTTGTCGTGCGGGTGTTGTGGTCTACATAGTATGGGCGCCCTTCGGGGGTGTACCTTTCTTCCCATCCAGCGGGCAAGCTTCCGGTTCCCGGAGTAGTAACGTTGCTACCGGCGGTAAGGGGAGCCGAGGAAGGATTGGGTTGAGGTGTAGTGGAACCAGGCCGGTGGGCGCCCGTTTGTGTATTAGAGCGGCCAACGTCAACCATGTCGTCTGCGAGAACACGGCGAGAGTGCTGGTCTCTGGCAGCATTAGTTTCGCTATCCTGGTTATTGGCATTCACTGATTGGTCCGGCGACGGGCGATTCCAAGTTGTGGTTCGTGTGTTGTGATCTACATAATAAGTTCGGGCCAGAGGATCGATGCGGCGTTCCCACCCAGGAGGCAGTGCTCCAAACTGGTCGACGTTGGGGTTGAAATTTCTTTGCTGGTTTGCGGGGCCCGGAGTTGTTGCTGGAGTTGCAGCAGTGATGTGCTGAGCAGCGGTAGCAAGTGTCCCTGAACCGCCCGTGCTGACGGGCCGATTAGAGTGGGAAGGTGACTGATCCTGATCGGCAAGGGCAGAAGGGGGTGATGACACATGGGTAGGGATTAGCGGTGTTGCTGCCTCAGTTGCGTGAGAACTAGGGGTTCTGGACAGAGTGTTGCCAGAGGGGGCGATACCGTTGGGCGAAAGAGAGATACTGGATTCGTTCATACCCATATCAGCTAGTGCTGTGGTGACGCCGTGTACCTGGGAGGGTCCAGGGTTTGAGATGGGCTGATTAACGTTAGTCGACAAGTATATGATGAGCTTGCCGTGCACCACGAGGTTGTCGTTGGACTTTTTGAGATCGAGGGTGAGCATTTCTGGAGAAAAGAGACCGTTGGGCATGAGAGGGGACGGCCGACGGGGGGCCAGCGCTCACCGTGGCCACCTAGTTCAAGGTCGAAAACGTCGGTTACTTTGACATTGACGACGCCAAGGAAGCCCTGGTCGCGTCGCTTGAATTTGCGCTGGTCAAATATCTGGACGGCGACGACGGAGGAATCCTTGACGGTGCTGGAGGGATGAGATGAGGGTGTGCACGGGGGGAGGAAGGGTGGGCGCACATGTCGAAGCTCTCGTTCCAGTACGGGTTTAGAGTCTTCTTGATGACGCTGGTTGTGTGTGTCTGCTCGGCGTCGACGGTGATGACGGCGAAGGGGTCGGGGAGGCGAAAGACATCGCGCTTGGAGAGGCCGTCCGCGGCGACGACTGCTGTTCTGTCAGATCGGAGCGTGGGGACGGGGAGAGTACGTGCCCGTTATCCTGATTTTCTTCCTGCTGTGTGGGCGTGAGCACGGCGCACGGAGAGAGGGGAGACACTGACAGGTGTGCGGGCGTCGACATGGCGGCAAGGAGCAGAGAGCGGAGTCGAATTGGCGGCTCGCTCTGCTGCGCGCTCGCGACGACGGTGACGGCGACGACAAACCGGCAAGCCGAGCGCCGGGATCCACTTTCAGACACCGACCGCAGCCGGCATCTTCGCCGCGAAGAAAATAAATAAATAACTCCAGAAAAGGACTGCTACCACCAGCACCGTCTCCAATGAGAATAGCCTGCGCTCGTACCACACCATGTCCTCGACAGACTCACCCCTGCACATCGTGAGTGTACTCCCGCCGGACCCGCCCGCCGCTCAGGCGCACCCCGCAGGCACACCAACATGCAGCAAACGCCGAAGATTTCCTAGGCGACGGCCTGCTCATACCAGCTGCCCAGGAGCACACGATGGCAGCCAACGCCTTCTTGCACTGTCAAGACAGGTCGAACGACAACAATGTGCACTCCCTTTTGCCACCTCGTCCTTCTCCTGACCTTTTCGTCCCAGACAAAGCGCACCCTCGGCATGCTTTACAACGAGCACGTCAAGGCAGCAAAGGACCTCGAGCGCAGGATTGCCAAGCTGAGGGAAGAGAACAAAGACCCGTCCCTTCCCCAAAAGCCCTCCCTCGCCCAAATGCGTCCCCAGCACAACTCCTCAGCCTCAAACGATCGTCCCCGCACAGCTCCATCGCCTCCGCCCCCCTCGCTGCGACTTATGGATTCACAGAACAATGTCGATGAATCTTTCATGGTTCTGGGCCAGCGCGTACGTAATAGCCTCTCAGCCCACTCTTCTGACTCGCCGCCAACCGAGACAAAGTCTGATCCAGGGGATGCTTTCAACCATTTCTGGAGAATCATGGAAGGAATGCTCGACAATCTTTCTCAGCCTGTTGCTTTCGCAACAGCCCCTCTCGGAGCGGAGCCGGCCTTCTCTGAGAAGCACGCCTTGCTACGGGACGGTAGCTCCGGAAGCGATGCTGAGCGTGAAGAACCGTTTGTCTCCAGATTCTCTCGCAAATTCGGCTTTGATAATAAACAAATATCCAGTACGTCCACCTTCTGGTAATAGGAACAATCCACTCACGCCATTCCCACAGAGCAAAGCGTCGTTCTTGAAGAAGCCGACGAAGAAGTAATGGTAGAGGAAGGTATGTCTTGCCACAAACAAGTTTATAGTTCATCTGTTCAGCCATACGGATGATGATAGGTGACGAACTATCGGAATCTTTCTGCCTCATCCCGCTCGGGTCGGACTCAGCAACGTTGGTGTTGAAGAAAGAAAACCTTTCACTTAAACACGATATGGAGGAGATGCGAAGACGACTTGCAGAAGCAGAGCGTGCATTGCAATCGCGCAAGGAACAAGATCAGTTATTGCGAGACAGTATAGTGATGGCACGACATCAGGTAAGACAGACACGTCTTTCATTTGCGCCGCATTCCCAAAGTGAACCATATGTCATAGGCACAGAAAGCTATGGGTGCTTCCCTTATCGTGCAGAGACCAGGCGGGCAACAGCCAGCGGTGGATCTTGGCGCCCTGAATATTAATATACCGCCCGTCCCCGCTTCCATGGCAGCACTCAATGCAGGACGTGATCGTGAGGCACAGCCCTTGCGCCGGATAAGGGATCTTGAAGAAGAACTTCGAGTTTCTCGTGTAGAAAATGACAAACAGGTTGGCTGCGAGTACAACAATTATTATCGCTATCTAATCCCGAGTCACACAGAAAGTCATGATTTCACGGTTCCGAGAACGGTGGGAGAAACTTAAAGAGTCAGCGAAACGAAAGAAAGATGCAAAGGCTGCTGCGGAAGCCACAAAAGCTGGTGTTCGTGAGCGCATTGAGGAAGAACCTGAGGCTGAACAAGAGTTGGATGAGGCAAGTCACGTATAGTCATATAGGTTTCTGGGTGTGGATGCTTGCTTTATCATTGTTCAAGATTTGTCAATACTGTATTATCAACTGTGCATACCACTCATGGAATATCTCACACCGGAAAGTCGGATCAAACATGGTACCAACTCACGTTAGTGCCTGGCTTCGCCGTACGAAATCGATCTCCTAGGAGCCACTTATGCCCGAGAGCGGGTCGAAGTTACTCGTACGACGCCTCCCGTGCGGGTACTACTATTGATGTACGGATTTAAAGTTGATCAGTACCATGCGCCATACTGTCCACATTCATGAGAAAAAGAAGCATGGGTGGCAGCGGCGGCATTTATTTTAGGATGGACAACTTGCGATACTACATCACGAGAGCGGGAGATCAAACAGTGGCGTTCATGGGACTTTCTAAGTAATGCGCTTTCCATGGAATGGGGCTGGCTCGAGTTTCCCCAACGAGGAAAGAAGCACATGAATGTACAGAAAATCCAAGGAAAATGAGTTATACATACATGCGAACTTGAGTGGAACAGCATAATTAGCAAAAGAGATCGTAGTCGATGATGTGGAGGGAGGAGACTAATGTATTGAAGTCTGATTCGGCCACGGCTGCCTGGCGTTGATGTTCTAAGTCGCCCTCCTGTGCAGTCCTGGGAATACTCGCAGACACCACCAAATCGGCAGTTTTCCCTGCTAAGGAAACGCGAAAGAGAGCGAACAAAATATCTACATCGTTTGCGATAACTGCGTTGAATTTGCGGACGCGTTGGAATCCACGCATTACGATAGGGGACGGCGTCTGATCCTCTCTGTCGTTATGGATGACTGAGGGGGGTTCAAGTATCGTGCTTGCGACTGCATCGTTGTCGTGAGCCAACGAGTCAAAGTGGAATCTTCGATAGGGTCACTAAAAATTAGGATGCAACAAGGGTACGCGGGGGTTACTTTACTGCTTCCACATCGATCTTCTCCGGTACACGCTCCAAGACCTCGATAACGATGGCAACATTGGAGTGAGGATAGAGGAAGACCTCCTGATTATCCGGAACTTCTCGAAGCCCCCTACAAAGGGAATTAGGGAACAGAACATCGCCAAGAGACACAGATGGCTTACGATACGTCCACCAGGTTTTGAGGGAGTTGGGCGATGATGGCACCGCCAAAGAGATCTTTCTGGACCATGGTGAGCAGAAGGGGTGGTGTATCACGTGACTATTTGACGCGTTCGGCGCGTCGTTGCTAATTCAATTGGCATCGTGTACTACGACGACGACATATGATGCAGCACGACGGAGGTCGCTCCCATCTACCCGTTCCGTCTACCATAAAAAAGGTACCTGGATCATCGACTACATCCATGCGTATGAGCCTTGCAGGTCCAGCCGGGCGGGCACCGTATCTACCTCCCTCTAGCGCAATCCCCGGATCTAATCCACGACAATCCACGTATAGATCTCAGAACGCCAACCCCCTTCTACAGAGCACTACAAAGCAAAACTATGGGCGAACTCCCCTCAACGCGTGAGCCTGCGTTTCATTTGCATCACCATGGGGTTTGACCAGGGTCCCTCTCAAGCTCCACCCGTCGTGGGTCGTTGTGGGGAGGCGGTGGCACTCTGCCTGTACCCTCATCAAGCCAGGTGCTCAAGGACCCCCGGCCTATTCGCGAGCGCTCATACCAGGCTAAAATGCGCCAAGAAATATTCTCCTGGCTCCAGGGCACCGAATATGAAATATCCATGCAAACACTGACAAGCATAACCGGAAAGGACTTTCGCGCAATGTTTCAACATCTCGTTAGCATAGTTGACCCATCATACCCATTTGATCCCAAAATGCGATTTGAAGACGAATTTCAGCCAGCGTTGAAAGCACTTCGATACCCGTTCGCGTCTCAGATTGATAATAAATGGCTGGCCGCCCCCGGAAGTATGCACTCATGGCCAGCATTGCTTGCCGTTCTACATTGGTTGGTGGAAATGGGAAAAGTCAGTCGTTCTCGAGCTTGGACATGTGCATCGATAACCATGTTTCAGGCCCGAGTACATTACCTGGAAGCCGATGACCCAACCCTACAGGTAGTGGATAGAATACCAGAAGAATTTCACGATCCAATACATCATCAAGCCCTGGCTTTCGACTATTTTGCGGAGGCTTACGTCGCATTCTTTCATGGCGCCGATGTCTTTGAGGAACAAGACAAAGCTCTAGAGGCACGGTATGGTAGGTTCGCGTATAACCCTCTATCGATCAAGTCTTATCATCCTTCAAGCAAAAAAGAACGAGAGAGTGGTGAATGATCTAGAAGAACAGAAAGAGCGACTAGCCAGGCTCAAAACAGAGTTTCAACAACTTCGTTCATCTGATGTGGGTATCGTGACATTATCCCTGATTCGGAATCTCAATTTATTCTAGGCGCCCCTCGAGAAACTGCAAAAAAACCATGGGTTTCTTATCAGTGACAGGGCCAAGTTCCATGACGTTTTTCAACGGTTTGAATCACGGAAGAAACACTTGATTGATACCATTGCGCATGAAAAATCCGAACTGGCTATGAAAGGTGAGGCATACGTGGAACTCATCAATCATTTTCCTGAATTTTTTAGCCTCGAATCTGGAGCAGCTCAAGAGTGAACACGAGAAACTAGCCGAGGTAGTGAAAGTACAAAACTTGACACCCGAAGAAGTTATTCGTATGAATAATGATCATGAAACGCTGGCTCGGAATCTCGAGGATCTCAAACATAAAATCGCCGAAGCACAAAAAGCTGTTATGTCGTTGGAAGTAATGATGACAAACCGGGGAGCAGCTGCGGAAGAGGCTCTCGACCTGTATACCAATCTCCTCTCTTCTCTCGGATTGTTTCCTCCAATTCCTCCGCCTTTCCAAGACATCGATCTTACGCTGCAGCTCAACATTGCAACATCCAACCCTCAGCAAATGCTTATAGGCTCTGACATCCGGAAGGTTGTCAAACCTACTCTCAGCACAGTAGCGGAAACTAAAAGGACTGAGCGCGCAAATGTGGAGAGCGAACGGATCAAGGTAGATAACGAGCTCGACCAGTTGACATTGGAGTGTGAAAACGTGGACGAGGAAGTCCGCGAAATCGAAAAGAAAGTAGTAGGATTGAATGAGCAAGCCGACGACCTCCGCGACGTAAGTGAACTGCACTCGTACGCGTTTATCTTGCAGACCAACGTGGTGACAGGCGGCTCAACAAGAATCTATGGTAAGCAACGCGGAAGCCGCGCGACTAGAAAAAGAAGTTGCACATGCGCGCACGGCAGCATTATCCAGCGGGATGGGTGTGAAGTCGCGACTTCAGGCCCTACAATTCGAGTGAGCACGCTTTACAAGTATGACTTTGATTGTTGTTCACGCCCCAAAATACAAAGCTACCGAGAACAGCTTGCCAAGGTGGCACGTCTCAAAGACGAGACTATCAGGGCCATTATCAAGAACAGCAACGAGATTGGTTTATTCAAAGAAGAAGTTTCTGCGCAGCTCAGACATCTCAGGGACTTTGTTGAGGAAGGAGGATGACGCTTTCTGCCATACTAATATTATATTGTCACTTGCATTGTATCCGTGATCTCGAGTCTATTTTCACGCCAAGATAGAGACAGCTGACCCAAAATTTTCCCGTACCTTTGTCCAGCCTTGTACACGTATTATCATCCTGAGAAGAAGGCGGTGTTATGTCACCGTTGATTTACAGATCTCCATATGCTTTATTCAGTGACACTATGTACTACTATGACGTGGACATTTTGCTAGTCCTACTGGGGTTGAAGTTTGCTAGCTGTTGGCGTCTCATCTAAGATGATTGAGCTTTTTTTTTTACCGTCGGCGACGGCCCTACGACGGTAGCACCCCAGTCTCGAACTGCCATTCCGTACTTGATGTTGACACTCTAAAGCCTTCTTCTTAGAATGGGTTATTGACTGCTCTCGGCGCTGACCAACGGCTTCAAGGAGTTGATCGTTAAGTATTCCCAGGTTATCCTGTACTGGTAATCCATCATGATGGTCCATGGTGAGTCACACCCTCGGCATACCCTGTCAGTGACATTGATGCATGCACGAGCCACAACTTCCATTCACCACCATTTTGTCAGGGACTCAGGGTTACTATGGTTATTCGTTGCCTCTCGTTCACTTCACCCCTCCTTGGGAATCAGTTTCTCTAGAACTCTATCGGGGCCAGTAAACAAAAAAGGCATCCCAGAGACGTTTTCTTGGGGATATACCATCCGGTTGCCGTTCCATTTGCGGGTACGAGATCCCTTTTAAAATATTGATTTAAGAATAGAGATCGGCTCTGCGATACTGCTTGAGCCGCAGCCTGGAGCTGTTTCCCATCCAGATCTTCCCCGTTTGGTTTCTGTCAATGCTTTGAAACGAATAAAAGCTGAACAGGTAAGCGTATAAAGGCCTTAGTTCGCCCAGCCTCGACACGCCGCCGTTATTCTTCTCGCTGGGTTTTTTTTCTGTCATGTCTCCGCCTGTGTACGACGATGCTGAGAGATGCGCAATGGTGGTTCATTCCATGCAGGTCGCTTCTAACCCCGATTCAGACCTCGCCGACGACGAGGAGAAGGCTGGTGATCTTAGCGTATCCCTAGTGCCATCGCTCAAGAAGGATGCACCCATGTCGCCTTCCAATGGCACAAAACCGCCTTCGCGACCACCGGAACCGAAAAAGGTGGAGATATCCAAATATGTCTACTTCATGGTCTGGTTCAATTCATATAGGTATGTTCTACTGCCTGCATCTTCCACCCGCTCGCTTATACATTGCCATCAAGGCGGTTCTTCATAGTCGTCTTTGCGCTCAACTTTATTGCCTTGGGCTTGGCAGCAGCTGGTCTCTGGCCGTACGCCCAGAAATACCCGGGTGCTCTGGCTGTAGGCAATCTAAACGTTGCCATACTTGTGCGCAACGAGATCTTTGGTCGTCTATTATACTTGCTCGTCAATACCTTGTTTGCTGAGTGGACTCCACTTTGGTTCCGTCTCGTGTGCACTTCTACCCTTCAGGTATGTGGAGTAAATCGAGTCTTTGGGCGTCAAGTCATATCCTTGTCATTAGCATCTCGGCGGTATTCATAGCTCTTGTGCAATCTCTGGCGTCTCTTGGCTTATCTTGATGCTGATCAATCAGTTCAAAGTCAAGTATACTTACAATGATTCGGTGCTCGTTTTTGGCATTCTTACCTGCATCGCATTATTCATCACTATTATCGCCGGTGTGCCTTGGGTCCGTAACACGCACCACAAGTATGTGACCTTGGTGTTTTTTTTCATAGCGGCTAACAATAAATTGTACAGCGTTTTCGAGAGGAATCACCGATTTTTTGGTTGGACGGCTCTCTTGATGACTTGGGTGTACACGATCCTAACCAACACCTACGATGTCACGGATGAGAAGTGGGGTCACAGTGGTGTTTACGTCGTCCGCCAACAAGCATTCTGGTATACCATGGGCATGACGCTCTTGTCTGTATCATCCCCTCAAATGATGCTTTATCTTTTCTAACGACTCGGCAGCATTGTTCTTCCTTGGATCTGTACTCGAAAAGTTCGAGTCGACGTAGAGCTTGTAAGCAAATGCTTATTTGATAAATCTCGCGTTAACCGTTTCCACTAGCCATCTCCAAAAGTTGCAGTCCTTCGCTTTGAACGCGGCATGCAGCAAGGTTTACTTGCACGTATCAGCCGCTCTATGGTGTTGGAATACCATGCCTTTGGTATCATCTCGTAAGTAGATTCGTTTTAAAGATGCTTTTCAAGGTTCTGAGCGCGCTGCAGTGAAGGAACGCACGCGAAATATCATTATTTAATTTGTGGCGTGCAAGGTAACCTTTCTCGTATTATGGACACTCTTTCGATTGCTTACGGACTTGTTAGGTGATTTCACTAGAAGCCTTGTCAACGATCCTCTGAAGATGATCTGGACACGTCAGCTCAAGGTAGCCTTGATATAGCCTTGATATAATAGCGACTAGGGATTCTCATCATAGGCCTAGGTCGCTGGTGTCTCAAACACTTCGACGTTGTACAAGCGCGGAATCCGTATTTGCACGGGAACAGGACTTGGGGCTGCCCTCTCGACATGTATTCAATCACCTAACTGGTGAGAATTTATCTGTTTTGCTAAAATAGAATCATACGCATGACTTGCTACAGGTATCTCATCTGGATTGGTATGTTACCTTTACCAGATATTTTTAGGCGCATTCACACTGTTACTAGGCTCCGATCAAGAGAAGACATTCGGCCCAACCATCAGTGGTCTTATTCATCGACACATCGGGCCGGAGCGTCTGCTTCTGTGGGACAGCAAGGCGCGAGGTGGTCGTCCAGATACGATGAAGATATTAAAAGAAGCTTACGACTATTGGCAGGCTGAAGGTGCGTACCTTTCAATTTCCGAGGAGGACATTGACCGACCCTGCTAGTCGTATTCATCACGTCAAACTATGTTGGAAACTTCGAAATGCAACACGGTTGCAAGGCTCTGGGCATACCAGCTTTTGGCACTCTGTGGGACTTTGTAAGTCACGTCACTTGGTTTGCAATGTACATCTAACTGATTTTCGTCTTCACTTAGTGATTTGCCATTCTGAGAGTTATGATCTTTATTGCAAGGGTTACATCAGTACTATTAAGTGATCATGTAAGCGTCCACAGCGTCGCAGAAGACGAAGAAAATAAATTGGTGCCGAGATTGAGAAAAGCAAAGTGGTTGCACCAAAGCTCACGCGCTGTGCATTACTGCATGCTGGACGGATGCAACAACCTCACGATTCATGCAAAGTGATGCATTATTTCTGTACGTGGCTACTGTACCAACTGCAGTTTTGCATCACCTAAGTAAGGTGCGGTAATCACTATCAGAGTCAGAATTCCATCATGATTGTGCAACGCCCGTCATGCCGACACACTTCCCCCTTCCACACAAAGGTGGTCTCTGTTGCCACCCCGTAACCCAAATTCATTTCCAGCTCCATTCATCAGCCTTCCTCCCCTCCATGCACACATCGCGCATCCCCTTACTCCTCACGGCCTCACCTTCTTGTGATCACTCCTTGACGGTGCTCCCTAAGATCAACGATCATGTTGGACACTTAGTCCGCTGGCTTGAGGGGTCACAACACCATAATGAGAAAATGTTCATGGACTGAATGTAATTGGAAAAACTGTACCAATCCATTTCACTGACAAATTCGAAATCTGTGTGAAGTCTGCACAAAGACTGATGATCCATAGCTGCGAATGCCGGATGACACTCCAGACAATCAACAACTTCAAGAGAGGACACCTTGACCCTGACCCTGTTCTCCAGCCCAACGTCTGCAGGGCCTTCCAGGAAAGCACATGACCAGAAAGATAGCTCTTCGAGTGAATTGATAGATGCAATAGTTTGCCAGTATATTGCATTGACCTTGCACGATCAAAAATCGAGTTTGTGGATGTTCGTCATGTATGGTATAGCACCAACTTGAAGATATGGGCTGTAATATAACTAGGGCTCGCTGAAGTCCCAGCTGGTGAGAAAACATGTCCCCATACACTGAGCAAGGGAAAGTGTCACAGATTGCATGATAAAGTTCAATAGATTTGAATATACGGGGTAGGAAGTGGTTGGCAAAAGGCTTGGAAACACGGGAGAGATGAGCCATAGGCCTGATTTCATTATAAAACGGAGCACACTTGTCCGTAGGTAGGTGAAAAAATTCGAATATGGCCAAGTATAGAGTCATTTCATTGGGTATAATGGGTAAAGTCTTCCGCCCTTGCATCGTTCCGGAGCAAGGTGAGAAAAGCATGACTTGGAAGCACTAAGACTCGGAGGGTAAAACTCACTGTAACAATTAAAGAGCGACATGGTCTGAATAATGCAGAGTAAGTCTGAACCTTGAGACAAGAAGCTTGAGCCTTGCCAGGAACAATGCACGAGCACACTCAAACAACACAGAGAGAACGAGCGGGACTGAGAAACAGCAAGATCAACCACATCGTAACCGCTCTTAAGCTCCTTTATGCAAACCCTGTCTATGTATTACATTCATTGACATCCTAAATAATTAATCAACGGAGAGACGCACAAGCACGTATGCGATGAAAACAATACATCAAGATTGCGTCAAGTAGTACATGAATATTCGTTGCGATGATCTCGTACATCACGGGGTCGTCAAGGTTAGGTGGGACCGTATTCTATGACTTCTCCAGGCCTTCCCATCCACTCCCATCGCTTGTTGGGATTTATCGGGGTATTCGGTACCAACCGAATTCCGCGCCGGGCAAGCTCGACAATGATACGTGCGATATTTCGAGTGTCCTAATTTATTGCGACAATGAAATTGACCATCAAGACGACAATCGAACAAATGTTCTGTACTGACATCGATCCCGCTGTGTGCTCTCCCTTGAAATGCGCCTAGCCGGAGCGCGCGCAATTGTTGTGGGATGTTCAACGACCGATAGTGGTGGTTGGGCGGAAACCGCTGTCGTGACATGTGAATAGTTGTACGCCACGCAGCGCCGACATTACCTTGAAGTTGGTGCGCTTGGTGCCCGATGTTCCGTTCGTTGCTGCCCAAATGGAGACGACCTTTCGCACGTCGAGAACATCGCCCCTCAGCCATAAGGGCATGGTTATCTGTCAAACAAAACATGACGTCGTCGTAGTTGAAATTAGAATTAAACAGTGTTTCGGATACCAACGTTTGATATAAAGCATTGCTTCACTACGAAATCCCTCACGTCGAATGGGCCATCGCTGCACCAACAAAATCGTTGCAAGGGCTTGCCACTCTTGAGATCAATCAGCCCATGCTGGGCCAAGAATCTCGCAAACATATTCAGGACCTTGGGGAACGTTGGTGCATAATCGACTTGTGCCTGTGCGTGAACTAGGATAGGACCGAGGGAGTGTGGAAAAAAAAAGAAAAAAACGCACTTGAGTAATTCCGGTCAGATCGGTACAGAATTGGGATAACTGGGGTCTCCAGGTTGGTTTGACGAAGCTGCGAAATTCACCGACGATTTCCAACTGACTGGCCTTGCCTCTTACAGACTTGTCTTTCCAACGCAAGAGACAGACTGGCCATTCCTTTCATTGCCATGTGATCAAGTAGCGAGGTGAATGAAAACTAGCGTACGATGATTTCATTTGACCACTCGAACCCTGTCCCTGGGAAGCAGGTTGCCTCGACATCGAGGACGAGAAAGGCATCGTACGGCTGCTTCACAGCAATCGAGTCTGTGATCGGGAACTGATCCTGGGTGATAAGGGGTGTCGTTTCGCCGAAATCCACGATGACGTTGGCTGGTGGGTCGTAGTGGACTGGTGGGTCGTAGACTACGGCGGGCATAATAGCGGGGCGCAGGGTTGAATTTGTAGGCTGAGATGTTGGACGCTGCTTGCGGAAAAGCTTGAGGACGAGGACGGTGATGAGGGCGAGAGCAAAGAGGAGCAAGAATATGAGCATGTAAGAGAGAAGGGAGACCTGGAGGAACATGAGTTGGACGGGGCAGCACGGTCGTGGGCAAGGAGGCGTGTATTGCTCATGTTGGCTGTCAGAGCTTGTCAGCTTCCGGTGATCCAAGCAAGACCTTCCCCATATATTTCCTTGTCATTTTTTTTCAAAATCCTCGGTTACATGCTTCACCAGCGCGGCGACGACCTCGAGGACGACTTCGTACCGGACGGCCTCGTCGCCCTGTCTGGCGAGGAAGACTTTGACCCACACCCCGAGGGCATCGACGGCCTCCTCAGCGCAGACGAGGACGCGGAGCACGACGAACCACCTCCAAAGGGAAAGACACCGTCGGCAAAGCGGAAACGCAGAGAAAAGGACAAGGAGAGAAAGGCAAAGGTCACTTGCACCATCTCCACGTCGACCACGTTGTAACCGACCAGCAGAAACGGAAATTCGTAGAAACAGTACAAGTCATCGAACCTCTCTCGGTAGCCGCACAGCCGGCCGCCAGACTTGCCGAGTACATGTCAACCGCGCAAGCGAAAACTTTTCCAGAGCTGACTAGGCTCGAGCTCGACGATCTCCGTGTCTCTGGTAAGCGCATCCAACAACCCTGGTTTCTTGTGATCTTGATCGAGCTTCAGATAGAAACGGCAATCGCGGACACAACGCAATGGACGGAGTCGAGGTCGTTGGACCGTCTAGTTGACTTTATCATCCAGGGTATGCTTCTCTCTTCCCGTCTCTGTCGCGGCCACCATTTTTTCTACCAGTCCTTCCCATACTGCACAAGAGGCTATCCCAAAGGTCCAAGTCGCCGGGTGCCCCAACTTTGCTCTACGTCGCTGGAGCGGCCCTCCGAGTAGCCGATGTCACACGAGTTCTCAAAGACAGGAGACTGCGTGGCGATAAAGGAGGCGACGTGGCTAAGCTCTTCGCAAAACATTTCAAGCTCGAGGAGCATGTCGCATACCTCAAACGGTCAAAGATTGGCTCTGCTACCGGCACGCCAGGAAGAATCGGGAAACTTCTTTGTGAAACAGGTGAGCGCCAGACCCACAACCCAAGCTCCGACGACTTGACCATCCCAGATGCACTATCCGTATCCCAACTCACGCACATTATTCTCGATATTTCCTTTCACGACGCAAAGAAACGCAACCTGTTCGATATCCCCGAAAACCGAGGCGAAGTCTTCAAGACAATCCTTGGGGCTCCAAAGGTGCTCGAGGGAATTAGACAGGGCAAAATACAGGTGGTGTTATTTTAGTCGCATCTATCCATCACCAGCCACTGTTAAAAGTGACCAACTGTATCAATTGAAGTAGCAGTTTGATCCATGGACTCGAAATTAAAATCCTTTTGGGTTGACCCTTAGCGTCAGCTGTATAACGCAATAGTAGATAGTAAAAAGTGCGATTCAAATCAATATGAAAAGGAGGACGCACCCTTGTCCATTTGGGTACCTTGTGGATGCCCTTTCGATACCCGCGTGCGGTTGAGCTAAAAACGGTGTATTTGTCTTTGGGCGGCATCTCATGCTCCTTGGGCAAGAGCAGGGCGTGATCCTGCAAAAGTGTCAGTTCTGCCTGACCAAGTGGATGCAACATGACGCTCACCAAGGCTTTGCACTGAACACCACTTGCACGAACGACTTCAATAACCGCGTCAACTTTTTTGAGACGGGCGCGTGCGTTCGCCTTGCGGGTCACGGACAATTTCCATGGTGTTTTCCTGTATATGGTCAGCTCTCTCGACGACCAAGACGACGTATGACCGACCATAAGAGACCGCTGAGTGTGACAGGCGTCGGACGGAACGCGCCAAACATGATGTCGAAGCGCAAGGAGCATGCCGAGACATGCCGACCCTTTTTAAATCTCCGATAGAACTTTGCGTACTTGCTTGTGCTGAACGTCTTTGACGACGACCACGACGACCGCGACAGTCCGACACTATGGCAGTCGAAACACAGACACTACTCGCGTTGAATGGACATGTACCTAATGGCAACCCGGAGACGATCAAGGAGCCCTCCCTCAGATTCGCCAGTGGTCTCATTCTCCCTCCCCCAGAAATTAAATGTGCGCATTCTCCCAGTCCGAGTCGATTCCTGGCTACTAATGTGTTTTTTTAGCCGTTATTGACAGGACCGCTCTCTTCGTCGCGCGCTCAGCCAACCCCCCGCAGTTCGAGGACAAGATTCGCGAGAATCAGCGTCAGGATCCCAAGTTCTCGTTCCTCAACCCTGCGGACCCTTATCATGCTTACTACAGGCATCGTATGGACCGAATATCTGCTGGCGAGGATATTGAGGAAGGGACCCAGGACAAGGTGAAGACCGGAGACGACGAAAAAATACCTGTAATTCAGGAAGACCTTGGAGTCGAACCTCCTCAACCCCAGTTCGTCATGGATATGCCGAATATCAGTCCTATTGATTTGTGAGTGACCTGCGAAGTCTCATTCGGTTTCGCCTCATTCCTCCCTAGGGACATCATGAAACTCACCGCGCTGTTTACCGCCCGCCGCGGGCGTGCTTTTCTCGCCACGCTCTCGCAGAGAGAAGGGCGCAATTATCAATTCGACTTTTTGCGACCCAATCACTCCCTCTTCGGTTACTTTAATCGTCTGGTTGAACAATACCTAAAAGTTTTGTACCCAAGCAAGGAGCTCCTGTCGTATATCAATGAGCGCGCACAGGACGAATCACAGTGGAAAGCCCTTGAAAAATCCAAAAAGTATGCACGATGGGAGCGGGTGAAGAGGGAAAAGGACAAGAAGCGTCAGGACGATCAGGAGGCGGAAAAATGTGCGCTTTAATTTTTCCGGTGCCTTCAATTCTAAACACTGACTTTGTTTGCTTTAGTGGCTTTCGCTGAGATCGATTGGCATGACTATGCTATCGTGCAGACAATTGAATTTACCGTCGCTGATGCAAACTCGGAGCTACCACCGCCGATGAACGTACAAGAAGTAGAAAATATGACTCTAGCACAAAAACGTATGGCTGCCATGATCATGGAGACTACCGCAGACGACATTGAAGCCCACCGTGCAAGGCAAGCGGCGGCAGAAGCAGAAGCCGCTGCAGCCGTTGGTGGGGCAGGCGTTCCCGCGATAGACGGAGAGGATGCCGCGATGGAACAAAGCGAGGACGAGGACGAAGAAGCACATAATCAGAAACAACACGAGGAGGAAGAAAGGATGCGGGAATTGGAGCGCGCAAGAGTTATCAAGGCCAACGCCGCTGCTGGTCCAATGAAGATCAAGTCAGATTATGTGCCGAAACGTGAGCGTTCTTTATTCACCGCCTGTGTGATTTTCTGACAAGCAACGTTAGTTGGTGCGAAGAAGTCATCTGCGCTTACTACTTGCGCTATTTGTGGTCAACAAATCCCTGTCGACGAGCTCGACGAGCATATGCGCATTGAACTACTAGACCCCAAGTGGAAATCTCAGCGGGACGCCCTGGAAGCTCGTAAAGTTCAAGCTTCGGAACTTTTACGAGGTGCCGATGTCGTCTCATCACTCAAGGATCTTGCTCGTACACGTGTCGATATCTTTGGTGCCGAGGCTGATGAAGAACGCCGAAAGAAAGAGGAAGAAGAAGAACGGGAGCGTCGGAAGGAGAAAGAAAAGGTTGTTTGGGATGGACATACGGCAACCAAAGTCAGCACAATGGATAAGTACTCCCTCAACGTCAACTTTGATGAGCAAATTGCTGCTATTCACCGTGCCAAAGGACTTGGGCCACAGGATGTCAATGCGATTGGTCCTGGTATTGGTCCTGCTGCCGCTCCACCCCCGCCGATGACAACGCTTCCACCGGCTCCCGCATCATTGCCAGCACCACCTATTCAAGCGCCGGCATCCGTATCACATCCGGGGTATTCTGCTGCAACCGTTTCCTCTGGACCCCAGCCAGCTTCCGTATATAGCAGCCAACCACCGGTCATGTTGCCACCCCTTCACTATCAGGGTCCAGATGCTGTGCAACCCTTTGGCTTCCAGCCGCCGCCTCCTGGTATGCACCCCGCTCGCATGGCTGGCACGACTGGCCCACAGGTTGGTATGGTGCGCAGCGCAGATGAAATGGACGGCGCCGAGGAACAACCCCAAATCAAGAGACAAAAGATTGCGAAACTTCCAGGCGGAGCTCTGTATCCGGAGACTGATTGGATTGGCATGCACCCTTACACGATCTCACTCGGCATCCAGCTTCCTAACGAACCTTCGAAACCAGAGTGGAAGCTCGACGGGCAGATGGTGACCATATCCGATCTTCCTCTCACGTTACTTGTTTCGACGCTTCGCGAGCGATTTATTCAGGCAACGGGGAGCACGTTACCCGCTTCGAAAATGCGCATATCGTACATGGGTAAAATGCTTACGAACTCGAGTACGATCGCGAGTTACAATCTAGAGGACGAAGACGTCGTGGTGCTCAGCGTCAGTGCTGGGAAGAAGAAGTAATAATTTAGCAAGTATATTTCTATTCTTTGTTCTTTGCGTTGTCCCCTCGTGAGTAGTGTAGCAAAATTACATATTGAAATGACCATGCGTGTGTCTACTGCCCAGTGCCCGATATAATGACCAAATACAATATGCGAGTGTTCATGATGGTAGATGTGACTGTTAGCGAGAGCGAATCAAAAACCCCAAAGATAAGTACCCGGATACCCGAAAGACGAAAAGTTCAACGTCAAAGAACTCAAAGAACCCAAGTGTTCCCTATGCCCACGTAAAACCCGACGGATAAAGATAAATAGAAAAAAAGATGATGTGTCCCTCGTGTGAAAGAAAACGTTCTTCACGGTCCTCCGCTACGTAAAAATATAGGCGAGCGAATTCAACTGTGGGGTGATTGACCAAAGCCGGGCGACAACTTGAAGTAGCCGAGTGTGGGGGCATCAGGGCCGGTTGACCGTGGCCGCAACATGGGCGACGGGGGAAAGAGGCAGCTGTGAGAGCCGTCCGAAGAGGTCGGCGAGGGGGTCGAGGAGTCCTCTGATGCAGAGTCGCCCGGCGTTGCAGACCCATCTATGGGGACCATGTCCCGGAGCCACTCATCGCTCTCCCGAGAGGGCCATCTGGGCAAGAAGGATTTTCGCCGAAAGACGCTGTCTGGCGAGGAGAGGTACGGCGAGTTAACGAGTGTGGGTGGGATAGGAGCGGCATCAAACTGCCTGGAGTAGGTGAGCAGCGGGGAGCGCTTCTTGTACCGGGGAAGAGAGACGGTGTCGTGGATGGGAGAGGTCATGTTGGTAAGATGTAGAGGAGGTTGGTTTGTTGGGACATTTCAGTCGGAAGGGGGCTCAGCTTTAAATCCAAACCGGGGGTGGAGTGTTCAGTTGACAAATCTCTCAATCAACGGGGCTGACATAACGAGATTGCTCTTCTCCCAGATTTGGTCGGGGGGTTCGATCAGTGCGTGTATTCAATTTGTAAACACCAAGCCCGGTCCAGAAGGAATCCGAGCTGTGCAAGATCCATTCTGTCCATATCTGATCTAGAAAGTACACGATCCTATAACGAACAAGCCTCCAGCGAATCATAGATCACCACTCTACAGATCCAGGCATGCGACTCACAGAACCCGCCGACATAAGAGCACTACGACCAGCACGACCAGCACGCAGATCGCAGTGTCCAATAAGATCGGTGGCCGTTGAGACCGATGATGAATGGCCGGAGGGGATCCGCGGATAGCCTCTGTGTGGGAGACATTCGCGTTCTCGTTCCCACCAGTGGTTGACGGGCCAGGATGGGTAACAAGCGCCGAGGGGACTAGGGGATCGGGATCAGATGCCGCTGTCTCCGACGACGCAGATGGACGTTCTGGGGCGGTTGGAGTTGGAGTGGGTGACAATGGAGGTTGCGATTGAGCTGGAGTCGGCTCAACTCCTCGGAGGCCTGCGGGGTCGTTCAGGGTCGAGGCTTCTGCCTGTGGCGGGTCTGGAAGAGAGTCCAAGTTGGATTGCTGGCATCTAGGACAAACCCACTCGCGTGATCTAAAATGTGGCAAATTGTCGGAGTAAGTCGCGCGCGGTTGATAATATGAATACTTGCATGAGTGCCAAACGTTTGCGCTCAGAGACAGGGTATTCGACCGAGCCCACGCCATTGGCTGCCGAGCCCTTGAGGGGGAAAAACCCCTGAAGTCCAAGGATAGCTACGAGCGTGGATCAATCCAGTTTCCATTAAAGCCAAGCGGGGACGCACCCGTTCGCACGCCCCAGGCAGGCTGCCATTCTTCCTCATGATCTGAGCGATGGGTTAGCCTAGACCTCGTGTGAAATAGTGGCAACGACAAACAGTTGGTAAAGCTGATACAAATCTGAGGGACGACTATTCAACATGCAAGACAAACGTGTCGGCAAATGGAAATGACAACCTTTGTATTGAGTTCAAAGCGGCCGTTTGGGGTAAGCATCATGAGCGAGGGTGGTCGAAAAGGGTATTCTGCAGGGAGCAATATGCGGAAATGATAGAGGCCGCCCTCGAATTCCGTCCCGGATGGTCCTCTAATAGTGCAGTGCCATTCCTACGCGGGGAAATTAAGAGGGCACGGGGGTGAGATAGATGGGCACATACGAAGATGTCATCCTGCTCGGAAGGGTGAGTGAATGTACGGGAGGGTCCAGGACGAGGCCTACCTCGAGGGGGGCTGCATGGTAGTCGGAGCAGGGATCGTTGGCGAGCTCTCGCGCCTCCTGCATTATCCGCTTGACGGCTTCGACGACGGGTGAACTTGGCGGCAGAAGAGAAGAACAAGAGACGCACCCGCGTTGTTCTTGTTCAAGGACGACATGGGCGGCATGGAGATGGGTCTGGACGACGTCGGGGACAGCGAGCGCGAGTGTAGTGCAGAGTTCTTACGTGGTCGATACGGCGTGTCGGGTGACTTTCGCGGACTTTCAAAGTGCGGCAATATCCCACATTTTTATATGTCTTTTGTGTTTTCCTACTCGCCATGGTCCACATTGCCCATGTCAAGGTCAGACCGAGCAAACGTACGCCGCCGTCGTCATGCACGTCGCCGAGACCCTTCCTGACACCGCGCAGTACAGCGACCGTCGCCCTGCAAGGCCCAGTTCGTCGCCATGCTCGGCTGTTGGGCCGCTACCGGCGACGTGCTCTCTGCTGATCCCACCAAGTGCAAGGAGGTGGCAGACGCGCTGTTCAACTGCATGCGCACCACGGTCGGTCTCTTGCCCAGTCGTCATGCCAGCCCACTCACCCGTCGCAGCCTGTCCATCCCAAGCCGCAACGCCCGTCCATTAACTACCATCTCAGCAAGCTCCAGCGGAAAGTCAAGTAGATCTATCTCGCCCGTTTAGATATTCACGCGTATTGATATCCTTGCGAATGCCATGCGATGTAATGTAAATGCGTAACAGGCGACTGCGTCCTTGGCCCTTCACCGAACCGATAACTCGCCACGGCATTTTGACCCTGTGCTTCCGCTGTGCCGCGTTCATCGAAGAGCTCGAGCTGTGCATTTACAGGAACATGCTGTACCCTGCATGGGCGTTCAGTGGCGCACCCCCGTGGAGTTGCTGTGTAGACCCGGACAGTGCCTGAATATACAGCACCTCTTCTGCATGTGCATCCCATTTCCCTGCCCCGGCCACCGAGTACAAAACCCTGCTCCTTCTTGCGCCCTGCCGCCGTGCTGCGCTCAGATTCTTTCTTTTCTCGTCTCATGCCAGATCATGTTGCCATCTTCTGGGACTACGGTTAGTTTCCGCCTTCGATTCGATCCCGGCCCCTCATCACTCCACTTTCAGAAAATTGTAGTCCTTCTTCCAGCTCTTCCCGTCTAGGTTATGACATTGTAAACAACATTCGCCGTATAGCCCGTCTATTCGGCTCCGTTACCACCTTCAGAGCTTATCTCGATGTGTCCGCGCAGTCCCCAAAGTCCGTCGCCCTCCGTTCTGAGCTCCAGTCCTCCGGTGTATCCATGGTAGACTGTCCCCACAATGGCAAAAAGGACGTTGTGGACAAGATGATCCTAGGTGTGTACACAATACGTTGCTCCCGCCCCTCTTGTTAAGTGGGAAACCCGCTCCAAGTGGATATGCTTGCATTCGCCGTCGATCATCCTGCACCCGCAACAATATTCCTTATTACCGGCGATCGTGACTATTCTTATGCCGTCTCCATCCTGAGACTTCGCACGTACCAGGTGGTCTTGGTCGTCCCTTCTCCCCAAACTTCGCCCTGCCTTGAGAGCCAAGCTTCGCTTGTCATCGACTGGGGTGCTGCCATACTAAGGACCCGTACTGAACCAGTCAGCTCTGCCCATGCTATCAGACAACACTGCCTCGATCTCGATCCCGACCTCACCACCAAACTCCTGAGGGAGTTGCAGGAACTCACCCTCGATGACACGGAGGCCACTTTATTGCATCCGTTCCCTGCTGATTCTCTGAATACCCCGAGGGTGCGGCGTACGAGTGCTCGCGACCTTTTGGAGTACCCGAGACACTCCAAGAGGGTAGGGAGCACCGATTCCACGCGAGAATTTTATACCCCGGCGTCATCAAGAAAATTTATGGCCACGGGAAGTGACTCGGCACCTGTAGGATTGCCCGTGCCGGAAACGCCTTCGCGTTCATCCGTTTCTATAGGATCGGGGCGCGCACGCAGCGCGACCACCCTTACCCAGTTGGTGGAAGATATTCCTCCGAAAAAACCACCCTCGTCTGTTGCAAGACGATTAAGTGCTTCCGATATCACGGATACCGGTTCTGCAAAGCGTAACTTGCCTGTTTTTCAGTCGAGGCTCGATGCGCTCGAGAACGATGATCGCCCACCTTCGATCGATATTCGTTCACCCCTCGAGCCTAGTCAGTCAGCAGACCACACGCCAAATTATTTTTCTTCCCATAAACTGAATTACCCAGCATCGCTGGCAAGGCCCCTGCCCGCATTGGAGTCAATTACCAACTCTTCGAGCAAGCAGTCCCATACGATCAAATCTACATCTCCGATCGCATCCCTGGGTGAAGAATACCTCGAATCAATTCCCAGTGTGCCCAAGACACCTGGACCAGACTTCGGGGTTCCTGCGGGATGTGGCTGTATTATTTGCCTGCGCGCCGAGAGCGATGCTGAGCATTGCGAGCATCAAGCCCTTGCAGAAGGAGCTCCCGATGTTACTGACACACCAAAGTCAAATCGTGACTCCTGCACAGCATCTTCTGCATCAAGCAGAAACGTGGGGGTGCAACTCGCTGATACCCCTTCAAGCAAGCATGTCTTTCTTCCGGTGGGAATTTATCTAGAGACCGGGAACGTCGTTGATCTAGCGCAGCAGCAGTTCGCCGCTTTCTCGCATGCATCGAATGGTCTAGATCATTCTACACGCGGCTTCGGGTCAGTGCCCTCTTCTTTCCCCTCGGCTTCGATGACTAGCCCAAAGCTGCATACATCCGATGAAAGCGAACAACGCCAAACGTGGACAATGTTCAAGCCCCTCATTCATCTCCTGCTCGCAGCGCGAGAGAGGGGCATCGCTCAACCTTCACGTTCGACGATCGCAGTGGAGCTTGTTCAGCTAGACAAGGAAGTCTATCGACACGCGGGCGTGTCCAAGTTCCGAGATTACACCGCTCTGGCTGAGCGAGCGGGCATCATCGAGCTTGGGGGGAAAGAAGCGGTTGCATGGATTGCTTTGCGACCCAATTTGTGCCATCAGGACAGCGTTGCGACGACGTATTCGCTCGACGATAACGACTCGTCTCTCACGTCTGACCCACTGAAAACGATTCCAAGCGCGCCATTAACGGGTTCCAAGACATCGTTAACCGAGCTTGGGGTCTCGTCAGCGCTAGCTTCTGCTCCACCGAAACCCGATTCATTCGAAAACAACTCCCTTTTGATTGCATCGACCGATCGGCGTTCGATACCTGCACGATTCCAGCCGTTGATAGATATTCTTATCCGGTTGCGAGCCGAGGGTACCTACATAGCCCTGAGGTCCTTGGTTGGGCAGTCGTTGGGGCAAGACGTATACGCTCTGGCGGGCGTATCAGGATTCAAGGAGTATATTCAGCAAGCGTTGGAGGCGCAGCTTGTTGAGCTTGGTGGGGTTGGGGGTAAAGCTTGGGTGCATCTGCATCCAAGACTAATGATCTAGGGCTTTACTCCACAACTGTATTGAATACCGTCCTGCATGCTTTGATCGTACGAGTAGCCAACAATCATTTGCTGCCTGGCCCTAGGGGTTGGCTGATGCTTTACGTGCACAAGACAAATGACCTGTCGTAGTCACTATCAGTAAACTATACCCGAGATACCATCCCAAACGATCCAAAGTCTATCATCATGACCACGGGCGTGGCAGCGACTGGACGCAGCGGGCATCAAAGAGTCTGGCTGTCAGCGTATGTACATGAAAATAAATTTGTCACCGGCAATCAGTCAGAAAAAGATAGATATACTGTATATTTTTAGGGGGCGACCCTCTTTAATCTGCTCTATGGGACATCAGCGATTAAATGATTGGGTTCCAGCGTCGTGTAAACCCGTTCGACATCGTCGTTCTCTTCTAGCGCGTCTATCAAGTTTTCCAAACGGTCCATCTCCTCGCCGTCGTGTCCAGCGTCCCGAGACTCGAGCGGCGCCCAATTCACCTCGCTCGTCAACACTTCGCACAGCGGAGACGTCGTCGCAAAATCAACCACCACTTTCATCACCTTGCCGAGGTCTTCCGGAGGACAGACCAACTGTATCAACGTGTACCCATCCCGAATCATCATTCAAATTTATCAATATCAAATGCATTGTGCGCCGAACACGTACCTCCACCCCACGTTGACCTGACCCTTCGTTCCATTCCGCAAAGTCGATCGGGCACACATGCATGACCCGATCGAGAAGCACATCCATGTCGTCGCCGATAACGGCTTTCACGTAGCCTCGCTGTTGGAACATGAATTTGACAGGAGCCGAACGCGCCCTGAAAAAGAAGAGGAGGTCAAGGGCAAAACCCACTTGGGGGACGAAAAACGCGTCCCGTCCCGTCTCGTTCGTTCTACGCACCCATACGAGTTCAAAATGTCCTTGACATGCTTGACCGTGCGATTCACGTTATCCGAACGGCATTCTCTGTGTGACTTGGTGAGTTGAGTTGGGAGTCGTCGAGATATTGGAAAAGAGAAAAAGAAAAAAAAGAGACTTGCATGATGATCCCGATCGAACCGCTGTAGATGGCCTCGAACAGCATCGCTTGACCGAGCCCCTTGATTCGTTCGGCCTGTTCAGGGCATAATTCGTGAGCGTACTAGGCAGGTGATCCAGACCGCCCCCAATCGATACCTTTTCGAGTGCATTTTCAATGTTCTCTTTGGGAACGCCAGCATCGCGAGCTCGCCGGATCGCGACCGCCAAAAGACCGTTCTGGTCTGGATTCGAAGAGTTGCCCGCTGAGAGAGACATGGTCGGTAAGATGGCCTTTTCGTTTATTTCCTTCTAATTGTTTGGGGCGACCGACCTTTGACTGCAGAGACAATCTCCTACAGACCAAACAGTGAGTCAACCCACACAAAAGAAGGTCGCGTGGGTACCCACCCGGGAAGCCTTGCCGTATGTTTTGGACTTTTTAACGTCTTCTAATCCTTTGTGATGCTTGATTTTGGACCACTGAGGAAGTCGATTAGCCTTCGGGAGACTCGGCGCGAGGTCGAATGTTGGGTACTTTGTTATGACCGGCCAAACGCGTTGGGGTCGCCGAGAATGGCCGCAACGACAATAAGACAGTGCTCGGTGACCTTGACAGAACACGCGTTAATTGACGAAGACTCCCCCTAGAGAACATTGGAAAACGGGTGTCGACCGCACGAGCTCAAGTCGGGATGTTGGTCCGTGGAAAAAATACGCAAATTTTATGTACACGCCTTAGCAAGTAGAGTAGAGTGGGCAAGTAAAGAAGTATACATGTTAAGAAATATATACGTTGACGTCGTCTTCCTTTACCTCGGACGACGTTTCTCCAATCTTAGAAAGCTCTCTCCCCCTCTTGGCTTCTACAATACGCCAAGCGGCAAGTAGATCAAAGTGGAAGAACGGTGTCGCGTCTGTCAAAAGAGGCGCACTCATCGACACCCCTTGGCTCTCACGAGATAGAGTGGGTTGGGCTTCTATATCTGTCGGCTGGATCTCCAAGAGAGTCTTCCAGGTCGCTCGTTGTCCATCATGATAAGTCACAACGGGTGCGACCTCTCTAGGAGGTTCCGTCGGTGCGCCAATACCAAAACCAGCGGCAATCAGAGCACGCTGTATCCACGGAGAAAGAACAGGGGCGAAATGGAACTAGGTCATCATACAGTTAGTGGTGTTGAACAGCAAAACAAAGGGTAATACTAACCTCCACGGGTGTGTTGGTCCATCGCTCGACTTCGGTGCGGGTGTCGACAAGCGCTTGCACCGCCGTGGTGTCGATGTGGGACCTGGCCACGACCGAAATATAAACACGGGATACTTGAACGCACGACCAACCAACTTACACGGCAGAGAAATCGAGGATAATCGCACGAAGAGTTGGCTTCGCCTCGTTGGATGCCCGAGCCGCTTCGGCTCCGCCAGCGGCAGGTCCTGGATCGTTCCAGGCACGATCCCGAGGTCTTATCGCACCGACGTCGGTGCCGCGACGCATATTTCCCTTGACATAATCTACCAGCGTGGAATTGACGATCGAGCAGTTGGGGTAGAGGTAACTCTCTTCGAAGCGATAGATGAGAATTCCAGAAGAAGGTTGCTCGACTTTGACCCCAGGGTTGGTCACGCCGTCAGGGCGAAGAGGGAGAAAAACTTGACGACTTTCCCCGGCATTTTGAGGGTCGGTGAGCGTAGTTGTGCCAAGGAAATAGCCACGAGGATGCGCGATTCGAATGAGCAACAGTGCCAGTGATGAGCAGATCGAAGTATAGATACCGTCTTCTACGGTAGAGAAAACGGTCACCAAAACCGCCGCAGACCAGATGAAAAACTCCAAAGGCGAGATGCGCCAATACGAGTACACCTGAGCAGGCGAAGCCACGAGGTCGGCGACAGCATGTATGATAATTGCACAGAGGCCAGCGTTGGGGATCCAGTAGAATGCTGGAGTCAGGCCATACAAGGCGACAATGACTACGACAGCTGCGAGAATACCACTGGCAGGCGTGCGAACCCCTGATTTTGATTGCAGTGCCGAGCGCGAAAATGATCCAGTAGCGGGATAAGCGTGGAAGACGCTTCCAATCGTGTTTGTTACACCTATCGCGATCAACTCTTGATTGGGATCGATTTTGTAATTGTTGACTCGACCAAATGCTTGATTGAGCGTCAATATGTTTCGGTGAAAACACCAGTTTCGACGTACACTTGGCGATAGCAATGTGCTCCAACAGGAGAATGATGGTGGCGACAGGGATCTGGGGACCAAGTGCACGAACCAAATCCGGGTCGATCGAAACGGGACCAACGTCCTGGAAACCCCTGGGCACGTTTTGAAGAATCTTGATCGGATATCCGTGCTTGGTTTCGCGATGGCGACAATACAGCCAGGCTGCGATGGACAGAACCAAGATAACGATCGCATTCCTAGAAACCATGATAAAGAAAAATACGCGACCTAAAAAAGGGAGGGTGAATTGTCGAGGATGAAATGACCCGAGCGACACGCTTACGGTACCGGGGAAAGCGGCGTTGGAGTTTTGTGCAGATGATGCGGATAGCATAGAGTGCAACGAGGCCTGTCAAACCCCAAGCGGCATCTAGGGCGGTTCTTGGTAAACCCTTGAGAGTATTGATGATGACCTTGTACACGGAAGCTCTGGTGCTACAGAGAGGTATGAACAACGGGAAGCAAATAAGGATGGTGGACTGACTTGAAACCAGAGATGCCCATCAAGCCGGGCAGTTGGCCTGCGACAATACTGATGGCAGAGCCCGTCATAAATCCACTGACGGCGGGTGCGGGAATGAACTCGACAAGCCAGCCCATCCTCAAGAGGCCGATGCCCAAGACGATGAAACCACAAACGAAAGCGAGAGTGGTCGCTATTTCAGGAGCCTGCCATTTATCGTGAAATTTGGAATCCACGGAGGCGATGATCTGAGCAGTTGTGAGAGACATGACGGCGACTGGACCAATGGAAACATCCTTGGACGTGGCAAAGAACTGTTGGGCGTCAGTGGTGTTCACGAAAGGATCGACATGACGTACACAGTAGATTAAAGTACCGACGAAAGAGGAATACAAACCGTACTGAGGGGGAAGGCTCGCAAGCTAGATTCGGAATGTGTAAACAGGAGAATGCTGTGAGACGGTGGGGCTACCTGTGCATAGGACATTCCCTGGGGGACGAGGACGATGCCGATGGTGAGACCGGCGATGAGGTCACCGGTGAGCCACCCGACATCTGGAGAGGGTGAGCGGGGAGGGAATAAATGAACGGAGGAGATATACTATATCGGGAGATCCACCCGAAGATGGGAAATAAACTCCTGAGGTAGCTGATGGCCTGCAGAGCGGGTGAGGCGGGGGACGGAGAGAGAGTGGTGGACGTACGCCCTGTTTGGGATCCTTGATGTGGTCCTTTACCCAGGAGGAGGTGGATATCACATGCACGCCATGTTCGGGATAGCCCAACAGCTTTTTGCCAGCGTGCTTTGCTGCGGAGGCCATGGCGGCCAGATACGATGGAATGGGGAGAACGACACCGCAACAGGACTGCTTAAATATCTGGAAGGATGGCGACAGGCTGCATCAGACTGCATACCCAATCAGCACTACTCGTCAGTTGGGGCGGGGATGGCGTGCTCTTCTCCCATGCAGATTTATAACTCTGCGGGCCGGCGCATACCGCACAAGGCAACTGTCAGGGATATGCCCCCTGCCAAGTAGGCACCGACCTTGTGTTCAGTACTACCACTACAGTAGTACTTGCCAACTTGGCATCGCCACGTCTCCTTACTTGTTCACGACTACATTATGACATCCCAGCCCAAGGCGGTCCCCCTCGTCGCTCCTGGCCATACCCGCCCCGTCACCCATCTCTCTTTTTCCCCCATCCTCGACGACGACACCTATCTCCTGGTCTCCAGCTGCAAGGATGGAAACCCTATGCTCAGAGAATGGACTGGCGACTGGATCGGCACCTTCCTTGGCCACAAAGGCGCCGTCTGGTGTACAAAACTCTCCCCAGACGGCTCAAGGGCCATATCAGGCAGCGCCGACTTCACAGCGTGCGTCCTTGCCACCCAGTCGATCGGTCTGATTTCTCACCCCCTGCCATAGAAAGGTCTGGGACACGTTCTCCGGAGAGCCGCTCCACTCCTTTCCCCACAATCACATCGTCCGAACTGTTGCCATTTCGAAATCCTTCTCTCACATACTGACTGGCGGACAAGAAAAAAAGGTTCGCATCTTCGATCTCGCCCGCCCAGATGCCGAAGCCGATCTCCTCGGCGACCCTGGTGCCACACCGCACGACAAGACAGTAAAGAGCGTCGTCTGGGTTGGCGAACACACCGGTGTATCGGCTGGCGAGGACGGCATGATAAAGTACCTCTTCTCTCTCCTCAGACCCTTGATCGTGCTCATGCGTCCGCAGATGGTGGGATCTACGGACTCGCAAACTGACGACGTCGCTTGCCTTTCCAAATCCTATCACGTCCATGGAGCTTTCCGTACAGACGAAACGACTCGTCGTCACGTCAGGGGAAACTGTCGCCTTCATACCTGCTTTGCCAAGCACAGCCCCAACACACAGTCTCAACCTCCCATATTCTCCCTCGTCTGCTTCCGTCCATCCCATCCTCCAAGATCGCTTCGTGACAGGAAACCTCGGAGACGAATGGATCCGAGTGCACGGCATGGACGGCGAGGAAAGGGAAGTCTTGAAGGGTCACCATGGCCCTGTACACTGTGTCGAGTTTAGTCCCGATGGTGAAATGTATGCCAGCGGTAGTGGTGCGTGGTGCTGTTGGTATGACGTGTGGCACACTATCTGACTTTTTTTGGATCGCGTTGACCATCTAACTATTCAGAGGACGGTGAGTTCTTCGACGGTCTTGTTTGCAAGGCTAAACCGATCTTACCTAGGCACGATCCGGCTCTGGCAAACGACGCCTGGGAAAACCTATGGCCTGTGGCAGGGTCATGCCAATGGTGGTTAGAGGCTGCGGTAAGAGTACACAGAGTGTCGCTGTCATGTCGTGGTGGTGTGGTAACGGTACATATTTGCACTATTCCTACTCGATGGGTGGAAGTCTTGATCTGTGGATGAGCTAATTGTAATATCCCGAGGGCAACTCGACGTAAGCTGGCACACGATCTATTGGTCGCAAGGTTCGTCGTGGTATACGACTTTTGGAGAAAAAAATGTTCCGTTTGTGCATCAGAGGTACGCTGCCATGTTATTGGAATGCCCACAGAGACAGGACCACTGGGACCCTGCACATGTTTCCCACCTCGTCGCGCGTGCCTCGAAGATGACGTTGGTCCGATGCCACTGTCACTTTCCATCAAAGAGCGGAAACAGTTGTCGACATATTGGCAGGGCGCTACATGTTACCAATCGCGACCGGGTCGCACGCGGATCACGATAAGGCGGATGCCCGTTTGCAGATCCCGAAGTAAACATGATTAATGATCAAGTGCCCCACAGCATTCGCAAGAATAACTCTATTTCACTTTGGATTTCCGGTCTCGTCAATTATCACTTGCGGCGGCCGATCTAGTATTGGTGTCGAGCACGCTGTTGGTCAGCTGAGATCGAATGTGGGCAGGATTAATAGGGGAAATGATCAAACGATCTTTGCTCGTGCACACTGATGGCATCGTCGTAAGTGCCGCTGACGACTCGCCCACGATCGCGCGTTGACTTTGACACAGAAAGCAGCAATCTGTTTCACCGCTCGCACCGCTGGGCATCGAGGCTGCGATCAAGGCCAAAGAGGACACGAGCTTCGTCCCTCGGCCCAGGATCTTTGAGGAGTTTGCGCTGACGGATCGCGTTGGGCTCGTGTCCGGGGGGAACAGGGGACTGGGACTGGAGATGGCGATCGCGCTCGCCGAGGCGGGTGCGCGGGCGGTCTACTGCCTCGATCTCCCCGAAGAACCCTCCGAGGAGTTTAAAGCGTCCCGGGAGTACGTGAGCAGACTTGGCAACGGATCAAGGCTGGAGTACTTTAGCGCGGACGTGAGGGACCAGGGGCTAGTGTGGAAAAAGGCGGAAGAGATCGGGGACAAGGAGCAGCGCTTCGACTTTTGTGTGGCAGCGGCGGGGATCTTGAAGGCACACAGGGACTGCCTCGAGTACCCAGGGGCAGAGTTCAGAGAGGTGCGTGGACACGATGGGCTGGGGCGGGGCACTGACGGCGGGGCAGGTGCTGGAGGTGAACACGGCGGGGGTGTTGTTCACGGCACAGGCGGCGGGGAGACAGATGGAGCGGTTCGGAGGGGGGGGCAGCATTATACTGATTGCGTCCATGTCCGGGAGCGTTACGAACAGGGACCACGCGTGGGTGTCGTACAACACGTCCAAGTCGGCTGTGCTGCAGATGGGACGGAGCATGGCCTGCGAGCTGGGTGTGAAGGGGATCCGGGTGAACACGCTCTCTCCGGGACACATCTACACGCAGTAAGTGGGTCTGTGCGCAGCTGGCTTGCGGCTGATCGGCTGCGTAGGATGACGGCTGCGTACGTGGACAAGCAGCCGCACCTGCTCGGCAAGTGGTCGGGGCTGAATCCGCTCGGGCGTCTCGGGCGGGCCGACGAGGTGCGGGGTGTGGTGGCCTGGCTGGCGTCGGACGCGTCGAGCTACTGCACGGGGAGCGAGTGCGTGTGCACAGTCGCGCCTGGCCAATGCTGACCGCTTTGCAGCATTCTCGTGAGCGGGGGACACCACGCGTGGTAGTAGTGTGTATGTAAGATACCATAAATGGAATGATCTCGATCGGCGCAGCAGTCGACTGCGGAATGGGTCAGACGTTGAAGAACTCGACGCAGACGCAGCGCAGACGACGACGACGACGACGACGACGATGACCTCCCACCGCCGCCGCGACCAGGCCCAGCCCACCGACATCGCAGAGCGCATGATCGCCTTCCAGCGCAAGAACGCAATGTGAGTACATGCGCCCCGCCCTCCCTCCGACCCCCCTCACTCGCCTCCAGCGCGACCCGTCGCTCAGAGCGGCCCCTCCCGCCGCCCCCAACGTCCCCGACCCGCTCCTCCCCCCCGACGAAGCAGCTCCCGAGCACACCAGAGGCTGATCCAGACGACTTTTCCCGCCGTCTCAAGATCTCCCCCCCACACCGTCCCGCCCAGAGCTCAAAGCACAAGCTCTACAACCCCAACACGGACCCCGTCCCGCTCCGTCGCTCGCACGACCCAGAGCCCGTCTCAGACGCTACCAGCAGCTCCTACCTCCCCCGCAACCCCGCCCCGTCGTCCCACCAGCGTCTCTTCGACCACCGCAAGGACGACCCCGTCCGCTTCTCCGTCCTCGCCAGGCCCTCCTCCTCCAAGCCAAAGAACTCGGGCGATCACGTCTCTGCGTCGTCCACCTCCTCCTACGCCCACTCCGTCACCTCGTCCAGCTTCACCCTCTCTTCCGCCACCACCGACAACTCCTCCGCCTCCTCCGCCCTCTTCGACGCCAAACCTCGCCAGGAGCCCGGAAACAACGCCTTTGCCATCCAGCTCAAGAAGCTCTACCGCACAATCTCCGTCCTCGAGTCAAAAATCCTCTCCGAAGACACTGACGACAATCCAGACGACTCCCGCGTCCTCTTGCACGCGCGTGCTCGCCAGGTATCCGATGAGGAACTCGAACAGCAAAAGTGGCTCAAGCTCATATCCGACCATAAACGGTAAGATCATCCCTTCCCTCACATCTCCCCATTCTCATCCCCCACATCAGCCTAGCCGAGATGATGCACAATCTAATGGAGATTTCCCTCGCCCCATCTGTACCTGCTTCTCTGCGTGTCATCCCCACAAAGTACAACATCATCATCAGACTATGGACACACGCCTTTCACAAACTCCTCGAGGCTCTCCGTCGCGCCTCCTTCTCCTCCCCGCTCGCTCTCGAGCATCTCCAAGACTTTATCTACTTTGCATACACCTTTTACACCGGCCTCCTCGAAGAGCCCAGTCTCAAGTCCTTCCGCGCCGGTTGGCTCGAAGCCCTCGGCGACCTCGCTCGCTACCGCATGGCCGTCGCAGCCATGGTCACCAGCAACCATCTCGCTGGCGCTGCACTCACTACAGACGCCGTCTTCCAGGCCAACGCTGCGTCCGGTGACCCTCCTACCGAACCCCAGAAGGCCAAGTCTCAGATCAGCGTCCGATCTTCTTCCGATCGTCCTGCAGCACGGGTCGATGACTCTCCCACCCCGAGCGTCGGTATCGTCGCCGCACGGCTGATGGATGTCGAGCCCGAAAAAGAGCGTTGGAGGAACATCGCCAAAGAATGGTATGCCCAAGGCATCGCAGACACACCCGGCGCAGGCAAACTTCATCATCATCTCGGTCTCCTCAGTCGCGAGGTCGAAGGCGAGGAATTGCGTGCCGTTTACCATTTCGTGAAAAGGTCTGCTTTCATTTCTACTCGCGCTCGTCTCGTGCTGACCACTCGCGCAGCATGACCACTCTCCATCCGTTTTCGACCTCGCGCGAATCCATCCTTCCGGTATGGTCCTCGACAGCCCAGTCCCGTCGGACTCAAGCAGACGCGACGCTCTCCGAGCTATTCGTGCTCTTGCATGGAATGTTGTTCACCAACATCGAACTCGACGATTTTGCTCCCACCGTCTCCCGCTTCCTCGAACGCCTCGAGATCGAGGGCGCTGAAGAACGAGAATGGATCATGATGGCCGTGACCAACGTTGGTGCCGTCATGGAATACGGCCGACCTGGTAGTGTCTTGCGCAAGATGAGCGGTGGCAGGGATGCCGCGTCGACAGCGCCACTCCGTGTCTTTGCGAGGCGAAACGCGTTTGCTCCATCGGAAGAAGACACGGACGAGAAGAAGATGGACGTGGACGACGACGCATTCAAACCTGAACCAACCTCCCCCATGTTGTCTGAAAGCCCGGTACCCCACGAACTCTCGCAGTCGTTCAAGTACGCGATGCAACTTGCGTTTTCGATGCTCTCGTTTGTGCTCCGAAATCCAACGCGCAAGGCCTCGCCTTTTGCAAAGTCTACGCTGAACCCATATCTATCCGTCTTTCTCACGTTCCTCGCCACCATCTGCAAGCACCCTGAAACTGTGGCGATCCTCGAACGGTTCATTCCGTGGGAAGATTTGGCGGCGTTCTTTTCCTCGATCCCCAAGAATATTTACAACGGGCAGGGTCTGCATGTCGCCGCTCTCGCTGGTACAGAGCGTTGGGTGATGCTCACGAGTGGTTGTGCTCCACCACTCCCAGAGGACTGGTGCATGCGTGGAATGGAATGGGTTGGTCGCAAGGTGTTTGAACGTGGATATTGGAAGAGTGGAGAAGATCATCGCATGGAGATTGAACTGTTGGATGCCGAAGAAGGTGGTCAGTTGACAGATGGCATTATCGAAGATGAGGACGAGGACGAACGTAACGGTGAAACAAAGGACGAGACCGTGCGGCGATGGACGCGGATCGCGCGTGGTGCCGTCAATTTGGCCGAACTTGTCGATGGCTTCTCATGGGTGGAAAGAACGCGCGAGTGGAAAGTAGACGGTGTGTTGGAGGCGAAAGTACGTCGATGGAGGGACGAGGATCGTTACGAACGCGAGCAAGACGAAATTCGACGCAGAGGCCGGAGGTGGACCGACGACACCATGGACGTCGACGTCGAAGAGGCGGACGGATCTTCGGAAGAAGGCGAAGACGATGAAGAGGACTCGGAAGAGGTGAAAGCTCTCAAGGTAAACGAACTTTTCTGACTCGTCGATCGGCGCTGGCTCACACCACTTGCAGGCGCGGAGACGATACCTGCGTTCTTTGCTTGCGTCGGCTCAACGACTGCCCCCTGATCCTTCCACACAGCGCTCGAAACGGCGTCTACGCCGTCCTGTCGCATCGACACCGACGTTGAACGTCGTTCCTGGTTACACCATTCTCGTACTCGACACCAACATTATCTTGTCATCCTTGTCCGTCGTCGTCTCGATCATCGAATCGCTCCGTTGGACCGTCGTCATCCCCGTCCCCGTCATCATGGAGCTCGACGGATTGTGCTCCAACACGTCCAAGCTCGGCGAAGCTGCACAAGAATCGGTCGCGTACATCACTTCGCACGTCCGATCGCACGCGACCTCGCTCAAAGTGCAGACGTCCAAGGGCAACTATCTCACGTCCCTCAGCGTGCGCACCGAGCAAATCGCGCTGTCGGACAAAGAGTCGTGGGATCGATGCATGGATGACTTGATCCTCAAGGCTGCCATTTGGCAAGATGAACACTGGATGGACCGATCTGCGCTACTCAAGAGCGGTACGACTGTACGAGATACGAACGGTGCTGTCAAGGTCGTGCTGCTGAGTCTGGACCGTAATCGTGAGTCGCTTTTCTGTTTTCTTTGCATGTCTGACCTCGCGACAGTGCGACTCAAGGCACGCTCTCGACAGCTATCTGCTGCAGGCGAAAGTGACTTGGCTACTATTCTCGCCTGCGGGACGTAACACATGGACATGGACGCCGTTGGATTTACTTTCGTTACTCGATCTTCGTAAACCGGTCTCAAGTTTGGGAACACACATGCCCGTCGTGGTGGGGCGTCGCCCAACTCTACCCATGGCACGCCCAGAGGCGGAACTGTGGAGAGTGACGCGCATCACGACGGAGGGAAGTTGATACTCTGCATTATACCTCGCATACCATTCCTTCCTGTTTCGAAACCTGGTGTCTTTTTTTGGTTTACCAGTACATAACATCATTAGTTTTTTATTCTTGTCTCGAGGTATAACAGCACCATTTCCCCTTGTACGTCTAATAATACATGTTCCCTAGTGGTCTACTCGTAAATCTTGCTGGCCAGCGTGAGGTTGTACTGGAGGGTGCCCTCGGGGAACCACCTAGAAAGCATTGAGCAAGACGCCAGATGCACGTCTAGGATCAACGTACAGCGCGATCTCCTTTTCAGCGTTTTCGACGGAATCGGAGCCATGGCAAATGTTGCGGCCAACAGCAAGGGCGTAATCGCCACGGATCGTTCCTACAACACGACAAGATCGACACCTTGAAGAGAAAAAGAGTAACAAAAACAACGTACCAGCCTGAGATGCGAGTGGGTTGGTCGCGCCCAGCATCGCACGGCCCGTCTTGACAGCATCGAGGCCTTCAAACGCCATGCAAAACACGGGGCCAGACAGCATGTAGCGAATCAAGCCGGGGAAAAAGGCCTTTTCCTTGAGATCGGCATAGTCTGTTGACAAAAACGGAGTCACCCAAAACGCATACGAAAGAACGAGCTGGGAGCGTACGTTGTTCGAGGTGGGATTGAGACGGAAGAGCCAGTTTGGCGGCGATGAGTTTGAATCCGCGTTTTTCGAACCGAGTGAGGATCTCGCCGACGAGACCGCGATCGACGCCATCGGGCTAGTCCCCAACGTCAAAAAGTCAGATCGGAAAGAGAAGAAAGGGGTGAATTACCTTGACCATGATGTAGGTGCGCTCTTGGATGTTGACCATGATGATTTGGAGATCGCGATGGGTAACAGAGGTTGGAAGGAAAAAGAAATAGTTGCGAAAATCACATCTTATCTTTCAGATGTATTAAGTAAACAAGTACAAACAATGGTTCCGAACCGCTCCGGCACTTTGCTTCGGTCGGGTCCTTTTTCTTCTCTAACAAGACGATGAACGCGCTCGGACCATCCCTCGCGCCTTATGTGCGCTCCTCCCGCTCGCTCAAGAAACTCGTCACGCCCGTCGCTGTCTGGTATGCCGACCTGATGGGCTACCGCCGGTTGGGCCTCAAATACGATGACCTCCGTGCGTCATCGTTCCTTTTTTTCTCTGTTCTGTTGACTAACAGCAGAAATAAAAAAGAAATGGAAGAGTTGCCTGAAGTACAACGAGTGCGTCCTGCGTTGCTTTGTGAAACAGACCGCGTACCAACGTTTTGGACAGGCTTTGGGACGTCTCACACCCCGCCAAGCATATGACCGCGCATATCGTATGAAGGCGGCTTTGCATCAGAATGCTCTCCGCAAGGAGTTGCCAAAGGAGCAATGGCTCTCGGCCAAAGACGTGTGTGCAGCCACTATCCGCCCCCGCGCTCTCGATTGACACTTGTCTGACAGGACGTCCGCTACCTTAAACCACATATAGAGTCTGTCATCAGCGAGGAGGAAGAGAGAGCTGCATGGGACAACATGACCGTCAACCGAAAATAGAGTCCTGATTCGATGTAGACATTGCGAGTATCGTTATCACGCATCATTCCTCAGATTTAGTGTGCACATTGCAGCCAACAAGCCACTTTCGCGTCTAATATAGTACAGTTGCTACATACACTCTCGCACTCAGCCTACTGCTATTTTACAAGGCCTTCTCAAGAGGAGACACCACCTTCTTACCCTTGTAGAAGTTGATCACCTTTTTGCTGACCGCAGCAATGTCTACATTCCGATGAAATTAGTCCAAATCACACGTGCAAGTTAGTCAACGTACTTGAGCCAGTAATACCAAACTTCTCATAAACCTTCTTGTATGGTCCTGATGCTCCCCACGACGACAAGCCGTATTGCTGTAAAACGATCATCAAGATGATCACTTCGAGACATTGTCAGTACTCACCTCGTGACTGTACTTTTGCCATCCGAGGGTTGACAATGCCTCCAAGGACAAGATCGGCGCTCCACTCCTCAGCACGCTCAACTTGTATGCATTGTCTTGTCTGTTGAAGACAGACCAGCATGGCAAGCTCACAACACGGATTTTGAGGTCCTCGCTTTTTAGCTTGCTTGCCGCCTCCAATGCGATCGAAACTTCGCTTCCGCTGCTCACGATTGTCAATTCCTCATCACCTTCGACCTCGTATAGCACATATCCACCGCGTGCAGCGCGCTCAATCGAAGATCCCTCCAGGTTGGGAAGATTCTGGCGGGAAAGCGACAAGACGCTTGGGGTCTCTCTGCTCTGAATTGCAACCAGGTAGGATGCCGAAGTCTCGTTACCATCTGCGGGACGCCAAAAGTCGAGATTCGGGATAGCGCGCAAATGGGCTGCGGTTTCGATGGGTTGGTGAGTAGGACCGTCTTCTCCGAGACCGATGGAATCGTGGGTGGCTGAGATGGTCGGGTTAGTAGGCAGACGAAGTGCAAGAGTGGAATGACACGTACCAACCCAGATCACCTGATGCTTGCTCAGAGCCGACAATCTCACAGCACCAACAGCGTACGACACGAAATTCTGCGCACTGGGTAAGATACAAGCATGCTTAGTCTGCAATTTTACCCACCATGAAAGTCCCAACAAAGGGTACGATACCGCCATATGCCGCCAGACCGTTGGCAATTGCGCCCATACCATGCTCACGGACACCATAGCGAATGTATGTCCCTGCGTAGCTCCCAAGACCGGTGTTAGGCGGCTGGAAGTCAACAGTTCCTTTGACCTTGGTCAGATTACTACCGGTCAAATCTGCAGAGCCTCCTATCAGATCTGGAATCTTGGGTGTTATGGCAGTCAAAACTATTTCAGACAACTTCCTCGAGGCCTGTGCGGCGTCGCTGGGCTTGTAGACCGGCAGCAAGTTCTCCCATCCTTCCGGAAGTTCTCCGGCAATCCGACGGGAAAGCTCGGCGTGCTCCTTGGGATGGACCCTGCCATATTCTCCAAGTAAGGTCACCCAAGCTGCCTCGAGTATGGCGCCTCGTTTGGCGACTGCCCGGTACGCTTCATATGTCTCATTTGGAACGTAGAATGATTGATCGGGTGGCAAATTGAATTTACTCTTGAGAGTCTGAATATCGTCGGCCTTGAGGGCTGTGCGACGGGTTAGACAAGGTTAATGTCGTGATGCAACTACGCACGGGAACCGTGTACAGAATGTGAACCCTGTTGCTTAGAACCATACCCGATCGTTGTTCGAAGTCGGATGATAGTAGGTTTGGACGTTTCGTGACGAGCAGCTGCGATCGTGTTGTAGATTCCGTCGAGGTCGCTATGGTAACTGGTAGGTCAAACGGCGCACATGGTGTGGTTGCACATTACCTGTCGCCGTTTTCGACATGAAGCACCTGCCAACCATAGGCCAAGAACCGTTGTTCGACATTCTCGGTGAATGCGACGGCAGTATCACCATCGATCGAGATATCTAATAAAAGAGAGGTAGGAGGCGAAAGTACACCACAAGATATCTAAACTCACGGTTGTCGTCATAAATCTATGAATGGTAAGTATTACGACGGCGTCAAGAACGTGGAATGTACGCACAACGATGAGGTTACCGAGCTGCAGATGGCCAGCGAGGGATGCGGCTTCGCTCGCAACACCTTCCATGAGACAGCCGTCTCCAGTAAAGACTGGATGAACGATCATCATCAAGTCGATCGGATGTCGCGCAACATGACGAACCGTAGGTGTAGTTGTTTACAAGATTAAAGTTGCCGCGATTGTACACAGCGCCGAGATGAGCCTGTGCCATGGCAAGGCCGACACCGTTTGCGAATCCCTGTCCAAGAGGGCCGGTGGTGACCTCGATGCCTATATGCGAGGTGTCAGAACGTGGGATAGGATGGTGAACGTGTTACCATCGGTATGGTGTGCCTCTGGGTGACCAGGGGTCAACGAGTCGATTTGCCTGAATGCTTTCAGGTCATCGATGGAGAGCTTGTATCCTAGAAGGTGCAACAAAATATATTGCAGAGCGCAGCTGGGTCGAACGATAGGTGTCACGATCGGACGAAAGGCCGATGTCAAGAGGCGACTCACGCGTGGCTAAAATGGTGTCAGTCGCCGATAAAGCGAATAGGGAAGACACTTGCCCGTTGGAGAGCACAAAGCGGTCACGGTTGAACCACTTGGAGTGGCTGGGGTTCGCGTTGAAGAACCTAGTGCGAGTCGTGAGGAGGGCGCGACGGAATCGAAGGCGGTATTACCGCGTGAAAAGGACATGGGCGGCGGGCGCCATGCCCATTGGGGCGCCTGGTGGGCGAGATCAGGAGAAGAGATGCGCAAGGAGATGCGGATTACCAGGATGGCCAGAGTTTGCCTTGCCGACGACGTCTGCGGCGAGGGCGCGGATTGTAGCGACGGAGATGGCGTCGGTGGAGTCGAACTGGGGAGACATGACGGACGACGAGGAAGAGGGGAAGCGATCTTAATCTTAAATGAGCGTGGGCAATTGCAATTTACTCCACCACATGCATCCCCAGCTCTCCGACAAGCGCGACGGTGGGCTCCCGTTTGCTTTTGCTTTTGCTTTGTTCGAATGACACAGCCTGTCGAGAATTCATAGAGGCACTCGACCTCTGCCACACGAGCAACTGGAAACGCTTGACCGGCGGCTGCAACCATCAAAAGACTGCTCTCGTGCAGTGTCTCCGCAAAGAGGTCAGGTGCCGTGCACGCCACACCCTTCCTCCTCCTGACCTTTTTCTCAGAGCCGTGAGCGCTCCACTCGCAACCGCACTGCAGCAAAGGAGCGCCGACTCAAGACCGAGCAGGCGTGGAAAGAACTTCATCAATACGACTAGTTCCACGGACACACTTTGGTGTCCAGCATACGATCTGTTTCGTGCCGTTTCTGTCCTTCTCTTTCCGTATCAATGGACGTCTGACATCTGAGACACTCGTAATTTGATGCTGTTCTTCAGCGTCTTTTCATGTTTCCCCACTTCCTCAATGAGATCTCCAGAACAGCCCCACATAGTGCTCCCTGTCCAGCTCTGTGAGAACACGACCAGTCATATTGCCCCCTCGTCCCAACGTGTGCCATCTTTGCCCACTCAGCCCGTCGACGACATACCTGACGGTGGCTATGGCTGGGTAGTGGTGTTTGCCTGTAGCATCATCACGTATGAGCTTGGTCTCCCACTTTACTTTGATATGCTCAATCGCCCCGTCCGATCTCAGAGCCTTTTACGTCGGTGGTTTTTATTCCTGGGGTGTTTTGCAAGCCGGGCTGGCCAATGAAAATTATGCTCAAGATTCTACTCTTGCATTTGTCGGCTCTCTCGCTGTGTCTTGGGTCGCTATTGGCGCTGTACCCAACTCCTGGGTACTTCACCGGCTTGGCACTCGCCGTGCTGCTATCTTGGGGTGCTTTCTCCTCGGTCTCGGTCAAGTACTAAATAGTTTCAGTGCAAAGAGCATCGCTGGCCTCTTCTTTACCAACGGATTCATCGTTGGCATTGGAAACAGCCTTTGTTTTTTTGGTATGTCCCTGTTTTTCTTGCTCCGTTTATTCAAGGCGTACTTCGTCAGGCTTGCGGGACGCTTCCCGCTCAATGGTTCAAACGAAGGCGAGGCCTTGCAAATGGCTTGGTCTTTGCTGGCGGTGGCCTCGGTGGTTGTGTTCAAAGTGTCGTCATGCAGGTCCTCATCGACTCGCTCGGTATTTTGTGGACGTTCCGGATCATGGGATTAATAACTCTTTTCGTCACACTGCCGGCCGCCACGCTGCTGAGGGAGCGTTGCACTTATGTCAGTGCCACAGTCGATTGGTATATCACCATTCCTTTGCAAACCCAGCGGCTCTCAGATTTCACTTTCTAGGTCGCTGTTCAAGGATCCAAAATTCGTGCTACTGTTCATCGGCTCTGCCATCGCAACATTCCCTTTACTCATTCCTCCTTTCTTCATACCCATGTATGCCTCCTCACTGCACATTTCCGAGGGCTTGGGTTCGGTGCTTCTTTCCTTGTTCAATATCTCTTCTGCTGTCGGCCGTGTTGGATTAGGCCATCTCTGCGACATCGTCGACCCTCTGAGTAGCCTATGCATTGCTATCGCCTTGAGCGCCGCCAGCATGCTCGTCATTTGGCCATATTCGCGCTCGCTTTCCCCGTTCGTCTTATTCATTCTCATCAATGGTGTCGGGAACGGTGGCTTTTTTGCTACCATGCCGAGCGTCGTGGCGCACGTTTATGATTCAAAAGTGAGGATCGCGTTCGCGATGGTCGCCACGTCTTGGTCGCTCGGATACTTGTTGGTGCGTCTCGATGTACGGACACGTCGGTCCAATATTTACGGGTGCGACTATTCTCACTGATAGGGCGCGCCTGTGGCTGGCTGGATCCTAGAAAAATACGGTGGAGATGACGCAGGCCGAACAGCATACCTACCTGCGATGTACTATGCTGGTTCGATGTCCCTGAGCAGTGTCCTACTTGTCCTAGGTGCTCGGCGTCTTCTCAGTAGACGGTTTTTCGCTTTTGTTTGAATCATCTTTCACATGCTCAAACGTCTGATGAAGCAAATATCTCTTCCTGTAAATCGTGTTCCGCTGATCGATGTTTCATGGCAGAAGTACCTTACAGAAGTATATCGAAGACTGTATAACATTAAATTAAATGTGTTCGGAAACCGATATTCGAAACATGCTATTTATGCGTGATCCGACCTTTGCCTCGGTGAAGGTGAAAATAGTCCGCCAACAACACTGGACACAGTTTCGGTAATCTGACGCTGCTGCACCTGGGCGTGTTTGACGACGAACAGTCGAACACCCGTCGAATTCCATATTCCCAAAGGAGACATGCCATGCACATAAACGTCTCCCCATATCAACGAGGTGAGCCAAACGATGGATGCATCCGACCACTACAAAGAAATGAAACGATCAGCAAAACGAAATATAAGCGAATAACATGCAGACCATAAATTTTCGAGGGTATACCTGGGGCTTTGGTGGAAGAACGTCCACCAGCGTGACACTCTGCAGAAAATCCGTGATAGCACCAGCAGTATTGGCTTTTTGTCGACCCGCTTGCAGATTCTGAACCTTGGGAAGAAGCTCTGAAACGACCAACATGACCGTGTCCAGAGGAAGGCTGTACAACATTATCTTAGCATCTAATAGTGGAGACGAAAAGGAAGTTTAGGTTTACCCTTGCTGCCATGAAGTGACCTTTTGGTAAACAAAAAAAGTATTTTAGTACATGATATGCTTTCCGCCACAAACGGACGCACCCATTCCTGAGTGGGCACAAAACCGTTCCGTCCTATCCCGGCACTTGCAATTCTCTCAGCGCTATTGTTCGCATCCAATGAGAGCGAACTCCTTTCCCTCATTTTCCCCCGGACCTTCTCAGAAGTCGAGGTCGGAGTACCAGGCGTGCTCATAAGATGTTGCGGCGGGCTAGAATCAGGGACGGAGGGCTCCACATCATCACCCACGATTGGATCATGTGACGATTCTGCTTCTCGTTCTAGAACGTTATCTTCTTGCTGCAACAATCGAACCTTTTCTGCGTGTGGGTCTCCACTCTCTAGGTCGTCCTCCTGGCGACCCAGCCCCTTCTTGTTTCGTTCCGACGCCGCTTGCTCCTCTCTGGCAAGTTCGACACGCTTGATCTCGCGTAGTCCTCTTGCTAGGGTAAAGGTGCCAAGCTCTTGGAATATTTTGTGCGCAGTGAGGATCCCGTATAACAAGTTGGGGTTGTCCGACAGGTGATGAAATATCACCGAGTTAAACACCTCGAGCCTAACCTCATGAGTAAAGATATTTATTCGGGCCGGAGCAACGCGTACATGAAAAAGAGTAGCCTGGGATGGCTCTCGTCCGAGAGGAGAAACCGCGGGTTCGAAAATGACTTGAACATCTGAACAAGCCGTGTCGATGAGACGACCGAAAGGTTCTTAAGGTACGGTGCAACGTTCGACAGTGCAATGATAAGGGCAGGGTATAAAGAATTAAGCGTTCCAGATGTCGTGGCTATCATCGAATATATTGCCTAGAGCACCCTTAGAGGCCGCAAGATCCCCAAGCGGAAAACAACAACGCACCGTAATCATAAAATCGGCAGCCGTTCCTGGTGTTGTCCATTTCGCAGGTATCGGTATCTTGATAGGACTCAAAAGTTTATTACCAAATGCGGGTTCGGCTGACAAGGTCTGGATGATGTAGGTTAATGCACGACAGAGACCATGTTGTTCTAGGCAGCATAATGACCATGAGTCTGACGAAATGATAGTATTCTCAGAGACATACGAGGCTTGTCTTTGATATCTAGACCATAGCACAAAAGGTATGCCAACACGTCCGTCGCTTTATCAGAGTCCAAAAGATATGCACGGAATCTCTGAAAAGTGGCAAATGAGCGAATGCGAGTGAAGCTCTACGGTTCTAACCTTGTTCAGTTCGATCATTTTCCAAAATAGAATAACTAAGAGTGATGAGGATGTCTGTCGCACGGTAACGGAACAAACCACGTACTGATCTCCGGCACATAAGGTACGGACTTTCTAGAACCCGGAAATAAGTTGTTTGCGACGGCAAGCTGTTGTTCCAAGAAATTCACGATGCCATCTAGTATGAAAGCAAAGTCATGTGTGCGATGCTTGACCCGAGTCAGCCTGCTTTCGCATATTGATAGACAATGACTTGCCAACTTTGCCATGAAATATCGAAACGCGTTTGTTTTACTCGTGGGAGCAAACGTCAGAGTGTCTCCTGTCCCTGTTGATGCATCGCGGGCAGGACCACTCTGAAAGTCAAGCAGAATACAAAGAACTTGCAAACACATCCCCACGAGAGCAGTCCTGGAGTCCTCCCCTTTGAACACAAGATGGTTATAAGGAACCTTGCCTGCCATACTTGCGATGCTAACGTTGGTCGTTTTCGAGGAGTTTATGACTGTGTTGAGTAAGGAGCACAGCAGGGTCAATACATCCCGTCGAGGAGTTCTTCGGACCACATGGAGAGTGTAGAACGATGGTTTACTGAACAGCGACCCGGGAGGGACATACATTTGACGCGATAGTAACACGAGGAGCAGACGCAAAACCTCGGTTTTATTCGAATCATATTGAGTGCTGGGACCAGGATCGGTTGTGGTGCCGACGCCTTTCTCCCTACGATGAAGTTGGTTATGGGCAGGCTAATCGTAGCAACTTGATGAACGCACCAAATAACATAATTGATCTTGTAATGGTCGACTTGTATTTTGGCTGGCAGGGTGAATCCACAACAAAATAGGAGGTCGTTAATACAACTAAACAGTTTCTCCCCGAGAGACGGCGAGAGTACTTTCCCCGGCTTCGGCTTAGATTCCGAACTCTGGGAAGTTGGCTTGGTCGTATCACCAGACTCGCTTCCGTCATCATCGTCGTCTTCAATCACAAACTGGGGCGTTTGTTCTGCAGGATGTTGATTATCATCGTCCACTTCTATTTTTTTCCACAATACTTCCAGTTCGAATGCATTCGATTCACCCTCCACTTCGAAGACGATAGGAAGCACCCGCTGAAGGACACGGATGGCGTTCAGAACCTCCTTCGTGGTTTGGCGTTCTGTTGTAGCAGATTTCATGAAGGCGGTCGCATACGATGCCACGGACCCGGTTGTGGAAGGAAATGTGTGATCGGAAACCAGGTTAAACAGCCGTGAAGCGAGAACTCGAATCAGTGTAGCGACGTTTTCAGGCGCATCCAACATGGCCCGACGAACTATTCAAGACGTGATCACCATGAAACTTGGGTTGCGCAGCGCATACATACTGTCATGGGGCGAAATGAGAGAGAACACATCCGAGGGTGTATCGAACAACACAAAGTACTGCAAACGCCGAGTAAAGCACCGGAGTAGAGCATGCAACAAAATGACGAACCTGATCCCAGTAGCTGTCATTCTCAGCGATGTTCTGTGGGATGGGACCAAGCATGAGCATCAGGAGGGCTAATAGACACTGATACGGACCTTGGTGGATATTAGCTTTGAGATACCCTCCGGTCGACCACGAAATGCGAGTTTGGCTTCGTCCGACAAAAGGCCCAAAGGCGCGGTGAGTTTCTGAGGAAGGTTTGCAAACATGGAGCTGGCGTCGAGGTTGGGAGTTACAGCAGAAGCCCCGGGTCTACGGGTTTCTCACAGGGAATTTCGGATCGTGGCCGAACACGAATCTACTAGACTACTTTTACTAAGTACGCCGGCTCGGTATTGACCAATTGCTCTCATGTCGCGTCTACCAACAGGAAACATAATGATATTGGTGACGTGGTCAGAATATCACGATTTCTGACTCACCCTTGAACAGATTTTTGTTTTGCAGGGTAATCAATCCGTCGTGGAAACTCTCTCGGTACCGGGCTATATTCTGACTAGGTCTTGGGTTGGCTTAAGCTTCCAGCCTCCGGTCGTTCCGCTGCGACATGCCTACCGAGACGTCTCCTCTCTGGATCGAAACTCCTTTGCTCTACTCGAGTCACATATCCGATCGTCTGGGTTGCTCGGCTTATCTGAAATTAGAGGTGATGTTTCATGTCAATCCTCCCAGACATCAGGCCCAAACCTTGTCACAGAACCTCCAGCCATCTCAGTCGTTCAAGTACCGGGGCATTTCCCTCCGACTTCAAGAGTCTAAAGCACAGTATGGTTCTGATATGCATGTCTTTATCGCGTCGTCAGGAAACGCTGGCCTTGCCGCCGCCGTTGCTGCACGCAGACTTGCAGTCGGATGCACCGTCTACCTCCCCGTTGCCGTAGCCAAGGAAACACAAGATATGCTTCGAAAGCAAGGCGCGAACGTGGTTTTGGTTGGAAAGATCTATTCCGAAGCTTTGCAGGCCATGTGTCAAGCAGTGGAAAAAGATCCCAATGCGTGCGCTGCTCGTCCATACGCGTTGACTAATCTCTTGACTTGAACTGTGTTCAGCGTCGTGCTCTCCCCGTATGATGATCCAGTCCTCTGGAAAGGTCACTCGGCAATGGTGAAAGAAATGGAATCCCAGCTACACCACTCGCCAGACGCAATATTCTGCTCAGTTGGAGGTGGTGGTCTCCTTGGAGGCATCCTCGTCGGGTGCCGATCAGTGGCTTGGGACAATGGTTCGTCTGCGAACCGACCCATCGATGGCGCAAGAGCTCAAATGTATTTATAGTCCTGGTTGTCGGTCTAGAGACTCATGGGTCCAACTGCTTCTACCATGCTTGCTCACTCAATACCCAAGGTTTCATCTCTAAAATACCATCTCTTCCAACCAACATACCCCCGGAAGCACCATATACTGTAAAGACGAACGAACAATACCAATTGGCGGTTCCTTATATGCATGCATTAACCTCACGAGCCGCTTCATTAGGCGCGACTTCACCTGCAGCTGGAGTAGTGCACATGGCGTTAAACCACCCCGGTGGGATTAAATGTGTGACTATACCCGACGAATTAGCAATGCTTACGGCGCGAAAAATTGCAGGTGAGCATGCTGTGGGCCGTATGAACTCCCTTTTACCGATTGGGCTAGATGAACACAAGTTTCTACTCGAGCTTGCCTGTTCAACAGCCATGTCAGCTGCTTACAATCACAAGTTATTCTGGCACATCCTGGACCCTATGTCAGAACTTTCTGCGGAGCAAAGGCAGAGGAAAACTGCTGTCTTCGTTGTTTGTGGTGGAGTTAAAGTTGCGCTTGATGAGTTTTCGGAATACGCTCAGATCCTGGACCAAGCTGCGGAGGTAGAGCAGGAGTGGAAGGTATGTTGCAATGGGACAGAAATCCGCATTCCAAAATAATGTAGAGGTGTTTTACAACTATTAGTCGGTCATTGACAAGTAACTTGTGGACGAGTCAGTTCACCACCACGATTTGAACCACCCTTGCGACTGTCGTGGCGGTGCGGCCACTTCCGAGGCTTCTTTTTCTTGTTGAATCTTCCTTGCTAGTTTTTCCGCCTTGATCCGCGCCAACTCGTTGCGTATGGCCTCTTGATCGGTGAGGAGACGCTGTGAAGGACACATAAAGTACGACTGAGCAAGCAAAGCGGGACAGTCCTACACGGTTGTTTTCATCGACGCGAGGGAACAGTCGCTCCTTGTACTGACGCAAATAGAGTTGTTGGGTCAATTACGCATGAAAGCACGCTCGATGCTCACCGGAAGAACGTTATCGTGGTACCATTGTGGGTCACCAAAGTGTAAAAGGGCAACAACGGGCACAAAAAGATATAGCCCGAACTTAAATACCTCCAAGTTGGGTCCCCCCATGGCTAATGGAAAGCTGAGGTAGAATTTCAGTTTGCACCCGATCTCAGCCGTTATGCACCCAGTCACGTGTCAATACACTACTCTATTTGTACAAGATACTAAAAGTACACCTTGATACACCTCTCCCTTATAAGCAATCTAGCACTGTTTGGCATAGGTACCAGAAGGCTGTGATCCCGAGCCACTTTCCAATTGACCAACGTTGAGGATCTTGCCTTTGCCCAAGATATCAAGTGCATGCGCCGAGGAAGCACGGTCAGTAAGTTCCTCGGTCACCTCAACCTAGAAGGGTCTCGATCAGTAATGCCAACTATAGTTTGCAGAGGCTTACAATATCGGCAAAAAGGCGATCAATGAGCTATTACATTCAATCAGCATCATTACCCAAACCTCACATGGAATGAAATCTTACCGCTTCCGTGCAAGTTTCCCTGACCACAACTCGCAGAATCTGGACCGTTTCCAGGCTCGGAGGAAGCTCGTAATTTGGTACAATCCACCCCTTGGCTCGCAGCAAGATCTGGATCCATCTCTGCTCGAGCTCTGGATACTGCTCCTTGAAATTGTCTGAGAAACGGAAGCACACCACCGGTAGTCCTTCCAGATAGGCCTATGATCCCGTTTGAGCGATAGAGCAATACGACGATTTTAAACATACCTCTGTATCATCATCCTCGAGGTTGGAATCTGCTTTGGGCCTGTGGATGTCACTCAGGACGGTATACCATCCTGTGCGCTCGAGAGCGCGACTCAAAAGCCGCGCGTTTTTCAAGTCGTCGCAGGCAACTGCGCGATAACCCTCGAATCCGAGATGCAAGAAGTTGAAATACTGAGCAATGATGGGTGCCGCGGGTCGAGAAAAGTTGAGTGAAAATGAATACTCGACGGATCCGAGGTAATGAAGTTCGAAGATGAGATCCTTTGGAAGGTACTCCTTGGAACGCCATACGACCCAGCCAACGCCGACATAGGCGAGACCGAATTTGTGGCCGGAGGTGTTAATGGAGACGACGCGGGGAATCTTGAAATCCCAGAGGAGTTTCGGGTGGGCAAACGGGGCAATGAATGCACCAGATGCACCATCGACTATGCAGAAATTGAAACTTTAGTCAAGAGGCGCGACGAGAAGACAAGAAACGGCACCATGAATGGGGACGGAGTGACCAGTCCTGCTTTCATATTCGTCAAGGAGGTCCGACATTTCTTTGACTGGTTCATAATGGCCAGTGTAGGTACTGCCGAGAATGACGTAAATACCAATGGTATTTTCGTCGACGAGCTCGATGGCTTTCTTGGGGTCGAGCCTGTATTTGCTCTCGGCGCTGACCGGAACGAGACGGCATTCGACCTCGAAGTAGCGAGCAAATTTCTCAAGGGCGACTTGGGCATTTGCACCCATGATGATGTTGGGGCCAGGTTCATGAATGGATTTTCCAGCAGCCTTGCGACGTTCCTGCCAGATGCGCTTCATGGCAAGACCGCCGAGCTGAATGGCTTCAGAGGAGCCGGTGGTAGCGGTACCGATGGCTTCCTTGGTGGAAGGGGCATGCCAAAGATCGGCAAGGATGGAGACGCAGCGGGTATGAATGAGCTCTATCAGGGGTCCGTTGGTGCAGTGCCTGGGAGAGAGAGGAAATACACGTACGCGTGGCGGGATATTCGTCCTGGTCGATCAAGTTCTTGGACATGTTCTCCATCATGAGTTTGTTGGCTGGCTCGGGCATCCATGTCTGGACAAAGGAGGCGAGGCTGCAAAGGGGGCTGATGAGGAGCAGACGGAGAAAGAGAGAGAGAGAGACTGACTTGAGGGTAGGGTGGCCGTCAGTGCTCAGTTCATCGTGGATGAGCTGGTAGGCAGTATCGGCGCTGGTGCCCTTGTAGGGCATATGGTACTTTGGGAGGGACTCTGTACCGTAGCGAGCACCGTAGGGATGGACGATCTTGTTTACGGCGTCCGCGTTGATGTTGACATGGTGACGGTGGGCGTGTTTGTCCTGGCAGAGGCGGTGAGTGACGGGTATGAGACAAGGATGAGCTGGACTTGCCTTGGACTGGCGGATGAGACGCTCGGGGTTGATGTGCTGGCCGACGGTGAGAACAGGGAAAGGAGAGACAGTGATGGAGTACCTTTGCGAGGGGCATGGCGATAAGGACAGCCAGAACATGATCAAGCCCATTTTATATCTGACAACGTCATAGTTGGGTCGGGGCTAGTGTCATTACATGTTCTCCCATGCCAGCTCGACTACCCAGCGACGCGCTGCCCTGTCCGTCCCGTTCGTTCCTCATCGACCCAAAGGACCGCTCCTACAAGCACCAGTACTCCAACATCTACTTCACCAGACTCGCAGTCCTCAGAAATCCCGTCCTCGAACGCGCAAACGCGAAATGGAGAAACATCGATGGCACGTGTCTCCCTATCGACGCACACAACCTCCTCATACAGCCCAGGGAACCCCGTCTATGTCCCGAGGGTCTTGGACATCGTAAAGTCCCAACTCTGCTGGGTATTGGGCACCGTCTACATCGACATGCCTCTCAAGCCAAACGTCCTCCAAGATTTGGGCCGCAACGTGAGTCCAGACTACTGACCCTTTTTGCATCTCACCTCGCCCACTCCACGGAAGCATTTCCTTCCTCCGCCCCGCTCCAGAGAAAAAATATTTTCAGATCATGATAGCGTGATGCTCGAGGACGAATCTGGGCGTATCAAACTGGTCGGCCGTCATCTATTTTCGACCCATCTCGTCACCGGTGTTATTATTGCTGCACTGGGCATGGAGACACCGAGCGGCGAATTTGAAGTCATCGATACATGCTTTGCAGACTTTGCGCCATTCGCAGAACAAGACGCCACTCCTGATAACTCCATGGACTTGGATAGGCAGGTCTGTTTTTAGATGATCCCTCGCATGACCTAAACGTATTGATACTCAGCGGGGCTGCGCAACCCGATGAATATCTGGCCGTGGTATCAGGCCTGTCCGTCGGAACAGACTTCCAGGCAGATGCTCAGATTCAGATGTTGGTCGAGTACCTTTCCGGAGAAGCCGGTGGACATGACGATCAGACAATCGCCTCCCAAGTAACCCGTCTAATCATAGCAGGTAACTCGCTCATGTCCACCCCCGATGTTGAGAATGCTCCCGAAGAAGAAGAAGAAAAGAAGCCTGCAAGTCCCCACCCTCGATTCATATCCGCACATCTGATAATCACAGGAAACAGAAAAAATTGAGCACGTTGACGCCGTCCGATCTCTCCCCTCACCCCAATACCATACTCTCCGTCCATCTCAATGACCTTGCATCCGCTCTTCCGGTGCATATCCTCCCGGGCCCAGATGATCCTTCGGGGGCAATTTTACCCCAGCAACCATTTCCGTGTGCCATGTTCAGCGAGGCAGCAAACTTTGAAACATTTCACCGCGAGACGAATCCTGTTTGGCTTCGTATTCAATGCGGCGCAGATCCTCGAGATTCATCGCCCGACGAGTCCAGTCCGCCGCCGATATCACCTGCCAGCAGGTCTCCTGTAACGCGAAGCGTATTGGTGACATCCGGGCAACCTCTACTTGACATGTTTACGTATCTCCCCACACCCCCTTTCACGCTCATGTCTATTGCCGAGTTAACCCTCAAGTGGCGACATATGGCCCCAACCGCGCCGGACACGTTGTGGTGTCATCCATACCGTGAACGCGATCCGTTTGTACTCGACGAAACACCAGACATCTATATCGTCGGAGGCATGCCTGACTTCTCCACCTCACTGGTTGGTCCGGGACGAGATGGCAAGAAAAAGGAGTCTAGGAAATGCAGACTGGTCCTGTTGCCAAACTTTGCCGAGACAGGCATACTGGTGTTGATCAACATGCGGACGTTGAACGTGCGTCGCGTGAACTTTGGGGTCAGGGGCCTGAGTTCGGTTGGAGGACAGGTAGAGCAACCAGAAGAGAATGCGATGCAAGAGGGCTGATCATCATGGATATATTCGTTGAAGTCTGGGCAGTATTGCTTTGTTTAATAAAATCGCGTGGCCGCCTTAATGTCAAGACCGGCATGACAGGACGAAAAGGGGCATTCCTAACGCTCCTGCGCCCTTGTTCACTCAGATCTGTAGATTCGCTTGTCCTGCGACAAATGATAATCTGTCTCATGACTCTGCCGGCGCTTGTTTGGCACCACCATCGGATTATGTGGCAACGGTAAGCTTTTCAGCATCTAATATTTGGGCCCGAGCCTCGTCTTTGACCAGTTTCTGACCAACAAAAAAGGAATGGTGCACTCTTGGCCCCCAGGTCCTCCAATCAAAGAGTACGATAAGCACTCGAAAGGATGTTACGCGATAACGTTATAAGCCAACTGTGCAGATGCAGGTAGGCTCGAAGCAACTAGGCAGGCACACTCTTCATTTGACCGATCATTGTAAGCCAACGCATCAATGGTCGACGATGCTGTCTTCTATTCACATGTTTGCAAGCATCAGCGGTTCAAAAGGAAGGACGTTCAGTGTTGGTGCCTCTCGATCGATGGTGGCCCTTTAACGGGAAAACATTTAAATTCAAGTGTGCGCATTAAAGGGCACGATCAGATGGGAACCATGGCGAAGGCCTTGATATCAGTGCTGCGCAGCGATACGTTTAACACGCGTAACCTTGTGAGCAACGTGGGTGTGACGTTGAACAATTCACTTCGAAACTATATGCTACCAGGCACCCTACCGGCCACGCTCAAGTGTCTTCACATAAATACGATAAGCGTAGAATGACTTTGGCCATCTCATCCCAGACGGCGCGCAAAGGTATTAACGTTAGTATTTTTCAGATATGACTTAAGAGGCCTCAGAATCTTGGACATGCAAGGTGGTATAACACTTACTAAGTGTGACGAGGGACGTCCAGCCCGTGAACGGATGGCTGCGAGCATTGACAGTGTGAGCATAAGCACTCGCTGGGCAACACACGGGGTATCATACCTTCTTCTGCCCTCACCCATAAGCGCATCGTATTGTTCCCAGACGTAACCTGTCCGCTCGTACTCCTACACCTCGTCAACAGAGATGATAGAGATTGTTTAATTGTATACCTTGAAAACATTTTCCACTATATTTTTTCGTAGTTCTGTATAAATTTTCCTAGCATATGACTGGTGGGGACCCTCAGTAGCTGCATAAGTCTGTTTACTCAACCCGTTAGTTTTTTATACACAAACATACAGAGCACATGCGAGCATACCTTGTGCAACGCGCTCAATATCATGTAGTTCATCTGAATCCAAATAGGTCCTTTCCAATAATTCTCGCCGAGCCCGAATTCAGGATGTGAAGCTGAGAGACTACGAATGCCATATGGCGACCAAAGGTGGTCTGGGTCATGGAGAAGGTCGAGAATAGGTCGAAGATGGGGAGAGTCGACGGGGAGGAGTGATAACATGAGGGGGAATAGTGAAAGGTACCCTTTATGACAGATATGCTCGGATTCATCTGCACTGGCTCAGAGAAGGAAAGAAGTGGAACAAAACCGAGACACACCGTCTGAGTTGATCCCAACATCACAATACATATCAGCCTCCTCGTTCCAATGTAGATCTGAAGTCGGGGCGTAAATGACATTAGCACCTTTAGTCTTTCTTGGCTCTTACCATCTATGTTGTCGATAATGGCTTTCTCAATTTCCATGAAACTTTCCGCGTCCTCCTCTTCCCCAACGAATTCTGCCATACCGCGCATGGTTCTTGTGAAGAAGCCCATCCAACTAATGAGGTCGAGATGCAGTTCACCAGCATGTGGTGGACCTCTTGGGTAATCATCCATACCACTCGTTAGGGCATGCGTCTTAGATCGCCCACGCCACCTGTATGCTTCGGTACGGGAGCGTGCTTTGCGGCCGTATTGTTTAATCTGTCCACGTTGCGTACGACGGAACCAGTCGTAATGGCGCTTCAGAGGAGCATATATAGAGCGCAAGAAATCAAGAGCCTCTCCATGCGAAAGGTATTCGTTCCCCTTTTCCATCATCTGCATAAAAGTGAACGGAAGCTGTTGGCCACCCATCGCGTAATCCATACCGAGCTCTGCGGTCGTAGGACCGTCGCTCTGTGCAGCAAGACGCTCGATGAAGGCAGTGACTGCCATAGTAAGCGTGGGCGGGTTAGCAAAATTAGGTACCTGCGTCTGGAATTCGGGTGGAACACGGCTGCGAGCTTCATCACCAAGAATTTGCTCGCGAGCAACCCAACCATTTTCATCAATAAGATCTATCCAGCTCTTGAGGATCTCGAGGCTAAGATCATTATCCCACTGTCCGATGTGGAGCAGATGAAACCCCTCGTCCCTTGAGATAAGATGAGTAAATATTTGGATACCAGCTATAGAAAGTGTCACCAGTAAAATCCTCTCGGGAAGAAGCTACGACTAGGCGTCGCAGTAAACAAGGCCTTGGGATCAGTGAATCTTGCTCCTTGTTGACCATCCTGTGTTCCGTCACCGTCATAATCGTGGTCATCTTCTTGGTCCCATTCAAATGCAAAGCCTTTGTCAACAATCGAAGACCCATAGAAATATCCAATTCCTCCGAGTAAATTTGATGTAATTGCTTTGCTGAATGCTTTCAGGGCCTCGTGATTGGATACAGCAAACGTGTCAGGAGTTGGAAAGACGGTTTCAAAACGATCGTTAAACGACGAGACCAGTGCAGAAACACCAGACTCGATTGCGTCGGCTAAAAGAGGACAAAACGTCAACATATAACATACAGGAGTCATGTCAACCAAGGCACACACAGTCTAGCTCCTTGCCGGAACTTGCGCTGTCAAAGAAGACGTCAAACTGGAATTCGCCATCGAAAAATTTCTGCACTGCATAAAGATTGCTTGCTGTAATGGTCTCATCGGGCAGCTGTAGTGTGAATGAAGGGTCAGGTGCTCGTTCTGCCTGGCGATATTTCTCTACGATGGGCCCTGCATGGTGCAAGATACTTTGCAGGATGGAATCTGTGGCAGAAAGGAGTGCGTAAAGATAATATATCATGAAGGAACGATACCGACCCTTTGCAGCCCAAACTTGGCCTGGATTGACACGCAAGCCAACAAAATGGGATTTTCCTAATCGGCGCGCAAAGGTTTCTGAATGAGGACCCGAAGTTACAGCTTGGTTATCGACACCTAAACAAACATGAAACGAGGAAGTTACGAGTGCTCCGTGAGAGCCCACCGTCAACAATACGAATGCTGAAGTCCTCGAGGTCGGGTGTGGTACCAGAAAACTCTATGAGGCCATCGATACCCTAAAGCTGTCAAAAGAGATGGCGGAGGTGTGGATCAATGTACGCACATTCTCATCTTCGTCGGTAATCAAATCAATACCACCGAGACCCTCGAGCCCAAAATAGAGAATAGTAGAAATTCTGGAGGGGTACGCTGTGTTGAACATAATTAGGCTGTGCTTGTTGACAAACTCTCAAAATATGTACCTGGTTGGATAGGTTTTCCCTTGATACGGGCAGCCCAACTACCACCATGTTGACCACCAGGAACTTTGAGAAGCTCAGTTGTAATTTCAACGTTGTTGAGGCTATCCCGAAGAACTTGTATGCCACCCTGACGAGAGTCAAATGTCGTCCAAGTGTAACCATCGAGTCCGTCGCCCTGGTCACATGTATGTCGTGCCTCTGAGTGATGTCAGCCATAGCATCAAATATATGCCAGAAACTACGCACTTCCAAGAGACTGGTAATCCTGTGTCCCAAACCAAAGAAGACCCGTCAGAAGGGACTGGGGTAATCTTGGGCGGACACCAAAGTATAAGCCTGGGCGGTATGGCCCCCAAAGCAATTCTTCTGTGACATTGTCCTGTAGCGAAAATGTCCGGGACGGTAACAGAAACAGCAGCAGCCAAGATAGCAGCCAAATCATGGCCGTGCTGTTGTACATGGATACAGTTAGTGCTTGTCTCTGAGCACCGAGTCGCAGGAAATAACAGTCACGTGACAACCCGTGGTCTCCATACTGAAACTAAAGTTGTTCCGCCCCCAGGTACAACATTACCAATAGGAGCCAATAGGCCACGTACCACTGACATTTTATCATAGCCTCGTCCAATGTCGGCTAACATACAATGTTGGCAGTGCAGTGTCTGAGGGGCCGCCCTGAACACCATTGACAAGACCTACCTTTGCATCGGAATCTCCACAATGGCTGCAGTGTACGGTTGCCACAAATAGGTGCCAATCGCACATCGTGCTCCAGACAATAATGGAAGAGCCGTGGGTGTACGGAACGATCGCGGCGAAAACGGGTTAAGGTTTACGAAATCATATAAATAGCGGACTTGCACATGCTCACAAGCTTCATAACATCGACAACCCCCGCTTTGAATCAGTCCAATGGATACTCTCAGCGTTGCAGACGGTACCACGGTGATTGCTGGCCCTTCCTCCATTGCTAATCGCAAGGAACTCCTGAGGGAACGCACAAGCGACGATTTCAAACCGTACTCATTACCCACAAACGTCGACGGACTTAAAGCCAGGGCCATCGGGCATGAATTCTCAAAGACAGAGTTTGCGATCGAAGACAGACCGTTCTTTGTTCCAATCGGCAGGGATGGCGTAACTGCTGCGTTACAGAAGCTTGACAAGCAACTTCAAACGGTGAGTAATTCTTCAAGCATCCACACGTAGCGCTAACTCCTGTCGGTTTCTTTAGACTGGAAGAAGTAATCTGTTGTCCAGGAAGGTTGATATCTCATCTCCTGTTTCTGTATTTTATATTAATGGGCGTCCCTCAGCGTCCTGTCTCATGGACAGGTCGTGAAGTTCCTCCTGGAAATATCGGTTTAATAAACCATGGTGGCCTCCCAAAGATCCTGGTCCGTCCAGGCCGCTATCCTGGTTTCCCTCTTCGCAACTGGTGGGCGCGGAATTGGTGCGGAACGCAGGGACGTGAGTATTGAATAACTCATTCGTATTACCTCGCTTCACTAAGGTCATCGTAGTGTCAGATACCTCAATTGAGTTCCAGGGCTTAACCGTAGTGCAAGTTTCTCAGAATCAGGTGAATCCGGTATCTCAAAAACTGTCCTGATTTCTGACTTTGCTATAGGCAGCTGTGATCTCTGATCCCCAGGTCAAGTCGCTTTGTAACTTGATCACTATCATATGCTCATATACACTGCAATCATAGAACCGTATTTTCGTCGTTAAGAATTCCGGTTTCGTCGCATTCGCGGTCGAGGGTACATATGATGTGCTCGCGATAGTTGATCAAACACATCTACCAACGGCTGTCAAAGATCATGTAACGGGTGCCACTCTAGGCTGGTTAGTTTATTTTGTTTTTGCATTATACGCAATTAAATTGTTATGCAGGACACACGAAGTTACGATGAGGAGCCGCATCGGTGCTGGAAAGGATCATGAATACGTCGTCGCACTCTTGTTTGTTACCATAAATCGTGAGAAGCATTAACCTTACTGACATTTCACCACGCAGCCTCAATATTCCGGCAAACAACTGTGCCATTCTTCAGCGAGGAGATGACCTCGAACTTCTTCCTGCTGGACAACATTATATTACGAACCCAAATATTACCTTACGCGGACTGTACACTCTAGGGGAGAACCAGCTCGAAATGCCGACGAAAGACATGTAAGTGCAACAAGCAAGCAACGATGATCAATATTTCAACTGTTGTTATACAGTTTCACAAGAGACCAAGTTCCTGTCGGTTTGCGTATATACCTGAAATGGTGAGTTACTGGGTCGTTCGTTGTTCGCTACTTTAATTCACCATCCTTCGTAGGCAACTGGTTGAGCCACTGAAAGTAAGCGAGATTTAAATATCACTGGGATGCCGATTCTGACACAGTCTAAAGCTTACCGCCCATGGGTATTCCACACCATACGACGCTCTTCGAGACAAGACCCAATCGATTTTAACGCAAATAGTTGCGCATCGTATGTATCACCTGTTTCACTAGTAGAACTTTAACTGACATTTCAATAGTTGATTACAGTTCGATGGTCAAACAACGTTCCCTTGGACCAGATAACCTTGACGATGGAACAGACCCTTCATCTGCCTTCCTCGACGCTCTCCGGACTCGTGCAATGGATGAAATGCATGAAGCCGCACTGGAGTATGGAATTGTGTTGAAGGACCTTGGTAGGCCTCGAAAGTTCCGTCTTACTCAATTGATTCGCTCATGCTACTGTCAACAGCCGTAATCGACAGGCAATTCAAGGGCGATATTGCATCTACCATGGATAAACTCACTACTAGGGCACTACAGGCGCAAGTGGAAGCTGCTGTACGACCTCTTTTGCATTCCTTTTGTTTCATTAATTATCTCTATTACAGAACGTCGACAGGGAGAATTCGAACAAAGTGAAGCAGGAAGAAGGTGCATTATCGGTTTCACGCATCAAGGCAAAAGCACGCAACGTACGTATGAGATACTTTTTCTGGGAAACAACACCTCTAACTGGAGTACTGTACAAAGACACAAGCAGACTCTGAGGCTTATAGCGTTATCGCTGCCGCGAAGGCCCAGGCTGAACGTACGAAGATTGAGGCTCTCGCACAGGCAGAAGCCATCCGCCTCACTGCTGAAGCTGAGGCGGAGGCCACTAGGGTCAAGTCCACCGCAGATGCCGCCGTCGTAGATCAATTCGCACGAGAAATGGGAATCAGGCGAATAGAGGTTTCACGCGTTCAGGCATTTGGTAATAGGACGGTCTTCGTTCCCTCTGAGGGACCTGGAAGCCAGATGGGCAATGCAATGGCAATTGGCATGGCCGCAGCGATGGGGGGCGATGCAAGGAAATAATTGCTAGGCCTCTGAGGGGATTTAGTGAACGTATTTATTTAAGTGAGGCGTCTGGTACTTTCTAAACCGTCCGTCCTTTCCTTCAAAGCCATTTCAACTCCCTCTCTTTTCCATCATCAGTATCTGTAATTAGTCAGCAGACAATTAGCGGCGGTAGTGAGCTAATAGTATGAGTACACTGTCTGTTATCCCTTGGATAGGTCTATCGGATTTCGATCTGATAGCTGTCCCAGAGACCTGCAAATAAAGGTAGTGTTCTGCTCTGCAGGCGGCAATCTGAGTAGTCGTTCCTAGCCAGAGTGGACCCATATGGAGATTCCCGATTCTGCAACACGCTCGAGTCACGCAGCGGTCACATTGTCACGGCAGCCAGGAGGCTTTGAAAGCCACTTTGGGCTACTCTACCTCCATCCTCAACGTTGACTACGACTCGCTTTGTCTCCACTTGTGCTCAACTTTTACCACCACCTCAACTAGCTCGTAACTTCTCTAGCCACTCGCAATGAGGTCGAAATTCAAGGACGAACACCCCTTTGGTATGGACTATTCCTGCCCGCAGCTCGTGCGCTTACACATGTGGCGACCCTAGAGAAACGCAAACAAGAAGCAGAGCGTATCAGACAGAAGTATCCAGATCGCATCCCCGTGAATATCTGTTGCCTGCGAGCACAAGTCTGTGTATTCATTACCTTAATTGTAGGTTATCTGTGAAAAGGCAGACCGGACGGATATCCCGACGATCGACAAGAAGAAGTACCTGGTACCCTCCGTAGGCGTGCTTTATCTGCTCCTTGTGTGCAATGATCGCTTGATTGCTGTCCATTTCATAGGATCTGACTGTGGGCCAATTCGTCTACGTCATCCGGAAGCGTATCAAGCTCGCCCCAGAGAAAGCTATATTCATCTTTGTCGATGAAGTACTTCCGCCGACGGCCGCACTTATGAGTGCCATATATGAAGAGCATAAGTAAATCCCTCTGTGCTGTGATCTGCGGTAATCTCATCGCGACGCCCTACAGGGACGAAGATAACTTCCTCTACGTCAGCTATTCAGGCGAGAACACATTTGGAGAGCAAGGATGGATTGAACTATGAATATTTCTGGTGCGCTACGATCTGTCGTTGCAAGGAAGCATCGATTCGATAGACCACTACTAGGTAACAACCGTACCAGAAATTTCCTATTTCCTCGCGCCGCTTAATCCACCTTACATACCCTCCTCTCGCTTCGAATTTGCTTGTTCCTGTATTTTACTTTGTCCCATTTCGTTGTTCCGATTGTCCTTTTTCTCCCAATTGTTTCGAATTACAAGCAATGCATATTGTACATGGGATAAATTATTGACCTTAAGGTTGACGCGGACGATTCAGTATTGACGTTTTTCGAACTCGTCATATGATGTTTATCTCGCTGATCTTTTATTCATAGTACAATTGGAAGGTCATATTCCTGGAAAGTACCGTCGGTCTTAGTCTGAGCGTAGCTTTACGTAGGTCTAACTTGTCGCCTATTCTATAGACTCTGAGTCACATCTACAAACCTATTCTTTCGAAAGTCATTGACATTCTCGAAGTACTACTACTGAGGAATGTTCCCATTTTATTTAATGTATCCATGGTGTTACAGATCGAGACCTCGATGATCGGTAGCGTGGCCGAGTTGGTCTAAGGCGTTGGATTTAAGTAATTTGAATCCCAATGGGCGAAAGTCCGCGCGAGTTCGAACCTCGCCGCTACCAGAAAAGACCTTTTTCCTACTTTTTCATCTATACGTCATTTCCGATTGGCCATGCAACAAATATTTGAAGTTTCCCAGACCCATTAGAGCCTGTTCACGTTTTATGCATCAAGAAATGAGTGTCAGACGCCTACGAGCTGAAATAATCTGAGCGTAGTACAGCCCAAGCGTCTTCGCTTTATAATTACCTTGAAAGATCATTTCCTTAAACCGCCCCCTCAAGACCTCATCATAGTTTCTACAACATGGGTGATGCAATTTAGTGTCTATGTACAGTACGTATGGTTCAGTGGTAAGTGATTTGGGTTATTGCAAAAACGCCCGTGTGCGCTCTTACCTCGAATCGGTGGATGATCCAGTGTGCTCATTTAAAAGAGCTAACCACTAATAAGCAGCTGCTAACGAAGGGCGATCCACCACTCACCCCTTCGATACTGTCTTGTCCTCCGGGGCGTTGTCGCACTCTGACCGATGACATTGATTCAACGCCAAAAGTATAACAGGTAAATTGAATTTGTATACCTGCGGGTTGGGACGAACTGGGCTGCGTCATCTTCAAAGAATATATTTCCCATGCTACTGGTTCCCCCTGGATTGGTGCGAACGCGCCTGTGATCAAGATCAATATAACCACATGCGATGCCACAGACTACCAGTCCACAGACCGTGACGGCTGCAGACGATGAGCGATACTGAAGAATGCATTCAAGGCAGAATGCACTCACCTTTAGACCATTGTCAGAGTTGTCGGTGGGCGCCGGAGCCATCGAAAGGGCGTCATCAGTGAACTCTTCTCCAAGGAATCTCTGAGTGGCAATACTGGTGGAGGATTGAGCAGGAGCCGCGGAGGTATCTTCTAGATCCAATAGTCAGAACCTGGCGAAGACAATCAAGTTATTTTCCATACCATCGACCGTCTCTGCTGGGGCGGCGCTGGCGGCCATACTCCCAAACTGTGCGTATCCTAGAAATGCGTTCCGTCATGGGGAGCTACAGTAATGAAAGAGACAACATACGTGGCAACTTTTGAATGTTTGTAAAGCCCGGATCGACGGTGACGCCAGTGTATCTAGCTAAAGTGCTGAACTTGCTGCGCACGTTCTCTCGACGTGCCGAGCCACTTACTTGAGAAACTCCACGAGAGTTCGCTTCGTGAAGACGATCTTGGTGTTATCCCAGTCCAACATACCTGGAGCGCGATCAGTTGGGTATCGTAATGTGGTGATGAGAGAAGACTTACCCAGATGCATGGGCCAGTCCTTCTCTTTCGATATATCGACAGCATGGGATGGGGTGAATCTATCAGTCAAAGCGATTAGTACGTTCCTCGAGATCGTTTGCAAAAACGTACGTAGATGACATTGGGACTGATGGTATGACCTTGCTAGCGTGAAGTTGTTCAGACGAGAATTTCTGAAAGTCTCGTTCAACGTTCAACAGCTTGATCCAAAATGGTAATCAATATTATCAAGTGTTAGTTTCAATGGATGTAATCTACAGTGTGCTACTACTAGACCAGATCAGTTTCGATACGGCATAGAATCGGTTTTCTCGATGCGAAGGCAGAAGCGGCGTTTGAACAGTGTGAATACAAGGTTAAAGACATAGATGTACACGGTTTAAATATAGATATGGATGGAAAACTAGAGCGTTTTGGATGTATTGGACAAGGACATCACTGAAAACAGAGAGGAAAGCATCCGTTTATGTATCAAAAAGCAAGCACATGAATATAGCGATGGACGATGCAATACAATAATTTTGAGAGCCAGCAGGCCTGAGAAGGAAATGGTGCGTGTTCCAGCACGTTCAGAAACGAAAAAGCGGATCTGGGAGATAAATTCAGGATTCTTAAGGTGAATCCTATGAAGATCGGCCGCGGTTGTGACAAAAGTGACAACATCTCGAAATGAACAGTAGAACAATAATATTACCCCAGGTTGTTCCCGTTACCTTCCATAGAAACATCAAAGTCGTCGGGATCAAAAGAAAGTGAATCAAAGTGGAGAGAGTCGAGCTTCATTTCAAAACTGACATCGCTGAGACGACACGGCGCGAGGTTGTTACCGTGGCGAGTGCGAGACGTTTGACCATGCCGCGAGGCTTGGCTTCGATCCGCACTTTCAACACCAAGGAAGTGTATATCCGTGTGCATGTCCCCCTCCGCGGAGATATCTAGATAACCGGATGACAATGTGGAAGAAGCAACCGATAGTGCGGATTTACTAGCGGCAGATGAGAAGGGCATGGTTGCAGCGGATGTCGATACTGATTCGTCCGTTGGGGATGATGAAAAGGTAAAAAGTCGATGGAGTTCTCGGACAGAGAACTTTGAATTTATACTCTTCGTGGAAGGTTTCGGGAAAGCCGGTCTATTCGAGGTATCATCGATCGTGAGAGTGTTCGCAACATCATTTCGGGATGGATATGGATCCGAATCGTTATGCATGAAGTGAGGAAGAGGTGGTGAATCCGTGGCCGGAAGGGAATGGTGTGCTTGAGTGGGTGCTACGCGAAGAGCGAATGACGATACGGGTGGTGAAGGCTTCAAGGGCTGGAAAATCTGCGAAAGCGACCGTGAATTGCTCCATGAGAGAGAACTCTTCTTCGTAGGCACGGTAGCAGTAGGGTAGAAGTCTGTCTGGTTCGGGAACTGCTCTTGGCCACCCTTGGAAATGTCAGGTGTGCTTTCGGTTGATGCCCAAAGCTCCTTCACATTGGTCCTGTGCGAGCTCTTGCCAACATTCTTGATCGACTGGAGTGCTTCGGTTGCTCGTACCCTGAGCGTCTTGGAACGCTTGACGTTTTTGTTCTCCTCCAGGTCCATAGGTGCTTCTCTACAGCGCTTCACTTTGACCACCTCGATGACATCCGAATCCTCTCGCGGACCCCTTGTTTGAGACGGTTTATTTTCGATGATCTTCAAGGCCTCAGGACGCTGTTTCTTCTCGAGTTTCCTCGACATGGGGAACCTCTGGTTCGCAGAGGCAAACCGAGCGGTGGGGGAGATGTGGCGCTTGGGAACGCCGAGTGAACGCAGGTCAGGATTTGAAGGGAGGTCAGCGTCGAAGCAACACCATGGTGGGTTGTCCTGCTGTTCCTCCTCTGGTGGAACCACGAAAACATGGGGCATTTGAATGGCATACGACGGAGGGGACCGTGTCGATCGAGGTGTGTTCAAGTCCGCGACATGTGGTGCCATAAGGTCATTGACAGGGTGACAGAGCGAGGTGGGCTTGCAAAGTCGCGCAGTTGAGAAAAGGGCGAGAATCGAGGCGATTACTACACCCACCGAAAGCAATGGTCGCGTGAGCTTGAGGGCGAGAGACAAGGAGAGCCAGCCGCAGACAAGTGGTTCGAATTCGAACCGTGACCGCGTACCTTCCTATTATGGTCTTCCCCAGTTATACGCTAGTACTATGTAGCCAATCATACTCGAGGGGATGCGCAGAAAGCTACCAAATTCATGTGCGTCTAATTGCCCGATTGTCATTTCTACTCGGTACATGGGTCACATCAGAGAATCAGATTTTCTAATCGAATGGTGGTATCTATGAGTCTTGGCGACCACCCTACATGTGAGCACAAGCCTGGGAAAAAAGAACGCGAGGGAAGTTCTGATGGAAGGAAGCGAGATCGGAAACAAGACGGGGCGGGAGCGAGGACGAAGGGGTACGGCGAGGAGGGGAATATTGCGGCCAGGTATTTGTACATCTTTGGGTCACATCGAGGTCACAGGACCAAACGAGGGATCCGTCAGTGCGCTCCTCGCAGGCGACTGTCGTCCCTTGTCCTGCCCCGTCTACTCGCCTCCCCAGCCCTTCCCAGCCCACCGTCTCCTGCCCCCCCTCAGTGTCCCCCTCCCGCCCCTCGATCTCCCCCGCCCCCACACGTCACCTGATCCACCCAATCTCACGCCCGTCTCCAGCCATCAACCGTCCTGCCCAGATGGCCTCCAACGTTCCAATAAACGGCGTCAAGCTGTCACGTGAGTCCCTTCTGCCCATTGTCCCCTCCCCGATCCCTCTGCATCCATATATGGGTTTCCCGCCCTCTTCCTTCCGTCATCTCCCACTCGTTTTCTTCTCTCCCCATCATCAATGCAATCCGATCCTGACCTCCCCATCAACTCTCCAGCTATCGACGACCCCCACAGGGTCGTCAAGGTCGTCGCCTCGGACGGAAAGACGAGCGAACAACGCGAGCTCTCTTACACGAATTGCAAGGTCATCGGCAACGGCTCCTTTGGCGTCGTCTTCCAGGCCAAACTCGTCGTGGACTCCGAAAAGAACTCAGAGGAAATCGCCATCAAGAAAGTCCTCCAAGACAAACGTTTCAAGGTCTGCACCTCCTCTTCATCGATTTTTCCCCCCTTTTTTCCCTCGACATCCCCCCCCCCTTTCGTGTGGTACATCGTTTACTGACATCTACTGGTCAGAACCGCGAACTCCAAATCATGAGACTCGTCTCCCACCCAAACGTCGTCGACCTCAAGGCATTCTTCTACTCCAATGGAGAAAAGGTTGGCTCACAGATGTCGTCTTGCTGCAAAGCAATTCATCTCCACTCTAGAAGGACGAGGTTTATCTCAATCTGGTCCTCGAATATGTACCTGAAACTGTGTATCGCGCCAGTCGCCATTATTCCAAACTCAAGCAACCCATGCCCGCCCTACAAATCAAACTGTACATGTATCAACTTTTGCGTTCCCTCGCTTACATCCACTCGGTTGGCATCTGCCATCGTGACATCAAACCTCAGAATTTGCTCCTGAACCCCGCTACAGGGGTCTTGAAACTGTGCGACTTTGGGTCAGCAAAGATTCTCGTGGCGGGCGAGCCCAACGTCAGTTATATTTGCTCGCGGTACTACCGTGCACCAGAGCTCATTTTTGGAGCTACAAACTACACAACAAATATTGGTTAGTATCGCATGCTACATGTAGCACAAGCTTAACGTACCACCTGAACAGACATATGGTCGACGGGCTGTGTCATGGCCGAACTGATGTTAGGGCAGCCGCTCTTCCCAGGCGAAAGTGGTATCGATCAGCTGGTCGAAATTATCAAGGTCCTGGGCACGCCATCCCGAGAGCAAATCAAGACGATGAACCCCAATTACATGGAGCACAAGTTTCCCCAGATCAAACCTCATCCATTCAACAAGGTCAGTGCGAATGCTTCCCAGTGTGCGATATTTAATGAATGTCGTAGGTCTTCCGACCGCGCACTGCACCTGAAGCGATAGATCTGGTCGCCAAGCTCCTCGAGTATACACCCGGGGCACGATTAAGTGCAGTGGAGGCCATGGTGCACCCTTTCTTTGATGAGTTGCGTGGGGAGGGTGCAAGGATGCCCAATCAGAAGGAGTTCCCTCCTCTGTTCAACTTTACGCGAGAGGGTAAGTAGCGTAGCCGGGATAACATGGCGGATGACTGATGATTGGACATATAGAGCTATCTGTGCGGCCTGAGCTGAACCGGCAGCTCGTGCCACCACACTGCATACCCGAACTGCGCTCACGGGGCATCGATCTGGACACGTTCGAGCCCATACCGTTGGAGCAGCTGAGGATCACGCTGGACTGATGATTCTGCAGCAGAAGGAATGACGAGTGTGTGTGTGTGTGTGTGTTATCTGATTTGTGCGTATAGTATGATATCGAATTGCGAACGACTCGCTGTGTGGATCGTCGCCGCTTGTATTGCTAGCCAGGGAATGTGGCGGTGTAAATTGCGTGAGTGTGAGTGAGCCAAGACTCGCGTCATGTCGCGTGCGATATGCGTCACGAGCGTCGATGAGGGCGACTCAAAAATGTCGGTCGGAGTCGTCAGCATGTATGGCGACGACGTCTGCAGCAGCGAGCTCGGGCTCATACCAGTGCGACACCCTTCCTGCACCCCGCCGCGCTATTACTTCATCGCTTACCACCCACGCCGACCATTCGCCCCCGGACTCGGAACAGTCCACCAGCACCCCCAGGATGGACGTCCTGCCGCAGCCCGTGCCAGCTCCCCAGCATCCCCCCCGGAAGCTCTGTGTCCGGCACCAGCGCACCGCAGACCAGGGCACCAACGTCAAGCTTCAGCAGGTTCGTCCTCATCTCACCCCATCCAACCCCTGCTCATCCGTCCGAAAGGCCCTCGATGCTCTCCCCGAGGAGGAACGACAGGTCGTCAACTCGATCTGGTCCAACTTCTCTTCCTCCTCCCATCCTAGGCGCGAGCTCATCCTGCAAGGCATCCTCACCATGTGCTGCTTCTCCCAGCTCTCTCTCCTCACAGAGCAGCTCGGCCATCTTACCAGAATAGACCCGTTCACCGTGCTCCCTCGCGAAGTCTCTCTCAGGATTCTTGCCCACCTCGACGCTACATCCCTCTGTCGCGCTGCCCAGGTTTCCAAACATTGGCGCAGCCTTGCTGACGACGACATCCTTTGGCGGGGAATATGCCAGCAGCATATCGGTCAAAAATGCCTCAAGTGTGGCTGGGGCTTGCCTATCCTGGAACGTAGGCGTCAAATTCATCATCCCCCACCCTCAAAGCGCGAGCTGGAATCCGCCGACTCTTCTCCCGAAAGACCTGGAAAACGCCCAAGGTTTGATGATTATCCCCACCCCCGCGATCTGCCGACAGCGTTCCACGCATCCCACGGTTCGGCCTCACAATCTCCTTTGCCCGGTTCGAGTCCTCATCCTACCGACCTCCTTATTCCCTCCGAAGACCCCCAACCACAAGTCACGACTCGTCCTTGGAAAGATGTCTACAGCGAGCGCCTTGCCATCGAGCGTAACTGGCGCCGTGGCCGATGTCTCGTCCGTACACTGCAAGGTCATCAGGACGGCGTCATGTGCCTACAATTCAGTGAAACTCTCCAGCACCCCACCTTTCCTATCCTCATCACGGGCTCTTACGATCGCACTGTACGCGTCTGGAATCTCGAAACAGGCGTCGAGGTTCGTTGTCTCAGAGGTCATACGAGGGCCGTGCGAGCCCTCCAGTTCGACGAGGCAAAGTTGATAACAGGAAGCATGGATCATACAATCCGCGTGTGGAATTGGCGCAAAGGAGAATGCATACGCACACTCGAGGGACATACAGAGGGTGTAGTGTGTCTCAATTTCGATGCGAATGTCCTGGCAAGCGGTAGCGTCGACACGACCGTCAAGATATGGAACTTTTGCACTGGAGAGGCGTTCACTCTTCGCGGACACTGTGATTGGGTCAATGCAGTGAGGCTGTGGGATGCTTACGGAAGTGCAAGCTCTCCCTCTGATCCCTGTCGATCCACGCTCAAAATTGAGACTGGGAAGATGCTTTTCTCTGCCTCTGATGATGGGGTCATCCGGCTTTGGGATCTCGCGAAGCGAACGTGTGTGCGTCAGCTTACTGGCCACGTCGGTCAGGTTCAGGCCCTACGACTTCTCGAAGTGGATGACGAGTCAATCGAAGATGAAGGCTGGCATGCAGACTCAGCGCATGTTGCTGAGAACTCTTCTTCTGAAGACGTTCTGCTTACTGAAGGTTCGGACGCTGCCGATACCTTCACCGTAGTCACGCACGACGCGGGAAACGAAATCCCGGATGACAAGGCAAACCGCACCACGAGAGTTATGACGGCTGGTACCGGCCGCGGACCGGTCAAAAAGCCTGTGTTGATATCGGGAAGCTTGGACAATACGATCAAGTTGTGGGATATTGAGACGGGCAAGGCCACACGGACATTGTTTGGACACATCGAGGGCGTGTGGACAGTGGCATGCGATAAACTTCGGCTTGTCAGCGGCAGCCACGATCGTACAATCAAGGTGAGCACAAGGGTTTTTCTTGTCTTGTCAGTGAATTCACTTCGACTGCTAGGTGTGGAACCGTGAAGAGGGCAGGTGTACAGCTACGTTAATCGGCCATCGCGGAGCGGTGACTTGCGTTAGTCTTGGAGAAGACAAGATAGTGTCTGGCAGTGACGATGGCGAAGTCAAAATATGGACCTTTAGTGATCATACATAAGCATGGACTCCCTGGTGTGTTGTTTCGTTTAGACATTATCACTGTATTGTACGGGTTGACTTTCGCTTCATTGGCTCTCTGGTGTTTTGGATTTACATACCTACAATATATATCGTCATTATTCAATTCAAGATTTTCTGCGCACGACTTTACTCGGATATCTAATCACAGGCCAACAAGGCTGTCAGATCTGACAGCTCTGTTGGCTTGTACGGCCAACCAAAGCGTGCCCGAATTCGCTTTGGCGGTCCACACTGTCTACCTGTCCACTCCGCTACACTGAATCCATAAAATGTGCTAGCCTGACTGCCCAATCCCCCCTTTATCCATATTTCTGGTTCAAGGCTGTCTGTGACACCATGACCTTTCCCTTTGCTCTCGCGCGCGCATTCATTCTCTGTAGGTTTTTATTTCTATTTTGATCGCCAGCTGACAGTATCAACCATAGCTTTCATCGTCATCGCGAATATCACATCATTCATTATTTCTATAATCGCTTTTCATGAGAAGGCTGCAGGGAGTACGTCGTCGTCAAGGTGCTTACCATGGACTATCAAGTGACATGTGCATCTCTAGCGTATCAATCCTTGACCCTCTTCTTCAGTGGCCTCAATCTACTCATCATTATTGGTTGGTGAGTGCTCCGCTTCCCCGAGAAGTACCCCTTGCTTAACTCGTGCCTAGTCTCTGTCATCAATTCGCGAATCGGGATGAGGACTCGAGCAACGCGAGGAGCGTGATCTTGTTTGGCTCGTGTGGCCTGTTCAGTTGTGGTATGGGATTCGTTTTCCACTCATCGCTTGGAGCTGATCGCTCTGTTAGTTCTTGCCGCGTTGCTGACGGTCCACGCACGACAAGATCGTGGTGTGGGCCTTTGCAATGATTTTGCAAACTCTGCGAACCCCTGTATTCTTGGAGGCGTCGAGGTCGCCATGGCATATGTTTCTCTCGTCCTCGGTGAGTCACCATGCAAGTCATCCTCGTCCGAACTCATGGCTGATGGAACTAGGATTGGCCGGATTTATCATTTCATGCGTCGACAAGCATCCTGGTGCCGTCAAAGTGATGCCACGGTATCCGATTACAAAGGCACCTAGCTCACTCTATGCAGCACATACGCACGCGCTGGATGGGATTTATACATCACCTCCAGTAAGGAAGTCACCCAAAGGACGGAATTACTCACAATGGAGTGACGTGCCTGTCTGTTGAATTTTTGTACTGTACTCAGGACTGGTTCCTGGAGATCGACCTTGTAATTATAACGTACCGATAAACCAGAAGCACTCGTTTACATTTTCACCAATATAGTTCTGGAGCAACCTTGCATCATGTATTAGAGGTGGGGGTTGCATTAAGTAAATCTATCTGAGTGTAGGCGTCTTCTGGTAGAGAGTTTTGTGCCCAAAAACTGTCCCACTCGTCCTCGTCCTGGGTCGGTCCGAGCTCGTTTTCGGGCGTCGGCGGTCTACTGCTCTCGACAGTAAAGCTATCAGCAATGTAACCAGCATCCAATGGAGCGACGTTGTCCATCCGCCTCCCCGTTTCGTCAACAGGGCTCGCTATCAAACGGTGATTCGCGCTGGCGTGTAACGTGGACAATGAGACGGTGCTTCCAGGTAGGACGGAGATACCTTGTGTTGTGACGATATAATCACATGATGCAGGTGCGGCCACTGAATTAAACACGACAGAGAGACGCCGAAGGAGCAACGGCTCGTCACTGGTGGGAGGTGGAGCCAAACGGGTGGTTGAGCTGGCATCGATAGCGGGTCTCTTTTTGGAGAGCTCGCTCTCATCAAAGTATCGCCTCCTCCCGGTTCGAGTGAGAAATATACGAGCATTCACTTGGTTTGCCCAGACGAGACCGAGTGTTGCTTCCTTCCGGTCTTCACCAGGAATGCTGTCTGCTCTGCCAAACAGCCTGGACTGACCTCGATAACTGATCGCGTCCGTGTCCAGAGGCTCGTCACGGTTGATGACGTCGATGACCTCGTTTAGAACGAGCACAGCAATGCGATATTTGTTTGCGAGATGATGTAAATGGGAAGATATTTCACAAATTTGGCGAGAGCGTTCGACGAGCGTTTTTGTGGTGGTCTTGCCCGCGGAATGAAAAAGCTCGGCAAGTGCGTCGATGATGACTAGCCTGAGTGGTTTCGAGGACGGGTTTCTGGAGGTAGCGTGACCGATGTATTGCGGAAGGAATGTGGAGAGAACGTGGATGAGCCTGGGTATGGTCGGCGTTTGGACGGTTTGCACGTCGGAGAAAGCACAGAAATCGGGGGAGAGGGTGGGATGGGTATCCAGAATTTGCTGTAGACGCGATGTTTGGAGATGGGAGGCGACGGTGATGTAGCACGCTGAGCCGGATATACCGCCGAGGTCGCTGGGAAGCTGCACGGAAAGAGCGAGCTGAAGGGCCAGCTGAGTTTTCCCTGCAGCGCTGGGGCGAAACGCCTCGACATTTGCTAGGATCGGAGGAGACAATGGTACATACCTCTCTCCGACTACCTCCCAGACCATACCGGTAGCGATCCCACCGCCGAGAACGGCGTTGAGTTCGGAGTCACCTGTGGTAAAGGATTCGCTGGCCTCGGACAAGGCGACTTGGAGTGGCCGGGGAGCCTGCGCATGTTCCCGGCAGATGCTGGCGATGATCTTGTTGACCTCATGAGGGGGTATTTTGCATGCACGGGAGATGTCGTTGGTCGTCGACAAGAGGACGTCGGACACGTCTTTGAAGCCACCTGGGGCCAAGGAAAAACAGTGACCGAGTCGACGTTCACCACGACGAACAAAGACGGACCTTTGGCGAGCACCGTCTTGTGCGTCGCGGACAACATAACATGCTCTCACGTCCACTCGCCCGCACGCTGTCCACCAGAGCATCCGCCGTCTACACCACCCCCGCCCACGCCAACGTCCCTGCACGAACCTCCACACCGCCTCTCACGCCGCGACAGCGCGCAGTCCTGGACGGCGCATTGCGTGTCGACCATGCAGGGGAAATCGCCGCCAACTACATCTACAAAGGACAAATGGCCGTGCTTGGGCGCGACCCAACGGTGGGCCCGTTGATTCAGGTGCGTGCTGGACACCACTTGCCGCGTTCAGCTCAGGCGACCGTCCTTGGAATAGGACATGTGGGACCAGGAAAAAAAACATCTTCTAGTCATGGACAAGCTGCAAGTACAGCATCGAGTACGGCCCACAATGCTCTCTGACGTCGCCAAGGCGGCTGGCTACGGGCTCGGCGTCGTGACCGCCCTCCTTGGCAAGGAAGCGGCCATGGCCTGTACAGAAGCCGTCGAAACGGTCATCGGCGAACATTACGACGAGTATGTGTCTCCTTGCCCATGTAAAATTTTCGCTCACGTGTCGTTCACAAGCCAACTGCAAGAATTTGAGTCGTTGCCTTCATCGCACCCCAGTGTGCCGTTGCTGCGAGATGTCATCAAGGAGTTGCGAGACGACGAACTCGAACACCTCGACACTGCAGTCGAGCATCATTCCCAACGAGCTCCAGCTCATGCATTGTTGAGTACAATTGTTGGCGGCGGCTGCAAGGTTGCCATAGAACTTTGCAAGAAGTTTTAGACATCCATGTAGTAGGTTCTAAATGTCTAGTCATACTCCACGATCGCACCTAGCGTCAATATTGAGTCAGAGACTCGCCCTTGCGCTTGCCCGTCCACTTGTACTTAAGCTACAGGTTGAGGCATGGTCAGTCATGATATATCAAAGAATGTTAGCGTCCTTACATGCGTCTGAGATGCGAGGTAGCAGATGGCCCCAGGAACGAATACGAAGCCAGCCAGCGAAATCAAGGTAGTGCGGGGGGTAAACCTAAAGTGCTTGTAGGCATCTTCGCGCTGCAATGAACAACTGTTGGCACAAGTTTGTTGACGAATACGTTCAAAACGACCCACCATGCGATTCCATCGCTCAATGGCAGGGTCGATCTAGAAATATAGCGTCGGCCAAGTGCAGGAAGGAATCAAGTTGATTCGGGGTACCTTTAGGTAGCCTGTACGCTAATTATTAGTCCGTCAGTGACGCCGAACAATGCCTGGACGTACTTGCAGCGGCCATTTGGTGAACGTCCAAGAAGGGTGTTGTGCAGTGTTTGGTCCAGCCGGATTACGCTCAAGATTCCCAACCAAACTTCCCTTCTCGCCACCACACCATCACCATCATTACCATCACTTTGTTGACAGCAATGGCTTACAACCGGGACTGGGATAAGGGCAAAGACTACTGGCCTGACCAAGGTTATTGGCCACCAGACAATAGAGGAAACGTACGTGGTCGAGAAGGTGACTACTATGCCGACGGTAAACGCAGAAAATTCAACAACGGGGTTCGTGCTTCATTGCATGTCTTGTTTTCTCACTGACTTATTTCTCACAGGCATATGGCACACAATCTTACGAGGACCCCGCCTACGAATCCAATTACGGACAACCCAATCCGAACAAGCATACCGATTCTGCGCCCGGCTTCCCCCATGACGACCGACAGGGCAAGGGCTTCCATAGTAAGAAGCGCTTGGTCCCGAGCGACCCTAGCTCGCATGTCATTTTTCTGGGTTTAGACCCTGATTTCTCCGAGGCGGATGTTTGTCGATACACTTTACATGTCCTTCGATACAAAGCTGAATCCATTTCATGCTTTAGTTGCAGGCTTATCTCTCCAGTCACGGGTGCAACATCGAGACAGTCACCATCATAAGAGACAGATCATCAGGCACTTGCCCTATTCATATTGCTTATTGTATAGCGCATTAACATGTGTGACCATTGGATTTTTGAAGGTATTTCCAAGGGCTTCGGCTTCGCTCAGTTTGCAACCGTGGAACATGCTCGCGCTTTTGTCGACCCCCTATTTCCGTTCATTCAAGTCCCGCCGCCAGCGTCACATGGCGCCTCCGCCAAGGCCACGTTCTACAAAGCTATTGAGATGGGCACTCCACACAACGGCCGCAGAGTCAAAATCGATTACTCTCAGAGCGCAATACCGCACGATAAAGGGCGTCGGCAGAACATGAACGACGGAACTCGTGATATTGGCAATGCACCTGCTGCTGTGTTGCTATTCCGTGGATTGGATCCACTTTCTGGCCCTCAAGCCATCGCACAGGCGATGATGGGCTCTGCCGGATCCGGAAAGGAAGGTCACAAGGGCATGAAACGAATTATCCTCATCAAAGACAAAGTCACCCTGGCTAGCTTCCAGTTTGCCTTTGTCGAATTTGTAGACATCCAGGTATCTGTTGCTTCTCTTTCGTTGTCACCGTCCTGTTTATGCTTCGCAGGCGGCATCCGCAGTATTAGCAAACAGCATGTCGTCTCAGATCCACCCCTCGGGCTTCCGCATTTCGGACAAGCCTGTTGCAGTCTCGTTTGCCCACCCATATTCTTTCCAGCCAGTCTCAGATTATATGCTTCGTGACGAAACCGCTATACCGTCATCTCTTAACCTTGGTGGTGTCGAAGACACCTTTGTCAAGTACTGGGATGAGTCGTCGACTGTTGCTGTCTTGGAGTTCAAAGTGGACGAACCGGTTGCAGCAGAAGCCCCAGCAGCCGCCGCAGTTGCTTCTAAGGAGAAAGAGAAGAAGAAGAAGGCAAAGGGTGTGTATGCGGCGTTTTTGCATACTTGTATGATCTGACGTCTTTCAGACGATTTATCAAAGAAACCGCCTGCCCCATCCACGTTGCCCGTCTCTGACAAGCCGGTCACTCTCAGTTTCAAAGCAGGTGCAACCGGTAGCAAACCTTTGACCTCGCTTTCGGCATCGAGGGCACCTGCTTTGCTGCCCGTAGGATTTTCTGCGGAAGATTTTGACCCTGGGGATGAAGAGACTGGTCCGGAACCTGTAACTGAAGATGATAAAGGTTTTCGATCTTTAAGCGTGAACTTTCGATCTCGTTTGCTTACTTGATGATAGCTACCGCAACTAAAAAAGTTGCACCATTGATTGCTAGTAGAAAGGTCAGCCAAGTTGGAATGTCCACTGAGAGTCTAACGTCTGTACAGACCGCCAACAATATCCAAAAGTGGACTCAAGTGCAAGAAGAGCTCAAGGAAGGTTCAAATTCACTGCCTAGGATTCACACTGGGGTACCTAGCACCGAAACGGCGGTTGCTCACCTGTCAATTTCGCAGACTCCCGTCACCCAAACTTCAGCCATTTTCAATGGGCCATCCACGACGACGACTCCCGAGCCGGTGGAAGCCGAGTTCGAGTTCTCTGACACGAATGCGATGACATGTCTACTCTGTTCTAGGCAGTTCAAGAACATGGATCAACTTAAACGTCACAACAAAGAATCAGATCTTCATAAGGCTCGTTTCTTCCTTTCAGCACTTGAGTCCAACTGACGGCCTTTTTGCACATTGTTCAACCACAATAGAAAAATTTCAAGGATGCGAACTTGCGCGATATCGCTCACCAGAAAGTGGAAGCCATGCAAAAAGCCTTTGGTCTCAAAGCAGCTGAAACCGAACAGCCCAAGTATCGCGATCGTGCGTCTGAACGCCGGATCATGCACAATCAACCAGACGTTCCGCTACCCGAAAATGCAACCACAGTTTCAAAGAAGAAACGGTTTGCTGAAGGACCACCGCCACCGCCTTCTCCGCCCCCTGTCCCCGTGGCTCCGGGCAAGGATGATAACAACGTTGGCAACAAACTGCTGAAAATGATGGGTTGGAAAGAGGGCTCTGGTTTGGGCACCGATGGCGATGGTCGTGTTGACCCAATGTACCGCTTCTCTAGATTATTCTCCACACAATTTGCTGATCTATTGCGCAGCCAAACAGCCATCTATGCACAAGGCGTCGGCCTCGGTGCTGGCAAAGCTAAAGAATTGGGGAAATACGCTGAAGGCTATTCAGGCTACGTGCACATGGCTCAGGATGCGGTAAGTGCGATAGGACTCAAGGGGACAGAGATGACGATGTCGTGCCATAAATTCTTACTCTTCTGTCGCAATGCAGGCTCGGGAGCGCTACGGCAGCTAGGCATGACTCGAATTATTCACATAGCTATCTCTGTCCGCTGTTTACTTTTTGGTTTTTCTGTCTTTGCATGTTACATCGCTGGGAATCATATCTACAATTCAACAGTCATACAAGACAGACGCGAATAGATCATTAAATTTCGTCACAAGGCTAGAAAACCCATGATGGGAGCTAGGAGTAGGGACAGCGCGTTGCGTGTTGTGGTCAATCCCGAGTTCGCTTTCTGTGCGATTGCTCCCGTTGGCCGACCTTTGAGTGTTTCGGAAACTACCGGACTTGTCTGCGGGACAGTCACTGTCGCACGGCCACGCTGACATGTTAGGTAGGTTGCCTGTTTCCGATGTCAAGTAACGTGCCTTTCTATGTGTGTGCTACACTTACTGCGATTGGATCACCCAGCCTTGTGAACTAAGTACGCTGTCTCGTTCAGCTTGTCCGTTGCCGAAAATGAGATTGAATAACTCGCCTTAGTGTACTCCTCGACCTCAAACATACCTCCACCCGTATCTGGCTGAGAGAGGTCCGGCGGGGCCAAAAAGTCGGCCGGCTGAGCGAACACGAGGAATACATATCTGAAAAGTCACGAATGAAGAACGGATGGATATTCTCATCAAAGGAAGCTGACCTATGTGGACCGTCGCCTATGGGAGGGTTCGGCGGAATATACTCGGTGATCACAGTTGCCCCCTCCATGGTCATATTTGAATTGGCAGTCACTTTCATTCGACAATCAGCAAAAAAAAATCCCCCCACAGACAAGGTAGATTGAGACTCACTAGGGATGGTTACACCATTGACGAGCCAGTGCCGTCGCTGGCCGTAACTTTGGTTCGTCCCTGGGGGGCCCGCGTCGACCATCATGACCGTGTATTTTCCTCGAAGCGCTGCGGACGCGTTGGCGACCGTCAGCGACAGTATTGGTTCATACAGGGTCTCTGGATTTAATATAAAGGTGACGGGTTCAATCAACTTCGTAGTGAGGACATCATCCTACGTTCTCTCGATACAGGCTGACCAACAGCGATCTTTCCAGAACCTTTGAAGGAGGTGGTGAGGAGAGCGCTCGGGGTGAAATTTGGTAGGAGCGCCGGGACCAGCCCCGATTGTGCGAAATGAGCTTTGATAGCCTCGATCTCAACTGGCGCGCTGTCGGGTTGTGCTGGCACGAAAGGTATGCTACAAATGGCGAGGGTAGAGCTAAATAACTTGAAAGACACCATCGTTGGGGGTGGAGGTGACGTCTTGTTCGAATTTCACTTGAACCTTTCATTGCATTCCAATATTAAAGTTTGGTATGCTTTCCGTACGGTGTGATAAACGAGTTGTAGATGATGCAAAACTAATGCGAGCAGATACAATACAGATAGAAAGATACATCCGTCTCAAAAGAGCAAATAATATCACGTCAGGTCCACTGTCGACTCTGATTCCAGCCCAAAGTCCGATACTGTGGGGAGGTCAGGCAGTTCAGCCACAGGCGACGCCACCTCGGAGTGCGAGTCACCAGCCTCGCTAGCCAATTCTTGCATTCTTCTTCTTGTTCTCCGTCTCTGTGCCGTAGATGTCGGAGACGATGGTAGATTCGCAGTGTTAAAGTCACCAGCTTGAAGTGTGGCTAACATGTATTGTGCCACATGTACGGTCTCGGCCATATCATCAGTGGCGAGTGAGAGGGTAGATTTGCCGTCCGATTTCGGCTGCCGAGCCCGGCGAGTTTTGCGTCCAGCTGAATTCCCCATTCGTAACTTTTCTACCAAGTTGTCCAACACCGCGGTCTCTTCTCCGGTAGAATTCTGTTTGTGTAGCCGTGTTTCTGCCATGGCCTGCTTGCGCTTCTCCATCGCAAGCTTTTCTTCGGCTGCAGTTTGATTGTCCATTATGCATTTCTGAAAGGAGAAGCCGCTGTCAGCAACTCCTGCGTCGTCATAATTTCTGGATTGACTCACTCTATACGACGTAACAAAAGTCTTGAATATCGCGAAGAACTCGGAAGATGTCATGTTCTTCTCATCTTCGCCATAGTACGCAACGACCTCTGCGAAAGTAGTCTCCGCATGGTTGACGTCGTCGATAAGGTCTTCCAACTTCGCAGTAGCCTTCCCAAGAAATTGCCACATCTGTCTGCTGAAGCCGTCGGTTTGGACCACATCAATGTAATGATCGTTCAACTCTTGTCGTATGCGCTTAAGACCGTCTCGAAGAACGATAACGTCTTTCCTGACATCCTGGACATTCACTATACGAGACGTGAGACACATGAGAGGAATTCATTCAATGCTAACCTCGATAGGCTTCTGCGGGCTTATTCAGCTCTTCGAGGAACTCCTCCATATTGGAGAAATGTTTATGAATCGTCCTTTCCAGAAAATGCAAAAGTGTCGTGTTGTTAATGGATTTGGTATCGACAAGCTGTGTAGAGGTATGAACGCTATGAATGGTTCCAACGGGAAACACAAACCTTGTTGATGCTACTAACACGGAAACCAAACGCGCCACCTTTGATGCCAGTACCGTTCATGTAATTTCCAACCATGAGGATGAGCTGGATCACATTAATACAGGCGGCTCACTGAGACAGGTAAAACTTACGTTAAGCACTTCTTTAAAGTATTTGGCTCGTAGCAACGCTTCACTAGCCTGGCTAACCTTCCTAGCGGCCTATGACTATAATGAGTCTGGTAACAAAATTTACTGCTAGATCTTACCTCGTCGAGAAGCAGCCACTGTTCCTCGAACTTGCATTTGTACAGCATACCCTCTATTCGAGGACCAAGTCGTTCGATCTGGATGAGCTTCACCATGAGGCGGTCTGACGCGTGCAAGCCAGCCAGCTCTTCGGGTTCGGCATTCCGATACACATTCAATTTGCCAACCTATAAAACATTACGACCAATAAAACATTTTTTATGCATGGAGCTGTACCTGTTCAGGAGTCGGCAGGACACCTTTGAGCTCGCTAAGGAAAACCTCGGTGCAAGTTTCTTGATCGAATTGTTGTATACGCCGCGCAATCTCTTCCGGCTCCAGTTTTTTGACTCGTTGGATAAGAATTTCTGCCAACGCGTAAACAACGTGATCATATTTGGCTGGATGACGACTGAAACACACCAACACGTTTCTTCGTCTGAGGATCAAGGACACTCTTTAGCTCAGCTTGCTTCTGTCGAGCTGTTGAAGTAAATCAGGCACTCGGAACCACAACAAGCATCCTTGACTCCACCCACCCAATAAATTAATCATTAGCTGCTTCGCCTTAAAGTCTTCCTCCATCTCCGACCACACCCCGTCACTTTGTAATTTCTTCAACATCTCCTGTTCTTTTAGGCTATCCTCATCACTCCAGAGCGTTTTGGCAACTTGTTGATGAGGGAGTTTGTCCCACTGAAGTTGCTTCATTTTAATACCTGGTGTATACGGCATATCCTTACGAGCAGAAAGCATGACAGAGAGGTTGGCGCCGAGAAGCATAGACGCGCGAGCGGAGCTAGAAGTGGGGCCTGAGATTCCTCTCATCGGAGGAAGAGGTGGTGGAGGCGGCGGAGGTGGCAATGAAGCATCCGAGGAAGGATTTCCAAGGAAGCCAAGGGGAGGTGGTGGTGGCGGAGGCGGTGGCGGTGGCGGTGGTGGATTTTTATCGTCATTTGCATCATCTTTAGATGGAGGGAGTGGTGGATTCCCTTCCGGAAGCAGCGGAAGCGGGGGTGGAGGAGCAGGAGGAGGCGACGGTGGTGGTGGTGACGACGACGACGACGACGAAGGGTCTACCAAATCCGACTCTTCAGGGAGTGTGGGAAGGGCGGGTGTGGCAGTTATGGCACCGCCGTCAGGCATAGATGGTGCACGCCCATGCGCCTGGAGTCGTTTCGCAAGCTGTTCTGAGAACGCTTGTGGCTGAATAACACGCGAAGCCTCTGCGAAAATACTACCTGAGCTGACAGATGTAGGATGGACATCGTTAATGAGAGTAGATCCGTTGTGGGTTGATTGACCGAGTTCGCTCTCGACATCACCCCGCGACGGTAAATCATGGTCACTTAGCTCTAGGCAGTCATCAGGACGCGGAACAGCAAGGTTGCGGGAGCGAATTGTCTGAGATGGTGAAGGAGCATCTTCGCTGGCCATGGGGCGATTCGTCCGCCTAGGAGAACCTCGAATACTACGAGGACTGGCCAAGTATCCGCCTTCTGGAGAGAACTAACCAGGTGATCAGGTAATGCTGCAAACGTCAACGTACTACTTACAATTTTGACGCCAGCAGCGAGCTGCTGCTGAATTTGCTCACGTACGTCTGCTTCATCTGCGTCCATGAACTGGGAATCGCGTCCATTCTGTACTGTCGATATCCGACCAAATTTTGGCGTTCCGTTAGGTGGGCCGCGGGCTGCAGAATTACCTCTCTTCACATCGGACCTTCTGGGAGTTGCACTCCGTGACTCTTGATCCGATTCCTCAGTCTCGTCTCCTTCCCCTTCATCCCCACCGTCTTTCTTCCTTCTTCGGCCCTTACCTTCAAGGATGTTAATTGTCTTTGTTCGCTCCATGTGTTTATTCAGCGCATCGATGAGTGTCTTCCTGTCCATGGATCCAGAATTCGATTCGATGATCTTATCCACTCCCTTAACCTCCTTTAGCATCCTAAATAACTCCATGATCTGTGCCTCGAGCTGCGCGATACGTTCTTCATACCCAGCCTTTTGTACTTCAAGTTGAGTTTGAAGTCGAGAAGTAGTTTCGCGGGCAGTGGCTAGCTTCTCTTCGAGGTGAGATACTTTATCTTTAAGTTGGCCAACGAGTCCATCGACCCCTTGCGATATCTCTTCTTCAAGAGCATCCTTCTCGAGTTTTAGACGAAGCGCATAAGCACGAGTTTCTGCAGCCTCTGTCTCTGCTACCTGAAGCCTGTCGGATTCGTTTAACTGAGCAATTAACCGTTGAACTGAGTGCCCAAGTCTTTGTTCTGCTGTAGCCAGTTTACCGTCCATAACGATGTCCGAGACCACCGAATCCAAGAGCCGATAATGATAGACAAGCTGTGGACCCTCCTCCCTAATCAATAATAAATGTCGCATGATGGAGAGGAAATAATCTTTTGCAGGCGAACCCTCTATCCTTGCGCATAATTCGTTCCAAATATCCTCTGGATTGGAAAAGCTGGCCAGAATGGCAGTACCTTGGCGTTCTCTTAGGCGTTGTTCATCATCTTCTAGTATAACCGCAAGTTCGTTGAGTTGTTTATCCATAGCGGGAATACTGAGCTCGCGACAAAGGGCGATAATGTGTGGGAGACCTGCAGCATCCATAAGGATGCGGTGGTGTATGCGCACATCAAGGTCATCCACGTTGTCCATAATCTGAACTACCAGGCCGATATTAAGAAGCTAAGTGCAAGTCAATGAGCGACAGGAGGTTAGATAAGAGATTATAACCTCACAGCGTAATCGACCAAGATCCCGCCATCCCCCCCGGCACGCTTGTATTCATCACTAGCGCCAACAGAACTTCCCCATTTACCCCTTCCTCGGAGCGCGCTTTCGAGCGATCCGAACCAGTAATCGTAACAGCCAGTCGAATCGCCATTCGCTTGACTCAGAGTTGCGAGACCATGAAAGACAAGGTCCAGGGAGTCTCTGCTACAGTAAACAACTGACAATAGCACCTCTATGATCGCTCGACGAGTTGGTAGGTGAGGGGAATTGAGAGCGGATATTATTTGCGTAACAATATTGGGAATCTTCATGGCTTCCAGGACACGAAACTGCAAATACATGAGACAGGTGACGTATAGAACCCACAAGCTCACTTACAGAATTATTGAAGATAACTTTCAAGCATTTTGCTATTTCTTGTTCCACCGCAACGTCAGCTGAAGTCCTGATTTGGAAACGGTGAGTTGATTATGACTCGAAGAGAGGGGCAAATACCTCTTAGGCTTGCGACTAATTTGTGCGAGGGTCTGTGCTAATACTGCCGTGCCTCGGATATCAATAAAATTATCTAGCCAACTACGAGAGGCGTGAGTAGCATGGGGATGTAACGGTATTCGACTTACCTAGTCTCATGCCCTCGTAAGGAGACCCAGACGCTCGAGACTTGCTTGGCGGTGATGGTTCCATCCAAAAATTTGCGTATGTACCACTCGGGACAGCCCTCGCCAGATAAAATGGCCTGCCCTGCATCGCCTTGTTTGCGAGCCTGCTCGCCTCTATTCCGGTCCTCCTGCCACCGCACTTGCTCTGCAGCATAGACTATACTCCATTTCTGATGGATGGGGAGGTTATCCACATGGGGTAGATCGCGCTGCTGAGCGACACGGATAAAAAGGGCCTCGATATCCTCGTCTTTTTCCGGACGGGGAAAATAAAACTCGTCGGTGTGTGGCTTGTGGAAAATATGAGAAAGATGGGTAGAGTGGCTTTCAGAGTGGGCTGTGGAGGTTGAGAAGCGGGAGGATGGGTTATCGTGTGCATGGAGAGCGCGCAGCACGGTGTTCGTCACGCCAGGGGAGGCGGGAACGGGAACGGGGACAGAGCCGAACTCGGAGCCCGACGGACTTCTGCGGCCGGAGGAGGTGGAAGCTTCACTCTTGCGGAGCTTGTGGGAATTGGGAGTCTTTGGACGCTTTCCGGGATAGGAGCCAAGAGACTCGTTGATAAGAGTGGAGTCTGCGGTGCTGAAGGATGAATCGGGTCTGCCCGGAGAAGGTGAAGGGGTGGCTCTGTCCCTCTCGAGTCTTGCGTGGTGCAAATTCTGGTGGTTGCGGTTGATATCTGTGCCGTTGGCGGTGAGAGTCGGGTTCGTGAGCGGTGCGGATATGACAGAAGTGGGAGGGCCGCCACGAAGGCCCTGAGAGACGGTGCCGACTGCAAGAGGAGAGCGGGCCAATGAGGGCAACTTGTCATATGGAACCGAGTCAGCCAAGTCCGGGGCTGAAACAGACGAATTCCGGGGCCGTTGCCTCTTCCTGTTGAAGAAGGTGTCCATGACCAAGTTCTGCGCGACGTGCTCGAGGCTGGCCACAGCACAGTATCGGTCTGAAAGGTCACTGGCAACTTGAATAGGCTGTCAATGTGTCGATGTCATTGCTTCAAGTACAGTCTCGGACAATGTCCCAGATCGTCAATAGCAAAACACACGTCAACATTATCCTCCTCAGTACACTACTACATGCTGAGTAGCTATTCGTCGCAAAGACGGTTGTAGTCAAAAATTGTCGGATTTACTTGGGTCATGGGCAGTTAAGTGCCTCGCCAATACCCAGTCATCTCAGTGGCCGCAGTCATCCTCCGGGACAATTGCAAGGCCGAGCCCAACCCAGTCTCCAAGGACTAGACCTTCCCCCACTCCAAACCCAATCCCTCACATGCACACCGTACACGATGAGGCGCACATGTTCGCTCGGTTCGGTTATCGCTCCACCGAGTACGTCTGTTGCATACTACCACCGCTTCTGTGACAAGTTTCCCGCCCAGTCCTGACACAGTGCAACCGAGAACACTCGCGCAAAGGCTCGCTGGACCCGAAACATCTGGCTACCTCCTGCTCGCATTTCTGTGTGTGCCCATGGCCCAGGTTCAACGCGCTCCTGGAATACATGGCTAATGCCATCACCACTCGCTCCATCTGTTCGTAACCAAGGGCCCACACATCCGTCTCGGAGCAACCCAATCCTGTGCCCTCGAGAACGAATCTCTATTGCCCCTCCCGTGGAAGAGGCAATTTCAACCAGGAAAGGGGTCCTTGCGACAGACGTACTGTTCCTTGGATGAGTGTGTGATGAGCAAGGTAGGACGACACCAGACGAATGCCAGGTGCTATGTTGACCAAGAAACAGGCCAGAGAATAGAAAAGCAAACCAGATGGTAGCCCACAACGATCGAATACAGGTCTTGGCCTCTTTGCCTGCGAGAAAAGCATTCCCTGGGATACACGCGCCAGTAATTCGCCACAGATTGGTTACAGAGTATCCAATGACGCATCGGAACCGACCAAACAATACCCGGCTAAGTAGAAGTATGATGAGGGCGGGAGGGCTGCACCTGTGAAGACTATGATGATTGAGTTCCGCGAACCAAATACAGATTTATGAAGAGCGCTCCCTGTGCGGATCACATTCAACAGCCAAATGCAATCCAGATTGGTCCTCCACATCCCAAGCCACCATGAAACCATGTCGAGTTCGCTACGTACATCGACGTTTGAGGATGCAGTGCCAAGATTCTTTGCAGCTTCAAAAGAGGCCGCAGAACTCAGCTCAGCCCATGGCGCGCAACTAGAGCTTGAAAGCACCAGAAAAAAAGCGCGACAGGCTCCCGCCTGCAGCGCAAGGAGAAAGTCAAAAGACTTTGGTCAGAGGAGCACGTTTGTAGGCCTAGACAGTGTGGATCGACACAGAAGCGGGTATGGCAGGAATCCGAGAATGGCAAATGGGCAGTGTGAGCAATGTTTGTTGCCCTGTACGTAGCCCATGTTACGCGCTGCAAGTGATTGCTACAGTCCGCTGCTTGTTCGTGCTCTGCTCAGCCTGCCGTCGCGCCAAAGAAAAACCGCGACATATCTCTAGTATTCATTCTCGAGGCTACATTAACCCTTGCCACAGAGTACCTCGCCCGTCCGGTACCACTTTCCCTTTTGCATGTTGACTGAGCACAGGAAAGCGTTCACTTTCTGCACGTGGTGTCAGCCGGACACACAAGGGATCCCGAGATGGTACAAAGGGGGTACTTGTCCGTGGTGGTCAAAGGCATGCATCCTGAACCGAGACGTGTGCATTCCGGAGAAGTGATAAGGCACTTGAGGAGGCATCATGGCAGACGATGGAGAGTGGACGAGCGATCGCCGTGAAACGCGCAAGTTAAGAATCCCGATGAAAACAGAACCCGCCTGTCAGCGACGCCATTCTGTGGCAACCAACCCACTCAGGCAAGATGATATGCTCCGTCGGACCTGTAGGTTCTTAGGGTTAGAAATCATCCCGAAGGATGGATCTTTTGGCTAGAACGGTGGCGAGGTTTGCGGCAGTGGATGTAACGATGGCAAGAATGAGCACCCGGGCGACGAAGGTGACAAGTCGGACAGCGCTGTACTGGGAGGATGGTCGCGAGAACAACGGTGTGAATTGCATAATAGCGCGTTTTATGTAGTATTTGGCTCGGACAAACAACGCGGTCATTACAGTAATGGAAAACACGTGCTCGTGAGAACAAATGTGTCACAGTCGTCACGTCACGACAATGCACTGCTTCCGGGCGCATCTCGACAACGACCACGACCACGGCGACATTGGCCCGTTAAATGGCCGAGAACATTTACAGCAAGGGGACCAGAGTCTGGTTCGAGGACAAAGAACAGGCTTGGATATCCGCAGAAGTCACCAGTGTCGCGAAAAGCAACGACGACGCCATCAGACTCGTCTTTCTCGATGAAAGAGGAAAGGTGCGCGTCGATCTCGTCGCCGTCAATCCCATCCTCAACATTTTATCTCATTTTATCAGGAAGTTGTCATCAAAACCACAGGAAAGGATATCAAAGATGGCAAAGAAGGTCTTCCTCCATTGCGGAATCCCCCATTGCTAGAAACCGCAGATGATTTGGCTACCCTATCTCACCTCAACGAACCTTCAGGTAATGCTCTTTATTCAGATCATACCTTCTTTCTCTCAATCACACAGTGTTGCACACGATTCGTAATCGTTACGCCCAGCATAGCATATATACCTATAGCGGCATCGTCCTCATTGCTGTCAATCCCTTTCAGCGCGTCACTCTTTATGGCCCGGAGATAATCCAAGCTTATAGCGGCAGAAAGAGAGGTGAATTAGAGCCCCACCTCTTTGCTATTGCCGAGGACGCGTACACTGCAATGGCGAAGGAAGGAATGGGTCAAACTATCATAGTTTCTGGCGAGAGGTAGCTTTCTTTTTAATTCTTTCGGCTCTATCTTACATTCCTCAGTGGTGCAGGTAAAACTGAGTCGGTATGTTGTCTTGGACCATCAGATCTGCCTCCATTCCGATTCTCTTCAGGCCAAGTTCATTATGCGATATATCGCCTCGGTCAATCCCCCTGGCTCTGGAGCCAAGGCCAGGACAAAGTTATCGCTAGATGAGTCGACCGAGATAGAGCGGCAGATTCTGGCTACGAACCCAATTCTCGAGTCCTTTGGAAATGCAAAAACTACACGCAACGACAATTCATCCCGCTTCGGAAAATATATCCAGGTCGGTGTCATTTCACGAGTGCTTTAAACGTCAACTCACATCTCAATTATATAGATTCTTTTTGATGGAAAGCCAGAAATCGTCGGTGCGCGCATCCGCACATATCTTCTAGAGCGATCGCGTATCGTCTTCCAGCCAACCACGGAACGAAATTATCATATCTTCTATCAGCTATGCGCAGGCGCCCCACTGAAGGAGCGTAAAGACCTTGGGTTAGATATGGATGTCACCAAATTCCACTACCTCAAACAAGGTGGACCTTCTTCAACGCCCATTGCAGGGGTCGACGATGCCGAAGAATTCCGCGCTACCCAACAAGCTCTTTCGACCGTCGGCATCAGTGTTGAGAAACAATGGGCTGTTTTCAGACTTCTCTCCGCTCTGTTACATCTTGGAAACGTCAAGGTTACCCCATCTCGAAGTGAATCATCCATTGATGAAGAGGATCCTGCCCTCATTTTGGCTACTCGGTTTTTGGGCGTCACTCTCTCCGAGTTCAAGAAATGGACGATCAAGAGGCAAATAATTTCGCGTACCGAAAGGATCGTCACAGGTCTTAATGCTGCACAGGCGACAATAGTCAGGGATAGTGTGGCAAAGTTCGTGTATGCATGTCTCTTCGAGTGGTTGGTTGCGATTGTCAATGAAAGTCTGGCCGGAGAAAATGGTGATGCTGCTGAACGCGCAGAGATGTTCATAGGTGTGTTGGATATTTACGGGTTCGAACACTTTCAAAAGGTTATCTCTATTTCCGTGCAATGGAATTATCGGCTCACCTCTTGCTTAGAATTCTTTCGAACAATTCAGTATTAACTACGCCAATGAGAAACTACAGCAAGAGGTGAGTGTTGGTTGGGTGCTGTGGGTAGTTGGTCTAATGTTCTTCGTTTTTAGTTCAACTCGCACGTGTTCAAGCTTGAGCAGGAAGAGTACATGAAGGAGCAAATCAATTGGACATTCATTGATTTCTCAGACAACCAGCCATGTATCGACGTTATCGAAGGAAGGCTTGGTGTCCTTGCTCTTCTTGACGAAGAATCCCGTCTTCCCGCAGGTAGTGACGCTTCTTTCTTACAAAAACTCCATGTGCAACTTGGGAAGCCGGCTAACAAAGCCGTTTTCAAAAAGCCTCGGTTTGGCAACTCTGCGTTCACAATCGCACACTACGCACTGGATGTTACATATGAAGTCGATGGCTTCTTGGAGAAGAACAGAGATACGGTGCCTGATGAACATATGGTGTTACTGGCGACGACCAAAAATCCGTTCTTGAAGGAAGTTTTGGATGCCGCTCTTGGATCGGTCAAATCTCTGGATAAATCACATGACCCTCCACATCCTGGCTCCCCTTCGCTATCTGATTCGGGCAGTGGTGGATCTCGTCGATCTTCAATTATACCTGATCCCGGTCGTTCGGCACTGGTAGCATCCACCACAGCAACGGCAGGACCTAAGAGGCCAGGGGCGGCCATAAAAAAGCCCACGCAAGGTTCAATATTCAAAGCGTCCTTAATTACATTGATGGATACTCTCAGCATTACGAACGTCCACTATATCCGATGCATCAAACCAAACGAGGCCAAGAAGCCATGGGAGTTCATGCCGTCTCAAGTCCTAGGCCAGCTTCGTGCGTGTGGTGTTCTGGAAACTATCCGTATCAGTTGTGCGGGATACCCTTCTCGATGGACTTACGAGGAATTCGCAGAGCGGTGAGTCACTATTTGAATTGCGAACACTTGACTCAACTTCCTCCCTAGATATTACATGCTTGTTCCTTCGGCGGATTGGCAACCTATGATCCAGAAATTAGAGCTGAGACCTCTTTGTTCACTTATCTTGGAGAAGACTATTAATGACCCCGACAAATACCAAAGTGGTCTTACCAAGATTTTCTTCCGCGCGGGTATGCTAGCTGCACTGGAGTCTCTCCGGTCTGAGAAACTTAATGCCCTCGTGACTATTGTCCAAAAGAATATGCGACGGCGCATGGCTGTCAAGAGGTACCAGGAACTCCGTAGTGCAACGATCAGAATCCAGACTTGGTGGCGAGGTATCTTGGCAAGACGTTTGGTGGAGAGTATCCGCAGAGATGTCGCTGCGAAGAGGTTACAGGCTGGTATTCGATGTTTCCTGCAGAGGTTGAGGTTCCTTCAAATTCGCCGATCAGTTATAGCTATACAGAGCCGTGAGTTCTGGAGGTTACAACACAGACTTGGCTCACCGACGCATGCCATATTTAGACGTCCGTGGTGCACAAACTCGACGAGCGCATAAGGAGGCTAGGACACTGCATGGCACTGTGCTGTTACAGTCCCTGTTCCGTGGAGTGTATGTTCCACATGTTTTGTTTGGCGCCAGCATCCTGATAGATGTCGTCCAGGTTATATCGCCGTTCATACCGGTTTGACATCAAACGTGTGGTATATCTACAGTCTTGCATGAGGCGGCGCCTTGCGAGAAAGCAACTCCGAGTACTCAAGGCAGAGGCACGTTCTGTGTCTAAATTCAAGGAAATTTCCTACCGTCTCGAGAACAAGGTCGTGGAACTCACTCAAACACTTCAAAAACGGACGGAGGAGAAAAAGACTTTGCAATCCCAACTTGAGGAGCTCGAGAAACAGATACTGCAGTGGAGTGTGAAACACGAGGAAGCGGACGCCAAGGCCAAGTCTCTTCAGACTGCACTTCAGACTGCAGAGCACGAGCTGTCTCGGCGTGCTGAACTTCTTCAGGCGAAGGCTGACGTTGAAAAACGCTTAGAGGATGCAACCGCCAAAATAGTCGAGAAGGAGGAAGCAATTCAACGATTGACTAATGAAGTACTCGCTCAGTCCGCTCAGCTACAGTCGCAAGAGAAGGCTATTGCTGCCTCGCCAATCAGGTCTACGGAGGACGTTTCTGTTATTGCTACGCTCAAAAATGAAGTTAGCAGCTTGCGCGAGCAACTCAACCGTGCCAATGCATACAACGCTCTGACGAGAGGCGCCCGAGAGCCCCCGACATCTCCAACTTTCATACCTGCTCTCCGCGCCCCCGACGCCAACAGTGTCAACGCTCTTTCTTTGGCGCCACCACTTCCTCCTGCTCGCCATCAGCGAAGGCATAGCTCCGCGGGAGTCCTTCTCAGCCCATCTGAATACCGCACATCCGCAGATGAGCTGATGATTGATGTCAAGCGAAGCCAGGCGCTTAATCAACGAGCAGTCTCTGTCGCTTACAATGGAGAGGATAACGTTCTCCGAGTACGGACCAACGGCGTGGCCGATCTTCGCAGTTACGACGATCTCGCGGAGGAAAAGATCAGACTTATGCAGGACATCAAGCGTTTAGACGAAGACGTCCTTATAGGACTAGTTCGAGGCTTGAAGATTCCTGCACCTAGCACGACGAATCCGTCCGCAGTAAAGGAAATACTCTTCCCAGCGAATCTCATCAGCCTTGTTACGAACGAGATGTGGAAGTATGGCCTTATTCCAGAAAGCGAGCGCTTCCTGGCTAACGTAATGGAGGCTATACAAGCTCATGTTATGGTTTGTTTCGTGCATATTTTCTGAATCATTTTCTGATTACTCAATAGTCATTCAACGGAGAAGATGCGATTATCCCCGGAATTTTCTGGCTTTCTAACGTTCATGAAATGCTCTCCTTCATCTGTGTAGCGGAAAGTGACATGGTACAGGGCATCGGCCCAGGAGAAGAAAATGCTGTTCGCGAATTCGACTGGAATGATTACGAACGCCTTGTTACGGTGGTGAAACATGACCTTGGTAGCCTCGAGTACAACATCTACCACACTTGGATGCAGGAGACCAAGAAACGCCTTTCCAAAATGGTAATTCCTGCTTTGATTGAGAGCCAGTCTCTCCCAGGATTCACCACAAGTGATGGAGGCGGACGATTATTCAATCGTATCCTTAACACGAATAGCCAACCAGCTTATGGCATGGACGATATCCTGAACCTGCTAAACAAGGTCTGGAAGAGTCTGAAGAGCTACTATATGGAGGATCTGGTCGTACAGCAGGTTCTCACAGAACTTCTCAAGCTGATAGGCGTCACGAGTTTCAATGATCTTCTGATGAGGAGAAACTTTTCTTCCTGGAAGAGAGGTATTTCCGCCTTTCTATCTTGTGGTGTTGGTGCTGATTCGCGCTTTACGATAGCCATGCAGATCCAATACAATATCACACGGATAGAAGAATGGTGCAAGTCGCACGATATGCCCGAGGGCACACTGCATTTGGAACATCTTATGCAAGCTATCAAGTTGTTGCAGCTGAAAAAGGTGGGATTCGACCCCTCCGTCCGTGAGGAAAGTTTTTGACTTGGAGCAACAGGCGACACCTGCCGATATTGAGATAATTTACGACGTTTGTTGGATGCTTAGTCCCATGCAAATACAGAGAATGTGCACAAATTACTACGTCGCAGAGTATGAGGTGGGCTTAGCGCTTCTTACCGATTCGCCTTTGTGTTTATATCCGACGGTTTCTAGAACCCCATCTCTCCTGAAATTCTCCGCGTCGTTGCCTCTCGAGTGCAAGCGAATGACCGTAATGATCATCTTCTTCTCTCACCCGAAACAGATGAAGTTGGACCATATGAGCCTCCATATCCTCGTGAAGTGTCGGGGCTTGAGACATATGTTCCGGCATACCTCAATGTGCCTCACCTCCGCCGGCTGGCTGCTCTTGTGGCATAGTTGCCCTTTCCGTTTGCGTTCCATGACTCTGTATCCATTTACTTTATGTATTTCTTTCCTTTTTTCGGGTAATATTAACTCCGTTTCCTGAAGGATACGGTGGGTAACTCATACAAATGAAAGAATAGTAAGTAGAATAACATGTAGCATTATTCGATTGATTGTGAGTCGGTCAGTACAACTGTCGATCCGTCTTCTAGTTGCTGGGATAACTCCAAGCTATTCTGCAGCACGCGATTTCCGATTTCCACTGATTGTTGCTTCAAATGTAGAGTCTGACTTATTGATTCATGACTGCATTGCAATAACGTTGACTGGGAAGACTTACGGTAGTTGTATGTGACATGCTGAAGTGTTGGACGATCAGATCCAGTGCCTTGCCCGTGATCATTGTCTACGATCCGTTAGAGAGCGAAAACCTGACACCGTACTGAAATCACCTTCCTGAACCACATGACAGCTTCCTTTGTTGGACGACCCGTGATCTCAAGGCGTACGGTTATATGAAGGCGCTGTTCAACAGATATCGTGCAAGTCTTATCCTTGGGATCTCCAGGAGTTGCTTTGTGACGCAATTTCATCAGATTAACTTTTCTCAGCTGTGCGAGCTGAGGGGAATCAGGATGGAGATCCCTCTGTCGACGTGTCACCACAGGGGTGTAGGATATCGGATTACTGACTGTCGAAAACTTTTGGGCAAGGATGGCTCGAGCAGCTTCGTGCTTTATATCATTGTTGTCGACGATACGACCGCCAGTACACGAGTGGGACTGCATGTGACGGTGACTGAGAATTGTGTTCAGTGGCTCGCAAAGAGGAACGGATTGCCTGAAAGTGTGCTCACTCGACGCAGAAAGTAAGATGACAGCCAGGGCAGCCCACCCCACGAGAATCAGTCTCTGCAGAAAGATCAACAGCGGCCACTCGACTTGGGAGGGAATTTTTATTGCATGCTAGAACGTTGCACTTGGGAAGCACCTGGACGGAGGACGACGAGCACTGTTGAAGAGACGAGAGATAGGGACAGTCATGGAAGTCAGGAGAAATATGAAGTTTGCAAAACCACTTCGAACAACCACATTGAATAGGCAGTAAGTCAAGGACGTTGCACGATTGTAGGGCACAGTGGTTGCCGATAGGATCCAAGTCCATAACAACGCAGCGTTGCCTCGCACGGCCCCGTAAGACTATGCAGTATCTTACATAAGCCACCAGCTCTATATGGCATTGTTCAATGCGGACGAGCGAAGCACACACTTTGTTGACATTAAGTGCTCAAAGAAAAATACATATGGTGCATGTCGTTATGTGCTCCTGGAGTGGATATCAACCTCGACGATAATCCACTTTTTTAACGTGAAAATGGGTAGAAAGATGCGACAATGAGTATAGAAATAGAGAGGCAACCAAGACGTCTAGTTCTTCCGACGGTAAGAAGATCCTAGACGCGGTGGGACATCAACAGAATGCATGAACACAGTCGTGAATAACCTACCTTCAGTCAGTCGCGCCTTTCCACCAGTGGGTTGGCATAGGACACTTGCACAAGAGCCACATAGAACCACAGATTGCGTGTGCGAGAAAACTGTCGTGATTGCAAAGCAGCCTACAAGTCAACGAATATGTGAATACAATGTTTCAGATCGCAGGTGATGAGGCGGGCCAGACCTGAGCACTTCACATCCATGAAGTACGAGTTAGGTGATTGTACGAGACGCTTGAGTTTGTGCTGTTTTCTTTCATGTTCGGCAGAAGGGTTCAAAAGGTCAACTGAGAGTGTCTAACGGATGTCGTCAGATAGGGCACGGAATAGCATCCTTGGGAAACACACCATGATGGCAGGTGGATGGCAGGTGGTGACTGAGTACGCTGAAGGACGAAAGTTAAGGTTAATTGAGGCTTGATATATTTCAGTCTCCGAACGGCACATTCCGTTTCGTGCCGGCCGTTGACTTCAAGTATGACTTTCCTCAAGGCCTGGGCCGCAGCCATTGCTGCACCCAACATTGACAACCATGAACATCATCGTACGCTTGGCTCTGGTGCAATGAGCTTGTCTGACTCTTTCCAGGAAACGCTTTTTGGCAGGACCGTCACTCCTGCTGAACGGCTCCGTCAACACCAGCGTGCTCTCACAAAGGCTCAACGCGAGCTCGATCGAGAGCGTTCGAAACTCGAGCAAAGCGAGAAGAAACTTGTCGTGGATATTAAGAAGAGTGCCAAGGCTGGTCAGATGGTATATGGCCCCCGGAATTTCGAGCGATGTTCGTCATTTATCTCACTCAGTAGAACGCGTGCAAAGTCATGGCCAAGGATCTTGTTCGCACTCGAAAATACATTCAGAAGTTTTATCAAATGAAGACACAGCTACAGGCAGTTGGCCTGAGGATACAGGCTCTTCGCAGTAATCAACAGATGGCGGAGGCTATGCGTGGAGCGACAAGAGTATGTTCCGTGGTTCCTGGATCAGTGCTTTCCGTAACTTCCCTTTTCAAGGCTATGGCTTCCATGAATCGTGGTCTCAATCTTCCTGCAATTCAGAAAATTATGAACGATTTTGAGAAGGAAAGCTCAATGATGGACATGAAGGAAGAGATGATGTCGGACGCGGTAGATGATGTAATGGACGACGATGTTGAAGATGAAGAGGAGGAGGGAGACAAGATATTGAGGCAGGTTCTTGATGAAATTGGTGTCGACCTTTCTCAACAAGTATGGAATACTTCTCAATCCCGCTGTCTGATTACTGAGTCGATGAAATATAGCTTACTGAGGCGCCGACTGGACTTGGCACCATATCTTCACCATTGACTGAGAGCCGTAGACCAGTGGCAATCGGGGAAACGAGCGGTGTGTCTCATGGAGAGGACCGCCAAAGCGGTGATGTTGCTACTGCCGATGAAGACTCCCTTCAGGCACGATTGGATGCTTTGCGTCGTGGCTAACTCATGCACTCTTTATTCGTACTACGTAATCGATTTGAGGATCATGTGTATAAGGCCCGACCATCTTTTGAATCTTTACTCGCGAGCGGTCGAATGGAGGACGCATATTCTTGCCATTCGAAAATCGCCATCAAATAAGAATCCGGTTGGTAATATATCCTGTAGCAATAATGTCTATTGTTCCATTCCCCTTCAAGAAGCCATCGGGTAAACGGTTCGTTGGAATGCTCTTTGGCCACCAATGCTGTAGGCTTCAAGCCTTTAGACTGACGATATCCTTGACTTCTTGCATACTAAGGGTCCATGGAATGCCAGACCCGCTGTAGAATGATTCCACGTCTTCATCCTAATCAAGTATAAGATATGCGAAGACGGTGGTAAAAGTAAATTCAGCCCACGCTATCAAGGTTCAACAACGAGGAGATTTGTTGGAGGCGGACGAATTTCTCTCGAATGTCACCAAATATCGTTTGGGAGGATAGATACGTCATTATAGAACGGAGGTCGCGATCGAAGCGTATCGCGCCAAGCTGACAGAGGCATTAGCGGAATCATGAGACAAGGTATTTTGGACGTACCTCGGAGTAATGGAGTGTTAAAATGTGCTTCTCCCATGGTCGAAGAACAATGTCAAGAGCAAGACCGAACAGAATACGATAGTTGGTTTCCGTACAACTATCCTACTATTCGTGTGATCATAGATATCAATGAACAATAAAACTGAAAGCTGACCTTGTAGCCATCTGTTAATCCTTCCCATACCTTCACAAACCGTTTCCTCACAGTGTCTTGATACTCTGCAGCTGCATAACCATCTTCGTTCAGAAAATATGAAACATCTTTATAGACATCAGGGACCAAAGTTCGTAGCCGTGGTCTCATTAGTTGATTAAATAATTGGTCTATACCGGCCTAAAGTAACGTAAGACTACTGCTCCAAGATTCCGTAGAACAAAAAAAGCATCACCTTCAAGGTAGCCTTGAATTTAGTTGTGCAAGTAAGCAAGCCTGCTACACAAGTTTTTGCTCGGGGTTGTTCAGCATCGAGGTATAATTGTGTGATTGCGGGTTGCGAAAGCAAGTCCTTTACGAGCCTTTCCATATGCGAGGAAGATAGATCGAGGTCATTCAGGAGTACCTAACATCAATGAATGGTGCATGGGTGTTGGTCAGAGAAGGCGTATGAAACTCACAAGAAAGGACGTTCGTGCTTCTTTCTCAGTTTTCTCGGTGCGGACGCCTGTACCGACTCGATAAACATCGTCCAGTTTCTTTTTGATACCACCGACGAAATTATAATCGAGTATGTCCTTAAGAAGTTCAGTGGTCCGCTCCAAAATTCTGAGAGAGCCGGTCGACAACAGGCGTGTATATACGGTTTTTAAGATATAGAAGACGTCATCAGGAGTGGTGGTAGTCGCAGGAGCTTGAGAGAAGTCAGCACTAGAGAGGTGCTGAGCCTGCGGTTACTCGGTTAAAGGATATTTTGGGAATGAGGACTTTAGCAACGGACCTTGTCAATGATCGTGCGGATATACCAAATCTCCAAAGGAATATAGCATGAACCTAGCAAATCTTCAAACTCTCTTTGACAAGGTGTTGCGTTCAACAGCGCGACTGGGTTGGCGGATAGCGGGGAATCGATGGACGAACTGGGAGATTCCACTGCTGGTTGTTCGTTTTGATCATCGGGATCGGCCTCCCTGTCTGCGGTTACCTCCTGAGTTTAAACAGTCAGGAACGTCTTGAACAAGCCAATCTATGGTACATACCTGCAACCGTTCGACAAGGAACTTTCGAAACAAGTTCCATCGGCCGCTCATTCCGGCGATCTCAGATAACACCTTGTCGATTTCACGAGGATCAATTTCTTCCATTTCTACTGTAGTCGAAACTTGTTTTGGTGCAATCGATGACACGGAATTTGAGACTTCCGAAAGCTAATGCACTCTGTTCAGTCACGAGACATAGGAACAAATGATTTTATACCTTCCTCTTAATTGATCGATCTTCTCTCCAGGCGTCAAGAGTGTTTCGGACCACTCGATCACACTCTTCCAACAGCCTTTTGACGACACTTCGCATATTCCCTTCACCGTAGTACTTTTCCACAATAGGTTGATGTTGGTCGATAATCATAGCTACTCCTTCGAAAAGCGCTGTCAGGATAGTGACGTAGTACAACGGAGATGATGCTGGTAGTCATCACAATCAGTATATTAACACGAATAGAATATGAGCTTACTTTTGACAGAAGTGGGGGCCCTCACCCGCACCAGGTCCACGACAAAGGACGCGTATGCCTCAAGGCCTTCAAACTCCCAGCCAATTGCAGGGAAAAGCTTGAAATAGCGACTCGTTGCAGCCGCATCGCGGGATCGCGATGCCTGTGCAAATTGAGCGAGGAATATTGATAAAAGTTGCTCCCTCGCAGCTTGAAGTGTCTGTGCTGGAGGAAGATGATTGTCTGCAGTCGGCTGGGAAAAACCTGAGCTCTGCATATATGTGGTGACGGAAAAAAGAGAAATACCACGGAAGTTTCAGCAAATAGACCAGAAACCACCTCGAAGGGAAAGGACATTGCACGAGCACAATGTCTAGTCGCTGACTCCCAGTCTTGGCGTTCAATACAAGCCTGCAGCTGGGAAAGAGAGTTCTTGAAAAAAAAATGTGAACCAGGAACCCAATGATGAACATCTCATGGAATTACCTTGAGTTCCATGACTTGGCCCACTCGTTCGGCCGCCTGTGAGACACGACTCATTTTCTGGTCAAGTGTCCTCACCCGTCCACCTACGCGGTCTGCAGTTTTCGCCGTGGAGGAAACTTTTCCTGCAAGCTGCAAAGCTTCAAGACGCAAATCATCTAGACGAGGAACGAGGTCTTCCAACCGCCGAAGAGAATCTGTTATGGAGGCGCGGTCGGAAAGCAATCCAGCCAGGGAGTGAGAGAGCGCTGTTTCCTCGGACTGGTACCAAGACAGACACGACAAAATTTCGTTTAAATTTGTGAGCCTCCTCGGGTTCTTTTGAACCGTCTCGACATCCAACTGATCTAGTGACGTGTTCGTATCCTCGGAAGATGCCATATTGAAGTCGTAGGAGCAATTCGAGTGTTCAGGATCGCGGCGAAATCGTACAAGTTAATAATCAGCAAAGACTGGTTTAAGTTAGTTTGGTGCATTCTCCATTAACTTGAATTGCCGACGCCCCGCCGCACCACCACGGCAGTCTATGACTTTCCATAACTCCCTCTGTGGAATCCACTCGGAAGAACCTGAAATCCTCTGAATGTCTGAAGGAATATCGCATACTCTAACCAACGAAGCCATCCCACGAACGGAGGCCACGATCACCATCCGTGTGATCAAGTCTTTCGAATACCGCACAGCGCGCAGTCTCGTCCTCCACAAACTCAACCTTGAAACTACGACAGTTGGTCACTTGAAAGAGCTTGTTCGTGAAGGTATCCTGCGATCACATCCCGATTCCAACTTCCATCTGATCGCACCCCGTAGCTATCCACTCCGGACCTGCGTGGAAGCCCTACCGTAATGCTCTGCTAGGTTCGCGCCCCACCAGGCAAACTATTACTATTCTTTGCGTTTAAAGTATACCAGATACTTTCAAGCTATACGTGAAGGCGCACGGTGCAAAGGTGCGGAAAATACCTGGTTTTGAGGTCCACTACTAAGATGCTCGTATTATTAGACTACGAATTTGATCATCAACTTGGACAATGACGAGTGGATTCTGGAAGATGATACAAAGATCTTGGCAGATCTTGCTCTCGGTAAGTTCGGAATCGATCTGCTCACCAAAACTCATTTCCTTCATCAGAAAACGAATCCGAAATCAGCTTTTTCAGTCGCAAGGCTTACGAAAGCTTCAAGCTCAATCCAGAGGTAACATTTCGGATATTCCTGTGCTCATTTGACTGCTGAAGAACTGGCGACCCCATAGGTTCGCTGGGATACAAACTCATAAATAATAGAAGAGTGTTAGAGACGTTCCCTAATGCATATTAATTACGATGGATGTACAAGAGTGTGTGGATCGATCTAAGGAAACACAGTGGACAATCATCAGGGTAATATGTAGTGACAATCAAGTGACAAACGTCCATAAGCCAACCCGGAGAAATCACTGATTTGCGCATTGTACCCGGGGCTCACCCTCGTGGTCCTCATCCATTGCATCGTCCGCCAGCGCGGTGGCTCTCGACCGCACATCGGGTTCTTCGAGTTCCACTTCTTCCAAATGGATATTCTTCGGGAAAGTTTGCACACGAATACGAGGTGGAAGAGCTTGCTCGAGCAAGAGAGCTTTGGAAGGATCGACGGTATCGGGGAATTTGACAGTGAACCTGACGTAAAGATCTCCTGGCTCATGATGCCGCTGAGACGGCATTCCTTGCGACCGGATGACCTTGACAGATTCTAATAGATTTGAAGTCAAGGAACGATCGAAACGAGATCGAAACAGCAACATACCGTTTTTGACTACTTCACCCGGCAAAAATCGAATAAGTAGTGCCCGGTCATCAAGATGTTTGATCGCAACTTCACCACCAGCGAGCGCGGTGAGGAGGTCGATCTCGATGTCGGTTACGAGATTGTTTTCCTGACGCTTGAATCTTTCGTGAGGCTTCTCTTCTAAGACGATTACAACGTCTCCAGAATGAGCATTTGGAGACTGATCGCTTTCGCCCGTAAAGGTGATGGTCTGACCACCCTTCATACCCTTGTCTATGTGAACTTCTAAGATCTTCTTCTCCGGGAGGACCTTCTTGCCCTTGCAGTTCGAGCAGCGATCTTTGGGATTGATAACCTCTCCTGTTCCACTACACTCATCACACTGAGACTGTATTTGTTGGATCATGGGACCCATTTGACGGAGGGTAATCTTGACACCTCGCCCACTACACGTGCTGCACGAGCGGACGGCACCCTCTTTGCCACCCTTTCCGTTACACTTTGAACAAAGAGCGTTGCGTGTAAGAGCGAGTTTGGTGGTTTTGCCCTTGTAAAGGTCTTCGAGCGACACCTGAACTCGGTGAACAAGGTCCTTGGTTTTGCGAATGCCTTGCGAACGACTACCGCCTCCACCGAAAAAGCCGCCGCCGCCAAAGAGTTGGCTGAAGAGGTCCTGGAAGACGAATTACTTACGTCACAACATAAAAAGGAGGGATGCTAACCTGGGGATCCATGCCACCCATGCCACCCTGCTCTGATAGACCGGCTTCTCCCCGAGCATCATATATGCTTCGTTTTTCGGAGTCCGCCAGGACCTCGTAACTAATGTCTATGCATTAGCCCAGGGAACAAACGTAGGTGGAACATGGACATACGCGTGTGTCACTTCCTTGAACTCCTCAGGATCCCCTCCTTTGTCCGGGTGCAGACGCAATGCTCTGGGGATGGATGATGGTATGAAGATGTAACAATGAAAACGAAAGACGAGATGTACTTCTTTCTGTAGGCCTTTTTGAGGTCGCTCTCAGAGGCATCTGGAGCCACTTCGAGCAGATCGTAGTATTTTCTGCAAAAAAAAAAATTAGTCGAAGGGAACGGCAAAGGGAAACTGGCTGACGTTTCTCTGACCATGGTGGGATGAGGAAAGCAATGGATGCGGCTGATCTTTAGCGTCTTGTGCGGGATGCTGTACCAGAAAGTTGCAGAATGTCCTGGAAATTTCTTCCGTTTTTGGAAACCCTCTTCAATGCAGTACACTATTATAACGTACATAATTCGACCGGTGCCTACACCATTCCGCTAACGTCTGGGTAAACATCGAATCGTCTTTGTGTGGTCACTGGTATCCCTGCTCTCGCGAAATGGTACACTTGTGGATCTTCCCGAGATTTCAATGCACGCAGTATTCAACGTTGGGAGACTCACCGATGTCGAAGTACAGAATATCCTCCTTCTCCGAAGCCTGTTCAAGTACCTTACCGCTACTTCGTGTTAGGCGTTAACTTCCGATCAAAACTAAGCGTCACTCACTACGGGTCTACTACCATACTGTGGCCATACTATCGTCATACAAATATAGTAAGCAAGGGTATGGAATCAAGATATCTGAAACGACCTACCGCCTGATAAGCTGCTTTCGGGTCTCGCGCAGGGCTACACATTGAAAAGAAAATTTGATTGTCAACGGCCCTGCATGGGCATTAGCTCGATCAGACACCATCCTCGTAGCTACCTACCGAGCTCGCTGGAGCAGTTCCCAGTGGAGAGGACCTGTCGTCAAATTGAATGCCCCAGGATAGACGAGTAGGTGACAACCTGTCAATTGTAGTGTGTTATTTGCAGCTGGTTCCTCCTAAGTAAAACCGCCAACCTTTTCGTGCAGCAATCATGGCAAGCTCGGGAAAGCGCACATCGTAACATATCCCAAGGCCAATGCGTGCAAAATCTTCAGTCTGTCCTCGTGACCATCCTTACCATATGTATACACCACTCCCTACCAGTATCAAAGAACGTCGTAGAAGAGCCCCCTGTCAGTGTTTCACTTTCCTGCGTAATTGAGGACAAGTCAATGACTGGGGGTGATGTACGTACCTTAAACTTGATTTTTCCTGGGATGTCGATGTCGAAGAGGTGGACTTTACGATGCATCGCTACAAGTTTTCCTAGAGAAAGCATAAGAGAAAAAGACAAATGTATGTAACCATGCCATGCCTTCCGGTGAAAATACGGTGCACGTATTGTAAAGTCTGCCATCACTTGAGTCCCTTTCGGGAATTGAGCCTGGATCATCATCAACTTGACCAGTCATATACAGCGGGTGCAGGTGCACCTCCAATGAGCCAAACACGATTTTCCGATGCTGCTTCTGAGAGCGCTTTGACGCTCTGGCTCTGAGTCTTAGTGATGTCATATTCTTGCCCTGGTATGTAGCTGATATTCTCTGCATACACGGGGAAGTGTACATGCCCATAGGGTGAATTAAAGCATTCCTTCGGTCGGGTTTTATAATAAATGAGGGTGGTGCATGAGGAAGGAACTTACAGGCAAGACAACCAAGCCTGGCTTCCCGTCGGTGCTCTTGGCTGCCTGATGGATGAGGTCCCGAGCGTGCTCTAAGTTCGCACGTTTGATATCTGACTCGGTGGGATTCTCTACGAGTTGGGAAGGGCTACCGAGCTGGATGAGCGCCAACCTAAATTGTTTGAAATCTGGGGGAGGAGAGGACATTGCTCGATAACCAAAGCCGGTGAGACTCCGTAATGATCTGGCTGTTGACGCGTGACGAAACAAAGATAGCATGATAAGGATGGTTGGGTTAGTAAAAGCGGCAACCAACGGCGCCAAAATGCTTACTACGTTTCCCATCACTGTTGAAGGGTAAGCTTAACCTGCATTTGTTTCAGTGAAATCTGCTGAACTTGGAGGAAGCCATGACCCTTCTTGTGATCTATAATCCTGCTTGTGGTGATTCCACTGCAGAGCAGTTCTTCAACACTCACGTCATTTCCCGCATCCGCGATGCGGGTCGAATTCCTACGGAGATAATCCGTACTCCCCCACCCGGCGATGCAGAGACGGAGGTTCTACGTCCTTTCAGTAAATATAAAGAGGAAATCACGATCGTCCTAGGCTCTGGGGATGGCACTCTTCATGAAATAGTGAACCATCTTGCCTTATTGACTCCTCAAGCAAGCCAGGACGACCAGTTCCTTCCCGTCCGCTTTGCACTTGTCCCATGTGGAACAGCGAACGCTCTCTACTCCTACTTGTTTAAGCCTACACCGCTACAGGACACGGCTACCTACAAACTACGATCCTTGGAGGCATTTCTTAGAGCCTCGACCTCAAGGCCACTTATTTTATCGCTCACTTCACTTCATCGCTCTCAAGATCGGGGCAACTCTCGATCTATAGCATCGGTCGTCGTTACCTCTACAGCTTTGCACGCTGCCATTCTTAGAGACTCGGAGATACTTCGCGGCGAAATACCTGGCATAGATCGATTCAAAGTTGCAGCACGGCAGAACGTCACGAAGTGGTATGCCAGTCGCGTCAAGCTTATACCTGTCCCATCCTCCGGTCTCGTGTACACCTACGATGCACAAAAGGATGACTTTGTTCCTCTTGGCGACTCCAATTCGGCCCATTCTGCATTAGACATTCATGGCCCATTTGCGTACTTCTTGTCAACCGTGAATGTAGATCGATTGGAGCCTGAGTTCCGCATCAACCCCACAATATCAAAGAATCCCACATTAGACCTGTCAATGGATGTAATCATGGTCCGCCCCCAACGTGATCCAACATTCACCCTGGATACCCCGCAATTAAGAGAGATATTCGCAGAGAAACTCGTTGCGGTCCTTACCGCAGCATACCAAGATGGAAATCACATAAACCTGCGTTATTCGGATGATGGGAGTATCACGGAAAGTGGTGATGGTAATACAGTAGTCGAGTCTTTCAGGTGTGGAGGTTGGGAATGGATCCCCGTTCGTTTTTTTTCCTCCGTATACTTATTGTTACTGACTCCCATCTAACTAGGATACGAATGACGAGGACGCACACGTTTTATGTGCAGATGGTGCCATCGTTGAAATAGAGAAAGGGGGGCAAGCTACTTCAAGGGTTGTATCACAAGAAGATAGGAATCTGAGGAATTTCCACATTTACATCTAACTTTGTTGTACAGTGTGTACGAAAGCTGCTGATATCAGAGTTGCAGTGTATTAAGAGGCGCCAGACCAAGTTTAAGAAGACGTTCCTTAGCCTCCTCATGGCACTTCTCGATAGATTGGTTACTGTTAATCTGAAAACAATGATTAGCACACGGTTGTGGTAAAATTAACCTTTTCCCGTACCTTGACAACTTTGTCTTGTTTTTCGAAGTAATCTATGACAGGTTGGGCGTGCTCGTTGTGAGTCTCTATATGACGACTTTTCGTCAACTGTCGCGAAATACAAAATGAAGGCTCACGGAAGCGTTTCTTGAGGCTTTCAATGTTATCGTCTTCGCGCCCGCTAGTTTTACCTCGTTCCAAAATGCGTTGTATCATCACCTCTTGGTCCGCTTCAAAGACCAAGACGAGGGATGGATCACACACCTTTCCATTGGATTTGGATTTAAACCACTATAACGCAAGAGACATAAATTTGTAACGTACCGTCTCGTTGAACATCGAAGCTTGGTCCATTTTACGCGGGAAGCCATCGATGAGGAAACGACCTTGGCCGTCTGTCCATCCGGGACTCGATCGTTTCTGCAGCTCTTCTGACATAGCGATCTCCAGAAGCTTAATGGTGACCTCCTTGGGGACAATGGTGCCTTCACGGATACAAGTACGAATCATATCCCCATACTGAGAACCTTCTCGGCTCTGCTCCGCACGCAAGAGGTCGCCGGCTATGAAACAATCAGCGTGAGCAAAGAATGGATACAAAAAGATCTTTCACCAGATAGATGCTTAAAGTCAAAGTCTTGAACGAGCCTGTTACACTGAGTTCCCTTGCCTACGCGGATATCAGATGACGGAGGCGCCAGTGTCGCAGAAACTCGCCAGCTCCGGGTCCACCAAGTACATATATCACGGTTACTTTCTTTGAGTCGAATGTTGGTTGTACAACACCATCCACAGCTGACGCCATTACTGAACTAAATGACCGCGTATTCTAATGCGTGTCTCGGTGGTTATTATGTTGTCGGGGTGGAACGAGGGGATGAGCGTGCTGCAGAGGTTGTTTCGAAGCTGGGTGCGTTGCTTCTCTGCGTTTCACGACGAAAAAAAATGCTGAGGCAGAGACGAGGGATAGTCCAAGGAAGAGAAATGGGTTGGGACCTTTGCGGGCAGGTCTTTGAAATGGCATGTGGCAAAGCTCAAACTCTTTTAGGTAACACCCTTCTTTACCGCTTACTCGCACTCTCGACACTTATAGGATTTTGGCACTCATGGACGAGGGTGTTATCAGAATAAATCATGGTTCAGATGTGTATACCGTACGGTCGTGCTACCACGAGGATGGGTGCGACCTATTGGCTTTCGGAGGTGAGCATTCTGTCGAGGTCTATCAGATAGTCAGCGAAGTTCCATTGTTCTTCTGCCTTCTCTATCACTAAACGCATTGTGGCATACCTTAGAATTCAACATCCGCCAATAGATTGGCATCATTCCACGTCGGAACTAGGGTAACTGCTCTGGCCTGGTCGCCTCGAACACTCTCACCTACCAGTGGTCATTCTTGGTTCATCGAGTTCGTTCTAGCACTCCGTCTGAATGTCGGCAGAAACAAATTGAAACATTGGTGTCTGCTTTATACAGGCTCGCAGCAGCTGGGATAGACTTCGGTTTACACCTGCTGACGAAGTCTGCCTCGTCTAGCGAATATATATTTCCTTTTGGTGGGGGTCTGAGCGGACACCATGGCAAGGTGAATGACATGTGCTTCTGTGGTGGTCATGATCAAGATAATGCACGCTACGTTGCATCCGTTTCCGGTGAGTAACTTTAGAACCATGTGCCAGTGTGCGCGCTCATCGACTGTAGATGACAGAATGCTCATGGTTTGGGATCTCCAGCCAACGCTCAATATTTTGTCTGGAGTTCCTTCTCCTGGGACCTCTGATGATAGTGCTGCTTCTCCATCCAATCCCCGACCTCAGCCTACGGCCTATGTCATCGCTTTCCCACATCCCCTCGTATCGGTCAGTTCACATCCTACGAGTAGCAAGGAATTCCTCGTTTCCGACTGTCGTGGATCTATCTTCCTTACGGATTGGCGCACTGATCCTGTCTTGGTTGAACAAGGAAGCTGGAGACATTCCACGTTGGTCGAACTTGTTGAGCCACATGCTCTAAGTGACTCACTTCTAGGAAAGTCCACGCAGAGCATGGGGTTTGCCGCATGGCGTCGCGATAATGCTGATATGTATGTGTATGTTCTCTACGAATCTTTTCATATAACAGGACATTGCACCTATATAGCGTAGGGGCAAGCTATGGGTCTCGTTTTGCCATTTGGGACATGTCGAAACTTCGGGGAGGCAAGCCTATACATACCGGAATCAGTTTCCCGGATGGAGGGCATACCTTCCGGCATGTACCTTCCTGTTCTAGTATATTCACATTTCTCACCCGTCATGCATCATTGACAGGTGGTGTCCGACAAACCCGGATTATTTCGCAATTGCTGCCCACTCCATCAAAAGAGGAGCAATTCTTCATGTCCATAACATTGGCTATGTAAATGCGCAACCCAGCATCATTAACGTAGCTCCCCGCCCACATCGCATCCGCGATTTCGATTTTATGGCATTACGAGGCCAACCATTGTTTGCTATCGCCTTTAGCCAACAAGTCGTAATATTTTCTATTGGTGACGAGTAACAGGACAAAATACAAGACATGTGTCGTAACTAGCTATTCATAACATGGGTCAAAATTTCCGAAAATGATGCATTGCTAGCTTCCGGCGAAGCTAACCTGACCAAGTGCAGGTCCATACGGATATTGGGTATAGTGAGTTGTCAAGCCTTCACCATACGTGGCATTGCGCAGACCATCGTCCATCAAGACATGATGTTCTCCACCAAATCCAAGATCGAACAACATAGTGCGATAATATTGTACATCTGCTGATGTGCATCCAATCGGCAGACCCATCGCGGGTGGATAAGGAATGGGTCCATTCCGTGTCGGGAAACCATAGATAAGCCCATTTACATTTCCCGGGTAGCCTTCTTGAGGACTCAGAATAGAATAGTTGCCCAGTTGAGAAGTCAGATTCCGAGTATCCCCTTGAGGGGAAGGCGTTGTCTGCGATGGAGATGATTGCTCCCCTGATAGCGGATGTCAGCGATAAATAGCTATGTCGAGTTCGGGGAAACCATACGTCGAAGAGAGAGATCGATGATGTCTTGAGGTTTATCCCTCGTAATGCTAGGACGCGTACGGTGCGCATGAATGAGATGCCACAAGAAACGAGCATGATAGGCTGCAAACGAGGCGGTGGGTGAAAAGTGAGCAGCTTCATTGTAAGCTTCTGCTGTTCTTATTACGGTTGTGTGGATTTCGCGTGCTGCACCTTCGGGCAATTCGGATTGCAAACCTGGATTTGCATCCGAGCTCCGCAGTAACTGAAGAGCGGTGAACAACGGCTTTGCCGACATGAAAGTGGAGGACCATACCCTCAAAAGGAAAATTGCAGCGTAAGCTGTCATCACTGATGTAGTTTCTTGGCCATATCTCTGGGAAAAGACAAACATGTGAGTTTAGAGGTGTACTAGTTATTCACACATACCAGAACACCCAAATCACGGAAATCCTTTGAGGCTATCTGAAGAACGCTAAGCGCATTGTCGAAGCAAGCTGATAGTGCACGTAAGTGACTGTTTGTTCGATTTTCCTGAATAGTCGTCATTGCTATGGAGGTAACAACGTTAAGAAACACTCACCGGAGCTGCGTCGGCTTGTACACCAAAACTATTCAAGAAAAGACTAGAATATAGGCGGAAGAAGTTGAGAAACAAAAAATGAAACGATTCGCCGTTTGCTTGTGAAAGGATCAATGATAATATAACAGCGTAGAATACTGTTTCTCACCTTTCCGCATCTCATGCTCCCACTTTGTTGTCCATTGTGACAGCTTAGCATTTGCATTCTTGAGGGCCATATCAATGTTAATCTGGCCACTGCCGCCGTCAACCAGACTTCGATTTGTGTGCAGCATATCAGTAGTCTCCGCCTAAGGACATCGATTAGTCTACTGGCATAGATATCAGCAGAATACCGACCGCAATTCTCCGTAATTGTATGAACGCAGCAACTATGACATCCTCGCATCGTATTGGAGAACCACCCCGATCATGCCAAGTATCGGCATGTCTGATAAAGTCGTCCTGCAAACAGAAAATGAAATGCTGATATGTTATCCAAGTCTACAATGTCTACCTCAGGAAGCATCCAATGACGCCCAGTTTGCATACTGAGGCTTCGATCGTGAACAAATAGCACAAGGTAAGTTCTTTCGCGATTCCGTCGTTCAAGAAGCTGAAACTCGGTTTCGTTCTCAGGTAGCTTTGTCAAAAAACGATTTAGACCAAGTTCGACAGCCATTCGGCACGCCTATCGGTCTGTCAGTGATCGGAGAACGGCTCTAGGACATGTTCTCACGTATCCGATGTACATCCATGTGCGCTAAGAGCATGTCAGGCAGGATACTCATGAGAGACTGAGACATCTCCACATACATTGTCGTCCTGCTCTCTCCAGTACGTCAAGCATGCAAAGGCCTGCACTACTTCGACTCGTTTCCAGCCATCGGCAAATGCACGAACTGCTAATTCATGTGCGAGGTGATGACACTCTTTATAAAGGCTGGGCTCAAAGAACTTGCAGCCAGCGGCGATGAGTGTGGTGAACAGAAGGGGGCACTTCGAGCGCACATAGTCGACTGAATGTAACTGTGGATCGAATAAATTGATGAATGGATTGAGGCGCAAAAAGATAGCATCAAAAAGCATCTTGGCCTTGTCCTCTGATACAAGACCAGCTGTGATCGGATCTTGGAATCCAGCTGGAAGAGGAGCGGGTCGTGCCAACTGAAGATCTTCCAACTCGCTCGAAGGTATCTGGGGCGTAACTGAGGGATAAGGCGATTTGTGCTCAGGGTTGAGGATGGTTCTGAAGAAAGAGTTCTCTCTGCGGATTAGTTTTGCGGGAAACCTTTCATCCCCTTGGTCTTCTTCGTCATCGCCATCCGAAGGTCTGTTTGTAGAAGCTAACCGCATGTACATCTGATGTGAGTCGAAATCAAATGCGTAACTTGATTCATTACCTGGGCTAGCGTATTGATCCATTGGTCTGATCATGGTACCAAACTGTGTTACACTTTGGGGAGACTGAGAGTCGATAGCAGGAAAAACAGAGGACATGGATGTCTCGTTTGCCTGCCTGAGTTTTGCAGTGTTTAGCCCTTTCTCAAGACGTCGGAGCATCTTGGACGCTTCTGATAATCTGGAAGAAGACGTATCAGAAAGATAATAAATAGCCAGGTTGAGGTGATTCGATCATACTTCGATCCGGGTTTTCGACCACGACGATGTTTCTCGAAAACGCATCTGCAATAGCATGAGATACAGCAATGATCAAGTAGACCCGCATTATTTCCTACGTACTCGACGTTGGTCCTCTTACACCTTTGGCACGGCTTCTGGCCATCCTCGGCTCCGACACACTTCATCTGAAGTGCAGTGAACAAGAGAGTACGCGCATTACTCGAAGAACCTACTTTAGCTGAACGGCAGACTGTGCAAGCTCTAGGGTTCCTCACAACAGGTTGTTTGGAGCTGTATGAGGAGCTGCACATGGATATACGGGAGGGCATGATTTTTTAAGAACGCACGACAGCTTTGAAGACTGAGATTCCGCAACCTCTGTAGGGGCTTGCATTATGTCCAAGGTCACAAAGTCTGAGTGAACCACGGTTATCAACGTCACGGAGACTCGGCGTCAGTTTATCGACCGGGGAAGGTCGGTTAATTACTAAGAGTTAAAATGAATATGAACCAAAGACAGCGTTGGAGCGATTAGGACAGGTATTAGGATTGCAAGAAAACAAGAAAAAGCACAGAAAGCAGAGTAGCAGAGCGAGCTTTGATACCGGTGAAGGAAGGAAGGAAGGGGATGAGATGCAGCAGTGGGACTTGTTGCAAATAAAGCCGGGCGGTAGAACGAAGTTGGGTTGCCGAGCTCGGCAATCACTCAATTGTCCGACTTCAAACCGCTCACTTCCTGATCCGGAAAGGCGATGCCTTGGTGGTGCCTTATGAAATTAATTTTAGCAACCGTGCGTGTACAACATGGACATTGATATCGACGATATCCATGGCGGTACGTCCTCGTGACGGGGCCACACACATGCGCAGCAGTCTGGGCGCATTCGCTCCGCCGTCGGAACCCACAATACGCGGTTCCATGAATACGTACACCTGGCGATTTAGGCATCCTGAAATCCTGTGCATTTACACACATGATGCCACGGCTTTCTAAGGCCGCACCGCACGCTTACTAAGGAATCTGCATTCCAGTACTACATAGGTGGCAAGCAAATTTCAAAGTGCAGCGCCATCAGAAAATATGGAAAATACGTGAAAACTCCTTCGATCCAGGTGCATTATCGCAACGAAGCAAGATATCGCTATGAGGTGTTAAATCTTTAAAGTCAAAGGTTCGAAAAATCTCCTCACGGTCTCAACGTCCGCCACGGAGGCTTTGAAACGAGCGACTTCCTTCCAGCATTCCAAAGGCGTCGTCAAGTTCATTCTACATGTTATTAGTCCGACGCACTCCAAGAAAGTACGCCATACGTACTTGTAGCATAATGCAATTGCTTCACCCGTCTCCTTAGCAGAAGGGAAGTCGTCGAGCTGGCGCCGCGTTTGGAACCTATCAACCTTCTCCCTGATTTCCTCCAGGTCACCGATGAGTGCGACACCACTTTTCAAACCACCGTGAGTGCTGCCATCTTCAACCATACTCATTTCCCGATCCAAGTTCTCCTTCTCCAAAGCACGCTGGATTTCAAGCTGAACCGCCTCCTCCTCGGTGCGCAAAGTTTCTAATTCATATTTTATTCTTCCTCGTATATGAGAATCTATCGCAAATTGTCGTTCGGGCATCGTCTCTTCAGACGCAAGACGTGCAGAGAGGTTGTTCAAGACATCCGGTGAAATCTGACGATCATCTTTGGGGCCAGGTAAAAGTAAAATAGCTCACTGTACCTCTACTGGTGTGTCTGGATGAAAGACCTTTCGTAGTGACTCAGGTTTGGACTGACCAACACCCATTTTCGAATGAGTGTACTGAGCGGAACGGCTCGGGCTTTGTGGTTTATTTGGACGGCTTGTTTGGTTTTCTCTCACGGCTTATAAACTGTTTACTCGTAACGTAAGTACATATCTTGACAAACATCCATTGCAAAACAAGGTGCAAGCTTCAACAGACAGATGATCATTTAAATCAGCCCAGTATCTCCGAATTAATCTCGGACTCGTTTATTATGATATCTATGGCCATATTCGAGGAGCCTGAAAATCACAACTTAGATTGTCAATTAGGATTTTGGACTGCGCCTCACCAATCAGGCTCGATTTCCGTGATCAATTTAATCCTGTACACATCAGCAAAACAAGCGATTACACAGCTGCACAGAATGGCTTACTGAGCTTTCTTAGTTTCCTCCAACTCATGGAATATGACCCATCCAGTGCGCGGCTTCCGTGTAAACAGCACGGATGTCGGGTGAACATGCAGGATCTACGGGAAGTTAGGTGTTAGAAAATCAACAACGGCGGTAACCAATCTACACTCACTTGGTCATTTTGGACCGAGCGGTAGGTTCCATCTGCCATCCACCGAGCCCCGTTTCGCCAGTAACCACTTACAATGCATTGCCGTAGCCGTTTTGCATCCCCTTCGCAACTCTGTCTTGGGATATTAAAACGTATCATGTATTTGCTGAGCTGAGAACGGATAGACATTGCCCTAGACATTGCCCGGAAGTTCAGCGCATGAGCCTTGCACCAAGACGACGAGTGCCCATATTTTGTGAATGCATTGTACGCTGCGATTTTTTAAGTACCTCCAGTATATAGAGACTATTTGCACACCATTCAAAAGTGTCAGGTGATCCTTCACACTTGGTTAGCGGCATGGGTAGCTAAGAAAAAATGGAGTAATTACCCCTTCCTCAGCAGTAAACTTTCGCCTCTCGAGTTCAGCAAGTGCACCTGATGCCCCATCTGGCACGACAAACGCATCCTATGCCAATATCCCTAAAGATCACCGAAGCTTAAGAGAAAGGTTTTTACGCACTTGCACAGAAATCATTGCCGCGATTGTTAAAATCTCTTCTCCGCAGGAAAACTCCTTGGAACTAAACAACTGGAAGCACATACACCATGTTCAGCCAAATAAGCATGACGCGTGATGAACACTTACCATGCGGGCAATATTAAATTCGATGGGGCATTCTGCAGCCCGTTGACCCATGGAGGTCAGTTGACCATCCTCTCCGATCATGCCAGCCGTAACAAGACGTTCCAGTGCACGCAGAATACCTTCGGCGGGCGGGACAGAAATCCATTCAAATTTCATTAGATCGTCGATCCCAAGGGATTTTAATTGAAGAATGGGTGTAGTCATCTCTGTACGAGTTATCTCTGGGGGAGTGGTTGCTGGAAGTGACGCTAGGCAAGATTCGGGATACAACCTATAGCAGATGCCTGTGGATGTGCGACCAGCGCGACCAGCTCTTTGCGTAGCTGATGCCAGGGAAATGGGAACGATAGAGAGCGATGAGAGCTGAGAAGAAGGGTTGTAAGACCTAATCTAAAACGAAGTTGGCTGCACATTTTATCTCGTCACGACGGAACCTGCCTTGACGAATCCGCAATCCACTACGAATTTTACTCCGTCGATCGTCACACTGGCCTAGCAAGGCGCGTGAAAAGCCACACCGGTTTACGAATTGGATTAGGAGCTCACTTCAGCAATGTTGGTTGCCGCGATTACCTTCCGGGAATTCGGATATGGGCGACTGAACACTTTTAGCTGCTCTTCCATACTCAAACCTGAGTGCAGCGCGAGGGGAATGATCTGAGGGGCACCGTGTGGTAGACTAAGCGAAAGGGGTTGTCAGGATTAGACAGGTGCAGATGCAGATTATATTCGCACGTAGGTATGAGTTCCGTCAACTCTTCCAGGAATCGTTCAATATCTTCCCTTCCCGTCAGAAACACGAGCATATCACCGATTGGGTGCTTTAAATCCCCATTTTTTTTTGAGTCCATGGGGCGAATGAAAGCTGTGCATCACTATGCGCACCTGCAAATTAACCTTCCAGATAACATCGACAGCCGTCCTGATGTAATCGGTGGTAGGTTCCTCCAAGTATGCGATTTCCACAGGATACATCCTTCCCTCTAAGCTGATAATGGTGGCTTCTTGCGGTGAAGTACCCGAGCAGAAGTAGTCACGGAAAGACATTGCATCAAGTGTGGCTGAGGAAACTATAATACGAAGAGATGGCCGTTTTCGTCTAATCCTATGGTAGGTCATATTAGTAAGTGGTAAGCGAGTTGAATAAGCTCGCTAAACTTTTTCAAAACACCTAGCAACATATCAGTGTACAGGCTCCGTTCGTGGGCTTCATCGATCTGAAGTCAAATATGTTAAAAGGTGGAAAACCAGTAAAAATATATCCTTGCCATAATAACACTATAACGAGATAAAAGTGGGTCAAGAAGGGCTTCTCGGAAGAGCATCCCGTCCGTCAGGTAGCGTATGCGGGTTTTATCTCTATCGCTAACGTCCTCAAACCGGATGGTATATCCAACCTACAAGGATACTATGAATTGCATTTTCGAATTTGATGCTTTCGTACCTCTTCCCCAAGGACTGTTCCCACTTCAGCAGCTACACGAGCAGCAACCGAAGTAGCAGCGACTCTTCGTGGCTGCGTGCAAGCTATTACATTACCTTCGGCAGCCCATCCAGCTTCAAGTAAGTATTGAGGAAGTTCTTGGAATATTTGAGTCCATGCAATCACATACGACATCCCTACATACGTGTAGTTTTCCCGGAGCCAGTTTGCCCCACGACAATAGTGACTGGGTGCTGTTCGATGCAATAGAGTAGTTTCTCGCCTGAGATAAACAAGCTTAGAGACCTCGAAGAAAACAAGCAGAGGACTTACGATATTTCACGATGGGAAGGTACTGGCGTTGGGTTTGTAGTGGAAGACTATCGTCTAGTGGTGCAGATGGGATTACACCATCTTGTTCTTGATTCAACCGGTCTAAACTACTTCCCGGAGTTGCAGCCCCGGGCTTCCAAAAGGACAAAGAAGACATCATAAAATTACTCCTGATAGTAACTCCAACGGTAAGTAAACGAGTTGGAGTTTGTATGATAAACATATACAAACAACGCGATCACGCTGCTGCCAAGACGCTTCAAGTATCTCAACAAGTTGCGTCGCGATGGATGCACGGGAAGATCTTCCAAAGGTTTCCATTGAAACCGAGCAAGATTGGAGGCGAATTCAGCAGAATTTATCTGCTGCTCTTTTGACGCGTTTGGACACGGAATTGGAATCTCGTGGCCTATCTAGAGACAAAGATGTACTCTTGCCCCACATCCATCAGGTGAGCTCAACGCGAAATTAATTATTTCTACGTACATAGTGAACCATGGCGCATTTAGTTTCTTGAGACGCTCTTCGACATCGCCCGCCCTAATCTTCGTATAAACGGACGTACTACAGATGAACCCTCTGGCGATGAAGACGGTGAGGAGACCTGATCATTTGAGATTTTTTTTTCATTGCTAACAATCCTAGACGTCGAACCATTCGATGAAGCGTTGGATCGACATATTTGGTCGTTATCGGACCAGAGGTTGAAATGGGACAAGGAAATAGCGGATCGCCGACGTGCACGGCCTGAGGATATTGAAAAAACGGTGATGGAAAGTTTGTCGCGACATCAAGTGTACAATTTGGAAGTATCGGAGGAGTTTGATGTTGATTCTGATGTCGATTGTAGGTTGCGTATTCTCTTTACGCCTATACTTTTAACTTATTTTATTGTCTTAGCTTTGAAAGTTGACTCAGAGCTCCAGCAAATTCTACTACAGGCTAGTTCCCTTGCACCCCATATTTTGCAAGTGCGTTTTCACAACAGTCAAACAATGTACTGAAAGATCTTACTGTGTAAATTTCTAGTCCATTGAATCTCAACAAAGCCGAGCGAATAGTATCAAATCAGCATCAGCTGAAGTGAGATCACTCAAACCCTAACTTTACCTTTTTCTTTCGAACCGCAATTCATGAAGCATTAGCTGCATATCGTATCGCAGTCGGTTGTGATGATTTCTTTACATGGGTTACGAACCACGACCTCTGGCACCACGGCCACTGAAACCCCTGAAACCACCTCTACTACCACGATCACTCCCTCTTCCCCCTCTTCCCCCTCTACCTCTGACAAGCCCACGGCTGCTTGAATTTCCCCGTCCTCGTTGATCGCCACGCATGCTGTCACGACCGCGTTCTGGAATGGGTCGCTGAGCTGGCTAAAGTTGCGAGAAGTTATTGACATACTGAGAATTCCTAGACAACGAAGTATTATGATGTCAATCATGTATGAACTAAGAGACAGATTTCCACATGCCTGTTGCTTTTGGTTTTGGTAGGAAACGTTCAATGGGCAGAAGTTTGTCACTTCCAATGTAGACTTTATCACCCTTTTTGAAGCTGGTCGCTACCATGCCTTCACCCATCTTCACTGACAAATACACCTCGTTTATCGGCCCAAGTATCTCGTCGACTTTTCCGATGACGGATTTATTTTGCAAGTAGATGGGAGCATTGAAATAAGGTACCTTGTCCGACAGGAGAGAGGTACAGAGCATCTCGTCCTCGACAGCATGCATAAATGAACCTATTTCTGTCAAAAGCAAATTGGCGACTGATGAAGAGTCAAACACATATTGAATGGGTACCTAGCACATAGTCTGGTGGACCAGCATCCCGTTGCTGAAAACCACCACGACCACCACCACGGGCTACGGGAGGAGTAAATAATATAGAGGGCAGAAGAATAGCACTCAAACTCGCCTCTACCGGCGCGACTAAATCCTCTGGCACCACCTCGATTCATGCCAACACGGTGTCGGTGAAAATGGTGGAAGGTTTCTTTACATAATACAACAACACCGGATTTTCACACTTGCCTCAACCACATCCCGTTGTATTCTGCCATGAGCTTCTTCTTTCGTCACACACAGACTACGCAGTCCAACTTTTCGATCCAGAACCCCGCCGGTGCCGCTGGGGAAGATGTTGTTTTTGTCTCTCAAGGCATTTGGGATGCGCTGTGCTTCTCTGACGCCGGTGAATCACGCAGAGTCGTATCCATAAAATCGAAGCGCCAGCATCCAACAGGATTGCTTTCCAATCATACTAGTGCCTTGACTTGTTGGGCTATTCGTGATCTCAATGTGTGTATTAGAGACTTCACGGTTCCTCTTCCCGTCACTTAACATATTGAAGGTTTCCGATATCACTATCCCGCCAGTCTGGCTGGTCACTTACCCAGCTATTTTTCAACCTTTCCAAACAAATTTAGATTCTACCAAATCTGTCACACTCTCAGCTGTGGAACACACTGTTCTGAATGAGGTCGTTTTAATCGCGAAGCACCAGGATGCGTACACGGTGGCTTTCGCTCAGGGGGAAAAGTTCGAGAATTGGTTCTTTGAAAGCAGTGTCATTATCCGTGATGGCGAAGACCTCTTCATTCCCCCAACTGTCTTCTCCGCCTGTGGACCATTAGATCAGCCTCGATCGCTATTCGGATACTTGGTCAGCTTCACGTCGCCTTACAAGCAAGGTATCGCATCTAGGGGGTCGACCAAATTTATAGTGACTTCATCTGATGAGTTTACGGAAGCGTTAGAAAACGCGAACAGTCAACTTGACCGCGAAAATCTGGAAATCAACGAATCGTTTCTGATCTCTTCTGTGTTATCCTCCCTGGACCCTTTGTCCGAGGCCAATGGAAGTGGTAAGAATATGACTAGTTTGTTGTACGCTGTCCTCATGTCCCTATAGTTAGGCTCTCCGAGGCTGTATTCTCTGCTGAGATTTTGCGGTCACCCATCGACGTTGATTTGGATGAAGTTACCGTCTATGTACGTGCGACTAAATTACGGCCCCTTGGAGTCCTGAACGGCGATTGGGTATGCATATTATTGTTTTTTTGTTTCCTCATGCGAAATCTGATCGGAATATCAGGTTTTAGCTTCGTCCGTGGACTCTTCGACGGGTCGACTAGTGCGTATTGGTGCCCTCGACGAAGCCTTCAGTGACTCCGACACATGGTCTGCTATGGTGTCGCCTACCCTTCTCTACAACTTGTGCCCGCGTGGTCATCGGAAAATCGTTGTTCGTGCATCTCCTTACGGAACCCGAGATCCTGTTGTTCCAATGGCGAAGAGCATCGCATTGGCAAGGGTAGCTTCACCGTTCACAACCCGTCGCCGCTATGAGCCGCTTTTTATCGATGCCTTACACGAGTTCTTCGGTTCATCCAAACGTTTAGTCAAAAGTGGAGACATTATCTCACTGTGGATAGATGTCGATCGATCGTTGGATCCTCAACGAACCCTGAGCATAGGTGACTTAACAAGAAGCATCACGCGGAACCACTCAAACGTTTCGGTCCATTTTGTTGTTCGGAATGTGGATTACGACCCAGTCGATGCTGAAACACACGGAGGACCCCATGTTGGCTGTTTCGTTGACACCGATGTGACGACAATTATTCAAGTTGGAGTTGAGCATACAGGAATTCCAGATGTATATGGTTACCATGGATTTCGTTGGGTTCCATTTCAGTTATTTGTCTTCTTCAATTTATTTGTTTTCTCAGGTGGTGCTCGGGTGGCATTGCCAATAGCAATTGCTGGTCAGGTGTCACAATTGTTGAATGCCATATTGCTTGATGATGCAGGAAACCTGGGTGTGGAGCCTACAATTTTTCTCACTGGTTCCAGGGGAATGGGTAAATTTTCAGTGGCAGTATATATGGCCTGTCATCTTCAGATGCATCTGGTGGAGGTCTGGTTTTATCTATTCTCTTGGAACATGATCTGAACAATGACTTTTCAGATTAACTGTTTTGACATTCTATTGGAAACAGCTGTGAAAACTGAGACTTTGCTATGGGAGCAAGTGGAAAGTGCAATATCTTGCTCGCCATGCTTGATTATGCTCCGCCATGTTGATGCACTTGTCCATTCGGGCTCCACTGTGGGTGGCAAAGCTGGTCAGCCTACTTGTTCTTTTTATTGATCTTTCATATATTTATTCTTTGTTTCTCAGCATTGTCTATTCTTCAAACAATACAGAAGCATATAAATGATGTAAAGAAGGTCAACAGAAAGCAGTGTATTCTCCTTGGAATTGTTGAGTCAGGTAAAATACCTGAAGGTGTGTCTTTTAGTAATGAGATAGAGATCAAGGTATGAGTCAACTTGAGTGTTTTCTGTATACTTATTCAGTGTCAGGCACTAAGTGAAGAGGAACGATTCCATGTACTTTTAAAGCAGGTGGATACTCAAGGCAGACTGCTTGCTTCAGATGTTTCTATTGCTGCTCTAGCCAAGCAAACTGCAGCATTAGTTGCCTCAGATCTGGCCAATCTTGTCAGAAAAGCTCATCTTCATGCTTTCATGCAGCAAGTGTTTCACATATTGTAGTTAATAACAACAAGTAATTTTTTTCCTTTAGATCTTCATTACAGGAGGCAGTAATTCAGCCTGTAATGTCTATCAAGCAGTTTGATGCTGCTTTGCTCAAAGCTAGGACAACCTTTGCTCAGAGTATAGGTGCACCTAGCATTCCTGCAGTATTTTGGGAAGATGTGGGGGGATTGAGCTCAGTCAAGAGTGATATTCTTGATACAGTTCAATTGCCATTGGATCACCCTGAATTGTTCCAAGATGGGCTAAAGAAGAGATCAGGTGAACTTGTTTTATCTATGTTGATACTTTTGCTAACTGTGCTATTAGGCATTTTGTTATTTGGCCCTCCAGGAACAGGAAAAACTTTACTTGCAAAGGCTGTGGCAACTTCTTGTTCATTGAACTTCTTCTCAGTAAAAGGCCCAGAATTGCTAAACATGTATATTGGTGAATCTGAGGCCAATGTTCGCAAGGTTTTCCAGAAAGCAAGAGATGCCAAACCTTGTGTTATTTTCTTTGATGAGCTTGATTCAATAGCTCCTAAGAGAGGAAATCAGGGAGATTCTGGAGGTGTTATGGATCGCATTGTGAGCCAGCTTTTGGCAGAGCTTGATGGGATGAGTGCAGGAGGCATGGATATCTTTGTAATTGGAGCCACCAATCGCCCAGATTTATTGGATCCTGCACTTTTGCGTCCTGGACGGTATGCTTTATTGTATTTATATATTTTGATAATTCTGATCTATTCTTATATAGATTTGATAGAATGCTTTATCTGGGTGTTTGTCAAACCCATGATGCACAGCTAGATATTCTCAAGGCTTTGACTCGAAAGTTCAATCTAGATCCAAATCTCAATCTCCTCAGAATTGCAGCATGTTGTCCCTTCAATTACACTGGTGCAGATTTCTATGCTTTGTGTGCTGATGCACTGCTTCATGCACTCTCACATAAAGTTGCCATGCTTGAAGAGGAACGAGGTATGTGATATTATGGTTGTTATCAAATAGTCTAATGTATTTCATCCATTATAGCAAAGTTGAATTCCCTTGTTGAGCATCAGCAACATTTCATTTCTCCTCAATTTTTCATTTCTGAAATGAAATCACAAGCTGATTTGCAGCTATTAGTGAAGGAAGAAGATTTTGATCTTGCATTGAAAGAGTTGGTTCCAAGCATAAGCAATGCAGAATTGTCACACTATGTATCAATTCAAAAGAATTGGGCAAAATAACTATTGCTAGTAGCTTTTTTTCAATAGAAAGCAACTTGGTCTTCTTTGAATGTGTAGCAACACCTCAGTAATATTCTCTATTTTATAGAGATCAGTTACAGGGGCTTTTGGATAGCTCAAATTTCAAGATTCCCAGATGATTCAACTTATGTACACTTGAATATTCATAAGCAGAAAAAGATTGATTTGGCAGCCCCTGTGATGTGTGATATAATGTTTATGGCATGTAACACAAAGAATTAATTCATCAGTATTGACCTTGTTGAGTTGCTTCAGCAATAATATGTCCTATCCTTTTTTATTCAATCTCAACTTCTTAAATTTATAATTCTACAATCTACCTGAGCACAGACCAGCCAAATATCAATATGAAAAAATCAAAACTATGTATATATTTCTGCCTTTAGACATTATTAAAGAGCTTCTCAATGAATTCCATAGTTTATGATCAATGGAAACACACATTCTATTTATTGTTTACAAGCTTCATTGCTTTATGAAAGTATCTGCTTGCCCTTGTGGGTAATTCTTTTATTTGAACAGAGGTTCTGCATCTTTGCTAAGACCATTGACAGCCATGGATGACAAATGAGAATTTGTTTTTTTTCCTATCCTGCTCTGCCTGGGGCTGGTTAAGGTGTTCATCCTGATCAGCAGGTGGATCCTGGTCAGGTGTCTGGTAATCATTGTCTCCCTGATTTGTGGTTGTGTTGTATTTCCTTCTCCTCTCACTTCTGATGCTCTAGATTTCATTTGTCTATATGACAGTCATGGTTAGTAACTTACATAGTGTCCCATGCCTCCTCTAGGTGTCTTATGGCTTGCAGCATATCTATGCCAAGTCAGTCTACAAGAGCTTCCTGTTATGACTTGCCTCTAGCCCCCTATCTTTTTCTCTAAATCTCATCAGTCATTCCTGCCTAATTCTCAGTCTTGCCACCTGATCCTCTCCCTGGAATTTGGATTCCTTCCTTGACTCCTTGTTCCTCTCTCTGTTACAAGTGCCCTACCAGACACTTGTTACAGTAGCTTGCCAGAGGATTGCCTCAGGATCCTCTTTCTGGAGAACTACAAATCACTTTGCAATGAGTCATTCTATTCATTTCCTTCTGATGCAGACTCATCCCTTCTTGGTAATGCCTTCCTTGGTTTGGAATCCTCATCCTCAGTCTCTGCCCAGATGCACTGATGAAATGGCCACTTACATAGTGACTTCCACCTTTGAGAAAAGGACACTTACCTTCCACTGTGGGGACAGGACCACCATGGCCTGGAGCCAGGGCCTGCGAGGCTTTGGCATTGAAGCCATTGCCTCTTCAGGTTCCTTTCCTCTGGCAAGGGCAATCAACACCTCTGGTCCTTTTGCTTCTGGCTGGATCTGGCATGCTGCCAACTCTTTGGCCTGTCGCTGTGCTTGCTCCTCACTCCACCATTTCTGGGCATCTTCTCCCTCCCAGCCTGTGCAGGCAGTCTCCTGGTCAAGGAGATGCAAGATATCAATGGCCTTGGCAAGTTGTTCCTGCCTGATTCAGCCCCACCAGGAAGTACAAGCCAGGGTACTCACCAGGTGATTTGCCCATTCTATCTCCCACATCTCCTTCTCCTCAGTGAGGTCCTCTTGGTCATCCAGCATTGCCAGCATGGTTGTGCACAACACCTCCTTGGCAGCTTCGAAAGCCTGGGCAGCCTTGCTCTTGGCTGCAGTCATGTTGGTGGGTTTGGTATTGGCGAGGATGGTGTGGAAGAAGGAGGACATAATTGGAGTGAGGGTCATGAGGTGGATAAGAGTTGTGGAAGGAGTGGTTGAAAGGAAAGAAGATAGCTGAGTTGGCAAAAATTTGATGTGGTTACTGAGCTCTAACCCAATTGGCAATGCCACTGGCAAGTCACCTGACTAAGAACAGTCAGTAGCTAAGTCCCCAGCAGGTGTAGAGCACTTATGCTCCCTAGCCTTGCAGATCAGCTTCCACTGGCCCTATCCATTTCTTCACATCATTATCGAACTATCCTTAGATGTGCTACAGTTCTGCAACACCATCCGAATCAATCTGAGTTCATCCAAAGTCCATCCAAGCTGGAAAAGTGTCCACTGGAGTCTGGAAATCTTTATTTCATGTCCTCAGCTCACTGGTAAGTCTTGTTCTGCTTCTTTTCCTTACCATGAATGTTCCAATTACCCATGAACTCTTTACTTACTCGCCCTGGTTTCAGGTCTTCTGGAAATATGCTGGACCTGAACCAGATTACTTTACTTCATGTGTTTTGTTTCTTATTGAGTGCCAGATATGCCCAGACCATAAAAAGGGTGTATCTATTGTATGTACTCGAATACATCTTCTCCAATCACTATGATTTGATTCTAAGTTCTTTCATGACTCGATGATGCTGACTCTGCTTCTGACTGTTTTCCACTGCACCGACCATTATACTGTGCATCTCTCTAGTCCTCAGTGTAGAGGAGGAGTTTGCAGCGCCAGCTGACACTGACCACACTGACCACACCATGCTACAAGGGCATATTGAGCCATAGCTTCCCCTTCCTCTTTCTTTACCTCACTCCTGAATCCCTTGGATTGAATCTATTGCCTCCATCTTATCAAAAACACTTCCGGATGACCAGGAGATCACTTCTGTAGGCCAAATTGGTGCCATTCACTGCCCTTTTCAACAGATATCCATTGATCTTATCTCTGGTCTACTCTCAGTCCATGGTCTTGATTGTGTTATGGTTGTGGTCGACCACAGTTTTTCAAAGGGGGTAATTTTCTGCCTTTGCTCAACTCTTCTTTGATCATGTCTTCAAATGATTTGATTTACATAACAGGGTTATCTTGGACAGAGGCCCTCAATTTGCCTTGGTCTTTGTCAGAGAACTGGCATGCCTCCTTCAATATGACATTGCCCTATCTTCAGCCTATTACCCACAAACTAATGGGGAAACAGAATGACTGAATCAGGAACTGGAAACCTATCTTTGGATCTTCTGTGATGGATCACCTGATCAATGGTCTTCTCTTCTTCTGCTAGCCAAATTCCGCCATAAATCCACAGTCCACTCTGTCACCTGGAAATCTCCATTTGAGCTAATCTTAGAATACCAACACTGAGCCTACCCACCAATCAGAAAGACTTACATTCCAGATCTGAAAAATAGACTTACTCAATTAGAAGAGGCCCAGAAAGAAGCTATAGCAGCTCATGATCAGAGCAGGATGTTTATAGAGAGGTGAAAGAAATCCTTATTCTATCCTTGGAAGGTCAGAGACAAGATATGATTCAAAGCAACCAACCTAAGAACCTTATACTCTACCTGAAAACTTGTCCCCAAAAGAGAAGGACCATTCAAGTTTGAAAAGTACTCTTCCCTGTCTCTTATCAACTTTGCCTACCCCCCACCTGGAAGATTCACAATGTATTTCATGCTGGACTACTCTCTCCTTACTCCAAAACATGGGAACATGGTCTCAATTTTGTCAAATCACCTTCAGACTTAGTAGATGGAGAAGAGAAATGGGAAATTGACAAGATCATCACCCATAAAGGAAGGACTGGCCAAAAGCAGTTCCAGATCAGATGGAAAGAGTATGAGTCAGATGATGACACCTGAGAGAAAGAGGCTAATCTAGGCAATACCCTGAAACTCCTTGAGACTTATAAACACTCCAGAAACCTTTAACCCCCATCACAAATGTCCCCATCCACTCAGACCTCCGAACATTCTTTTGGCTCTTACCATAAAGTACCTAAGATACTCCTCTCACCCAAACTCCCCCTCAATAGCAGGCACTTTGTCCCTGAATTACCAGCTGAGAGAGCAAGAGGGATGGTAATCCCTGATTGCTCCAGCTGAGAAAAGGGGTGAAGGGAGTAATAGACTTGCCCCGAAGAGAGACTCTGTAAAAATTGGGGAGTGAGAGTAAAGCCAGGGACTGGACAAGTGAAAGCTAAGCTCAAGAAAACTGGGCCAAAGGTAGTCTGAGTTGACTGAAGGTAAAAAACTGACTGACTGACTGAGGTTGGTGAGGGAATGAGAGGCTGAACCAGTGCTGGCCAAATATGCAAGTTGGGGCTGGATGTGAGGATTAAAACCAAGAAAGTATTGGTTGAACGGAAAGTGTGAGTTGGAGTTGTTGGAAGGGAAATTTGGTAAGATGGTTGGCAAAGTTGAAAGCATAGGGTGGTGTCAGTGAGTGAAAGTGATGAGTGGTGAATAGCACCAATCTGGCCTATAGGAGTGATCTCCTGATCATCTGGAAGTGTTTTTGAGAAGATGGGGATGATAGGTTTGACCCAAGAGATTCAGAAGTGAGGTGAAGAGAGAGGAAGGGAAAGCTACGGCTCAATATGCCCTTGTAGCACAGTGTGGTCAGTGTCAGTGGACACTGCAAAACTCCTCCTCTATGCTGAGGACTAGAGAGATGCATAGTATAATGGTCGGTGCAGTGGAAAAACAGTCGGAAGCAGAGTTGGTGTTGTCGAGTCATGAAGAGACTGAGAATCAAATTGTAGTAATTGGGGAAGATGTATTCCAGTATGTGGATACACCCTTTTTATAGTCTGGGCATACCCAGGACTTGATAAGAAATGAAACACAAGAAGTAAAGTAATCTGGCTCAGGTCCAGCATTTTCCCAGAAGACCCAAAACTGGGGCAAGTAAATAAAGAGTTCATGGATAATCGGAAACATTTATGGTAAAGTGAAGAAGTAAAACAAAGACTTACCAGCGAACTGAGGACATGAAATATAGATTTCTAAACCCAGGTGGACACTTTTCTGACTTAGATGAATTTTGGATGAACTCAAATGGATTCAGATGGTGTTGCAGAACCATAGCATACATAAGGGTGGTCTGATGATGATGTGAAGGAATGGGTAGGGCCACTGGACACCATCTGCAAGGCTAGGGAGAATAAATGCTCTACAGTGGTTGATTCAATTGAAAGTGAGCCAAATGAAAGCTATCCTTTCATTTTCAAGGGTACAGGACTTATAGTCTAGGTATGTACCTGACTTAGGAACTAGGGTCTATGTAGTAATGTGTGTAAAATAGATAAGATCTGTCCATAAACAGATGCCAGGTGACTGCTTCTGATGCCATTTCCATAAGCAGTACATATGAGTCTGAATAGAGAGTAAGTAATAATGAACTGTGCCAGTAGACAGGGTACTGATGATAAGTATTGTTGGCTATGCACAAGGAGTCTTGTCCAAGTGTACAAACAACATCTGAGTAAGTCAAACCTTCAACTGAAGTTGAAGACAACATGACTGAGTGTCCTAAAACCACTTTGGTTCAAACCAATCACTTGGAGACCATTCTCGGCTGCTGGCAAGTGTTCAGATGTCATTGATCCAGTTTGGCCATGCTGCAAATGGATGGTAAAAGTCAAGGAAGGTGTAGGAGATGTACTCCAAATGAAAATAAGTCCATATACATGTAGAGCTGTACTGAGCTTTACACCGACTTCACCATCTCCCCATTTCCCAATGAAACACCATCCTTGTGGCCATTCTGGAATGCCCAGGACTATTTCACCTCCTTACATCCCATCCCCTATGTAAGAAAGCCCCCATTCTCTGCCCCATCCTGGTGTTAAGACCATGGACAGGAGATCCGGAATAGCTCCGGGTAACTCCAGAGTTGTTGGTTATAATGGGACTTCAGCTTCAGTGACTCAGAGCAGAGTGCTGTGCCCTTGTTGAGAGTTCCTAGGTGTCCCGGATTTCAGAGGATTGGAGATCAAGGAGATTGGGATGAAGACAATAGGAGGACTGAGGGTGTCTAATTCGATATCTAGCTAGAGTACATAATACAGAGGACAGGAGGTTATATATGGAGTTGTGGACATTGCATTTGTAATGAAAGTGATATCTGGTGCGAAGCAAAAACTGAGGGCTGGAGTATGAAAAGCTATGTGTGAGAAGGAATTGAGCCAGAGCTGTGCAAGCACAGGATTGGAGGTAACTAAAAGGTGAGACTAAGATGAAAGGAGAAAACAAGGGGGTATGTAAGTAATAGAGTACATAAATCAGAGCAGGAGAAGAAAGGTCCAGAGGAACAGCAGGGCAAGATATGCGAGAGAGCACCAGAGTTCATAAGAGGAGTCCTGAAGGAGTGACTGGAGGGTCAGAGGTGAGGGTTAGGGTCAGGATATGACACCTGGTATTATTCCACCATACCTCCATCATACTGTAGTATGACTCAACTGCAAAAGAAATAGAACATCTGTGCCCTCTGAATCCTTTGACTATGCCATTGAATATGCTTTCATGGAATCCAGGGCTCAGTGTTACAAGTGCCCTAACAGATGCTTGCTACAGTAGCCTACTAGAGGAATGCCTCAGGATCATGTTTCCTGAGGACTACAAACCCTTTTACAATGACTTATTCTATTCTGTCCCATCTGATGTGAACTCCTTCATGCTTAGTAATTCCTTTTATGACTCACTTCCATATAACACTTCCTATTTAGACTTCTAACCACTTTGGTATAGTTATCTTCATTTTGCCTATTTCATATTCCTCTTTTGTCATGGACCTTTATCACCTCCTTTGATCCACCATCCAGATCTAGTACTTCCTATCTCATTCCACTCTTGCTTACACCATAAGCCATTGTATTACCCTATGGACTGCTCTTAGTAGTACTTTTGCATCTGCTACTGTACTACTTAAATATCCACCTTATGTGGCCATTGTACCTCAGCTAAATCTGCACAATTATACATGGTGTTTGGTCTCACTCCAGCATGATGGTTCCACTGAGACTCTACCAGGATTTCTACAGGACTTCATGTCACCTTCAAAGACACTTTGAGAGATCAGATATTGCGCATGTGTAACACTCAGGCCCTTCAGCTCCTCTGTGATATGGAGATCTCAAGAATTGGAATTGTCAACACTTTTCCTTGCCCCTCACTTGCCCCCTATCTCTGTCCTGTCCTCCTGTCCCTTACTGCCTCCCAGGCTAATAAGTACTATCATACCACCCCCTTTGATGAATCCCCCAACTCCTCCACTAACAGACCACTACTTAAATAGCTTGGTGGGACCAGGATGATCAGCAATCTCCCTCTCCTTGGAATCAATGGACTGATTCTTGGAGAAATTGCAGTCACAGAACAAAGAGTCAGGAGGAAAGTACTACAGGTCACTAAGGATATGGCCATCACTGCCATATTCCAAATCCTCAGAGAAGAAAATCCCCAAGATGTCCTGGAACACAATGAAAGCATTCCTCCCCAGTCTCCTGCCTCTCTACAAGAAAGCAAAGAAAAACCAGCAAGTCATCTTCAAAGTCAGCTCCCCTTCCTCTTCAAGTTCACAAAGGCCAATTCTGATCCTGCCACCCAAAGCCCCCTTATTCCCCCATCTCAAACACAATACTTGTTATGATCGTATATTTTCATTCTTTATTTTCTCCTTGACGCTGGTTTGAACTCTTGACCAGACGCTTATGGTATTTTATTCTCACACCAAGGTGGACGAGACTTGTCCTTGACTTGCCTCTATCTTATCACGTAACTGCTTACATTCGCAGTCTAGATGCTGACACCTGTCGCACCACATGCCTTAAGGGCTAGACCCTTATCTCTCCCTTATGATGCCATTCCTCATGCCCCATGTCTAGACTCTCACCAGCCAATGGCACATTATGCTCATGTATCAACCTATGGCATATGTTCCTCTTATCTTTACAAACTATACTATTTATGGTATTTACACAAACATGTACATACGTCATGCATGATATATAAACCCCAACGTCTCAGAGCTGCACCCCAGCTTTGAAGACTTGGAGATTTCCTCTTCTCATCTTACATTCCTCTATGGGGTCGATGTAACCACTCGTGTTCCTCTTTATTACGCTACGCTTTAGAGTGTTTCACTTCTTCAAAGCTACCTCAACTCCGACACTATGGTCTCAGTTGCAAGAAGGACGCCTACGTCACTCCTATTGTCGCAAAAGTGCACGATCCCTGCTCTAGCAGTAAGTACTCAAGTCGACGCATCTAGCCGTTCGAGGGGTACCCTGGGCCACAAAGACTGATAACGGGAAGTGTCCCACTTTCTTTGCACCCACTGCAGTGCACCGGTCTCCCATGGGCTTGTTGAAGTCAGAGGAGAGAGAGGAGAAGATCAGCCAAGGGTTAAGGCTGAAACGAGAGAAGTTGAGGACTGGCAGAACCAGCCCATCGCACAAGAGCAGGAGCTTGAACTCTGCTATCCATCCACCCCCCGCCTCGAGGCACTAGACGACCTCAACCCCAACAACTTGCTCAACCACCTCTTCCCCTGGGGAGAAGAAGCCATACAATTAGTAGCAGAGGTACTGGTGGAAGCAGAGAGAAGAGAAAGGGAGATAAGAGAAGCAGAGGAGGAAGTACTGGCCCCTGCTCCCACTCCACCCCATGCACACATCCCTCGCAGCAGGAGGGTTTATCAAGCAAGCCAAGACAAGCAATGTCTCGAATGAGGAATCATTGACGGGCCTATACGCTTCAGGCCCTATCTATGTACTCAAAGAAACCTCCGCCCAGTAGTGTGAGGTTTACCAAAAATTTCCCCCTTTACCCACGTCAAGTACTAGAATTTCATCATTCATTCCCTCACTTTACGAAAAGCAGCCATTCTGAACCACTGGTTCAAGGAAAGAGAAGAACGAGAAGCAACAGAATACCAATGAAAACTGCTCCAACTTTGGGAACTGCTACCCAAAACCCCCTCCTCCACAAACAATGTCAGGATACCAACACCTTCTCGACCATGAAGGAAAACTAGACTGGAACCTCATGGCCAGTACGATCGCCCGTCTTGAAGAAAGAGCGGACAAATTCCAAAGAGCGAAAGACGCTGCTGCCAAAGTGGCAGAAGAGCTACGAGACCAACTAGATGAGGCCAACGAAAGGGCCCAACTAGCCGATCAAAGAATACGGAAATGATCGGTCTCCAACAATGGATGGGAACCACCGGAGGTTCTCACGAAGCTACAGGGAGCTTTATCCCTGATGTGGCCAGCAGTGCCAAAGTAGAGATCTTCGCAGATCCAGGGTCCTATGATGGATCCAAAGCTAAGTTCGAAGAATGGTGGACGAAGATGAAGGCGTGGATAGAAGCAAATCTGTGCCACTTCGCAATCCCAAACCCGGTTGCAGGACAACCACTCTTAGTCAACGGCCCTAATCGGGCATTTGCAGTGCTTTCCCACCTAAAGGGGATAAAGGGGAGCTACTATGCAGAAATGGAGCTGAATAAGCTCTCACAAGGAGCCTTGTCTCTGGTAGACTGGGACATGCTGTGCGCAGACATCCAAGGGTTGTTCCACCTGGTGTTACAGAAGGATTGGGCTCGGTCCCAATTATCCAATTATAAGCAAGGAGGGTAGGACATCTACACGTTCCTCGCCAAATTCCGGACACTGGCTTCTTTGTCTGTCTGCTGGTGGTAATCATCACTTCTATCTACCCCACTTTCTGGTGTTGAACATCGGGGAGCCTCTTCTCCTCACCATGTGCGATTTCCCTCAGATTTCCTATTATTTCAGGTTACTCACTCAAAGCACAATCGAACAAGACATCATACAATTCATTTATTTCTATACAAGAATTACAGAACCGGCAGCTGCCTCTACATCCATCACCCATCCCAGCCTGCTTCCATCATTTCCATTCTTGTCCAAGTCCTCATCTGATCTTGATGTTGTCCTGCTGATGGTCCGAGGGCTATCATAAGCCATGAATGTGGCAGGCTCCATGCTGCCATCCTCTGTGATCTTGTCTTTGATCATTTGCCATGTTTATTGTGTGGTATGATGCTTGGTGACTTCTTCCTTCACCTTCTTCTGCTCCACTCAAATTGCTGCCAGAGTTGCATCATGCAATCTCTCTTGCATGGCTTGACCCTTCCCCCTTCTTGTGGGGGTTAAAAATGTGGTAATAATGTCAGCTGCTGCCCCGTTTTGCCATCAATTGACTGGCCAACCCTAGATTTTCAAATATATCAGCCTGTGCATTTGTCTTCCCACATGATGCATATCATTGAATCCATCAAGATGACTGTCAGAATGCAAATCAACAACAAGCATACAGCTGCTGTAAAGGCTATATTTAATATTCAAAAGACACCTTGCTCTCCAATATTACTTGTTTTGGATATGGTTGGGTTACTTTCTGGCCCATAATGGTTGCACTTCTGGATGGCAATGGTTGGATTGGGTATGTTGCTCAAGGTGGCAGTGATGATGGTATTGTGAGTCTCCCCGTCATGGACCTGTAGTATGCAGCTGAGTGTTATGAAATCATACCAGATATTCAGAATGTACCACTATTGTTTGCACTAATCCCCCTTTGTTGTGCTGCAGGCACTGTAGCTGTGTACCTTGCTTGTGATCAAATATGTAGGCCAGCCTGCAATCACTTCCCCTGACTATGATTGTTCCCTTTTCTCTGAATACAACCTGCTTCACTTTAGGGATGCTTGGGTTGGTGGGGTATGATCAGATTAGATGACTGGATTCCATACTGTGCAGGCTAAACCTGTCAGTGATGTTGTCGATTAAGAATACAGACTGCTTCTTATGTATTCCGACACTCCCACTATAAAGACTGTCAGAGAATAGCAGTGTGCCAAGCCAAGCAGGCATCCTACATGACTGTAGATAAATAGTCTTCATCACCCTCCCATCATTATGAACAGTGAGCCTATTGATAGTCTTGTCAGCACCATCTCAACAGTGAACTCCATCAACCTACATCTGTCCATTGTACATGCCCCAAACATATACGTCCTTCTGCTCATTGACAAAAGCAATTCACTTTGGCACTGTGGTAGCCAATTGAATGCTCATGGATGGGACAAGAATGTCGTTATTGAATGTCCAAACCATGACCTGGTACTCATGCATGCCAGTTGCCAGCCACATACCTGTCCCAGTGGGATTGGGATCACTTGTCATACAAGTGATCTCGCATTCTGCACTGACTTGTTTTACAACCACTTCCTCGAACTTGATCTGTGGTGGTGTCATCAGCCCCTTCATATGGTGTTATTGTATGCTCCTCACCATTTTGGATTTTCCAGTCTGGCACCAGAAAATCAGGTATCTGAGTCCTGTTCCAAAGCACAAAGTCTCGCGAGTATCGTTCTTGCAGGTTACCCACATGGTTACACTAATGAGATCACAGAATGTGTGCTGTCATGCCAATAACTGTATCTTCTCGAGGTGGGTCAAGTCCCATACTTTCATATCCTGATCACCTAGTGATTGGTAAGTCCTTGAACTTCTCTTCATTGCAGATAGCCACTTATATTTGCTTGTGAGCAGATTTCCCTGCCCGTTTATTGCAAGACAATTTACAGCATCGCTGGGTTTGCCATTCAGATGTCCAGCCAGTTGATATCATAGAGGGATATTTTGATTGGAAGAGAGAATTGTTGGATATATTGTTGAAAAAATAGTGTAGCATATGTCTGAACTACCTGCATTTATATTCTGGGAGAATCTGTGGCACTTCCAGTACAGTAACCAGAACTACTGCCCCCAGATAATAAGTTTATCTGAGGTAAATTATCACATAATGGCAAGCATGGATATGAAAAACAAAAATAAACAAAAGAAAAGGCAACTTAACAATAAGACTAACATAATGGTAGGCAATTTTACAACAAGCAACAATTGACAATTGCCATGGTAGATTCTGGAAGACACTACCCATAGTATACCACAGGCAGAGAGTAATGGTGATCGTCACCCAGTGAAATAGATTGCAAAGGGATCAGAGATGCTGCACACAGTAAATTGCAGACAGTGGGGAGGGGAAACTGCCTGTAGTAAACCATGGGCAGTGAGGAGGATACACTCCCCAGTGTTCAACACTAGAGAGTGAGGAGAGTGAGGAGAACATTGTCATAGTCGATAGTATAGATCGTGAAGAGATCAGAGATGCTGTGCACAGTAAACTGCAGACAATGAGAAGGAGATGCTTCCCAGTATTCAAACATTCAACGTTAAACACTGGGGACTCGTAGGATGAGGGGTCCACCCACTTACTTATGTAATCGATTGCCAGTTTGGTAATTCCACCCAAAAGCCTGCTAGTACACCATTGATCACAACAACATTCTCCTTGCTCCCCAGTGTTGAATACTGGGGAGTGTCTCCTCCTTACTGCCTGTGGTTTACTGCAGGCAGTTTCCCCTCCCCACTGCCCATGGTTTACTGTATGCAGCATCTCTGATCTCTTTGCGATCTATTTCACTGGGCAACAATCACCATTATTCCCTGCCCATGGTATACTATGGGCAGTGTCTCCCAGACTTTACTGTGGCATGGTAATGGTATATCTATCTCTCTTCCTTGCTCACCTTCTGACTGCCTGTGGTATACCACAGGTAGTATACCACTGACTTTGCCGTGGTGTTGCCCCAATTTTTCAGCTTGCAATGATCATCATCACTCTCTTTGCCTCTGTTCTTCATTATACCTACAGTTCTGTAGCCAGTGGCTCATTCTCTCAATAGAAAAATCTGACATACTCAAAATGGTCTTTTGCATAGTCACCCATTTCGCTGGATACTCTTCTCAGGTGATTATTTCACTGACTACTAAATGAGTCTGCACATGGGCAGCACAATAGTGCAATTTGTCTGGTATGTTCTCCAGCAATATACAAGAAATGGCACAATTGATGGTATAATGACAGCATACCTTTGCATTTCCCATACTATTGTTTCAGCCAAAGTAAGAAATCTGCTTCTGACACATTGAGTGATGGCAAGCATCGATACAAAAATAAAAATGAAGACAACTTAACAATAAGACTAACATAATGGTGGGTGATTTTACAACAAGAAATGATTAACAATAAACAGGGTGGACTACCAGAAACAATCACAATTCAGCATCATTGGTAGATGGTATAGAAAGGCAAGTGTTCTTGTATTTTTGCTGCTTTGAAATGACTTCCCAGAATTCCCAGTACCCCCCTGCACGCCTATGATCTCCCTGGATCCCGTGTAGTCAAGCAGCAGTGCATTAGGAAGCTACTTCACGGACTCGTCTTATGTCATGGAGATCAATGAAGATGTTCTAGATTGACTGGTAGACAATGGGCAAAGTGAAAGAAAAAGGTCACATTTTCATCTGCAGGACTTTGACAGTGATTCCAAGACTGGATATGAGATGCCGAGGGGTGAGCTGAATCTTGAACTAGTGAGTATTTTTGACTCAGTCACAATGCATGCCATCCTGTAATAGGCATGGATGCAGTTCAAAATCCACATTAAAGAAGTTGATTACTCTTCCAAGCTGCGAGAATACCTCCAAAAATCAGAGGGAGTGCTTGCAGAGGCAGTCAAAAATAACCAGGAACTTACTGTAAGATTACCAAAAGCCACACACTTATCTCTGCTGATGCTACACCTAGGCCATGAATAGTTATCTACAGAATACTTACAAGAAGCAGGAGAAGGCACTAGAAGCCTTTTAGCATAATGTCAACCAGTAGACAGAGACAACATGTGTGAAGGCACAGAGTGATCTGATGGTTCTCTGAACTCAGCTGAGGAACCACACATGCTGACTGTTTGTAGATTAAACAGGAAGCAATTGTGGCAATAAAAAAGGAACTGGGGGTCAAGCACCAGAAGCCTGAGGAAGAGAAAGAAAGGATAAGAGTGAGTGGCCCATCAACATTACAGCAGAAGTGGGCTGTTGAACTCCAGATGCAGGTACAAAAAGAGAATGAAATTGCTGTGATGAAAAAGCAGCATAAGCGCAATCTGCAGAATATACAGGTACAGTAAGCGTGAACCATGGGTGCCTAGATATACAGTTTGTCAAGTTCACACTATAGGAAAGACAACCAAACCTGCCAGTGATGACACCAGATATCATATGTGACATCACAGAGGGCATCCTGCAAACATTTCAGATCCCAACCCAAACCGCACCAACACCACCCAAGAAGTTGTTAAGCAGGAGAGCCAAAGTGTCAAAGAGAGTGACGGTGATCACAGAACTAATGGTAATTCTACGTTCATTTGAATTGATAATGAGTGACGATATGTACATTCCATAGGGTGATGACACTGTTAGTAATGCTGATACAGAGTTGATCACCAATGCCAAAGAACTGGGTTCATCAAAAAAGACAGAACATCAGAGAAGGACATGGGCCAGCCAAGAAAAATACATGGAAAGTATGGAAGCCATGATGAATCACCTGCTCGATGAATGTGGCTTTACAAAAGAAGAATTTACCCCAAGGCCAAGACAAAAAGGAACATCCAGATGGAAAAAACAAAACCTGGAGGAAGGAAAAAATGATGTAAATTGCTCAAAGCATCTTGTGTGGCATCTTGATAGATTTGTTGAATATGCACTCATCATTTTCCAGGAATGTGTATGGAATTTGTTCAAAAAAGTATATGATATTGAGTGTGACAAGAATTTCAGATGTTACTTGGCTGCTTACAGTGATTCAAGTGAAAGTGTTCACAGATGGAGGTGCAGGGCCAAATGATGATCACTCAGAGTGGGATATGAGAGGCACAAAGACCTCTGCATGGAATGATGCTGTTATAGAGATTTTGACAGAAAACCTTTTGGCAGACTTACCACAACTGCTGCCAAAGTCAAGAGAATACTGGAAGAATGCCATTAGTGAGAAATTTTATCAAATCAAGGCACTATGGACCATGGCCCAATCAAAAATGACAGACTTGGGTAAGATTGAGGATCCTGAGGAGGTGGAAGAGCGTAGGATTGAACATACTGAAAAGAGATTGATGTGGATCAGGGTGTGAGAGCAGAGGGCGAATGTAAGAGGCATGTAACTTATCAAATGTGGTGACTGACATCTTGGTGACAGAAATTCAACTGCCACCTCATGATCGCCAAGTCAGTCGCAGAAATAAAGCAGGAAAACAACGACAAAGATGCAAAGACATGAGTATGGCTGACAGACGTCTTGGAGTGGTTAGGATTGGATGAGACAAGTTCCAATGAAAGCACGGCAGAGGATGACATCCACACTATATATTGAATGAAGGTTATGCCATGGAGGAGGGATATGGAGAGGGTGCTGGAGATTATTGATACCCAGTGGCTCATAGATGCAGATATATACACCCCCAGAGGTGCAAAGCTAGTCAAAAGGATACGAGGCAGAGGTAATGTGCCAAGTGCTTGTCGCCCAGTTGCAAATCTGCCAAAGGTCTTTTATAACAAAAACTGGCTTGAGAGGCAATCCCAGAAGTTTCAGAAACAAATATCCAAGGAAAACTTCACGTGGTACAACATCTTAAGTTGGCATTATGAACATAAATGAAAACACATACATGCATTTATTAATGAAGACTTAAATCAGATAAATCTGCCATAGTAAACTGCAAGACAAATCAAGATGACAATGCTGCAAAAGGGGACTCTCCGATGTTTAACACCAGAGAGTGAGAGAGAAGTGATGATCACTGCCAGCAGACAGACAGAGACGATGCCACAATGAAAAGAGACTCCCCAGTGTTAAATACTGGTGAGTGGGGAAGAGAGAAGTGTTCATCATCATCACCAGTGAATGGATCAAGATGACACTGTGGTGAAAAGTGAGAGTTCCAGAAGACACTACCCACAGTATACCACTGGCAGTGAGAAGGGACTGATGGTGATCATCACCTGGTGAAATGAACCATCAAGGGATGACATAAGAGAGAGATGCTGCCCACAGTAAACCACAGGCAGTAAGTAGTGTGTTCATTGTTGCCAGTAGATGGATCAAGACAACACCACGGCAAAAATTGAGGGTTCCAGAAAACACTATCCATGGTATACCACTGGCAGTGAGAAGGGACTGATGGTAATCATTGCCTGATGAAATGAATCGTTAAGGGATGACATAAGAGAGAGATGCTGCACATAGTGGACCATGGGCAGTGAGTAGTAGACACTCCCTAGTTTTCACCTCTCCTAATGCAAAGGATCCACCACCCACAATCATTCTACCACCTGCCTGTAAGGTAGACTTTGTCATGCAGCTCAGGCAGCTGTGCATGTTGTCTTCATGTCACCCACAGCTACCATACACACCCAAATGATTGCTGTGCAGTGGTTCCCTTTTTTCCTACCTCTATTATTCCAACAAGATCATTTCCATTGAGTCCTCAAATGAGGGGTTCATCCTCTTTTCTGATCTCTATTCTAAGTCACTTGAGCTCGATGCCTTCCTCACTTGGGTGTTTAAAGCTCTCCCAGTCAAGTGTCCTCCTGGTGTCATGGTCAGGCCTATGACTTCTGATGCAAATTATGTGAATTCATTTCAGACAGAGGATGCTGCTCGCGAGGCAGCAAAATGGGCACTCTTTGCATTCCAGCATCTTATTGCACTTTGTTTGTGGGTGATTTCGGCCAATGATCCCGGTTGAGTCGAAATCCTACTCTTCAAAAATATTTCCCCCACCATGATCGAGATGCTTCACAAAACCCCTATGGCCAGGTTCACCCACTGGGATCAGAGAGTGGGTGCTGTAGTAGATGTCACTGACAGGGCTTCCTGGCCATATATTCGCCCTATGTTCGATGCGCATGTGCTGATTTATATCTACTGGGGCACTTATGATGCATACCATGGGCTGAGTTTTAAACAGGTAACAGGAACTTCAGAAGATGCTGAGTGGATCAACAGGCATTATCCCACCAACTCATTTCTGAAAGGCACATTTGATATATCCAGAAACCCATCTACTTCTACTGTCCAACCTGCCATGCAGCAGCTCTCTGGCCCTGTCTGTGCCTTTCCACCACCTATCAAGGGGAGTGGTCAAAGACCTAGAGAAATGTGGAAGGAGTTTTTCACTCAGCAGTCCCTGGCAAACACAACCACCCTGGAAAATGAATTGCCCAAAACTAAAAGAAGATGCAAGCAATGTATCAAGAATGCTAGTGATCACTGCCCTCTGGGATGGAAGGGTGCCAATGTGTTCTGTTGAAAGAAGCAAAATGGGTTCTGAATCTGCACCCCAATTGGCTATGACCACTATAGGTGTATATGGACAGACTATCACAGCAAACAACTGCACTATGATAGTTTTGTGGATGAGTGGGACATATGCACTGAGTTTGACTCCAATGCTTGATCAGATTGCCCTGACGATGATGACAGCAATAACACGGACCCACCAATGCTCCCCAAAGCTCCCTCTGCTCCAGCTCACATAGAACCATCCCCTTCAGTTCATGTAGAACCATCCCCTCCAAATGGTCCCTGGTTGCTCAACATTTTCACAGATCCCCAATCAACCCCTGGTGATCAGCAAACATCATGTGACAGGCCTTGAGAGCCCGAGGTATCTTCCATGAATCAGATGTGTGTAGCTGAATCTCCTTCCCTGGATCACCCCCAGCTAGTGGCTGAGCTTTCCCCCATAGATGAATCAATGGTGTGTGACTCCCTGCTGGAGTCTCAGATATCTCTGGTTGGTTATCAATGCTCATCCGACAATGCCCCCCTGATTGAGCAGCCAATGTCGCTAGATAATGTCTCTGGGACTGATGCCCCCCATGCAGATTCGTTGGAATCATCCAATAGTCTGTCTGATCCCCAGGCTTCCACTAGTGCTCATCCTGCATCAGTTTTCATTGGTAACAACATCCCAGAGTCTCAAGAATCTGCCATAATGCACCTTCAAGATGTTTTGAAAATGTGCTATGGGTTCATCTACTCTCCATTCTCCAATGTAACTCCTCAGACAGATGCCACCCTTGGCTCACTCACTGCAAAAATTTGTGAAGGTGGTTCAATTCAACTCAGTGTAATATCTATTCACATGGCAACAAGTGCCTTCCTTGAGAAGCTGACAAGAGCACAACCCCTTAATCCTGCTCTCTACAATATGTTGGATGGCAGCCTCATCAATCAATACAATAGTGAGCACATCATCATTTGACAACAAGCAGGACATCACATCACGGTAGACAGTATCAAAACCTCTTAGATGTTTTACCTGATCACTTCTAGGGCAACGACAAATCCCCCTTTTGTTCTCTTTCTGAATGATCTGTTATTGGTTCTTCATGTCATTCATGCTCAGTTTGGCCCAGAGCTCTCCAATGTTGCAGTAGAGCTTGTATGCAGAGGTATCCCTGTTAGTACTTGTGTTCTACATGCTACAATTCCAACTTTGGCGTATATTGTATTATGTGGTCTTGGCTTCCTACCTTTTGATTACAAGCCACACTCTTCTGATTATGTCATGTATCTTCAGAGGAGAGATAACCTAGTGTGCCGAAATTATGGCAGAGCAGTGATATTGAAGGGTGAAATCATCAGTTGTCTTGCATGTGAATCGCTCAGTGATCGAGCAGACTTCCTCATTACTCCTGGGCCATCAGATGATGTTGTCCAGTTTGGTTCCTGCATTGAAACTGAGGACAGTTGCTACTGGGATGATGATCTAGATTGTGAGGATGAAAAGATCATATGTGGGGTGTACAAGCTGTCTATGGGTAACACTTTCCAGATCCTCTTCAGTACAGCATGCTAACTCACTCCTAGGCCAATGGCATTGTCATAATTGGGAGCAGACTGCCAATGTTTCATGGTGGCCAAAGCAGTCAACATGGGAACTCTGTGGTCTAAATGTGGGCTATTGGTTGATGGATGATGAAACCTGGTATCAGAAACATCTGCAGAGAATTCAGGTGTATGATGGGATGGATGCCCCTCCTTACTGTATGGCTGCAGAATGGTGGAATGCGTTGAAGTACTGCAAGAACACAAAGAAAGTACATGACTATGCTGTGCAGGCTGCTGAGAACTGGCTTGCTGTCCATACATAATTAACATTGTATTGTATATACTTCTCTTCAATTGTCTATTATATATGTTTTTCTTCAAATGTCATACCAAACTTGTCTGCTACTTATTGTGATCGCACACAATTTATTGCAACTGAACTTCATCACTTCATCATTTGGCCCTAATGGCTCTCCAATAAGGGATAAAACACATGAGACTATGGGTCATGAATAAACTTCCAGACAAGATACAAGTTGAAATGTAAGTAAAGTACATCATTGGTCAACTTCTTTTCCTTTCCTTCACATTTCCTGCTCCTATGCGTTGTAACAACCTCACCCTCCCTGATGTATACCTCAAATGCATTTGAATAAGATCCTGGGCAGGCCAACACACATAGTAATCTTTGAGATCCGGAAATGCTTTGGATACCTGTCAATCCAATGAGCATCTAGAGTATCAGTAGTAGGGTGAAGGCACTTTACCTCCTGTATCACTAATTGTATCACATCATTGCTTTGGCGAGATCTACATTTGATAGTGTCAAGATACTTTTTGATCAAGCAGTGGACAAATTTCTGACATGTATTGTAAATGATGATGCTACATGGTCATCAGGGTGTAACATACCTTGAGTCTCAAAAATGTGGTGCCATCCCAGGCCAGCTGAGTCTCTAGGTTATAACCTCCCCTCTCAGGTCTTCCAGGCTCCCCATTAGGCTTTGGTATTTTGTTGCCCATAGACTCCAGAGACGTCAGGGATGATTCAGACGAGCCCACATCCAACACAGTATCGTCTTTGTCCTCAGTGACTGTCAAGAGGAAACGAAAGGCTTTAGGGACTGGAGGATGTGGGGTGGAAGCTCTAGCAACTGCCAGTGTAGGGCGGTGTGCAGGACCAGGACATGATGGAGATGAAGCAGTGAGCAAGAAAAGTAAATCTTCATGAGAGCTGTCATATCCTGACCCTAACCCTCATCTCCAACCCTCCAGTCTCTTCTCTGGAACTCCCTTCACGAACTCCAGCGCATTCTCGTGCATCTTGCCTCCTACTTCCTCCGGACCTGTTTCCTCCTGCTCTGATTCCTGTAATCTATCATTTACGTACCTCTTGTTTTCTCTTTTCATATTAGTCTCACTTTGTACTTATCTTTGATCCTGTGCTTGCACAGCTCTGGCTTTAGTTTCCTTCCTGTACATAGCCTTCATACTCCGGCCCTTGGTTTCCTCCCTCCCATACATAGCCCCTGAACTCCGTATATAAACTCCTGTCTACTGTACTTTGTACTTTAGCTAGTTATCAAATTAGACACCCTCAGTTCTACTCCACTCTCATCCCAATCTCCTTCATCTCTGATCCTCCGAAATCTGGGACACTTAGGAAGTCTCGACAAGGGCGCAGCACTCCGCTTCAAGTTACTGAAGCTGAAGTCCCACTATGACCAACAACTCCGGAGTTACCCAAAGCTGTTCTGGACCTCCTGTCCATGGTTTTAACAAGAGCAGAGTATGATGGTTGCTTTCAATTGTAAATCAACATGCAAAGAGAGTAGAGGAACTGGTGGGGGAGGTAAACTAGGCTCGACAAAGGCCAAAACAGGTGTCAATAGAGCTTGAGGTGATGGCATGTCTGCAAGTGACCAGCATACAGATGATCAAGGAAAGAAATGATGGGCATTGGTGGAGTATTATCACAAGCAGCAACTTTCATACTCAGGGATATATGGCAATTCCTATTTTGACCAAAACAATAGTATGGGAAATGTGAAGGTGTACTGTTATTATACCATCAATTGTGCCATTTCTTGTATATTGCTGGAGAACATACCAGATAAATTGCACTATTGTGCTGCCCGTGTGCAGACTCATTTAATAGTCAGTGAAACAATCACCTGAGAAGAGTATCCAGCGAAATGGGTGACTATACAAAAGACCATTTTGAGTATGACAGATTTTTCTATTGAGAGAATGAGCCACTGGCTACAGAACTGTAGGTATAATGAAGAACAGAGGCAAAGAGAGTGATAATGATCATTGCAAGCCGAAAAATCAGGGTGATACCATGGCAAAGTCTGTGGGATACTACCCATGGTATACCACAGGCAGTCAGAAGGTGAGCAAGGAAGAGAGATAGATATACCATTACCATGCCATGGTAAAGTCTGGGAGACATTGCCCATAGTATACCATGGGCAGGGAGTAATGGTGATTATTGCCTGGTGAAATGGATCACAAAGTAATCAGAGACACTGCACACAGTAAACTGTGGGCAATGAGGAGGGGAAACTGCCCACAGTAAACCATGGGCAGTGAGGAGGAGACATACTCCAGTGTTCAACACTGGGGAGCAAGGAGAATATTGTTGTGATCGATGGTATACTAGCAGGCTTTGGGTGGAATTGCCAAACTGGCAATCAATTACATAAGTAAGTGGGTGGACCTCTCATCCTACAAGTCCCCAGTGTTGAACATTGAATGTTTGAACACCAGGAAGCATCTCCTCCTCACTATCTGCAGTTTACTGTAGAAAGTTTCTCCTCACTGCCCATGGTTTACTGCAGGCAGTTTTCCCTCCTCACTGCCTGTGGTTTACTGCAGGCAGTTCCCTCTCCTCACTGACTGCAGTGTCTCTGATCCCTTCACCACCTATTTCACTGGGAAACGATCATGATCACTCCTCACTCATTGTTCATGACTTGGCAATTCATTTCACTGAGTGAAGATTACCATCACTTCTCCTTGCTCCTTGATTTTCAACACCAGGGAGTGTCTGCTTGTCCCCAATCTATCTAGCCTCTGTCTATTTTTGGTGCATGTCATTGTGCTGGGTACAATGTTGTCCTTGTAACCAAATTTGGTCTATCAGACGATCTTGTATTCTTCAATATTTAAAATTTGCCCATCACTGCACCAGATGCAACCTCCCAAGTGTGGACTTTAGATTCTCAATTACCCCAAGTGCCTCTCAATTGACTTGCCCAGCCCACCTTGAGTGGCCCAAGGTAGGCTACTCCTTTGATACACTTGAAATATCTATCTTACTGGCCAATGTATTAGAAATGCCTTCTAGAAATACCACTTTTTGTTGTTGATGTCCTTGCTGTTGCGAGATTGATTCACAAGGCATTCCTCACAACCCATGTGGGAAATCTATACCCATCTCCCACAGGGCTGCTTATCTTCAACATATTCAGTCAAATCTTAATTGTTCTCCAGATCAGTGCTTGCAGTCAGTTAGAACATTAACTGAAGCAAAGTTGTAGCCTTCTATTCTTAGCCCCACCCTCATTGATGATGGTCTACACGATAGTTCACAGCCTAGTGATGTCAATTCTATCAGTGCTTGCATTTTTGGCCTCATGCTCACTAATGATGATTCAGATGGTACATCCCAACCCAGCAAATTGTGGTCATCCAGGGAGGAATTTCAGCAGCATATCAATGAACTCTGTCTGCCTGAGGTATCTGTTCCCTCCATCCATGATATTACAATGAGCATGGCTTGCCTCACCTCCCACTGTGACTCACAGCAGCCTCAGACAATGGTATCTCATTACTTCCCTGAGATACTTGAGAGCCCTAGCCAGTTGTGGACATCTGCATCTAATTCGCACATCTCAACTACTCCTGACTCTGTCTCTGCCTGAGATGGAGCACACGGTATATCCAAGGTGAAACATAATTGGCGTGCAGCTGTCACTTACAAACATTTGGATGCTATTGAATCTTGCATGGAAATTGTATCCATGTTGCTTGCTATGTCAGTATCTACTTCATTGCTCCAGAGCACTCTAGAAGACATTCTCACTCCCAAAGATGCACTGGATTGTGTTAACTGTCATGAACCCTCTGGCATGATCACAAGAAGACCTTAATTGCTACCATGGAGGAGCTCCTATCAACTATCACAGCACGAAAATCCCAAGTGAGTAATGGCCACAAAGAAGCCATTCAATTTAGTTGTGGTATGAATATGTTGTGCTCATCACTGGAGTGAGTATTAATGTGGGTGATTGCAGATCACCACTATCACCACCCTGTTAATTGTTGTGATGAAGCTGCTCAGGTGTCCCTATTTCTGGGAGTACTCTGTACTGTCATCCTTGGCATCAGTCAACATGCATCTGATCTTATCATGAGACTCATATCTCTGGTGCTTCAGCTTGCATTTCAGAATCCAGCAGATGGAAGTACATCTGCCCTTGGAGAATGCACCATGGCACAGGTTCCAATAACTATTCATGGTGCTTTGTCTCATTTCAATATACACTATGGGACAACTGTGTTTGCCACTGGTTCATCTTGTAGCTTCATTCACAAGCCCAAATTCAAATCCGGATCAACTACTCCAGAGTACCCTAGTCATTGCGATAACAAGCTGAAATCTTGGCTGCCTGTCTGCAATGAACCCTTACTGTAATTGTCATCAGGTCACACCCCCATCAAATCATATGTCTATCACCATTTCCATGATTTTGTGGCTAGCTTTCTCTCCAGATCCGAAATCGAAGCTCTCGTCGATGCACCTTGTGATCGGCTCATGGATCTTGTCAGTAATTGTTGTCCACCACCTTCCACTTCATAGGATATTTGGGATGAAGAATTTCTGAGGTCTTTCAAGGGTCATTCACCAGGTATCCTCTTCATCAACAGGAGGGGAAAGGGTCACCTTGCCTTTTCTCTCAATGTTGATTTCTTCAATATGGAAGGCATTCATGTATGAGATGCCACTACCTTGTGTGATGTCATCTCCTGCGCCAGCCTCAACCTTCCATTGAATATTTACTACAAACCTGAGAATATGTACCTTGCAGGGATTGTCCCTGTCCCTGGTGAACCTTGTGGCAATCAACTCAACTACTTCCTGGACCCCCTAATTAATGACTTGGTGGACAGCTGGGAATATGGGATCTGCTTCAACTGCACAGCCTTTCATCCTGCAGGTCAAGTAGTCTGGTCTGCTATTACTTGTATTGTTTGCAACCTCCCAGCAGCTCAAATGGCTGCGCATTCAAGCTATTTTTACTACAGTGTTTGTCATTGCAACAATCTGAAGACTCATGGAAGAGTAGACTTCAACTCAGATTGCTGGAAGCTACAGAATAAGAATACCTTATGATGCCAGGTGGAGGCTTACAAAAACACAAGCTCTGCAGCAGAGCAAAGGAAGCTCTTTTCCAAGAATGGTGTACATTGGACACCACTTTGGAAGTTGCCATACTGGGATCCAGCACATCAACTGGTGGTTGATGCCATGCATTGTATTCTTGAAGGAATCACTAGTTTCCATATCTGTGATGTCCTCTGCCTTACTGCTACTTCTGCTAATACTCCTGACATACTGTCACCTGCCTATGTGCATCAGTTTTGAATCCCCAATCCTAATACAGACAACATCTCAGCTAAAGAGGATTAAGCAAGTGAAGGGTATCCATGTGCTGCTTACTGCCTCAGTTATGAACTTCGATGTGGAAGATGACAGCCAGGAAATGTGAATTGACAATCATATAAATTCACTCACTAAGTGGCTCATGGGAAAGAATGTGACATCATTACAGTTCGTTGCCGATGATCTGCACTGCCAATCTTCCTTCAAAGGTCATTTATTCAAGATAAACTGGGTAAATGCTCTTGTAGAATGGGTAAAGTTCTTCTCAGCTCTTCTAACTCCTGCTGTCTGATGATCAAGTAGCACAAAGGCAAACTTTGGTCTGCTAGTTAACAGTTGTTAGGTATGGAACCCATGAAGTCCTTGAGTGAGTATGGTCTGTAATAAGAATGTTGGACACTCCTTGGCTGAGGAGTATGCCTTACAACTTTGAATCACCTAGTGCAGGAAGTTTGAAAGCAGATGAATGGTGCACAATGATCACAGTATATCTCCTGCTCACACTTGTGAGTCTATGGGGAGCCGACATGGCTCACAAGTCTAGTGTCATTTCTCTTCAGTTGCATGAAGCTTTGGATCATACCATGGCTCTTGTTTCTGCAGTCCATATTGCATGTGCTAGATCAATGACAAAGGAGTGTGCCTTCACATACCAGTCCTATATGGCTACTTAGCTGTTGAGGCTCAAGACCATGCACCTTTCCGCTACTTATCATACAAATGGCCACATGGCTATCCACATCCACCAATTCCTCCTCTCCTTTGGCCCCGTATGTTCGTGGTGGTGCTTCTCATTTGAGCAATTGATTGGTCAGCTGCAACATCTCCCAACAAATAGTAAATTTGGTATGTGCTGACTTATCTGCAAATAGTTAATGAATAGTAGTGATCCACACAGGCCAGCTAAAATCTACAATTCTTAATTCATATGTCCAAGCTGCTCAGCTAAAGGCCTGGTTGGCTCATGACAAATGTCCTTCTGCAATTAAAGAGTGTCAAGCACTATTTTGCAAGGCCTTTACTCCTTCAGGCGATTTGAAACGCAAAGATTTTAGTGAAGAATTCTGACATTCTCAGCTGTGCTCAACTCCGGTTGATCTGCATCCACTAGTATCTCAACACAGCATTATGCTCCATGCTCAGTATTCCATGAATGGGATGATGTATGCTAGAAATTCTACACATGTTGGTAACAGTCTCATTATCTACCATGTTGAAAGCAATGATAGTCTTCCAGTGGTGCCAGGCTCCATCAAGTATATATTTGGGGTTGACGGAAAGGTATTATTTGCAGTTCATCGCTAGAATATCACCCCATATAATATCTCTGACCTCTTCCAATGTTACCCCCACTTTCCTGTGTGGGTTTATTCAGATACTACAAGTGCCAGCTTGGAAAGAGTAGAACTGGGCTGGATTCTGTCACACTATGTGCAATGGAACTTCACTCCAGGCTATGTTGTCATTTTGACTTTATTTTGAGTAATTACTTGTCCTTTCTGGCAAGATGTCACCCCGAATAATTCAATTGCAGGATTAATGAAAGATGCTGTCAGGTGGGCACAATCATTGTTGTCATGGAGTGTGCCATGTGTTGCTAGGCAGGCAACTATTGTTAAAGTCATCTTCTGTATCTGGGATCACAATTGTAAATAATATACTGAGCATCACAGAGTGGAGAGGAGTGCAGTGATGATGATTGTTGCTGGATGAACAGAGAGACTACCAGTGGTAAACCACAGGTAGTGAAATGGAGAAACTGTCCATACTGGGGAGAAGAGCATCAATGATGACCATGACGGTGTGGGAATCAAGCAGGTGGGGAAAGGTCATGGCTAAAAGGGCACCAAGATCCAGGAGAGTAGCTGCAAGCAGTAAATCCGATCCCTGGTGTTGTCAATGAGTGGCTGTTGTGGTGCCCAAGTAATAGATAATACTTGCACTAAACTGTAGGTTTACATTTTCAACAGTGCGTCTAGAAATGTGACAGCAAAGAGAGGATACTGACTGATGAGTGAAAGAGTGATGGTGATTATCACCCAGTGAAATAGATTGTGAAGGGGTCAGAGACACTGCGCACAGTAAACCATGAATAGCGAGAAGAAACTTTCTGCAGTAAACTGCAGACAGTGAGGAGGAGACACTTTCTGGTATTCAAACATTCAATGTTCAACACTGGGGACTCGTAGGACAAGAGGTCCACCCACTTACTTATGTAATTGATTGCTGATTTGGCAATTTCACTCAAAAGCCTGCTAGTACACCGTCAACCATGACGACATTCTCCTTGCTCCCCAGTGTTGAACACTGGGAAGTGTCTCCTCCTTACTGCCTGTGATTTACTGCATATAGCATCTCTGATCCCTTTGCAATCTACACCATCGACTACAACAATGTTCTCCTTGCTCTCCTTGCTCTCCAGTGTTGAATACTGGAGAGTGTATCCTCCTCACTGTGCATGATTTACTGTGGACAGTTTCATCTCCCCACTGCCCACAGCGTCTCTGATCCCTTTGCGATCTATTTCACCAGGCAATGATCACCATTACTCCCTGCCTATGGTATACTATGGACAGTGTCTCCCAGACTTTACCGTGGCATGGTAATGGTCTATCTATCTCTCTTTCTTGCTCAGTCTATTGGTGATAATCATCACCTCTCTTCCTCACTCACTGGTGTTTGACACCTGGCAGTCAATTCTCCTTATCCTCTGCAATTTCCCTTCTCACTACCTGGGATGTACTACAGGCAGTCTTCACTATGCCTGATGAGGTGCCTTCATGATCACTTCATCACTTTTTCCTTACTTTCTGCAGTTTACTGTGACCAGCAGGTCATATCGTGGGAGATGATTGCTCTTTCCCTTTGCCATTTACCATGGACAATGGCCCCTTTATCACTTTTGGCACCACAGTCACTATTGTTTTTTCGCAGGATTTGCACTCTCCTCCATTTCAGTTGATGCTGTACATAGTATTCAATTACATTTGTTATAAATAACTGATATTACTTGGGATGTGTTTAGCAGTGCTTTTTCCCATCTATTCCTCTCTTCTGTGTCTGTCAGTTTGAGAAAATCTCCTTGCCACTTATCTGGATGAAACCTGATGTGGAGGCTCTTCAGACGATTGACAAACATTGCATGATCTGTTGAATATCGTAAAGTCTGTAAAAAAAATTGAATTTCCTCCATCTCCATATCCTCTGGCCAGATTATGCAGTGTTTTTTAAGACAGGCCAAGAAGCAGTAGCTGGGTGTGTGATTCTGCCTGGGGGCTGATCACCAAGCCATTTTACCAATTTGATGAATCATTGAAGGAATGTGGCTACAGTCCACTTTCCATGGAGATATTGTGACTTGATTTGTTCTTTCTCTGCCATCCACTTTTCAATCTTCAATCTTCGCTCTCTATCTTCTACTCATGTTGCATTGGTTCCCATGACTTGCACTTTCGCTGCTCAACACTGGGGAGCGTCTTTCCCTCCTTCACTGTCAGAGGTTTATTGCAGACAGTTTCTCCCTCTCTCTGCCCATGGTATATCACCAGTAGTCTCCAGTCATCATGTGACAATCATTATCACTCCCCTCTAGATCTGGACCTCCATGCATGTTCCATTGAGTAAGCCAGAATTCATCTAAATTTAAAATGACTTATGATGATATGAGGGTTCTTCCATGGCTTAAAGTGACAGAGACTTACTCCAATGTAGCTGTCTTTGTATATACTCAAGGTGATGTCTGGATCCTTCTGCCTATCTTTGTGGACAATATGACTGGAGATCATCTGGATGTGAAAACTGTTGTGATTGTGCACTAACAGTTGCTTCACTTCTGATTAGACATCTTATACATCACTGTGGACTTGGTCCATTTGGTAGCATTCCCCTTTCAGTTGTTTACTGTTATTTCCACTCTATCTAATGTAGTCTGAGTTCCACTGTCAGTGCTCCTTAGTTTCTGATAGTGGATTCCAGGTATGTCGACTATACTATACTCTAATATCATAGTTTCTAACAGTGGACTCCAGCTGAGTGATTCCGGCTGTTAATAAGAATACTGCATCAAAACACTGTGAGATGACAAGGGAGTGGAGTACATGAGCAATACCATGCTCAGATTCACTCAGGAATGTGGTATAGAATGCCAGCACACTGTTACGATCCGCGTATACCCCTACTCTTTTCTCTTCACTCTTACCCTAGTTTCTCTACAGACACTGCTCTTGCTGTTCGAGCCCCGCTTGAGCCACTTTACTATTCCTCCTTTTCCCTTATCATCGCTTACATATTTAGCATGACTCATCCGCAGTATCCGCAGCTGTACTGATACCGTTATCTCTGACTCGTTCCCCTTCTTCGCGATTCCATCGCATTCCATAGTTGAGTCATCTCCTTTACGCTCCGCTTCATTCTCTCTTGACTCGCGTATATAAACCCCTCGATACCCTCGATGTATTCCCCAAGTTAGACCTACCCGAATCTACCTTGATCATTGATTCCTCTCGGGCCCCCTTGTCCTCGCCTTGCCACCAAGTAGGCGCTCCCCTCGTCCCCTTCGTCGTCGCTCCCCCATAGCAACTCCTTCGTCCCTGCGTCACAACATACGTTGACCAGGTCAACAGCTCAC